>JBBDGP010002744.1:0-600000 GCA_037952835.1 Lithobates septentrionalis | reverse complement strand
CAAATTCGGAAACAAAGCAGGAAAACTTTTATCCAGATTATGCAAAGGCCCATACCGACCCACACACATCACATCTCTACGTGACGACACAGGCGCCATACACACCACCCCACTCCCAATTAACAAAGTCATGCAAAAATTTTACACTACTCTTTATGCCACAGATCCCATAGATACACAAAAAGCACGTGCCTTTCTCGAAAAAATAACTATACCCAAAATATCCCCAACACAACTAGAAGCCCTCAACGCACCTATCACTCTCCCTGAACTCTCGGCAACCATCCGGAACCTAACTCTATCTAAGGCCCCGGGCCCAGATGGCTTCACCAGTGAATTCTACAAAACCCTACAACCCCTCCTGGAACCCACTCTTCTCCAAGTCTATCAGAGCATATGGTTAGGAGGTTCATACCTACAATCAGGGAACCAAGCCATTATAAAACTATTGGAAAAAAAAGGCAAAGACCCTCAGGAACCGGGTTCATATAGGCCCATATCCCTACTCAACCTAGACGTGAAAATCCTCTCAAAAATCGTTGCCACTAGGCTAGCAGATATTATGCCCTCTATAATTCACCCCACCCAATCAGGCTTTATCAAAGGAAGAACTGCCACCCTTAACATACGTAAAGTCATGCTAGCACTCGAACATGCACTCCATTCCCCAAACACTGATCACGCCATCATCACGTTAGACGCAGAAAAAGCTTTTGATAACGTCAGCTTCGACTGGTTATCCTTGACAATGTCAGCAATGGGCTTCACGGGACCCTTCTATCATCTTATCACCGCCATGTACACAGCTCCAACAGCTAGATTAGTGGTAGCAGGCCTTCTATCAGAAGAAATCCGCCTCCATAAGGGCACACGCCAAGGTTGCCCCCTTTCCCCACTCCTCTTTAATATCGCATTAGAACCTCTTTCCAGATACCTAACATTATTAGCCCCCCTTCACGGTTTAAAGATAGGCGCACATGACCTGCGTACATCCCTATTTGCAGATGATGTCCTCATATTTTCAGCTGACCCCACCTCCGATATGCTCACCATAAAAAATATTTTCGACGAATTTCGCTTGTGCTCTGGTCTCCGTATCAACTACAGCAAAAGCGAAATTCTACCCATCGGTACCCACGCCCTACCAAAATGGACCCAGCACTCAATCTTCCCTGTTGCTAAATCCCATATCACCTACCTGGGAATAAAAATTGGAAAACTCCCTTCTTCCTTATATCACCTCAACTACCCTCCTTTATTATCAAAAATAACCCAGGAACTGAATATCTGGATGGATCTGCCCCTCTCGCTTTTGGGAAGATGTCATTTAGTGAAAATGGTCAGTTTTGCTAGATTACTATACCCAATGCAAACTATCCCACTACTTCTCCATCATAAAGATGTGACTTCACTAAATAACTCTATATCTAAATTCCTTTGGCAAAACAAACGACCACGTATAGCTCTCAAAAAACTACATCTTCCCAGACGCGAAGGGGGCATCAGTCTCCCCCATATTAGAATGTACAACATAGCATGCTTGCTTAGAACTAGTCTAGACTGGATAACGCAATCCTCTCGCTACTCAAATTTTTCTTTGGAATCTGCCATGGCCCATCCCTACTCACTAGTAGCCCTCCTACACTGCAAATGGAAGGCAGTCCCTCTTCCCTACCAACATAATCTCCTATTAAGGGACACCGCAGTGGCATGGAGAGAAGCCCGGAAAACACTCAAGATATCCCCCTTTATGTCGGTTCACCTCCCGATTCAAGGAAACCCAGCTTTCCCGCCAAGTCTAGAACACAAACCTTTTGAATTATGGGAACAGAAAGGCCTAAGTAAATTCTCCCTTCTCTGCAACAAATTGACAGGTCATCTGTTACCTTTTGCCAGTATTGCGGAAACATTTTCTCTACCCTCAACACATATCTTCTACTATGGCCAATGCACCAGTTTTTTAAGGGAGGCGTGCAAACAAGTTGATAAAAGGTTCCAAACCAATGTTACGGACCAAATGATCTCGAATAACTCATACAACATCTCAGAAATTTACAAACCTCTTCTCAACAAATCCTCTCTACCCCCCTCATCATCTTCAATTAAAAACTGGAACAAAGACTTCCCGGACCCAAACCTAGTCGACAAAATCCTCCATGGACTCAATACTGTACAAAAGTTAACACCCAACGAAATATGGAGAGAAACACAGCTGAAAATAGCCCACAGAGCTTATATGCCTTTCCTTTCATCAAAAACGGACAAAAGCAAAGCCTTCTGCCCATTATGCAACCACCAGAAACCATCTCTGGCACATCGTTTCTGGAACTGCTCCTACATATCCACATTCTGGGAACAAGTCCTTGCCTACATTTTCGAAGTAACCCTAATTAAACTACCTAAGGATCCTTTGCTCCTCATCTTCGGCCACTGGGACCCATTACTCCTGCCATGGTCCAACACCGCCAATGTCTCTGCTGGACCCACAATGACCTCGAAAGGAGCGACCCCACACAAAGTGTGGTCCCTGACATGCCTCCTAATCGCAAGAACTATTCTCACAAACTGGATCTCACCTATATGCCCCAACATCACCCAAATCAAGCGAGATCTCATGCATCTACTCATCAAAGACCGACTAAACACGGACTTCAAACAGAAAAACGCCTCAGAACACTTCCACTCCAAGTGGCATGCCTTTATGCTCTCCTCCCTCTCACAGGAGGAAATAGCAAATTTCAGCCTATCCTCATTCTCCTACTACGACCCCTCTCATCAGATGGCATCTCAAGTTAGCTCAAACGGAAACCCATTCTAACCTCTGACACCACCCTGCTCAATGTTAATGTCAATGGGACCTTATAAACCTGGACAATCATATAGTACACTACCTCTTACCAACTCTCTTATTTTACATATTCCATATAGGGCCCCCCCCCTTTTCTTTTGTTCTCTTCTCTGTAATATTACTAGCGTATAAGTAAATTTTAAGTAGGGATCTCCCAAACTGATCCATCCAGGTATCCATAAATGGTAATTGAAAATGGAATTGTTACGATCTGATAAATGTATTCTTTCAGCCAACTCATATGGGTAAATTCAATAGTATCTTCCCCTACTTAAAACTGGGTTTTGTACCTAAGTTTATACTTTTATTTGTCGCCTCAGTACATGCTACAAAATCTGATTGTACACAATACTATAATGTAAGTGTATCCTTTTCTTTTGAAAATCAAATAAAAACTTTTTGAAAAAAAAAAAAAAAAAACCCTCCAAATCACTTTCTTCTTTTGTGTGCTACAATGTGCTAAATGTTTTTGTGATTTTTCCCAAAGCCAAATTTGGCGGATGCACACAGAGTGTCAACATGTGCTATCTGCCATCACGGGAGATCAATGGACACGTTTTGGGGGTGCAACCCCTTCCTCAATAATAAAGTAGCGGTGAGGAAGGGGTTTCTCCCCCAAAACACATCCCTTGATCCCTCGTGATGGCAGCTAGCACATGTTGACATTGTGAAATTTGTGTGCATCTTCCAAATTTGGCTTTTCCAGGGGTGATTTCCCCCCATCTGAACGCAATATCAAACACAGTTCCTAAATACTCATGTCTGATATTGCCTTCAAATTCGACCAAATGTGACATTTGTAAGCTCAAGATTTGTGTCTTTTCTTGTTGGTTTTACACAGGCCTGTTTTCTATAAAATGGACATTTTGATTTTGGATAATGCCACCACAAAAATTGTTATACAACAAACAGGTTGGTTTGTTTGAAAAACCTTTGGTAAATGCACATGTGATTGTGCAGGTATTAAAAAGATTGTTAATCAAGAATGTGTGGATTATTGTCTCAACGCTACAACACTTTTGGGGTGATGTAATTGTTGTTTTAAGAGAAAATGGGGGTTATTTCCTAAGGGCAAATCCACTTTGCACTACAAGTGCAGTTTCAGTGCAGTTGCAAGTGTACTTGTAGTGAAATGTGTTTTTGCATTTAGTAAATAACAGCCAACAGTGCTTTGTATAAGGTTACACAATCACGCCATTTTCTGCACTCAAAACATTTCTGTCAGGGTCAGCTAAAACAAACACAAGCAGTAAATGTCCACAAAGAATATTTTTTTTTATTATTATAAAAAGGCTTCACAGATTGTCTGGCATATTGATAGCCCCCCTACCCGCAAAGAACTCCAGCTAGCGTAACCGGACATCACGGGCACTCAGGGAGGGCAAGCCAGGACGGCCACTTTCAAGCGCCGTCAGTGTGGTTTGATGTATGATTCCGGCCTCAGGCCCAACTGAGCCAGCATAGTTGGCCGAATGTTTCCTTAAAAAGTTATGGAGAACACAGCACGCAAGTATAATATGGTTCAGTTTATACTCCGCCATATGGATGGGTGTCATAAATAGGCGGAACCGGCTGGTCAGGATTCCAAATGTGTTCTCCACCACTCTTCGGGCTCTGGCCAGCCGGTAATTAAAAACCCTCTGTTCCGGGGTGAGGGTCCTCATTGGGAATGGCCGCATCGGGTGGTCCCCCAGCGCAAACGCTTCATCAGCAACAAACACAAATGGGAGTCCTTCAACATTGTCCTCTGGAGCTGGCAAGTCCAAGCTGCCATTCTGGAGACGCCTGTAGAACTCCGTCTGGGCGATGACTCCACCATCGGACATCCGGCCATTCTTCCCCACGTCCACATACAAGAAGTCGTAATTAGCCGACACCACCGCCAACATCACTATACTATTGAACCCCTTGTAATTATAATAGTACGACCTCGAGTTGGGTGGTGGGACGATGTGGACGTGTTTCCCATCAATTGCCCCTCCGCAGTTAGGAAAGTCCCACCGCTGGGCAAAGTGGGAGGCCACAGTCTGCCATTCCTGTGGCGTGGAAGGAAACTGTTGAGGAAAAAACAATAAACATTACTATTTTTTCAAAGAAACATGGCTAGCAGATTAGACACAAACATTATGGGGCAACCTCCAGATAGCATTTAGTAAGGGGAATTTAACAAGGCCAAAGTATAAGGTACACCTATCATATCCCCCCCCCTCTCATGGGCCATTTCTAACATTATAGGGGGTGTGTGGAAATCTTGGACAGGTAACCCTCTTCACTTCATTGAGAGATGAATGCCTAAATACAGGGTATTACTTGGAACAGCCCCTCCTTAGTTACACTATTGGCAGCCCACTGGACAGGTAAGAAGTGTCATAATACAAAGATATAAATACACATTGTACACATTTGAGGACATTTGGACATTCTGCTATTACCTGTCAAGATAATAATAGGATACAAAAACTTGAAACAGTACCATTTGAAAGTATACAGGCAGGCCCTTGCACTACATGCTTTGGGGAATTCATCCATAAATCTGACCAGTAAAGAGGTGGGTATAGTGTGTATGGGTTTGGCAAAGTCAGCAGATAGATGATTGAGGATAGATAGAGAATTGGGATCAGCTGACTTAGCAGTTGGGGGAGGGAGGGTTACTAAAAATTATTTGGGGACACCACAAAAAAAAGCCTCTGCCACTCTACCTGAATTTAAATCAAAAATAACATTTCCAAACATTTTAGGGGGTGTTTGGGGTAAAGCACTACTATGGAGCTGATAAAATACATTGTTAAGTGACTACATGAGGTGAATATAGGGCCAGGAGACACCATGCTGGGGAGGTTATTGAAGGGCAAATATGTATGAAGGGCCTAAAATAATAATTACATAAAAATCCAGCATGCATGAGGACAAAGGGGACATTCACAGCATATTACAATCATGGTAATTAGGGAATGAGGAAAGAAATACAAGATTATAGCAAACATTCAATACAAGAAAATGTGATATAAAAGGATAAAAATCTTACCTTCATATACTCCTTCTGCAGGACCTGGATTATGGCAGAACAGGTCTCTGGGATAATGATACCCAGAGCCTGGGGGGAGATGCCTGTCGAGAACTTCAAGTCCTGCAGACTTCTCCCTGTCGCCAAATACCGCAGGGTAGCGACGAGCCTCTGCTCCGGAGTGATGGCTTGCCTCATGCAGGTATCCTGCCTGCTGATATAGGGGGTCAGCGAAGCCAACAAACGGTGAAACACGGGGTCCGTCATCCTGAGAAAGTTCCTGAAATCATCAGGATTATTCTCACGGATCTCACGGAGCAAAGGCATATGAGAGAACTGGTCACGCTGAAGCAACCAATTCTTGGTACATGAACTCCTCCCCACCCTGTTCATGGACTGGATTTGTGTCAAGGTCAGGACCCCAACACCAAGCCCCCGCACAGCACGAACTCTACGAGGAGTACGCACACGAAACATGGCTAGAAAACGGTTGGCTGCTCAGAACGAAGTAACAGAACGCACTGAAGAACAGCAAGGCCTGTGAAGAGTGACCTGAAAACCAGTAACGAACGAACAAGAATACAATGACTACCTAAAGTCACGCGGAACTTGCTGCACGCACTGAAGAGCAGATACAGACCCACAAGCACAAACTGAACGGCAGAAAACGATCTGAAAGCCACGAGTCTGAAAAAGCGCGAATCGTCTCTCACCAAACTTTTACTAACACAAGATTAGCAAAAGGAGCCCAAAGGGTGCCGCGCTTGGTTCTGAACCGGCCTTTTCTAGTCTCGTCGTACGTGGTGTACGTGACCGCGTGGTTGGCGATCGGAAATTCCGACAACTTTGTGCGACCGTGTGTAGACCAAAAAAGTTTGAGCCAACATCCGTCGGAAAAAATCCTAGGTTTTTGTTGTCGGAATATCCGAACAAAGTCCGACCGTGTGTATGCCCTATAAGGGAGGTGTACGGTGCGTGCGTGGGTGTTAGCGGTACTGGCGCTAACCTGACGCTGCCTGGGGCAGGTGCTTGCCAGTTCAACAAAACGCTACCAAAAAAACTGTTAGCGATCGCAGGGATCAGGCCTGACTCTGCGAACGCTGCAGTTATGCGTTTAGTGATTTGTAAGTGACAGTGATCGATCAATACTGCACTTGGGTGGGCTGGGCTGGGCCGGGCAGAGGGGCAAAACGCAGGTGCTAGCAGGTATCTGGGCTGATCCCGCTAACACTGCGTTTTTGGGAACCCTAAACTGCTGGGGACGCTAGTATAGATCTGATCGGATTAGATATTCATGCGTTCAGATACTTTACCACTAAGGGAGGTGTATGCTGCGTGCGTGGGTGTTAGCGGTACTGGCGCTAATCTGACGATGCCTGGGGTGACGCATATCACCGCCGGGCGATCAGGGGGCTAAACCTTTTTTCGGTAATAAACGGCGGGTGCCCTGACACTATAAAAAATAAACGAACTAACCAGCGTCAACCGTAACGGTTATACAGTGATCAGTGGTGAAAGGGTTAACTAGGGGGCAATCAAGGGGTTAAAACATTTATTAGATAGTATATGGGGGTCCCTGACGCTATAAAACGCTGATGGCGAACCTAAATATTTACGCCCCTAACTAGCGTCACCAGCGACACTAATACAGCGATCAGAAAAATGATCGCTTAGCGACACTGGTGATGGGGGGTGATCAAGGGGTTAAAACTTTATTAGGGGGGGTTAGGGGGTATCCTAGACCTACAGGGGGCTAATACTCACTGCCCTACCACTTCTAACTGTCACAAACTGACACCATGCAGTAATCAGAAAAAAAAAATACTGCTTGGTGTCAGTGTGACAGGGAGGGGGAGGGGTGATTGGGGGGGATCGGGGGTGATCGGGGGGGGGTCGTGTAAAGTATGCCTGGAATGTTCTACTGTGTGTGTGTGTGTGTTGTGTACTCACATGTCTTCTCTCCTCGGCGCCGGAACGGAAACTGCCGAGCCGAGGAGAGATGACATCACATCCTCTGCCTGTGTGTACTACACTAAGAGCAGGGTAGGATTCCCATTGGCTGGGAGCGATCGCGAGGGGGGGCCACGATCGGATGGCCTCCCCCTCGCCTCTAAACGCTCCCAGACAAATGCCGACCGCTGCTGGCACCGGGGGGGGGTCCGATCGGACCCCCCGCCTGCAGAAGGCAGATCACGTACGGGTACGTGATTCTGCCTGCCCGTGCCATTCTGCCGACGTATATCGTCGTTAGGCGGTCGGCAAGTGGTTAATGTAATGTTGGGTCCTGGCAATATTGATGAAAATCAGTGAGACAAACGGCATGGGTACCCCCCAGTCCATTACCAGGCCCTTTGGGTCTTGTATGGATATTAAGGGGAACCCCGCACCCAAATTAAAATAAGGAAAGGTGTGGGGCCACCAGGCCCTATATACTCTGAACAGCAGTATACAGGCGGTGCAAACAAGACAGGGACTGTAGGTTTGTTGTTAAGTAGAATCTGTTTGTAATTTTGAACAGGTACATTTTTAATGTGTTTCTGAAAGGCCTCCCGAAGATGTTTCATCCTCTGCTCCCTCTGCGATGGCAAGATAAGGTCCGCAACCTTACCCTTGTAATGTGGATCAAGGAGGGTTGCCAGCCAGTATTGGTCCTTCTCCTTGATACCACAAATACGAGGATCCTTATGCAGGCTTTGCAGGATCAGGGAGGCCATGCAGCGTAGGTTTGCTGAGGCATTCAGTCCGGAGTCCTCTGGGTCACTAAGGAGGACAGCCACGTACAAGTCCATGTGTTTCTTGGGACTGATCCCTTAAAGACTGCTGCTGATGCTGAGTGCCAGGCTCCACCTCCATACTGACACAATCTTCCTCCTCCTCCTCCTCCTCCACCTCCTCGTCCTCCTCGTCCTCCTCTCAAGGGGCCTTGAGAGCTAAGGAAGTCCTCCTCTTCCTGCCTCTGTTCTGCCTCAAGTGCCCTGTCCATTATTCCACGCAGCGTGTGCTCCAACAGGTGGACAAGGGGGACAGTGTCACTGATACATGCACTGTCACTGCTCACCATCCTCGTGGCCTCCTCAAATGGTGACAGGACAGTGCATGCATCCCTGATCAAGGCCCACTGGCGTGGGGAAAAAAAAACAAGCTCCCCTGACCCTGTCCTGGTGCCATAGTCGCACAGGTACTCATTGATGGCCCTCTGCTCTGTGTGCAGCCGCTGCAGCATGGCCAACGTTGATTTCCACCTGGTGGGCATGTCACAGATTAGGTGGTTCTTGGGCAGGTTAAACTCCTTTTGGAGGTCCACCAGCTGAGCACTGCCATTATATGACTGGCGGAAATGCACACAGACTTCCTGGCCTGCCTCAGAACATCCTGTAAGCCCGGGTACCTGCCCAAGAACCGCTGCACCACCAAGTTAAGGACGTGAGCCAAACAGGGCACATGGGTCATTTGTCCCTGTCGGAGGGCACAGAGGAGGTTGGTGCCATTGACGCAAACCACCATTCCTGCCTTAAGTTGGCGTGGCGTCAACCACCTCTGAACCTGCCCCTGCAGAGCTGACAGAACCTCTGCCCCAGTGTGGCTCCTGTCCCCCAAGCACACCAGCTCAAGCACCGCATGGCATCTTTTGGCCTGCGTACTTGCGTAGCCCCTTGAACGGCTACGGAGCACCGCTGGTTCTGAGGAAAAAGCACAGGAAGAGGCCATGGAGGAAGAAGAAGAGGAGGGGGTGGAGGAGAGAGGTGTGTCACAATCATTAGTAGTGGCATTTTGGAGGTGTGGTGGCGGAACAACCTCCAACACTACTGCACCTTGTCCTGCATCCTTCCCAGCTGCCAGCGGAGTCACCCAATGCGCTGTGAAACTTAGGTAACGTCCCTGTCCATGCCTGCTGGACCATGAGTCAGCGGTAATTTGCACCTTACCTCTGACCGCCCTGTCCAGCGAGGCATGGACATTGCCTTCCACATGCCGGTAGAGAGCCGGAATCGCCTTCCGTGAGAAAAAGTTGCGTTTGGGTACCTGTCACTGAGGAACCGCACATTCCACAAACTCACGGAAGGGGGCAGAGTCTACCAACTGAAAAGGCAGCAGTTGAAGTGCTAGCAATTTTGCCAAGCTAGCATTCAACCGCTGGGCATGTGGATGGCTGGGAGCAAACTTCTTTCGGCGGTGCAGCAGCTAGGGCAGGGAAATTTGCCTGGTACAATCTGACGTCGGTGTACCAAAAGCAGATTGCCCACAAGTACTTGGCTGTGACACACCTAATTCTACACCTTCATTCCTCTCAGTGCAGGTCTCAGAGAGGACTGAAGGTATAGTGGGGTTGGAGATCTCAGCTGATGAGGAGCAAGGAGAGGTCCTCTTTGTTCTTTGGTGTGGGTCTTTTAGATACACTTGCCAATGAACTGCATGTCTGGTCAAGCATGAGGTACCCAAGCGGGAGATGTTTTGGCCACGCAAGATACGCTTGACACATATGTTGCAAATAGCAGAGGTGCGATCTGATGCACTCGTCTCAAAAAAGGCCCACACCAAAGAACTTTTTTAATAACGCGCAGAGACTGCAGCGCCCTACACATGTGGAGCTTTGGGGTGTGATGCAGTCAATGTGCTGCCCTTAGGCTGGCCCCTGGAGGGCATCCTGCCTCATTGGTGATGTGCCACCTCCTCCTCCTCCTCCTCTCTCCTATCAGGCACCCACGTTGAGTCAGGGACTTCCTCATCCCCTCCCTCCTCATCACTGGAGCAAACCTGGCAGTATGCTGCAGCAGGGGGAGCATGACTGCCAGATTGCTGTCCTTCTTGGGCACCCCCTCTGTCCGTGCTCATGTTACTGCCTTCATCGAGCTCAGTATCATCATCAGAGCCTTCCAAACGCTGGGCATCCTCCTGGAGCATGTACCCAACACTGTAGTCAAACAGTTTGAGGGACTCCTCAGGAGGACATGGTGGGGCTAGCGAAGGAGTCACTGATGACATTGAGCCGAGGGAAGAGGCCGCTGCTTTGCCAGACAAAGTATCCTGAGCATGGGTGAGAGAGGATGAGGAGGATGAGGACGGCTTGGTCATCCACTCGACCAAGTCTTCCGCATGTTGCTCAACACGGCCAGCTGCCGAAAAAAAGGCCAAGCGTGTCCCACGGCCACATGCTGATGAGGATGCACCGTCTCCACGACCAGCACTGTTGCCTCTAGACACAGAGCCTGCTTGCCCTCTTTTATTGGCTTGTGACTGTCTGCCTCTCCTTCTTGGCCTTCCAGACATACTAATGGCCTCTAGCTGCACTAAGCTGGGATATATATATATATATATATATATATATATATATATATATATATATATATATATATATATATATATATATATATATGTATATATATCCCAGCTTAGTGCAGTGATACTGCAGCTAGCAAAATCAACTGCCTGCCTGTAGTATGAGAACACCACCAACCTTCTACAGGTAGCTTTAGCTGAACACTGTGCAGAGCTCGCAAAAAAATAACTTGTAGCTTTTTTAGCTGCCTGCGGTAGTGATAGGATCAGGAAAACACCACCAACCTTCTACAGGTAGCTTTAGATGAACACTGTGCAGAGCTCGGAAAAAAATTAATTGTAGGTTTAGCTGAACACTGTGAGGAGGACGCACCACACTAACTTGTAGTTTTAGCTAAACACTGTGAGCAGGACGCGTTATACTAACTTGTAGCTTTAGATGAACACTGTGCAGAGGTCTCACTACACTAACTTGTAGTTTTAGCTGAACACTGTGAGCAGGACGCACTGCACTAACTTGTAGCTTTAGATGAACACTGTGCAGAGGTCTCACTACACTAACTTGTAGTTTTAGCTGAACACTGTGAGCAGGACGCACTACACTAACTTGTAGTTTTAGCTGAACACTGTGAGGAGGACGCACCACACTAACTTGTAGTTTTAGGTGAACACTGTGAGCAGGACGCACTGCACTAACTTATAGCTTTAGATGAACACTGTGCAGAGGTCTCACTGCACTAACTTGTAGTTTTAGCTGAACACTGTGAGCAGGACGCACTGCACTAACTTGTAGCTTTATGCCCCGTACACACGGTCGGATTTTCCGATGAAAAATGTCCGATCGGAGCGTGTTGTCGGAAATTCTGACCGTGTGTGGGCTCCATCGGAAATTTTCCATCGGATTTTCCGACACACAAAGTTGGAGAGCAGGAGATAAAATTTTCCGACAACAAAATCCGATCGCGTCAATTCCGACCGTGTGTGGCCTGTTCCGACGCACAAAGTGCCACGCATGCTCAGAAGAAATTCCGGCATGGAACAGCTCGTTCTGGTAAACTTAGCGTTCGCAATGGATACAGCACTTTCGTCATGCTGCAATGTCAAAAATGGTTTAATACAGCGCACTCTCTTCTTCTTTATAATGTGAAAAGAATGAAGTAGTTTTGCTGCTCATATTCACACACAATTCTCACAAACTTATTTCTTTTTTTTTTTTCTTGGGATTCCCTGAATATATTGTTATTTGTCACATCTGACAGAATTTTTTGTTTTGTTTTTTGTGGGATTTTAAGCCTTTTTTGTTTTAGATTTTATGTTTGTATTTTTTCCAAGGCTGATCTTGGTTCAATGTTTTGTTTTTTTTAACTCCAGACTATTTTTGTGTGTGTTTTGTGTGTCAAGTTACCACAACAGCATTGATATCTTTTATTATTTAATCTCAAGGAGATTGTTTGGTGTTGGTGTCCCTTGTAGGGATGAGCCGAACACCCCCCGGTTCGGTTCGCACCAGAACCCGCGAACGGACCGCAAGTTCGCACGAACGTTAGAACCCCATTGACGTCTATGGGACTCGAACGTTCGAAATCAAAAGTGCTCATTTTAAAGGCTAATTTGCATGGTATTGTCCTAAAAAGGGTTTGGGGACCCGGGTCCTACCCCAGGGGACATGTATCAATGCAAAAAAAACTTTTAAAAACGGCCGTTTTTTCGGGAGCAGTGATTTTAATGATGCTTAAAGTAAAAAAAAAAAAGTGAAATATTCCTTTAAATATCGTACCTGGGGGGTGTCTATAGTATGCCTGTAAAGTGACGCGTGTTTCCCATGTTTAGAACAGTCCCTGCACCAAATGTCATTTTTAAAGGAAAAAATCTCATTTAAAACTGCTTGCGGGTTTAATGTCATGTCGGGTCATGGCAATATGGATGAAAATCAGTGAGACAAACGGCATGGATACCCCCCAGTCCATTACCAGGCCCTTTGGGTCTTGTATGGATATTAAGGGGAACCCCGCACCCAAATTAAAATAAGGAAAGGCCCTATATACTCTGAACAGCAGTATACAGGCGGTGCAAACAAGACAGGGACTGTAGGTTTGTTGTTAAGTAGAATCTGTTTGTAATTTTGAACATTTTTAATGTGTTTAGCTCCAGCCAAAAAATCTTTTCTAAGCTTTTTGGAAAACATAGGGAAGGGTTATCACCCCTGTGACATTTGTTTTGCGTCTTTCCTCCTCTTCAGAAGATTTCACCTCACTTTTTTGTCCCAATGAAAAATGTTTTTTGAAAATTTGGGTTTTTTTGTGGAACAAGGATTGGAAAGCATCAGTGGAAAGGAGAAATTGTTTTCCCATATTAACTCTTACAGGAGAGAATTTCCCTTCCTTAGGGGTAGATTTCATCTCACTTCCTGTTGTCTCCTACCGTTTGCAAGTAGGAGTCGTTTGTAAGTTAGATGTTTGAAGGTAGGGTCCTGCCCTATATACTCAGCAGAAATTTGGGCCTTAGGTGTTGCTGTGGCCAAAACACTGTAAGCCCTCACAGGGCCCTGCTGTGAAATATTAGATCAAGAATTGTAATTACATGCCCCTGTTGAACAGGAGCTGAAAAATTAGGCCTTAGGCACTGGTGCTGGTGCCACAACACTGCAACCCCTCACAGACACTCTAGTTGGAACGCAGGAACGAGCCCTGCTGCAAAGTATTGCATCAAAAATTGTAATTACACGCCCCTGTTAGACAGGGGCAGAAAAATTGGGCCTTAGGCACTGGTGCTGGTGCCACAACACTGCAACCCCTCACAGACACTCTAGTTGGAACGCAGGAACGAGCCCTGCTGCAAAGTATTGCATCAAAAATTGTAATTACACGCCCCTGTTAGACAGGGGCAGAAAAATTGGGCCTTAGGCACTGGTGCTGGTGCCACAACACTGCAACCCCTCACAGACACTCTAGTTGGAACGCAGGAACGAGCCCTGCTGCAAAGTATTGCATCAAAAATTGTAATTACACGCCCCTGTTAGACAGGGGCAGAAAAATTGGGTCTTAGGCACTGGTGCTGGTGCCACAACACTGCAACCCCTCACAGACACTCTAGTTGAAACGCAGGAACAAGCCCTGCTGCAAAGTATTGCATCAAAAATTGTAATTACACGCCCCTGTTAAACAGGGGCTGAAAAATTGTGCCTTAGGCACTGGTGGTGGCGCCCAGAACCAAAAATGTTCTTACAAGCTATCAGCGTGATGATTGAGGAGGAAGAGGATAATTACTCAGGGATAGTCACTCAGCATCAGCATAGGCAGTCTTTGAAGGGATCTGAGATTTCAAAAAAAATTATTCGGTTACATCTGCATCAGGTGCTTGGTAGCTGGTGGTGATCCAAGACTGATTCATTTTTATGAAGGTCAGCCGATCGACCGAGTCGGTGGACAGACGCACCCTGTGATCGGTTACCACGCCTCCAGCAGCACTGAATGTGCGTTCCGAAAGAACGCTGGATGCAGGACAGGCCAGTAGCTCAATTGCATACTGTGCAAGCTCTGGCCAGTGATCCATCCTCAAGACCCAGTAACCCAGAGGATTTTCGGTGGGAAAGGTGTCCAAGTCTGATCTTGCCCCTAGGTATTCCTGCACCATGTAAAACAGACGCTGGCGATGGTTGCTGGAACCGATCATACCTTGGGGCTGCGGACCAAAAAATTGTCTGAACGCATCGGTCAGACGGCCACCTTCTCCACCGCTCCTTCTTTGACTGACCGAAGCCTCAGCAACACGTTGTCCAGAAACAGGAGTTTGTAACCTCCCAGTCTCTGGGAACGCGTTGCACAGACCTTTCTGCAAGGCCTCCCGAAGATGTTTCATCCTCTGCTCCCTCTGCGATGGCAAGATAAGGTCCGCAACCTTACCCTTGTAACGTGGATCAAGGAGGGTTGCCAGCCAGTATTGGTCCTTCTCCTTGATACCACGAATACGAGGATCCTTACGCAGGCTTTGCAGGATCAGGGAGGCCATGCAGCGTAGGTTTGCTGAGGCATTCGGTCCGGAGTCCTCTGGGTCACTAAGGACAACAACGTCCGCAGCCACCTCCTCCCAGCCACGTACAAGTCCATGTGTTCCTTGGGACTGATCCCTTAAAGACTGCTGATGCTGAGTGCCAGGCTCCACCTCCATACTGACACAATCTTCCTCCTCCTCCTCCTCCTCGTCCTCTTCCTGTGTGATCGGCGGGCACGCAGGAACACTGTCTGGATAAAGGGGGCCTTGAGAGCTAAGGAAGTCCTCCTCTTCCTGCCTCTGTTCTGCCTCAAGTGCCCTGTCCATTATTCCACGCAGCGTGTGCTCCAACAGGTGGACAAGGGGGACAGTGTCACTGATGCATGCACTGTCAGTGCTCACCATCCTCGTGGCCTCCTCGAATGGTGACAGGACAGTGCATGCATCCCTGATCATGGCCCACTGGCGTGGGGAAAAAAAAACAAGGTCCCCTGACCCTGTCCTGGTGCCATAGTCGCACAGGTACTCATTGATGGCCCTCTGCTGCGTGTGCAGCCGCTGCAGCATGGCCAACGTCGAGTTCCACCTGGTGGGCATGTCACAGATTAGGCGGTTCTTGGGCAGGTTAAACTCCTTTTGGAGGTCCGTCAGCCGAGCACTGGCATTATATGACCGGCGGAAATGCACAGAGACTTTCCTGGCCTGCCTCAGGACATCCTGTAAGCCCGGGTACCTGCCCAAGAACCGCTGCACCACCAAGTTAAGGACGTGAGCCAAACAGGGCACATGGGTCAGTTGTCCCTGTCGGAGGGCAGAGAGGAGGTTGGTGCCATTGTCGCAAACCACCATTCCTGCCTTAAGTTGGCGTGGCGTCAACCACCTCTGAACCTGCCCCTGCAGAGCTGACAGAACCTCTGCCCCAGTGTGGCTCCTGTCCCCCAAGCACACCAGCTCAAGCACCGCATGGCATCTTTTGGCCTGCGTACTTGCGTAGCCCCTTGAACGCCTACGGAGCACCGCTGGTTCCGAGGAAGAGGCCATGGAGGAAGAAGAAGAGGAGGGGGTGGAGGAGAGAGGTGTGTCACAATCAGCATTTTGGAGGCGTGGTGGCGGAACAACCTCCAACACTACTGCACCTTGTCCTGCATCCTTCCCAGCTGCCAGCAGAGTCACCCAATGCGCCGTGAAACTTAAGTAACGTCCCTGTCCATGCCTGCTGGACCATGAGTCAGCGGTAATATGCACCTTACCGCTGACCGCCCTGTCCAGCGAGGCATGGACATTGCCTTCCACATGCCGGTAGAGAGCCGGAATCGCCTTCCGTGAGAAAAAGTGGCGTTTGGGTACCTGCCACTGAGGAACCGCACATTCCACAAACTCACGGAAGGGGGCAGAGTCTACCAACTGAAAAGGCAGCAGTTGAAGTGCTAGCAATTTTGCCAAGCTAGCATTCAACCGCTGGGCATGTGGATGGCTGGGAGCAAACTTCTTTCGGCGGTGCAGCAGCTGGGGCAGGGAAATTTGCCTGGTACAATCTGACGTCGGTGTACCAAAAGCAGATTGCCCACAAGTACTTGGCTGTGACACACCTAATTCTACACCTTCATTCCTCTCACTGCAGGTCTCAGAGAGGACTGAAGGTCTAGTGGGGTTGGAAATCTCAGCTGATGAGGAGCAAGGAGAGATCGTCTTTGTTCTTTGGTGTGGGTCTTTTAGATACGCTTGCCAACGAACTGCATGGCAGGTCAACATATGTCTGGTCAAGCATGTGGTACCCAAGCGGGAGATGTTTTGGCCACGCGAGATACGCTTGAGACATATGTTGCAAATAGCAGCGGTGCGATCTGATGCACTCGTCTCAAAAAAGGCCCACACCAAAGAACTTTTTGAATAACGCGCAGAGACTGCAGCGCCCTGCACATGTGGAGCTTTGGGGTGTGATGCAGTCAATGTGCTGCCCTTAGGCTGGCCCCTGGAGGGCATCCTGCCTAGTTGGTGATGTGCCACCTCCTCCTCCTCCTCCTCCTCCTCCTCTCTCCTATCAGGCACCCACGTTGAGTCAGTGACCTCATCATCCCCTCCCTCCTCATCACTGGAGCAAACCTGGCAGTATGCTGCAGCAGGGGGAGCATGACTGCCAGATTGCTGTCCTTCTTGGGCACCCCCTCTGTCCGTGCTCATGTTACTGCCTTCATTGAGCTCAGTATCATCATCAGAGCCTTCCAAACGCTGGGCATCCTCCTGGAGCATGTACCCAACACTGTGGTCAAACAGTTCGAGGGAATCCTCATGAGGACATGGTGGAGCTAGGGAAGGAGTCACTGATGACATTGAGCTGAGGGAAGAGGCCGCTGCTTTGCCAGACAAAGCACCCTGGGCATGGGTGAGAGAGGATGAGGAGGATGAGGACGGCTTGGTCATCCACTCGACCAAGTCTTCCGCATGTTGCAGCTCAACACGGCCAGCTGCCGAAAAAAAGGCCAAGCGTGTCCCATGGCCACGTGCTGATGAGGATGCACCGTCTCCACGACCAGCACTAGACACAGAGCCTGCTTGCCCTCTCTTATTGGCTTGTGACTGTCTGCCTCTCCTTCTTGGCCTTCCAGACATACTAATGGCCTGTAGCTGCACTAAGCTGGGATAGAACACCTGTAATTTTCTTCAGGTAGCTTTATATACTGTAACCAGACAAGCCTGCCTGTCAGTAGGAAGATAACAGGAACGGATCTAGCTGAACACTGTGAGCAGGACGTACTGCACTAAATGTATATAGCAGGAACGGATCTAGCTGAACACTGTGAGCAGGACGCACTGTACTAAATGTAAATAGTCTAGCTGCCTGACCGTGGTACTAATAGGATCAAAAAGAACACCTGTAATTTTCTTAAGGTAGCTTTATATACTGTAACCAGACAAGCCTGCCTGTCAGTAGGAAGATAACAGGAACGGATCTAGCTGAACACTGTGAGCAGGACACACTGTACTAAATGTAAATAGTCTAGCTGCCTGACCGTGGTACTAATAGGATCAAAAAGAACACCTGTAATTTTCTTCAGGTAGCTTTATATACTGTAACCAGACAAGCCTGCCTGTCAGTAGGAAGATAACAGGAACGGATCTAGCTGAACACTGTGAGCAGGACACACTGTACTAAATGTAAATAGTCTAGCTGCCTGACCGTGGTACTAATAGGATCAAAAAGAACACCTGTAATTTTCTTCAGGTAGCTTTATATACTGTAACCAGACAAGCCTGCCTGTCAGTAGGAAGATAACAGGAACGGATCTAGCTGAACACTGTGAGCAGGACGCACTGTACTAAATGTAAATAGTCTAGCTGCCTGACCGTGGTACTAATAGGATCAAAAAGAACACCTGTAATTTTCTTAAGGTAGCTTTATATACTGTAACCAGACAAGCCTGCCTGTCAGTAGGAAGATAACAGGAACGGATCTAGCTGAACACTGTGAGCAGGACACACTGTACTAAATGTAAATAGTCTAGCTGCCTGACCGTGGTACTAATAGGATCAAAAAGAACACCTGTAATTTTCTTCAGGTAGCTTTATATACTGTAACCAGACAAGCCTGCCTGTCAGTAGGAAGATAACAGGAATGGATCTAGCTGAACACTGTGAGCAGGACGTACTGCACTAAATGTATATAGCAGGAACGGATCTAGCTGAACACTGTGAGCAGGACGCACTGCACTGAATGTAAATAGCAGGAACGGATCTAGCTGAACACTGTGAGCAGGACGCACTGCACTAAATGTAAATACCAGGAACGGATCTAGCTGAACACTGTGAGCAGGACGCACTGCACTGAATGTAAATAGCAGGAACGGATCTAGCTGAACACTGTGAGCAGGACGCACTGCACTGAATGTAAATAGCAGGAACGGATCTAGCTGAACACTGTGAGCAGGACGCACTGCACTGAATGTAAATAGCAGGAACGGATGTAGCTGAACACTGTGAGCAGGACGCACTGCACTAAATGTAAATACCAGGAACGGATCTAGCTGAACACTGTGAGCAGGACGCACTGCACTGAATGTAAATAGCAGGAACGGATCTAGCTGAACACTGTGAGCAGGACGCACTGCACTGAATGTAAATAGCAGGAACGGATCTAGCTGAACACTGTGAGCAGGACGCACTGCACTGAATGTAAATAGCAGGAACGGATGTAGCTGAACACTGTGAGCAGGACGCACTGCACTAAATGTAAATACCAGGAACGGATCTAGCTGAACACTGTGAGCAGGACGCACTGCACTGAATGTAAATAGCAGGAACGGATCTAGCTGAACACTGTGAGCAGGACGCACTGCACTAAATGTAAATACCAGGAACGGATCTAGCTGAACACTGTGAGCAGGACGCACTGCACTGAATGTAAATAGCAGGAACGGATCTAGCTGAACACTGTGAGCAGGACACACTGCACTAAATGTAAATAGTCTAGATAGAAGATAACAGGAACGGATCTAGCTAAACTGAATACAGTGTATATATATATATGCAACACCTGGGATGCATATATATACACAATACACTGTAAGTGCAGCTAACTGACTGACTGTTCTGCCTAATCTATCTAACTCAAATCAAATGACACTGTCTCTCTCTCTCTCTATCTCTCAGCACACCGGAACACACACTACACAGGGCCGCCGTGCAGGCGGCCTTATATAGTGTGGGGTGTGTACTAAATCCCCTGAGCCATAATTGGCCAAAGCCACCCTGGCTTTGGCCAATTACAGCTCTCTCTACTGACGGCGCTGTGATTGGCCAAGCATGCGGGTCATAGTGCATGCTTGGCCAATCATCAGCCAGCAATGCACTGCGATGCCGCAGTGAATTATGGGCCGTGACGCGCCACACGAATTTGGCGCGAACGGCCCATATCGTTCGCAATTCGGCGAACGACCGAACAGCCGATGTTCGAGTCGAACATGGGTTCGACTCGAACACGAAGCTCATCCCTAGTCCCTTGTTCATTTCACATTGTATATTTGAAATGTACCTGAATCCTCACAAACCAACTGTCCTTTTTGAAGTAAAACACATAGGAGAGTATAATTCAAACAAAAATTCCTTTATTAAGGGCTCAGAACCAAACAAAGAGGGAGGCAACACTGGATCAACATGAGAAATTAGCGAAGCCTGGGACCCCCATGGCAGACATCAATTCTTGAACATCAAAATTGGTGGCCTGAGGAGTCCATATGTAAGGGAGGGCAGTCTGGTCCAGAATTCGCAGAGATCCGGAAAGCAGCAGATGACATGTATGTCCCCAGGCTGTGGTACCACAAGAGGCTGCATCTTTTGGCCGACCAGACTGGATCCAGGGTCCTCACTTTCTGGTCTTCCTTCCACGCTTCCTTCCGGGCTGTGGCTGTGCTGTTGGAGATGTGGCAGGAGGAGGAGTAGGACCTGGAGGAGGAGGAGGACTGGGAGGACCTGGAGGAGGAGGAGGAGGAGGACCTGCAGGAGGAGGACCATCGCAAAGGTGTGTCTGAGCTGTAATTTGGCCCCTCATACCTTTCTTAAGAGCCTCCAATATGAGCGACTCACACATGACTTGTCCCTCCTCCATCCTCTGCATTTTATAGGCAATGGTGGCAGCAATGTCCTCCTCCACGGTGTGTGGTGCTCCCAGGGCCTCTGTAGACCTCCAAAAAAGTCCTCTGCCAGCCTCCTCTAGGGCACTGCTCCTCCTGCCACTTTCTCCTTCCAGGGGGAGTGGAGGGACCTGCAGATCAGCCAGCCGGCTTGGCCCGGCCACCTCCTGGCTGAGACTTCCCTGTGTATGAAAAAGGGACATAGTTTTAGTTTTTGCATCATCAATCACAATCATAAATTAGTACTCCCAACTAACATCTAGTTAACATCATTGATTGGACAAGCAGAAATATTTAGAAGAATGCTATACCTGGCTCAATCTGGGCTCCTCCACATGTTGCCTGGAAGGCCCAGGTTGGGCATCAGAAGCCTCAGCCGGGGGGGAAGGAAGCGTGGAAGGAAGACTGGAGAGGGATGGCCTGGGTTCAGTCTGGCCTGCCAGAAAATGCAGCCTGTCGTAGTACCACATCCTGGGGACATAGATGTCATCTGCTGCTCTGGATCTCTGTGAATCCAGGACTTTCTTGCGCTCCCTTAGATATGTGCTCCTCAGGCCACCAATTAAGATCTTCAAATAGGTGATGTCTGCCGTGGGGATCACCTGCTTCACAATTTCACACAATTGCTCCAGTGCTGCCTTCCTCTTTGCTTGGTTCTTGTAATGTGGGTGTTTAATCTCCCACAGACATGGCAGCTCCCTTAACATATCAATGAATAGTGACATGAAGTCATTGTCTTTCACTAGCATATCCATGTTCACTACAAGACACAACACAAGACAAAGCCTAATGTCAGACAAAACTCTCCTAATCTTGTTACAATATAGGCCTCAATGTAGAAGCAGTATAGGCACAAGTTTGTCTTGTTCTTACGATCGGCGTGTCCAATGCTCCTTCCTCCGCTCACAGATCGTACGTAATACGCACATGTGTTGCGCTTTATGTACACTGCGCATGCGTGTAACTCCACCCGCCCCTGACGTTCTTTCTATTCTATTTCCCGCCCCTTTTCGTTCGGCGCAGTGGGGGAAGAGCACATGGCGGAGTCACAGCAGGTGCGTGATAATTACAGGAACGAGGAGGAGGAGGAGGAAAGCCCGGATCCGGACACGTCCTGATCCAGAAGGAGACGATTTAAGGCCACAAATATGTCCTTTGGGGAGATGTTGGAGATGGTGGACATCCTGAAGAAGGCCGACTATGGCGGAAAGTATGGGCCTTACCCCAACCCCAATATCAGAAAGGCCAAGATCATTGCGAAAGTGGTCAAAAGTCTGCACCGGCATTTCGGGGTACGACGATTGAAAGATCAGCTCAGGAAGCGGTGTTCGGACCTGAAATTAAGAGAGCCAGAGCAGTGCAGAAAGATCCGGAGAGTGCTGCAAAAAAGTAAGTAGTTGTGATGTGTTCCTATTCTTTTTGTCTTTATTACGTTCGTGCTGCTCCATATGCTTTTCTTAATTGTTGTACAGTTTAAAAGGGCAACTTTAATGTTCATGGGCCCATTATTCGTTCGTATCAAACATTTTTTCTTTCGGCCTCTAAAACACCATTGTTTAGGCCATATGCATTTTCCCACATTTTTTAGGGCCTACTTGTATGAAAAATATTTGGTTGTGTAGATGGGTTTGTTACTAGAATGAAATGCAAACTAGATTCTGTGTAAGGAGAGGACACTGAGCAGCTGTTTTCACATCTGGACACTGGAGCACTAGTGTGGGACACAAGAACCCCATTTTTATTAGGGGGGCCACACAGGTGCTCCAGTGTATACTATAGGGGGGGGGCTACATCTGTGAAGCTTGTACTAAACAGGTAAAGTATTGCAGCTTGACAAAGGCCAATAAAAAAAATACATCTTGGAACTCTGCTAAAATAGACAATTGTACCCCACTTCCAAGCAATGTTTCCTATTTCTAGTTCTGCCATCAATTATCTGTGTGCTAATTATACCATTTTTGTTTTACATAGGGGAGAAAAGACTCAAAGGACACCCCTCATCCGAGGAGACCACAGACCCCCCACCTATGGAAGAAGGGGAAATCCCCCAACACAAGCTGAGCAGGAGGAAGAAGACGTGGTGGAAATTGTCACCACAACAGGTGAGTGTCTGCAATCACAGGCTCAGATAAGAGATGGATGCTGGCAGATTTTTGATACCTGTTTTTGTTTTGTTTCTCTCTTTTTAGGTGATCGTGATGTTAGGGATCGAGATCCTTTCACATCAGAAAGTGCCCAGATCCTGATCGGGGAGATCATGGGGTGTAATGTAGAATTGCAAAACATCCATAAAAAAATAAATGATGTGATTCAAAAAAATAATAACATCATTGATGTTTTGGGGCGAATTTAAAACCCCACAAAATCACTTTTTTATTGTGGTCCAATGTTTTAAATATTTTAGCAATGTTTTGAAAAGCCGAATTTGGAGGATGCACACAGTGTGCCAACATGTGCTATCTGCCATCATGGGAGATCAATGGACACGTTTTGGGGGTGCAACCCCTTCCTCAATTATAAAGTAGCGGTGAGGAAGGGCTTGCTCCCCAAAACACGTCCCTTGATCCCCCGTGATGGCAGCTAGCACATGTTGACATTCGTAAATTGGTGAGCATCTTCCAAATTTGGATTTTCCTGGGGTGATTTGACCCCATCTGAATGCAATATCAAACACAGTTCCTAAATACTGATGTCTGATATTGCCTTCAGGTTTTACCTAATGTGAACTTTGTAAGTTCAAGTTTTTTGTCTTTCTTGTTGGTTTTACACAGGCCTGTTTTATCGTAAATGGACATTTCTATTTTTGATAATGCCACCCCAAAAATTGTTATACAACAAACATGTTGGTTTGTTTTAAAAACCTTTGGTAAATGCACATGTGATTGTGCAGGTATAAAAAAGTTGGTTAATCAAGAATGTGTGGATTATTGTCTCAACACTACAACACTTTTGGGGTGATGTAATAGCTGTTTTGTGCGAAAATGGGGGTTATTTCCTAAGGGCAAATCCTCTTTGCACTACAAGTGCAGGTTCAGTGCAGTTGCAAGTGCACTTGTAGTGAAATGTGTTTTTGCATTTAGTAAATAACAGCCAACAGTGCTTTGTATAAGGTTACACAATCACGCCATTTTCTGCACTCAACACATTTCTGTCAGGGTCAGCTAAAACAAACACAAGCAGTAAATGTCCACAAAGAATGTCTTTTTTTTTATTATAAAAAGGCTTCACATATTTGCTGGCATATTGATGTCCCCCCTACCCGCAAAGAACTCCAGGTAGCGTAACCGAACATCACGGGCACTCAGGGAGGGCAAGCCAGGATGGCCGCTTTCAAGCGCCGTCAGTGTGGTTTCATGTATCATTCGGGCCTCAGGCCCAACTGAGCCAGCATAGTTGGCCGAATGTTTTCTTAAAAAGTTATGGAGAATACAGCAAGCCAGTATAATATGGTTCAGTTTATACTCCGCCATATGGATGAGTGTCAGAAATAGGCAGAACCGACTGGCCAGGATTCCAAATGTGTTCTCCACCACTCTTCGGGCTCCGGCCAGCCGGTAATTAAAAACCCTCTGTTTCGGGGTGAGGGTCCTCATCGGCGGTCCCCCAGCGCAAACGCTTCATCAGCAACGAACACGAATGGGAGTCCTTCCACATTGTCCTCTGGAGCTGGCAAGTCCAAGCTGCCATTCTGGAGATGCCTGTAAAACTCTGTCTGGGCGATGACTCCACCATCGGACATCCGGCCATTCTTCCCCACATCCACATAAAGGAAGTCGTAATTAGCCGACACCACCGCCAACATCACTATACTATTGAACCCCTTATAGTTGGAATAGTGCGACCCCGAGTTGGATGGTGGGACGATGTGGACGTGTTTCCCATCAATTGCCCATCCGCAGTTAGGAAAGTCTCACCGCTGGGCAAAGTGGGAGGCCACAGTCTGCCATTCCTGTGGCGTGGAAGGAAACTGTTGAGGAAAAAAAAAAATAATTACTATTTTTGCTCAGAAACATGGCAAGCAGATTAGGCACAAACATTATGGGGCAACCTCCAGATAGCATTTATTAAGGGGAATTTAACAACGCCAAAGTATAAGGTACACCTATCATATTCCCCCCCCCCTCTCATGGGCCATTTCTAACATTATGGGGTGTGTGGAAATCTTGGACAGGTAACCCTCTTCACTTCATTGAGAGATGAATGCCTAAATACAGGGTATTACTTGGAACAGCCCCTCCTTAGTTACACTATTGGCAGCCCACTGGACAGGTAAGAAGTGTCATAATACAAAGATATAAATACACATTGTACACATTTGAGGACATTAGGACATTCTGCTATTACCTGTCAAGATAATAATAGGATACAAAAATGTTAAACAGTACCATTTGAAAGTATACAGGCAGGCCCTTGCACTACATGCTTTGGGGAATTCTTCCATAAATATGAGCACAAAAGAGGTGGGTATAGTGTGTATGGGTTTGGCAAAGTCAGCAGATAGATGATTGAGGATAGATAGAGATTTGGGATCAGCTGACTTAGCAGTTGGGGGAGGGAGGGTTACTAAAAATGATTTGGGGACACCACAAAAAAAAAGCCTCTGGCACTCTGCCTGAATTTAAACCTAAAATAACATTTCAAAACATTTTAGGGGGTGTTTGGGGTAAAGCACTACTATGGAGCTGATAAAATACATTGTTAAGTGACAACATGAGGTGAATATAGGGCCAGGAGAGAACATGCTGGGGAGGTTATTGAAGGCCAATCTGTATGAAGGACTAAAAAAATAATTACATAAAAATCCAGCATGCATGAGAACAAAGGGGACATTCACAGCATATTACAATCATGGTAATTAGGGAATGAGGAAAGAAATACAATATATTATCAAACATTAAATACAATAAAATGTGATATTAAAGGATAAAAATCTTACCTTCATATACTCCTTCTGCAGGACCTGGATGATGGCAGAACAAGTCTCTGGGATAATGATCCCCAGAGCCCGGGGGGAGATGCCTGTCGAGAACTTCAAGTCCTGCAGGCTTCTCCCTGTCGCCAAATACCGCAGGGTAGCAACCAACCTCTGCTCCGGAGTGATGGCTTGCCTCATGTAGGTATCCTGCCTGCTAATATAAGGTGTCAGCGAAGGCAACAGATGGTGAAACACAGGGTCCGTCATCCTGAGAAAGTTCCTGAAATCATCAGGATTATTCTCATGGATCTCACGGAGCAAAGGCATATGAGAGAACTGGTCACGCTGAAGCAACCAATTCTTGGTCCATGAACTCCTCCCCACCCTGTTCATGGACTGGACTTGTGTCAAGGTCAGGACCCCAACACCAAGCCCCTGCACAGCACGAACTCTACGAGGAGTACGCATACGCAACATGGCTAGAAAACGGTCGGCTGCTCAGAAAGAAGTAACAGAACGCACTGAAGAACAGCAAGGCCTGTGAAGAGCGACCTGAAAAACAGTAACGAACGAACAAGAATACAATGACTAATTAAAGTCACGCGGAACTTGATTGCACGCACTGAAGAGCAGATACAAACCCACAAGCACAAACTGAACGGCAGAAAACGATCTGAAAGCCACGAGTCTGAAAAAGCGCGAATCGTCTCTCACCAAACTTTTACTAACACGAGATTAGCAAAAGGAGCCCAAAGGGTGCCGCGCTTGGTTCTGAACTGGCCTTCTCTAGTCTCGTCGTACGTGGTGTATGTGACCGCGTGGTTGGCGATCGGAAATTCCGACAACTTTGTGCGACCGTGTGTACGCAAAACAAGTTTGAGCCAACATCCGTTGGAAAAAATCCTAGGATTTTGTTGTCGGAATGTACGAACAAAGTCCGACCGTGTGTACGGGGCATCAGATGAACACTGTGCAGAGGTCTCACTACACTAACTTGTAGTTTTAGCTGAACGCTGTGAGCAGGACGCACTGCACTAACTTGTAGCTTTAGATGAACACTGTGCAGAGGTCTCACTACACTAACTTGTAGTTTTAGCTGAACACTGTGAGCAGGACGCAC
Organism: Lithobates septentrionalis; assembly: GCA_037952835.1. Lineage (NCBI taxonomy): Eukaryota > Metazoa > Chordata > Amphibia > Anura > Ranidae > Lithobates > Lithobates septentrionalis. Next base: position 573,219 of record JBBDGP010002744.1, on the reverse strand, counting down.
TGAACTAACTTGTAGCTTTAGATGAACACTGTGCAGAGGTCTCACTACACTAACTTGTAGTTTTAGCTGAACACTGTGAGCAGGACGCACTGCACTAACTTGTAGCTTTAGATGAACAATGTGCAGAGGTCTCAATACACTAACTTGTAGTTTTAGCTGAACACTGTGAGCAGGACGCACTGCACTAACTTGTAGCTTTAGATGAACACTGTGCAGAGGTCTCACTACACCAACTTGTAGTTTTAGCTGAACACTGTGAGCAGGACGCACTGCACTAACTTGTAGCTTTAGATGAACACTGTGCAGAGGTCTCACTACACTAACTTGTAGGTTTAGCTGAACACTGTGAGGAGGACGCACCACACTAACTTGTAGTTTTAGCTGAACACTGTGAGCAGGACGCACTGCACTAACTTGTAGCTTTAGATGAACACTGTGCAGAGGTCTCACTACACTAACTTGTAGTTTTAGCTGAACACTGTGAGCAGGACGCACTGCACTAACTTGTAGCTTTTAGATGAACACTGTGCAGAGGTCTCACTACACTAACTTGTAGTTTTAGCTGAACACTGTGAGGAGGACGCACCACACTAACTTGTAGTTTTAGCTGAACACTGTGAGCAGGACGCACTGCACTAACTTATAGCTTTAGATGAACACTGTGCAGAGGTCTCACTACACTAACTTGTAGTTTTAGCTGAACACTGTGAGCAGGATGCACTGCACTAACTGTAAATAGTCTAGCTGCCTGACTGTGGTACTAATAGGATCATAAGAACACCAGCAATTTTCTTCAGGTAGCTGTAAATACTGTAACAAGACAAGCCTGCCTGTCAGTAAGAAGATAACAGGAACGGATCTAGCTAAACTGAATACAGTGTATATATATATAGATATATATGCAACACCTGGGATGCATATATATATATACACAATACACTGTAAGTGCAGCTAACTCACTGATTGTCCTGCCTAATCTATCTAACTCAAATGAAATGACACTGTCTCTCTGTCTATCTATCTCACTTTCAACGCCGGAACACACACTACACAGGGCCGCCATGCAGGCGACCTTATATAGTGTGGGGCGTGTTCTAAACCCCCTGATCCATAATTGGGCAAAGCCACCCAATATATTAGCAATAACAGTAGACGACAACACAAAACGATACTTAAGCTCACAATTTCCATACCCCTGGACTAACAACCCCATGCAATACCTAGGAATCCAATTAGTCTCCCCAAGCTGTGACCTGTATAAAGTAAAGTAAACTCCTTTAATTCCCTCAATTCAAAAAGAACTAGACAGACTTAAACTGTTTTACTTATTTTGGTCAGGGAAATTAGCAGCCTACAAAATGCTCATATTACCAAAAATCCTTTATTACTTCAGAGCACTACCAATATATATATACCAACTGCTTTCTTCAAATCTATGCAATCACAACTCAACAAATTCATTTGGGCAGACAAGAAACCGAGATGCTTCCAAACTACTTTACTAAAACACAAAAAAAGCTGGGGTATGGGCCTTCCTATACTTCATGATTATCATAGAGCATGTATCTTGAATCAAATAAAGTTCTGGTTCCAAACATCTCCACTAAAACTTTGGGCCTCATTAGAAAAGGACTGGCTAAGCCCTAACTCACTAGATTCCACGCTCCTAGCCCTTTCAATGTCACGTGCCTACAACAAATATTCCCATCCTACTATACAAATGGTAATTGGCACTTGGAAACAGTTCTGCACCACTACTACTCCAACTCCAAATATAACTGAAATCCCCACGCCCCTAAAATCCCTGAAAGTGCATATACCAGATCTTCCTTTATCTATCTGGGAAAGTAAAGGTATCACTTCAGTGACTAACCTATTAAACAAAGGAAACATTATTCCATTCCCTAGTCTCTCTCAAAAATTCTCACTACCACCCACAGAAGAATACACCTACACCAGAATAATATAATTTCTCAAAATACACCCTATAGTCCCAACCAAAGTCCCTCATGAAGCTTGGGCCTTCTGGAACAACCAACTCACCAATACAAAAGGGATATCCCTCTTTTACAGAGGGATTTTTTAGATTATATACAGTATCTCAGAAAAGTGAGTACACCCCTCACATTTTTGGAAATATTTTATTATATCTTTTCATGTGACAACACTGAAGAAATAATACTTTGCTACAATGTAAAGTAGTGAGTGTACAGCTTGTATAACAGTATAAATTTGCTGTTCCCTCAAAATAACTCAACACACAGCCATTAATGTCCAAACTGCTGGCAACAAAAGTGAATACACCCCTAAGTGAAAATGTCCAAATTGGGACCGATTAGCCATTTCCCCTCCAGTCATGTGACTCGTTAGCTTTACAAGGTCTCAGGTGTAAATGGGGAGCAGGTGTGTTGAATTTAGTGTTATCACTCTCACTCTCTCATACTGGTCACTGGAAGTTCAACATGGCACCTCATGGCAAAGAACTCTCTGAGGATCTGAAAAAAAGAATTGTTGCTCTACGTAAAGATGGCCTAGGCCATAAGAAAGTTGCAAAGACCCTGAAACTGAGCTGCAGCACTGTGGCCAAGACCATTCAGCGGTTTAACAGGACAGGTTTCACTCAGAACTCATCGTATCCAGAGATTGTCTTTGGGAAATAGACGTACGAGTGCTGCTAGCATTGCAGAAGAGGTTAACGGGTGGGGGGGTCAGCCTGTCAGTGCTCATACCATACGCCGCAAACTGCATCAATTTGGTCTGCATGGCTGTCGTCCCAGAAGGAAGCCTCTTCTAAAGATGATGCACAAGAAAGCCCACAAACAGTTTGCTGAAGACAAACAGACTAAGGGCATGGATTACTGGAGCCACCTCCTGTGGTCTGATGAAACCAAGGTAAACTTATTTGGTTCAGATGGTGTCAAGCGTGTGTGGCGGCAACCAGGTGAGGAGTACCAAGACAAGTGTGTGTCTTGACTACAGTCAAGGTGTAGTGGGAGTATCATGGCCTGGGTCTGCATGGGTGCTGCTGGCTCTGGGGAGCTACAGTTCATTGAGGTAACCATGAATGCCAACCTGTACTGTGTCATACTGAAGCAGAGCATGATCACCTCCCTTTGGAGAATGGGCCGCAGGGCAGTATACCAACATGATAATGACCATAATCAGACCTCTGCCATACTAAAGAAGCTCAGGGTAAAGGTGATGGACTGGCCAAGCCCTATTAAGCATCTGTGGGGAATCCTCAAATGGAAGGTGGAGGAGCGCAAGGTCTTTTACATCCACCAGCTCTGTGATGTCATCATGGAGGAGTAGAAGAGGACAGAGGGCAGGTTCCACTCAGAACAGTCCTTGTCAGGTGCAGGTGAGGAGCGTGATGTGACGCGTTAGAGTTGGGGGAGGGGCCTGACGGCGGTGCTGTGGAAGAGGGCAGCGGAGGAGCTCGCGATGGTGATGGGAATTGCACAGGGTGAGAGCTCGTGGATGACCCGGTAATCTCCACCTATGTGCAACGGGAAGCGGCGTCCTGGAAAAAGCAGTCAGATCCAGACGGAATCGCCGGCTGTAACATCACCGGTGCGGCGCACAGTGAAGGCGCTTGGTGCGGCCAGAGACGTGCCAAGCCCACTGTAGTTTCCTGCCTGCATCCACCCTACTGGCTCTGATCCCGGTTCGAGCCCTCCCCACACTATACCACCCTTTGGAGCTGTATAAGCATCACAACAATCTAATACCATCTTTAGAGACTCTCCAGAGACCCCATAGCAGCAGACCGACCCTGTGAACGGAACAGGATGCCCTGTGGATTAGGCTCAGCCTATAGAGCTTTCAGCGTCTCCCTGGAGGGCATGCGGAGGGCCGATGTAAGCCCCAGAAAACAGCTACGACCTCAAGGTAGGACCAATTGTTGCTGAAGTTTTATACATTTCATACATTTCGGGTTCTCAAAACAGACCAAATTTGCTCTTATAGAGAGAAAAACAGATCCCGAGGGCCTTTATCTATTCTTGAAGGTGAGGCTGGGAGAAAGGATTTTTACTTTGGCAAACGTTTATTGCCCAAATAGAAATCCAATTAAATTTCTTTCTCAGATCTTAAACAGGCTGATGGGGGAGTCTGCTAATGGCGCTGAGTACGAGAGCGCCGTAGGATGCCGGGCACGTAGCTCCACAAGTCCTCTCCGATGCAGTGGGAAAAGCTGAGAAGCTTGCCAGCCTGAACTCCAGCCGTCACCGATCCCCCCCCCCTCTGGGACACCGGGCATTCCATCAGGAACGAGGTGAGAAGATTCCTTGTCATATGTGTGCTGGTAAAGGATTCGGGACTTTGAGAAGCGGAGCACAGGAGGGAGTGTGAGGCTTACTGGAGTGGCCCCTCCTCTCCCCCTGTCCTCCGTGGAGAGACGGTCGGATCAGCCTGAGGGAGTGGAGGAGAGGGAGGAGGGGAGTGAAACGGGGGACGGAGCGGAGAGGCACGGGGAGCGAAGGAGGCTCTCTGCTGTGAGTGTCTGCTGTGTCCCTCTGCATGTGACCCCCCCTCCCTGCTGCTGAACGGAATATCTACAGCGAAGTCCCCGGGGAGAGGGGAGAGGGAGAGGTGAGAGAGAAAGGAGAAACCGATGCTTGAGGAGGCTGATCCCTGCCCCCCTGCCAGATAAGTGACATGCTCGTCATTGAAATGATTTTGAAATTCTCTTTACCCGTTAAGAAAAAAGTTTATGAAATATATGTCTATTGGAAGAGAGGAAGAGTGACACGGGTGTTCGCTCTCTCGTGCCATTGTTAAAGAACATTTTTTCAGAAAACACGAAACAGTATATTTTTAATGCTCTGATGGGGTGTGCAATGAATAACAATTAAATACTTACTACACAGCTGTCAGTTAGTAAGGGCAGGAAGAAGAAAAGGAGAAAAAAAGGCAGAGATAACACGCATTGGGAAACAGTCTCAAAATAAGCTTGCATTGGAGGGAGATATTGGTTTCGCCCCCTCTGTGGGACAATCAACCGGATCAAACTGTCTGATTAATTCCTGTACTTTATGCAGCGATAGCTGAAACAGAAGTCTTCCTTCCTTGAGAGTGGTTTTGAGACCCATACTTAATATTGAAAAGGACTATCATTAGATTCCAGATAAGCAATATAAATTCACAGAGAAAACGTGGATATATAAACCTGCATGTATGATGGTTAAAAATTTTGATTTAAGGTATTAAACCGCTGATGAGGCGAATAATGCTATTGAAGATAGTTTAAAGGAGAACAATTAAACAAAGAACTGTGATAACTCTAGGAAATAACTGGTCTGAAAACTCGGAACATATACCTAAATCTAGAAACAGTATATTGTATGATATCATATAATACAATACATATATATATTTTTCCCATTTTCTCTTCTCCTCCCCCCCCCCCCGTTGTTTCTCTTCCCTCATGAGGGGCAAAAGTGGTAGGGGTGGAGGAGTGGTGGCAAAATCCCCGCGGCCTAGTATTAGTCCCACATCAGGTCCGATGAGTAGATATGTAACACAAGTAGGGGAGGAAGAAGGGGCTGCTACTGCAACGGGAAAACAACAAAGTAATAAGGGAAGACAGCTGGAATCCAAGGATAAGAAGGAAAAAAAGAGCCAGGATAAGACAAATATGGACAACAGCTCAATCCCAGATATTAGATCAGAACAAGAAGAGCAAGAAGCTGAAACACAGTTCCCCTCTGGAACAGTAGGAGAACAGACAAAGGCTCAATTACCAACAACGATAGATATGGAAAGAATGTTCGCAGCCCTGGAAAAATCATTAAAAACAGAAATGACAAAAATGCACAAAGATATGGGGCACCTGTTAGCAAGAGTAGAGGAAGCGGAAAAAAAAGCGGATGTTCACTCAAGAAGAATAAAAGAACTAAAAGGAGAAATAAAAACACTAAAGCAAGAACAGCAAGAACAGGCGTATAGATTAGAGAACCAAGAAAATAAGGAAAAGAGGAAAAATATAAGAATCCGCGGACTTCCGGAATCGCTTCAAACAGAAACAGAAGACCTAAAAGACATAATACAGCGAGTACTACCTCTGACCAGCGCAGGCGAAATAAAGACCGAATTAAAGATTGAAGGAGCTCATAGATTAAGAAAACCAGTGGGCCTGTCAAGCGAGGCTCCGAGAGATATCTTAGTCCGTTTTGAGAATCTTGAGGGTAAAAATCAATTCTGGAAAAACATAAAGGGGAGACCACCAATTGTTTACGAAGGAAAGGAAATTCAGATTTTTCAATATCTTTCACATGAAACTTTGAGAAGAAGGAGGATGCTAAAACCACTGTTAAAAACTTTACAGGAAAATGGACTTCAATACAATTGGGGATTTCCAGCTTGTTTATTAGTAAAAAGAAATGGAAGAACGGTGAAACTGAGATTCTTAGAGGAAGTCCCAGACTTCTGTAGGACTCTGGGAATTCCCCTACCAAAAAACCCGGAAGATACCATCAGAAGAGTAGATAAACAGCCAGGAGACGAAGCACAATGGCAACTGGTATCCAAGAAATAGAACAGGGGAGCAGGGGGGGGGGGACAGAAGAGGTCGGCTGGCAAGGTAAATTAAGAAGAGAAAAAATAGGGGAGGCATTGGAGGGGAGGCGGGGGGGAGAGGCCCGGAGAAAAAAAGGCAGAGATAACACGCATTGGGAAACAGTCTCAAAATAAGCTTGCATTGGAGGGAGATATTGGTTTCGCCCCCTCTGTGGGACAATCAACCGGATCAAACTGTCTGATTAATTCCTGTACTTTATGCAGCGATAGCTGAAACAGAAGTCTTCCTTCCTTGAGAGTGGTTTTGAGACCCATACTTAATATTGAAAAGGACTATCATTAGATTCCAGATAAGCAATATAAATTCACAGAGAAAACGTGGATATATAAACCTGCATGTATGATGGTTAAAAATTTTGATTTAAGGTATTAAACCGCTGATGAGGCGAATAATGCTATTGAAGATAGTTTAAAGGAGAACAATTAAACAAAGAACTGTGATAACTCTAGGAAATAACTGGTCTGAAAACTCGGAACATATACCTAAATCTAGAAACAGTATATTGTATGATATCATATAATACAATACATATATATATTTTTCCCATTTTCTCTTCTCCTCCCCCCCCCCCCGTTGTTTCTCTTCCCTCATGAGGGGCAAAAGTGGTAGGGGTGGAGGAGTGGTGGCAAAATCCCCGCGGCCTAGTATTAGTCCCACATCAGGTCCGATGAGTAGATATGTAACACAAGTAGGGGAGGAAGAAGGGGCTGCTACTGCAACGGGAAAACAACAAAGTAATAAGGGAAGACAGCTGGAATCCAAGGATAAGAAGGAAAAAAAGAGCCAGGATAAGACAAATATGGACAACAGCTCAATCCCAGATATTAGATCAGAACAAGAAGAGCAAGAAGCTGAAACACAGTTCCCCTCTGGAACAGTAGGAGAACAGACAAAGGCTCAATTACCAACAACGATAGATATGGAAAGAATGTTCGCAGCCCTGGAAAAATCATTAAAAACAGAAATGACAAAAATGCACAAAGATATGGGGCACCTGTTAGCAAGAGTAGAGGAAGCGGAAAAAAAAGCGGATGTTCACTCAAGAAGAATAAAAGAACTAAAAGGAGAAATAAAAACACTAAAGCAAGAACAGCAAGAACAGGCGTATAGATTAGAGAACCAAGAAAATAAGGAAAAGAGGAAAAATATAAGAATCCGCGGACTTCCGGAATCGCTTCAAACAGAAACAGAAGACCTAAAAGACATAATACAGCGAGTACTACCTCTGACCAGCGCAGGCGAAATAAAGACCGAATTAAAGATTGAAGGAGCTCATAGATTAAGAAAACCAGTGGGCCTGTCAAGCGAGGCTCCGAGAGATATCTTAGTCCGTTTTGAGAATCTTGAGGGTAAAAATCAATTCTGGAAAAACATAAAGGGGAGACCACCAATTGTTTACGAAGGAAAGGAAATTCAGATTTTTCAATATCTTTCACATGAAACTTTGAGAAGAAGGAGGATGCTAAAACCACTGTTAAAAACTTTACAGGAAAATGGACTTCAATACAATTGGGGATTTCCAGCTTGTTTATTAGTAAAAAGAAATGGAAGAACGGTGAAACTGAGATTCTTAGAGGAAGTCCCAGACTTCTGTAGGACTCTGGGAATTCCCCTACCAAAAAACCCGGAAGATACCATCAGAAGAGTAGATAAACAGCCAGGAGACGAAGCACAATGGCAACTGGTATCCAAGAAATAGAACAGGGGAGCAGGGGGGGGGGGACAGAAGAGGTCGGCTGGCAAGGTAAATTAAGAAGAGAAAAAATAGGGGAGGCATTGGAGGGGAGGCGGGGGGGAGAGGCCCGGTGGTGGGGACAGCAGATGCCGAGACCCTACATAATTAGCTTCCAGCTGATATCTATTAGATGAATAACTATGTATAGGAAGGAGCGGTACGAGGCGCCAAGCAGATTTCCACCTTAGGTAAAGGAGTAGGGAAAAGAAACCTCAAGACTATAGACTACCTACTCATGACCTATTGGTCCAAGGTTCACTGGGTTGGGGTGGGGGTGGGGGGAGGAAGAGGGGGAGAGGGGGGGTGGGAAAAAGGAAAGGGGGCGAGCTATTGACCGTGAGGGTGGGTAAATTAATTGGGAAGGGGGTTAGGGACAGGTTGAAAACTGCCTTACTAGCAAAAATATTGGTATTCTACCGATCTCTCGATAAAAGAAGCCAGAAAACTAAAAACGTCGATGGCAGGATCAAATAAAGTCAAATTTCTAACATATAATGTCCGAGGCTTGAATTCACCGCAAAAAAGACGGATAATCTTAAGGGAATTGGAAAGATTAGAAGCCGACATAATTTTCTTACAGGAAACACATATAACACAGGACTCAAACGTGAAAATATTTTCAAAAAACATCCCCATATGGTACTATGGAGATTCACCAACTAAGAGATCAAAAGGAGTCGCAATAGGTTTTGGTAAAAAAATTGGATTCATTGCTGAAAAAATAAAAGCCGACCCGGAAGGCCGCTTCCTCTTTCTCACAGGGACTATACAGGGCATAAAATACACATTAGCAAATATTTACTGCCCCAACAGAAATCCTAAAAAATTCTTAGTGGGGACATTAACAGATCTATCGGAATTTAAACAAGGCAAGCTGATTGTAGCAGGCGACCTGAATTTCGTTATGGACCACAGTCAAGACTCTACATCCACAGCACCAGATAGAGATAGAATTCAAACGAAGAAAATCAAAAAAAAACTCCACGACTTACAACTAATAGACGTATGGAGAATATGGCATCCGGGCATAAAAGATTATACTTATTTCTCGCATAAAACATATACCAGATTGGATTACATCTTGATGGAACACAGATTTCTAGAAGAAGTATCAGGGACAGAAATAGAAATAACAGCAATATCAGATCATTCCCCAGTCAGTATGCAATTGAACCTACACGGAGAGTCTACGGGAAGAAGCACATGGCGTCTCAATGAAAAGCTTCTGGAAGATAAAGATACCGAAAAAATCATAAAGGAAGAGATTGAAGAATATTTCCGAGAAAATGATACCCCTGATTTGCCAAGAGCAACCTTATGGGAAGCACATAAATCGGTAATAAGGGGTAAGCTAATAGCTTTAGGAGCAAGAAAAAAGAAAGAAAAAGAAAAGAACATCTTGAAACTCCAAAATGAAATTCAAAATCTGGAACTAAGACATAAAAAGGAAATTAAAAAAGAAATACATCAGTCTCTGATACTAAAGAAAGAACAACTAAAGGAACTGCTGGAAGAAGAAGATAGAAAGGAAACCAACAGGGTAGTAAGCGAGAAGTTTAGGCTGGGTAACAAGGCAGGAAAATACCTGGCGAACGTTCTAAGGAAAAAAAAGACTTTAAATTATATAGAGAAGATAAAAAACGAAAAAGGTGAGATAAAGAACAAAACTACAGAAATAGCACAAGTCTTTGCACAATATTACAGTGCCCTGTATGCAATAAAAAGACAAGAAACAACTCAACAAATGGAAAGCAGAAGGAAACAGATCCTAATGTATTTAGAAAAAGCAAGCTTGCCAAAAGTTGAACCTGAAGTCCTGATAGACCTAGAAAGAGAGATAACGCAAGAAGAGATTAAGATGGCACTAAAAGAAACCCCTACTGGCAGGAGCCCGGGGCCAGATGGCTTTACGATCAGATATTATAAACAGTTCCAAGACCAATTGATCCCCAGACTATGTGAATATTTAAATAAAATAGGTGAAGACGAGGATATAAGAAAAGAGTCATTGCTGGCACATATTACTATAATATTGAAAGAAGGTAAAGATAAGGTTAACTGCTCAAGTTATAGACCCATAGCTCTATTGAACACTGACACGAAGTTATATGCTAAAATACTCGCCACCAGATTAAAAAGATTGATGCCACTATGGATAAACCCGGACCAGACAGGATTTGTCCCTGGAAGAGAAGGAAGGGACAATAGCATAAAAACAATCCTGATGTTAAGAAGGAATAACTCCAATATCTCCCCAGATCTACTCCTGTCTATAGATGCAGAAAAAGCATTCGACAGGGTAGACTGGGGATTCATGATGACTACATTACAACATCTTGGTCTGGGACCTAAAATAATGAAGTGGATTATGAATCTTTATAAAGGACCCACGGCGAGCGTAAAAGTAAACGGCAAAATGTCACCGGTGTTTGAAATGTTTAACGGAACACGGCAGGGATGCCCACTATCGCCCCCTCTATATGTGTTATCTCTGGAACCTTTTCTTTGCACCTTGCGAAACAACCGAGGGATAGAAGGGATTAGACTAGGTGAAAAAGAACATAAAATCGCGGCATACGCAGATGACATCCTCGTATATGTTAATAAGCCCAAAGAGACTCTCAAATCTCCTGGAAGAAATTGATAAATATGGAGAACTATCAAATTTCAAAATTAATCCGGTAAAAACAGAAATACTGAACTTGAAAATAGGAAAAAAAGAGATTCTGGCCCTTCAAAAAGAATTCCCATTTACTTGGGTAAAGGGGGAGCTCTCCTACCTAGGAATTAAATTAACAGCATCATATAAGAAAATCTATTCTACAAACTATATCCCACTCTTAAACGAAATAAAGATAGAAGCAAAGAAGATCAACATACAAGCACTTTCGTGGATCGGTAGAGTCAACATGATCAAAATGGCAATACTACCAAAGATCTTATACAAACTCCAAATGTTACCAGTAACGGTCCCACAGAATTTTTTCAAAACTATACAAAAAATAATAACAAAAATTATTTGGCAAAACAAAAAACCAAGACTAAAAATGGCACTAATCTCTAGGAAGAGACAACACGGGGGATTAACAGCACCAGATATTTCAAGGTACTACAAAGCTATCATCATAGCACGGATGGTTGAATGGGCAAAAGAAAACGAGGAAAAAAAATGGATCGAAATGGAAAACACTTTAAGTAAAACTACACTTCACAAAAATATTTGGATATTAAATAAATATAGAGTACTAGGCCCCAACACACACGAGGTGACCAAAAATGTATTTAGAATATGGGACGCACTACACCGTAAACACAGATGGGCACATAATTCACCATTGACACCCCTTACGGGAACTACATTTTTTTCACCGGGTGAAGATATTTTTCGTAGACTCAAAATAAAAAATCCACTAATTAAAGACATCACAAGGAGAGGGAAGTTGGAATCGGCATGAGAACTGGAAACTAAATTTGGGGGGAAACTAAGAAACTGGGAGTACCTACAATTAAATAATTTAATAAATACATCACCATATCCGTTCAGAGATGGTGAAAAATTAAATAGACTGGAAAAGCTCTGTATAGCATTTACGCCACTGAAAGGAGGCATTTCGAAGGTATATGAGTTCCTGACAGATCTAGAAGGAAAAGACAGGCCATCCTACATTGAAAAGTGGGAAAAAGAATTGGGCACAAAATTAGAGGATCAACAAACTAAGAATATGATCACAGGAGGATACAATCAAGCTTGGGATATAAAAACTATAGAGATGAATTATAAATTTCTAGTTAGGTGGTATATGACCCCTGAGAGATTATATAAAATGAATCAGGCCGAAACATCATTATGTTGGAGAAATTGCGGACAGAAAGCCACAATGCTACACATATGGTGGGACTGCCCGAAAATCAGATCCTATTGGCAAGAAATTAATATAAGCATTAAGGAAATAACGGACGAGACGATAGAAGACAACAAAATGATCTGCCTGTTCCACGACACAAACTCCTCTAATAAGCAATACATGGAAAAAATAATGTCAAGATTAATAAATGCAGCAAAGGGTGTTATCCCAAAAAAATGGCTGAAGAGCGAAGGCCCAGTTCTAATGGATTGGATAAAACAAGTGGAATACCAACATAAAATGGAACTTCTTTGTTGCAAAGACAATGAACAATTAGAAAAATGTAAATCTATTTGGGCCAGATGGGAAAAATTCAAGACCTCGGAAAAGTACTGGCAGAAGAAATTAGAAGACACTAATTAATAAAAAAGGGGAATACCAGAGACCAAAGGAGAAACACTTAGAGTAAGGCAGGGAGGGAGGGGGGGGTAGAGTTAGGGTGGGTATTAGATGGGTGAGGTAGAAGGGATATAAGGGAATTTTTTTTTTTTTTTTTTTTTTTCTTTTTTCTTTTTTGGGTTTTATATATGTCAAGTATTAAAGAAGGAACCCGCAGGGCTTTTAACTCTCAGGTATTTCTACATGACAAAAAAAAAAGAGAAACCACGATGATGTGAATCTGTGAAGGGACAAGTTTTGAAAGATAAGCTGAAAAAGTCTCTAAAGAGAAGGCACTGACGTGGTAAAGAAAAAAAAAAAAAATTAAACAGGCTGATGGAATTTAAGGCGGGAGAGGTGATATTAGCGGGTGATTTCAATTTTTGTTTAAATCCAGTTTTGGATAGTACGTCTAGTACACAGGGAGCAAGTAAAAACCTCTTAAATAACATAGGGCGAAAATTGCATAACTGTCAAATTATAGACGCATGGAGAAAGCAACTGTCACGTACCTAGTAGGTAAAGCCCGGAGTGCAGACAACGGCCTCTCGTATACCTCTGACTCGGGAACCCCTGGAAGTGTGGACAGGGGCTCAGGAGTGCAAAGGGGCACAAGTGCCTGACTGGAACACTGGAGTAGAGGGCTGGATCCTGTAGTCAGCAGGGAGGTGTACTGTAGTCTCGTAGCAGGATGCAGACAGCAGGGAGGTGCACTGTAGTCCCATAGCAGGATGCAGACAGCAGGGAGGAGATCTGTAGTCCCGTAGCAGGATGCAGACAGCAGGGAGGTGCACTGTAGTCCCGTAGCAGGATGCAGACAGCAGGGAGGTGCACTGTAGTCCCGTAGCAGGATGCAGACAGCAGGGAGGTGCACTGTAGTCCCATAGCAGGATGAAGACAGCAGGGAGGTGCACTGTAGTCCCATAAGAGGATGCAGACAGCAGGGAGGTGCACTGTAGTCCCGTAGCAGGATGCAGACAGCAGAGGGGTGCAGACAAGCCGGGTCAAGGTACTGGCGGGCAGATCAGGTACAGTGGGGTAAACCAAGAGAATAGTCAGAGTCCAAGCCGGGATCAGGGTAGGCAGCAAACAGGGAAGTCAGGAACAAGCCGAGTAAGAACTGGATTCAGGAGAACTGGGTAACAAGGCAGCAGGGGTCTTCAGGAAACGCTGTAGACCGGACAGTAAGGAGGCAAGGCATCAGTCTCTTTAAATAGCCCCATGTTGGCGTCAAGCGCTGTCACAAGGGGCGCGCGCGCACTCCCGCGCATGCCTGTGTGCCGCTATTCGCGCTACTGTGCATGCGCGTGTGCCAGACGGCTCTTCTATGCACAGAAATCCTTCTAGTGACAGAACGTCTGTTGGGAGGGATTTCCTGACATTGCCCCCCTCCAATGGGCAGCCTCTGGATGCCCAACTGGGCCAATTTATTGGGGTGGGATCTTTTAAAGGCTAAGATCAGTCTTTTGGCATGGATATTAGTCTCTGGTTCCCAGGAGTTCTCCTCAGGGCCGTAACCCTTCCATTTCACCAGGTACTGAACCTGGTTACGTCTTCTCCGGCAATCTAAGATTGATTTAATCTCAAATTCTTCTTCGCCGTTGATAAGTACAGGCTCAGGAGGACCGGTGTTCCGGTTGAGGAAGGGGTCCGGGACTGAAGGTTTAAGTAAAGCCACATGGAAGACTGGATGTATACGGAAGGACTCTGGTAACTTCAACTCATAAGCCACATTATTAATTTTTCTTACCACTGGGAAGGGACCCACAAACTTTTCCTGGATGGGCATGCTAGTTTCAGGTTCAGGGTGGATAACCAGACTTGATCTCCAGGTTTCAGGTCAAGCTCCCCTCTCCTCTTTCTGTCAAATGTCTCTTTGTTATGCTCTTGGGTCTTTGCCATTGTCTCTTGAAGTAGCTTGTTGTTTGTGCTAAAAAAAATCAAGGTTTCTTGGGCAGCCGGTACTGCACACTCTGGAATGTTGTTAGACAAAAACAAGGGGTGGAACCCATAGTTCGCAAAAAATGGAGACTGGTTGGTTGCAGAATAAACAGAATTATTGTAGGCAAACTCAGCAAGAGGTAGCAGGGGCACCCAGTCATCTTGAGAAAAACAAGAATAGCATCGCAAGTACTGTTCAAGGGTCTGATTAGTTCGTTCAGTTTGACCATTAGTCTGGGGATGGTAGGCAGAAGAGAAGGAAAGGTCAATCTTCAGAGCTCCACACAGGGCTTTCCAAAATTTGGATGTAAATTGTACCCCCCGATCAGATACAATGTTTGCAGGTATACCGTGGAGTCTTACAATATCTTTAATAAAAATCTTTGCAGTTTCAGAGGCAGATGGGGTACCCTTCATAGGCAGGAAGTGAGCCATTTTAGAAAGTCTGTCAACCACTACGAAAATAGTGGTGAAATCCTCTGATGGTGGTAATTCCACAATGAAATCCATGGAGATCATCCTCCATGGTCTTTCTGGTATGGGTAGAGGCCTCAACAGTCCCCAAGCCTTGGTTTTGCTGCCCTTGTTCTGGATGCAGGTAATGCATGATTCAATATAACGTCTGCGATCCTTTTGTAGCTGAGGCCACCAGAACATGCGCTGCAGGAGTTCGGAAGTCTTGTGTATCCCGAAGTGGCCAGCTAGTTCATGGTCATGACAAGACTTGAGGACGGCAACCCGTGTCTGTTGTGGCACAAAAATTCTGTCTTTGTACCATAGTAGGTCATATCTCAGCTGTAAAGTGACGTCTGTTGGACGGGGAGCCGTTGAGGAAGCCTGTTTGATTTGGGAAAGCAGATCTCCCTGAAGCATGAGAAAATTTCCGGGAGCAAGGATGGTATCTGGAGGAGAAAGAACTGCAGGTTTGTTGAACATTCGGGACAGCGCGTCTGGTTTGGTATTCTTGGATCCCGGCCTGTAAGTGATGTGGAAAGTGAATCTAGTGAAGAAGAGTGCCCATCTGGCCTGACGTGGTTTCAATCTCTTGGCAACTTTCAGGTACTCTAAGTTCTTGTGGTCAGTGTACACCAGAATAGGATGGGCCGCTCCTTCCAAGAGGTAACGCCATTCTTCCAGCACAGCTTTGATTGCAAGTAGCTCCCTGTCCCCAACATCATAATTTCTTTCAGCCTCGGTTAGCCTGCGGGAGAAGAACGCCACTGGGTGTAATAGAGCCTTGGATCCTTGTCTCTGTGAAAGAACCGCCCCTACTGCTATCTCGGAAGCGTCTACTTCCAGTATGTAAGGTAAGGCTGGGTCAGGATGTTTTAAGACGGAGGCTGATACAAACTGTTCTTTCAAAGAAGTGAGGGCTGCTTGAGCTTCAGGAGACCATTGGAAACGGATGCCTTGCCGAGTAAGACTTGTGATGGGGGAGATGATAGAAGAAAATCCTCTGATGAATTTGCGATAAAAATTTGCAAACCCCACAAATCGCTGGACTCCCCTTTTATCAGTCGGGCTGGCCAATCCAGGATGGCAGAGACCTTCTGCGAATCCATCTTGATACCATCTATGGAAATGATTAGGCCCAGAAACTGAATGCTTTGGAGTTAAAACTCGCACTTCTCAGGTTTTGCATACAAGCCGTGCTGGCGAAGGCGGGTTAGAACTTTTCCGACATGCTCCCGATGGGTAGACAATGAGGAGGAAAAAATCAAGATGTCATCCAGATATACTATGATGAACAAGTCAAGATAGTCTCTAAAAATATTGTTAACAAAATGCTGGAAAGTGGCAGGAGCATTACATAACCCAAAGGGCATGACAAGATACTCAAAATGTCCGAAGCGGGTGCGGAAGGCCGTTTTCCATTCATCTCCGCTTCGGATCCGGACTAGGTTGTAGGCTCAGCGGAGGTCCAATTTGGTAAAGATGGATGCAGTTCTGAGTCGCTGGAAGAGTTCAGGTACCAAGGGTAGAGGGTATCGATTTTTAATTGTAATTTTATTAAGGTCCCGATAATCTACGCAGGGGTGTAGAGAGTCGTCTCTTTTTTCCATGAAGAAAATCCCTGCTCCTGCTGGGGAGGTGGAAGGGCGTATGAACCCTTTTTTCAGATTGTCATATATGTATTCTTTAAGAGTTCCAAGCTCGAGTTCGATTAAGGGAAAAATTCTCCCAAAGGGAATTTCTGCTTCGGGGAGAAGTTCAATCGGGCAGTCATAAGGTCTATGTGGTGGAAGTGTCTCTGCCCCTTTTTTGCTGAACACATCCAGAAAGTTATGGTATGCCCTAGGAACTGCTTGGCAGGCTTCAGCATCAGTTTCCAGACACAGCAAAGAAGACAGGACATTGGTAGTTTCCTGTAAGCAATGTTGACGGCAGTAGGGGGAATGAAAACTGATTTTTCCAGTAGACCAGTCAATTTGTGGATTATGAGCCTTGAGCCAGGGCATAACCAGTATGATGGGAAACAGGGGAGATTCAATGATGTCAAGACAGAGTAGTTCTTGGTGGTTGCCGAAAATGATGGTATTAAGAGGAACTGTTTCTTGTGTTACGGGCCCAGATTTAATAGCCGATCTGTCGGCCAGGTGTACAGACAGTCCCTGTGCTCTGGGTCGTAGAGGAATTCGGAGTTTGCGGGCAAAAGACAAATCCATGAACCCGCTGCAGGCTCCGGAGTCAATGATGGCGGTTGCTTGAGTATTCCCTTCTGGAAGCTGTAGAGAGATGGAGATAGCCAAATGAGTAGCATTATCAAACACAGCAGGTGAAGAGGTAGAGGAGAGAGTAATGTGCTTATGGGCCTTTGCGGGCCAAGTCCTCACAGTGTCCAGATTCCTCGCAGTAAAGGCAAAGGTTATTAGCCCGCCGGCGTTGACGTTCTTCCGGAGTCAGACAGGGACGGATTAGACCTAATTGCATTGGCTCAGTGGAATCACCAGAAGCGTGGACGGGAGGATGTGGTACACGTGGAAGCATCCAAACTGGGCGAGCGGGACCAGCAGTCCGTTCAGCTCTTCGTTCTCTTAAATGCCTGTCTATCTGGATGGAGAGGTTGATAAGAGCTTCAAGTGTTGCCAGGATGCCAATCCGGCCAACTCATCTTTTAATGGCTCGGAGAGCCCCATGCGGAACTGGTGACGTAGGGCGGCGTTGTTCCAGTTTGTGTCAGAACTCCAATGCCTGAATTCAGATGTATAGTCCTCCGCCACCCTACGGCCCTGCTGGAGAGAAAATAAAGCTGCTTCTGCGGTAGCTGCTTGTTGCGGTCTGTTGGGAGGGATTTCCTGACAGCAGCATGCGAAATCTAGGGATTATACCTTCTTCTCTCCTGTTCATGGGACTTATTCAAGACTGGATTATTTAATGGTGGATCATAGCCTGTTGGAATCAGTTAAGGATACGAAGATAGAGATAATTACGCTATCAGATCACTCTCCCGTCTTAATGAAAGTGAGTATTACGGGGCTTCAAAAGTACCTAAGGTAACCGAAAAAATACAGCAGGAAATTGACTTGTTCCTGTCGATAAACGACACGGGGGAGACATCAGGAACAGTCTTGTGGGAGACCCTAAAAGTGTATATCAGGGGTGTTCTGATATCTATTGGGGCTGGCGAGAAAAAAGAAAGATTAAAAAGGAAGGAGAATCTTATTTCTGAAATACATACATACATACAATAAGCAATGTTGACGGCAGTAGGGGGAATGAAAACTGATTTTACCAGTAGACCAGTCAATTTGTGGATTATGAGCCTTGAGCCAGGGCATAACCAGTATGATGGGAAACAGGGGAGATTCAATGATGTCAAGACAGAGTAGTTCTTGGTGGTTGCCGAAAATGATGGTATTAAGAGGAACTGTTTCTTGTGTTACGGGCCCAGATTTAATAGCCGATCTGTCGGCCAGGTGTACAGACAGTCCCTGTGCTCTGGGTCGTAGAGGAATTCGGAGTTTGCGGGCAAAAGACAAGTCCATGAACCCGCTGCAGGCTCCGGAGTCAATGATGGCGGTTGCTTGAGTATTCCCTTCTGGAAGCTGTAGAGAGATGGAGATAGCCAAATGAGTAGCATTATCAAACACAGCAGGTGAAGAGATAGAGGAGAGAGTAGTGTGCTTACGGGCCTTTGCGGGACAAGTCCTCACAGTGTCCAGATTCCCCGCAGTAAAGGCAAAGGTTATTAGCCCGCCGGCGTTGACGTTCTTCCGGAGTCAGACAGGGACGGATTAGACCTAATTGCATTGGCTCAGTGGAATCAGCAGAAGCGTGGACGGGAGGATGTGGTACACGTGGAAGCATCCAAATTGGGCGAGCGGGACCAGCAGTCCGTTCAGCTCTTCGTTCTCTTAAATGCCTGTCTATCTGGATGGAGAGGTTGATAAGAGCTTCAAGTGTTGCCGGGATGCCAACCCGGCCAACTCATCTTTTAATGGCTCGGAGAGCCCCATGCGGAACTGATGACGTAGGGCAGCGTTGTTCCAGTTTGTGTCAGAACTCCAATGCCTGAATTCAGATGTATAGTCCTCCGCCACCCTACGGCCCTGCTGGAGAGAAAATAAAGCTGCTTCTGCGGTAGCTGCTTGTTGCGGATCCTCATAGAGAAGGGCCATGGCTTGGAAGAAAGTGTCCAGTTGGTTAAGACAGCTATTCTTCTGTTCCAGGAGTCGGTGGGCCCATGCCTGGGGTTCTCCCAGTAGGAGGGAAATGACGAACCCCACCTTAGTGGTCTCCAATGAAAAAGTTCTGGGTTGTAGTGCAAAGAAAAGTTCACAGGCATTACGGAATGCTCTAAACCTGCTGCGGCCCCCGGAGAATCTTTCTGGTGTGGGAACCTTGGGTTCTGGAGGCAACATTACTACTGAAGGAGCCGGGGATGGACCCAGAGCTGAGGTAGAGAGAACTTGAACACGCTCTTCTAGTCGTTTATAACCATCTTGCAAGTCCTTAACAGCTTGTGTGAGTCCAGCCAGATGATGGCATAAGTCCTCCATAGGCGACGTTTCCTGCGTGGGCTCGGACATGGCTGTCCGGTACTGTGACGTAGCTGGTAGGTAGAGTGCAGAGAACGGCCTCTCGTATACCTCTGACTCGGGAACCCCTGGAAGTGTGGACAGGGGCTCGGGAGTGCAAAGGGGCACAAGTGCCTGACTGGAACACTGGAGTAGAGGGCTGGATCCTGTAGTCAGCAGGGAGGTGTACTGTAGTCCCGTAGCAGGATGCAGACAGCAGGGAGGTGCACTGTAGTCCCTTAGCAGGATGCAGACAACAGGGAGGAGCACTGTAGTCCCAAAGCAGGATGCAGACAGCAGGGAGGTGCACTATAGTCCCGTAGCAGGATGCAGACAGCAGGGAGGTGCACTGTAGTCCCATAGCAGGATTCAGACAGCAGGGAGGTGCACTGTAGTCCCGTAGCAGGATGCAGACAGCAGGGAGGTGCACTGTAGTCCCGTAGCAGGATGCAGACAGCAGGGAGGTGCACTGTAGTCCCGTAGCAGGATGCAGACAGCAGAGGGGTGCAGACAAGCGGGGTCAAGGTACTGGCGGGCAGATCAGATACAGAGGGGCAAACCAAGAGAATAGTCAGAGTCCAAGCTGGGATCGGGGCAGGCAGCAAACAGGGAAGTCAGGAACAAGCCGAGTAAGTACTGGATTCAGGAAAACTGGGTAACAAGGCAGCAGGGGTCTTTAGGAAACGCTGTAGACCAGACAGCAAGGAGGCAAGGCATCAGTCTCTTTAAATAGCCCCATGTTGGTGCCAAGCGCTGTCACAAGGGGCGCGCGCGCTTCCACGCGTGCCTGTGTGCCGCTATTCGCGCTACTGCGCGTGCGCTGGATGGCTCTTCTATGCACAGAAATCCTTCTAGTGACAGAACGTCTGTTGGGAGGGATTTCCTGACAGCAGCATGCGAAATCTAGGGATTATACCTTCTTCTCTCCTGTTCATGGGACTTATTCAAGACTGGATTATTTAATGGTGGATCATAGCCTGTTGGAATCAGTTAAGGATACGAAGATAGAGATAATTACGCTATCAGATCACTCTCCCGTCTTAATGAAAGTGAGTATTACGGGGCTTCAAAAGTACCTAAGGTAACCGAAAAAATACAGCAGGAAATTGACTTGTTCCTGTCGATAAACGACACGGGGGAGACATCAGGAACAGTCTTGTGGGAGACCCTAAAAGTGTATATCAGGGGTGTTCTGATATCTATTGGGGCTGGCGAGAAAAAAGAAAGATTAAAAAGGAAGGAGAATCTTATTTCTGAAATACATAGACTCGAACAAGCACATAAAGCCTACAAAGGGAACCATAGGATTCTCCTGCAGCAATTGATAACTAAAAGAAAAGAACTCAATGATTTAATGGAGACTGAATCAAATAGGATTTTGAATAAGCATTTAAAAGATAGATTTCGGTGGGGAAACAAGGTAGGTAAGCATTTGGTATCAGTGCTGAAGAAGAAAAGAGATATAAACTCTTTTCTTTTCTATAAGCTCCCGCTACAGGCCGATAGCTTTACTGAACGCAGATATTAAACTTTATGCCAAGGTACTGGCATTACGGCTAAAGGAAAAAATGTCCTACTTGGTCCATCCTGACCAAGTTGGCTTTATTCCAGGGAGAGAAGGGAGAGACAATGGCGTGCGGTCTCTCCTTATTTCAGAAGCTATCAAAGCTAGTGGGTCCCCAGGTCTATTTCTGTCAATTGACGCTGAGAAAGCATTTGACAGAGTAGACTGGGGATTCATAATTAAAACACTGGAAGCTTTGGGAGTAGGCCCAACTATGTTGAAATGGATTAAAAGACTGTACAATCACCCTTCGGCATTTGTCAAAGTAAACGGTACAGCGTCTGCACAGTTCAAAATAGAGAACGGGACTAGGCAGGGTTGTCCGTTGTCTCCTCTTCTGTTCGTCTTGACATTGGAGCCTTTATTGGCTACGATTCAAAAGAAACCGGACATTAGTGGTTGTACGGTGGGAAGAGAAGAACACAAATTGGCGGCGTTCGCCGACGATGTGCTTTTCTTTATCACTAAACCGAGGATCTCGATCCCTAATTTGCTGTCCATCCTGAGTAAGTACGGAGAGCTATCAAACTATAAAATCAATCTCAGTAAGTTTGAAGCCCTAAACGTCAATATAGATAGACAGGAAGTAGCCAGACTCATGAATGTGTTTCTTTTCCCTTGGAGAAAAAAACATCAATTATCTGGGGGTTAAACTAGCCAATTCGCTAAGGAAAATATATCTGCTAAATTACATCCCACTACTTGATGAAATGAATCAAGAAATTAAAAAAATTTCCAACCGCCCGATCTCTTGGATCGGTCGTATAAACGCAGTTAAAATGGTCTTGGCCCCTAAAATCTTTTATAAGATGCAGATGCTCCCAATCCCACTGGCCCAAACATATTTTAGAATTTTGAATGGCTTAATAACTAGATTTGTATGGAATAATGGGAAACCACGGATCGCTTACACAGTTTTGAGTAAGGGGAAAGCACATGGTGGTCTTGCTATTCCAGACTTTAAAAAATACTATAATGCAATAGTTTTGTCACGGGTATTAGATTGGGCAAAAGATATGTTTGATAAACGATGGGTTAACTTAGAAATGGCCTTGAGTAATTCACAGTTAAATCACTTAATTTGGAATCCCCCACACTATAGGAATTTAGGTCCAACCACACACGATATAACACTTCACACATTTAAAATCTGGGATCAGATTTATTCACAAAATAAATGGGAGTATAATTCACAATTAATTTACTTAAAAGATAATGAGTTTTTTCTCCCAGGGATTGAGGTGGTGGTAGGTAATTGGATAAAAAAAAGGGATGCACAACTAAAAGATATCACCAAGAACGGTAAAATTATCACTTTTCAGGAACCATCCTCACTCACGAGTTTAATGAAAGTTGATGTGTGGCGGTACTGCCAGCTCGCCCATTTTGTTAAAAGCTTTCCAGGGCCTATATGAGATGAAAAAAACTGCAGGCCATTGGAGAAGCTCTTTTTAAGGGGTAAATCAAACAATAATATATCAGCGTTATATAAAATTTTGATGAGTGGAGGGGAGAGGGATGTGCCGCCATACATCAAAAAGTGGGAATATGAACTGGGATCAATCTGTAGTAAAAGCACATTAGAGACTATTTTTAAGGCAACGCATAGTTCGGCAGCAGATATGAGAATGATAGAGACAAATTACAAGTGTCTGGCTAGGTGGTAAGGTGGTATGCGACACCCGATAAAATCAGCAAATTTCAATCTGATAAATCCTCAAACTGCTGGAGAGGGTGTATGGTCCTGGGAACGATGGCACATCTCTGGCGTGATTGCCCTATCATCAAAAAATTCTGGCAGGAAGTTATTCAGCTTATTGAGGAAATTACGGGGAAAACCATTCTGGAAGACCCATGGGAGAGACAATTGATGCTTGTTCCATGGGTCAGAGGGACTAAACAGAATGTATAAATCTTCAATAATTTCTATTCTATTGAACTCAGTTAAAAGCTTAATACCAAAAAAATGGCAGGAGGCAGAGGGACCAAAAATTCAGGACTGGATAGCAAGGGTTAATGAAACTTACATCTTAGAGAAAACTGAGTTAGTAGACATATTGCCCGGGGAAGGTGAAGCAGATGGAGTTAAATGAGCTAAATGGGTATCCTTTAAAAAATCAAAGAGATTCGCCAAAGTGATTATGGGATAATGTATTTGAATTTTACAGAGTGTTTCTGAAGGATGGGGGGGGGGAGGGTAGAGTTAAGGAGGGGCAGTATGGGTAATAATGAAATGTTTATAAGGTTGTGATATTTTGAATTATGTGGGTTTTGTATTTTTAGATAATATTAAATAAAGAATTAAAAAAAAAAAAAAAAAAGAAGATGAGGGTAAAGGTGATGGACTGGCCAAGCCTGTCTCCAGACCTAAACCCTATTGAGCATCTGTGGGGCATCCTCAAACTGAGAGTGGAGGAGCACAAGGTCTCTAACATCCACCAGCTCCGTGATGTCGTCGTGGAGGAGTGGAAGGGGACTCCAGTGGCAACCTGTGAGGCTCTGGTGGACTCCATGCCCAAGAGGGTTAAGGCAGTGCTGGAAAATAATGGTGGCCACACAAAATATTGACACTTTGGGCCCAATTTGGAGATTTTCACTTAGGAGTGCACTCACTTTTGTTGCCAGCAGTTTAGACATTAATGGCTGTGTGTTGAGTTATTTTGAGGGGGCAGCAAATTTACACTGTTATACAAGCTGTACACTCACTACTTTACATTGTAGCAAAGTGTAATTTCTTCAGTGTTGTCAAATGAAAAGATATAATAAAATATTTACAAAAATGTGAGGGGTGTACTCACTTTTGTGAGATACTGTATTTGATATGTTTTATACTTCATGCTACTGTGCTATGTATATTGAAAACTTTTCAATAAAAAAGATTTGAAAAGAAAATACAGCAATCATGCGGTTAAACCATGTGGGGCAAAATTCCTGAAGATCAAGTAAATTTGTACTTTTCTCAAGGCTCCTATTGTTGATGTAATTTTTTAGGTGCACCATCTCAATGCGCCTGTAATTTCTCAACATCTCCATGTCATAAAACATATATATGGCATCTCCTAACTTCAAATATTTGTGAAATGGAATCTGACTTGAATTTCTGGACTACAATGAGGCATGATCCATGTAGTATGTTAATACCTATAGGTCTCACTATAGGTAGTGTTTAATGGGGGAAGATTAAACTCGTGTGGCAGATGATTTCCCAATGAGTAGCACCAGTCAAAACTGTATTTAAGGGGACTTTCATTGACCACTGCTGGACTGCCTCATATCAGATTTACTGCTACAGGCTTCTCCCCCTGTGCAGAATCCATGTATTTATACATGATTCTTCACTACTGCCTACAGGGTAGGCACGTGCAGTCAGGGGAGGCAGGTGAGGCAGAGCCATGAACATTAAAAAAAAAAAAAAATTGAGCTTCAAGGGTTGTAGTTTGGTGACCCAAGTCCTTCCCCACCACTGGTAAAAAATTGGGGCTCCTACGACCTATGGTTCTGAGATATGGGGCTCCTTGTACAGGCTGTCAGTGACCTATGGTTCTGGCCTGTCAGAAGCTACATACAGAGTGGCCAGTTTAAATACAAGCTGGCACACTCTGTTTGCAGCAGACTGAGAGGTTGAGCTCACAACGCCTCTCCTCACTTGCCAGAGGCACTGAGCTCAATGGACAGCTTGGAGTCTTGGACCAATGGTAAAGTACCATTAGCACCAGCTGTCCAATGCCTCTCACTGCAGTGTCATAGAAGGGGCGTGTGTCTAAAAGGCAAATGCTCCCTTCCAGCCCAGCCCTCTTAACTAGATAACATGTGTTTATGTGTATAAGATTTACCAACAATCCCATGTTTTTCTCACACAGTTAAGAGGGAGAATGAGAATCTGCTGCTGTTGAAAAGGTACTTTTATAATCAAGCTAAATCATATATTATTATGCTATATGTTATAAGATAATCATTTATTATTTATCTATTTACTGTGAAATTTCTGGTTTGAAATTATAACTTCAAACTTCAGTAATTTGTTCGTTAAGCCACCTGCTTGAGTACAGTTTTTGAAAATATAGTAAATTACCTTAAAAACAATATATAATAATTATTTGTATATTACTTATGGTAATTAACCCCTTGCCACCCAGGCCAATTCTGACACTTCTCTCCTACATGTAATAATCATCATTTTTTTGCTAGAAAATTACTCAGAACCCCCATATATTATATATATTGTTTTAGCAGACACCCTAGGGAATAAAATGGTGGTTGGTATTTGCG
Source organism: Lithobates septentrionalis (assembly GCA_037952835.1). NCBI lineage: Eukaryota > Metazoa > Chordata > Amphibia > Anura > Ranidae > Lithobates > Lithobates septentrionalis. Next base: position 547,829 of record JBBDGP010002744.1, on the reverse strand, counting down.
CAGCAATTTTTTAAACACATTTTTTGTGGAAAAAAAATGTTTCATGAATATTAAAAAACTTAAAAAAAATAAAGATAACCTGATTTTTTTTTTTTGTATAATGTGAAAGATGACATTACGCCAAGTAAATAGATACCTAACATGTCACGCTTTAAAATTGCGCACACTCGTGGAATGGCGCCAAAATTCAGTACTTAAAATTCTCCATACGCGACCCTTACATTTTTTTTTACAGATTACATGTTTAGAGTTACAGAGGAGGTCTAGTACTAGAATTATTGCTCTAGCTCTAACAATTGCCTGGAACCTGTGTGTATCTGGATCTGATATTAGCCAGTGCCTCACCAGCCACTAATCTCACTTCACGTCCCTGCTACAGGGGGCACGCACAGCAGAAGCTGATCTACGGGTGCTGGGCACTGGATGTCCGCCGACACCCGCCGGTCGTCGGGCAGAAACTCAGGATGAAGCTCTGCCTATGTAAACAAGGCAGATCTCCTTTCTGGCAACAGGGAACAGAATCCATCTCTTCCTCTAGTAAAAGCAGCAGACACATGTCACAAAAACATTGGCTAGGCACACAGTCAACTCTTTGATTGCCCTAGATGTTTAACCTCTTCCCAGCCAGTGACTGAGCATATTTTAAGCACTGATCTCTGTATTAGTGTCACTGGTTCATGCAAAGTGTCAAAAGTGTCAGTTAGTGTCCGATTGTCTGCAGCAATATCGCAGTCCTGCTATAAGTCACTGATCGCTGCCATTACTAGCATAAAAAAAATAATACAAAATATATGCCATAGTTTGTAGACGCTATAACATTTGTATAAACAAATCAATATACGCTTATTGGGATTTTTTTCCCAAAATCATGTAGCGGAATACATATTGGCCTAAAGTTATGAAGAAATTCTATTTTTTTTTTATGTTTTATAGCAGAAAGTAAAAAATATTGTTATTTTTCAAAATTGTAATTTTCTTTTTTGTTTATACTGTAGCACAAAAATAAAAAATGCAATGGTGATCAAATACACCAAAAGAACACTCTATTTGTGGGGAAAAAAATACATTAATTGTATCTGGATACAGCGTTTCATTACTGCGTAATTGTCAGTTAACCAGTTCTGGACCGCCCACCGCACATATACTGCGACAGGGCGGCCCGGCTGCATGAAACAATGTACCTGTACCTTGTCCACCCTCCCTGGTATAAGGCACACACTGCTGGCAACCCACTCCTGCTGTGACTGGACACAGCGGGAGCTAATCAGTGGGGCTACCAGCCGCGATGGCCACCTGCCACCCGCGATCATTTTCGGGAATGACAGAGGTAATCTGCCTATGTAAACAAGACAGATTGTCATTCTGTCACAGACAGAGAGATCTGTGATTCCTGGCAATCAGGAACACAGATCTCTCTCTTTGTCCAGTGTTGGCACCCCCCACACAATTAGTAAACACACCCACGGAACACATTCAACACTTTGATTGCCCCTGATGTTAAACCCTTCCCTGCCAGTGTCATTTATACTAGCACCGATCAATAAATTGGTGTCACTGGTCTCCAAAAAGTGTCACTTAGTGTTCTATGTGTCTGCCGCAATTTCGCAGTCCTGCTAAAAATCACTGATCGTCACCATTACTATAAAAAAAAAGTCCAAATCTATCCCATAGTTTGAAGATGTGATAACTTTTGCGCAAACCAATCAATATATGCTAATTGGGATTTTTTTTACTAAAATATGTAGCAGAATACAAATTGGCCTAAACTGATAAAGAAAGTTGATTCTTTGAATAGTTGTTATTGTGAACAATAAAAAGTATTACAAACATTTCACTTTAAGTAGTCAACAAGGGAGTTACATTAAGTAACATTAGCTTCAGAGGTCTGTATCCTTCTTGAAAAAGGATTATCAATATCTAAGGACAGAAGGCAAATGGCAACACTCTCAGTAACACATTATTTGTCCTATAGTTCTGAAAAAGTATGCTTATCGTATATAAAGGGAGGATCCACCTGACTCATTAACACCAATGTTTTTCACGCGAGGTGGAACCCCTAAGAAAAAGGGTGTAAAAGACCTCTGGATAGAAGGCCCTTGTAGAATAGGTAATGTATACAATACAGTACACATAAAAGAGTAGTTGTAATATAGGAGAAATTATTAAAGAATCAGAAAGGAACAATTAGGAAAAAAGAATTCAAAGGATTAGTCAGTCCCTCAGGATCTCCTCCCTTCAACTATAATTCATGCTTTATATGATCCAGGGATTCCCATATAGATCGCCCAGGGTTCCCATGTCTCCTCAAATTTCCTGATTGAGTCCACCATAATGCTTGCCATTTTTTCTTGTGCCATTATCCTGGATATTTTTCTTTTGGCTACTGTTAAAGAAACCCTTGGTTGTTTCCATGCCCTAGCTATGGTCAATTTATCTCCCAGGCAGATAAAGGAGATACGATTCTGGATAGTTTTAGTAACTTTGGGTATAGGGAAATTAAGTAAAGCCACTAAAGGAGATATGGGCAACAGACATCTTGTAATTTTGCGAATTAAGTAGAAAATCTTGTTCCAAAATCCCCTTATCCTTGGGCATTCCCATCATGTATGTATCATCGACCTTGGCATGCCACAGCCTCTAAAACATTGGGAGGAGGAGGAAGGAAATATTTTGGCCAGCCTAGTTGGGGCTAGGTACATCTTGTTAGCACTTTGAGGTTCGCTTCCATCAGGGAGATGTTACACAGACCCCTGGTGGAGCTTAAAGAATATCTATTCTAGTCCTCCAGGTCCAAATTTTCATTAAGATCGCTTTCCCATGCCAGCATATATGGTAGTTTGGTGCTTCCGAGGAGATTGTGGAGATTCCCCCCCTCTGCTCTGTGGCTTGTGCACACCACTGTTCATATGCTGTTATTCTCCAGGGGTCAGATTTACTCTTCCATATTGAAAAACTGGAGGGTTATTAGATCTCTTCCATATTGAGTAAAAAAATGTAATGTTTGTAGAAACCTGAACCTCTCGGAAGGAGGCATCTCCAGTTTACATTTGCAGTAGCTTAGTGAGAATGGTCCTTGAGGAGTGAGGAAGTGCCAATGCGGTAAAACCAGTGGTGCATTTAGGTTTTATTCCTGACTAAACTCATGCACCCCTAATTTAAATATGACCCACCCCTTCCTGTCAAGGCCCTTCCTGTTTAAGATCAGCCCTGTCATCTGTAAACCGCACCCATTCCTCTTTAGGCTCCACCTTTTCCTCTTAGAGCTCCACCTCTCTGTACATTAGTGCAGCCCCACGAGTGCCGCCTCCTTAGTGGGCATCAGTGTCCATCAGTACAGTCCCATGGATGCCCATATCAGTGCAGCCCCATCAGTGCGGCCTCATCAGGGGCCACCGTTGCAGCCTATCAGGGCAGCATATCAGTGCAGCCTTATCAGTGAAGCTTATCAGTGCCCATTAGTGAGGCCTATCAGTGCCAACCAGTGCACCCTATCATTGCCCAATTGCCCATCAGTGCAGGCCTATGAGTGTAGCTTAAGAGTGCCACCTCATCAGTTTCAAATATCACAGTCTATTAGTGTGTGTATATATATATATATATATATATATACAGTGGGGGCGGCAAGTATTTAGACCCCCTTACATTTTTCACTCTTTGTTATATTGCAGCCATTTGCTAAAATCATTTAAGTTAATTTTTTTCCTCATTAATGTACACACAGCACCCCATATTGATAGAAAAACACAGAATTGTTGACATTTTTGCACATTTATTAAAAAAGAAAAACTGAAATATCACATGGTCCTAAGTAGGGCTGAGCCGAACACCCATGGTTCGGTTTGCATACAGAACATGCAAACAGGCAAAAAATTTGTTTGAACACGTGAACACCGTTAAAGTCTATGGGGCACGAACATGAATAATCAAAAGTGCTCATTTTAAAGGCTTATATGCAAGTTATTATCATAAAAAGGGTTTGGGGACCTGGGTCCTACTATTTTTAATAATGCTTAAAGTGAAACAATAAAAATGTAATATTCCTTTAAATTTAGTACCTGGGGCGTGTCTATAGTATGCCTGTAAAAGGGCGCATGTTTCCCGTGTTTAGAACAGTCTGACAGCAAAATGACATTTCTAAAGGAAAAAAAGTAATGTAAAACTACTATCGCTAGTGCCGGCTATAATGAATTGTCGGTCCTGCAATACACATAAAAGTTCATTGATAAAAACGGCATGGAATTTGCCCACAGGGGAACCCCGAACCAAAATTTTTTTAAAAAAATGCGTGGGGAACCCTGCGCCAAAATTAAAAAAAAATGGCATGGGGGTCCCCCTCAAAATCCATACCAGACCCTTAAGGTCTGGTATGGATTTTAAGGGGAACCCCGCGCCAAAATGTAAAAAAAATGGCATGGGGTCCCCCCAAAAAATCCATACCAGACCCTTATCCGAGCACGCAACCTGGCAGGCCGCAGGAAAAGAGGGGGGACGAGAGAGCACCCCCCCTCCTGAACCGTACCAGGCCACATGCTCTCAACATTGGGAGGGTGCTTTGGGGTAGCCCCCCAAAGCACCTTGTCCCCATGTTGATGGGGAGAAGGGCCTCATCCCCACAACCCTTGCCCAGTGGTTGTGGGGGTCTGCGGGCGGGGGGCTTATCAGAATCTGGAAGCCCCCTTTAACAAGGGGACCCCCAGATCCCGCCCCCCCCGTGTGAATTGGTAATGGGGTACAAATGTACCCCTACCATTTCACAAAAAAAGTGTCAAGAAGGTTAAAAAACACAAGAGACAGTTTTTGACAAGTCCTTTATTAATTTCCTCTCCCGCCCTCTGTTATATAAGAAGTGTCAGAAGAACCGAAGCGTCACACGGCGGAAGACTCCCACTGAGGCGGATCGTACGGATGGAGCGGAGAAGAAGCTAGAGGAAGATGCGGGACGAGAAGAGTGGAGGAAGAAGAAGATGGAGGAAAAAGAAGAGCACCAAAGGAAGACCAGAAGAAAGAAGATGGAAGAAGCAGAAAGAAGAAGAAATTAATAAAGGACTTGGGTATAGTAATTTTTAAAAATTTATTTTTGTAAAAAGTCACCAGAAAGGGAAAAATGGGTGCTTCCACCCCGATATTTATTTAGGGAATTCCCAAATGCGTGTGTACCTAAAACAGGGTGACACTGTAGGTACGCATGTAGCAGTGCACCAGCGTCCCAGTAATAGACGTGTGAAAACTAAATAACTAAAAAGTGGACTTTAAGGGCACACAGGTATATTGTCTATAAAAGATAAAATTGTTTTATTTAAGTACAACTTTCATTAAATAGGAACAGTTGATGCATAAGATATGTAACAGAAGGTATTTCCATAAAATAGCTATTTTATACCCCACACATGACCAAAACACCATTTCATGCAGTACATAAATAGAGCATTGCACCCAAAAATGTGTAGAATTCCCATAGAGATGTTCCAAATTCAGGATGTAAATGAGCAGATTGGTGGGTCAGGTTGTGAATCCAGGTATATATATTCTTAATAGCGTGACATGTATGGATACGCTTCTTCAGGAGAATAGAAGGTTCTAATAGGTATACATCATTAAACTCCTCATTGCTCATTATCAAACTGAGCTGACCAATCTTGATCAAGAAATCATTTCTCTCCAAACCACTAGTGAAACACTTAAGAATCATGAACATTTTAACAAAAAATGGCAGGAGGTCAAAGATTACATTACCAAGATCAATAAGGATATTATTCTCAAAAAACAAAATAATTTAATTAAAGATAGAACAGCATTTACCAAGGGGTTTACTTATCGCTGGCAGGCCCTCTTTCAAGGTCGTGGGCCCAGAAAAACTAACCATAGAAACCAACGAGTAGGGAATGAAATGGGTACTACTGATGAGGATACTGAAATTGACTCTGACTCTTCTCTGTCTGTTTTCCCTCCGCAGCTACCAATGGGAAGAGAAATGAACATGACGTATAATGACACTGGTGCACGTAAGAGATAACATGGTGGAGGGCACTATACACCCTATCCCAAAAAGAGATCTGATAATCATGATACCAGACTAAGTGACACTTCACTATGCCACGGTGCCAACTCTGATAGAGGTGGTGGGAGTAGTTCACAATCTAAATACATGGGACCTAATGCTCAAAAAGCACTACAAATACTTAACTAAAGAGCCAAACCTACAACCCACCCGCCACACCTCACTTAATGGGAGCAGTGGGAGGAATGCTTAGTAATATACAATTTACTCATGTACCTATGAATACTGCATCCCAACCCATTCCTTACAATTCACAAAACACATCCAACTTACCCCCTTTAGCACAACTACAGAGTTTCAAGAAGCAAAGCACTCTTGATCTTCACATCAATCAAACAACTACACCTATTCTAAATTTTCCAACACTGGGGATTCAGCTGCCCCAAACGTAGAACTAGACATCATAAACCTCACTCCCTATCACTTCACTGAGCAAGAACTTAATGTACTTAAACTTGGCCTGAGTTTCTGCCCCTCACAACAATTAGATAAATATGAAACCATTAAAAATGTTTACATGGTCACCCGTAATTTGATATACAAATTCGTATTTGACAAGGAACGTTTGCGAGCCAAAGAAGAACGCTACTTCTCAGAGAGCATCAAGCACTTTAGAATGGAGGACTTTCGAGCCCTCCAAGATCTGATGCTCCTTCTAGTTGAGAATGATGATACAAACACCACCGATACCAATACCTATGAGACACCTTCACCCCCTGTCACTAAGTTCAAACCCAAATCCAAACAATTCCCAGACTTATCCATAAGCCCTCAAGCTTGGGTTTTCCTACAAAACGTTGTGAGTGACATTAAACAAATGCATATTTTCCTAAACAAAGCAACCTAACCCCGATACAATGTCAAACTATTTCGAAAATACAAAATCACCCTAATGTAGTTGTGAAGGCAGCAGATAAGGGCGGCAACATAGTCCTTATGACCAGAAATCTTTTCTTATCTAAACGTCACTGGTACCAACACATTTCTGTACTGCACACTTCCTCTTTTAGAACTGACTTTCTTGACATTATTAACAGTGCCTACTCTGAGGCCCTTATTGACAAAGATGTATACGACTACCTGAATGATAATTTCAGGCATCGGTTGCCTTACTGAAAATGCGAGCAGGCTTGTAGACTCCGTCCTAATGCCACATGTTACAGCTTTACCTTCATATACCAAAGATACACTAGACCTACTCAAACTAATCGAGGGGGTGTCGGTCCCTCCCGACTCCCTGCTTGTGACATTGGACATGGAGGCCCTGTACTCCAGTATCCCGCATGAGCGAGAAGTCGAGACGGTCCGCACCTTCCTCTATGAGGAGGACCACCATCAGTGGAACTACAATGAATTAATTCTGAGACTATTGAGTTTTATCTTAACTCATAACTGGTTTGAATTTATGGGCTCCCACTACCTCCAGGTACAGGGCGTGGCCATGGGTTGTGCCCCTGGCTACGCCAACCTGTATCTGGGGGGGTGGGAGCAGTACCTTTTTTCCTGTGAATCTCTGGCCAAATTTACTGATCATGTCCTATGTTGGAGACGCTACATTGATGACGTCTTCATCGTATGGACAGATACCTGTAAATCTTTGGATGATTTTATTCAAATTTTGAATACCAATCTATTCAATTTAAAATTTACCTACTAATACAACCAATTTCCTTGACCTCGTCATCTACAAGGACAAGGACAACACACTAGCAACAAACCTGTTCCTTAAAACAACAGCTGGGAACACACTACTGCACGCAGCTAGTGCACATCCCCCAGCACTTATCAGAAGCATACCATACGCGCAGTAGGCTTCGCCGTAACTGTACACGTGTCAGATTTCCAATACCAAGCTAAGCTTCTAAAATCACGCCTATTGGCACGAGGATACAGCTGCTCATTGCTACGCCAAGCCTATAAGAAGGCCACGCGCCAATTGCGCAATGACCTACTATATAAAACCAAAACTCCCCTGAAAAAACCTACCGTTAAATTGATAACCAAATTCTCATCACACCATGAAGACATTAGGACATCAGGTGTCTGAGTATTGTGAGTACCTGAGTATTGTGACCTTTGTAATATCTGAGATGTCCTTTTAGTAATAACACGGGATGATGACCTCTTCTCTTGAAACTGCCATCAGTTCATCCAGCTGAGTGATATATTCTGTATCTAAACATAGAAAATGGACATATAATATCAATATTGGCGTATAAATTGCAAGCACCTGGCTGTGGTATCATCATACAATTGAAATCGCAAGAGTTTGTTGTTTGAAATTGTATTAACATCTCATGAGATACGCCAGTGATCAAATTCACCCAATAATATCACTACTCAACACGTTTAGACAACTTATATGTCATTCACTTAATTTTTTATTTTTAGTTTGGTTGCATCCTCACAGAGGTGGAATTATTTATTTTAACATGTGATTTGGAGTTTGCACACATTTGTTGGATTTCACATAGAGTATTTATTTATTATAGAATCTGTGCATTGATTGAAAGGTTAATTAGAGCGCATCATTACATTTTTCCACTATTTATTTTAGGGTGTCTGATCACTATAGAATGATTGCAGCTTAATTATTTAGTTATTTTTCAGTCACTATTTATTTCAAATATCATTTTAGCACTTAGGAATTTACACATTTCACAAATTTATTTATATTCTAGCTCAGAAACCCCATTATCAACTCTACCAAACTATACATGCGTATAGTAATATCTTTGCTACTATGTGATTTATTATGACCCTATTCATTCTTTATATTGCTTGGTTTGTGTTGCATGATTTTAATTATGTGATCTGTGTTTTTTTTTCTTTTTTTGCTCCATCCATGCTCCTGGCTCTGCGTCCTTTCCCCTGGTCCTGATCGCCTGGTTGGCATTATGGCACCTGGCCGGTTAGTTTGACCGCCCAGCGCCACACATCCTGTCTTTTCCTCTGGACTGAATGTGCGGCGATTGACAGGGACATGGGGTGCCTTCTGGCTCTCTTTAGCCCCCGCCCCTGCTACCACCGCATTGGCCGAATGTCGCTGTGTCAGTGGCATCATCCGGCGCATGCGCTGTAGCTAGCGGTCAGACCGGCATGCGTCACTTCTGCCCAGACTTGACACATTTCCGGTGGGGAGGCCTTTATAGACACAGACACTGACCAGCCAGGGGGAGATGTACCTCATCTATGCGGCCTGTTTGTTCAAGACTTGAGGTAACCTATTACCCTGATTTTTGTTTATACTTTTACTCTAATTGACCCCCTTTGTGGGGCCCTATCAATTACTCTTTAACGAGTGTTGAACAAATTTTTCCAATTTTTCCTTTATTTCTTACCCTACAGGCATCTATTTCCTCAAGCTACCAACCTATCATTACCTATGAACATCTACAATAGACCCTGCTTTTTTGTAACCCAAACAGTAGGGTACGGGCTATTTATGGTGCCTCTATAGTGCTATCCCTTTATCCCTAGTCTTTTTATACAAGTAGACTTTGGTGTTTACCAGCAAAGACACCATATATATATTTTCATCCTGCGTCTGCCTACTACCTGGTAAGCTGTGTCTTTTTATCTTACTAATATTTACCATTTCTTGTAATTGCTAAATATAACAGGCCCCCTCTCTCCTTTTCCATACAAGCTACTTCTTACATAATTGTTATTTAGTCATGTTTGGCTGTCTTCTAGATATTTAACCCTTTCACATTTTTTTCTTTGGGACACCTCGGTCCCTCCTGTGCCATATTGGGGAGCCAATGTTTTGCCTTAAATTAGGCTACATATATATAATTACACACCTTAATTCCCTTACCATGCTATACTAGGTCTTCCAGCTATCTGGCTCTGCCGTCTGCCCCCCGGGTAACCAGTTTCCTTTATGGGGATTATGCACGGCCGTTTATCCTGGTTGGAGCAAACTCTGTACTTCCTATTAAAGTGATTTATGTAAATTCTTTCAAAATGATATGTGTTCAGGGGGGCGTGGCTTAACAATGGAAGTGTGAAGACGCACTTGCTGGAGCTCTGCACAACAACGGGCGAGCCACATACACATGCCTGGAGATCGCAAGCACCCACTGCCTAACGAGGAATGGAGGGGACCCGAAAATACACATTACTTTCTGCGGCAGCATCCTGTTTCCTCACCAGCCACAAGGCCCAAGATGGCGCCGCCACGATTCCCCCCCCCCGGGGAGTGCCGCAATTCACAGTAAGAAGGGCACACAGGTGGGGACTTTCCCCCTCTCACTCCCAAGGCACACTCTCCCATGCAGTCTCCTGCTATTTCTCTCATAGACTCACAGCCGAACACTGAGAATGCAGGGAGAACGAGTGGCCTCACAGAGGGATCCCTAAGGGACATAGTCTTGGGTCTGCCTACTAAGCAGGACTTAAGTGCCATGGCAACCTCAATAGTGAATGCACTCACAAGGGAGCTGCATGATCTGCGACAGCAAGTTGACACGGTAGAGGAGAGGGTAACAATAGAATCCTCCACTACCACCACTGATGCCCGTATAGCCAACCTGGAGACTGAGCACAGGGCCTTCCGCCACCATCTTGTTGATGTCAAACTGCGACTCGATGACGGCGAAAACAGGAGCAGATGGAACAATCTGCGCCTCCGAGGCATCCCCGAGGCAACCATGGGTTCAGATCTTCGCGCCACTGTGGTGGCTGTCCTGAACCAGGTCATGGGCAAGCCTCCTACCAATGATTTGGAACTGGACAGGGTCCACCGTGTACCGGGCCCCAGGGCTCTGTCCTCAGTGCCACGGGATTCTGCCATCACAGATCTTCCACGGGATGTTCTATGCAGGGTGCACTTTTTCACCATCAAGGAAGAAATCCTGCGCTTGGCATGGGAAAAGGGCCCAGTTGACTTTGACGGAGCCTCCATACGGATCTTCCTGATATCTCCAGGCAAACCGTGTCATGCGAGGTCTTCTGCGACCTCTCCTGGAGGTAATACGGGAAGCTGAAGCCACTTACCACTGGGGCCACCCTTTCCACCTGATTGCGAGGAAGCAAGGCTCGGAGTTCCATCTCTGCTCACCTGACCAACTCCCAGACCTGTTCAATTTCATCATCAAGCCGGCTATCAGTGTCCCCAATTGGTTTGACTACCTGCTCACCCAGGAGACACCTGGCCCACCTTTGCCAAGGCAGCAGCGGGTAAGACGAATCGTGAGGCTGTAAGACCACATCCAACATCCTCTGAGGCCTGACCCCTTCCCGTACTCCATGGACTGGTAAGACTAAGCATTATCCCTCCGTTTGATCCACATCAAAATAGACATGTCAATCCTCAGGTTCCTGGCTGACTTTGGGACATGTTGCTGCTGATGCCGGAGATCCCTTGCAGGACTGTCTTTATATGTGTCCAATAGAGACAGAACTCATTATTCACTACAGCCGTTACGGTGGCCATGTCCTGCCTTACCCTAGAGGGGCCATCTGGAGGTCCACTAAACTCCGCTTCTCCACCTTCCCCCCCTTAGCGGGTATTGGATGATGACCTTCCCATCTCAAGGTGGTAGTGGGGCCTGTCCGGCAAAAAGGCTTCTATCAGGATGATATTATGTCATTACTAATATAGCTGGTCTTTCTCATGTATTCCTAACCACGTCTTTTCTCCTCAACACAGCAAATATCCATTTATACATGCACATGACGCCTCAGCCTTGGTGCCTGGGGGCGGGGTGCTGGGACTTTGTGCATGCACTGCCTGTTAGTGCGGGTTGTGTGCGAGTCCCATCGCCCGGAGGATCCTTCCCCCCCGGCGCACCAATGCTATGAGGCTCCAGATGCTGGGAATTAACTTTTTACTGCATTGATCTTGGGTTGCCAGTAAGTGTTGTTCATATGTGATAATAAGTTGGTTCAAATGTTATCATTCATATGGTTCTCAATGCGCTCATCTTGTGCATCTCCTTATGTAATGTTTCTTTTGTTTCTATTTACCTGTTGATCCACTATTTAATAGTTTAAAGCAACCCTTAACGTTCTAACCACCCCCAATTAGGGCGGCCCCTTGCCTGGGAACCACCAGTGCTCATCGGGGGCTATAGAGTTATCGTACTTAAAGACCAAATCTCCCTCTACCCCCTCCCCCTCTTCTCCTCCCCCCTCTTTCCCTTCCTTCTCTTATCCCCCCTCCCCCACATTCCTCTCATACCCCTTTCTCTCTTTCCTGTGTTGCCCTTCGACTAGGGGAAATTTCTGGATCGGGATCATTACTTACCTTTAGCAGCGGTAACCACTGCAGTAGATGGCAATATGGGTCTCCAGAAGGTCACCTCCTTCAATGTACGTGGCCTCAACGTACCAGAAAAGCGCTCGCAGCTTCTAGCAAAGGCAGAACTCAAGTAGCCTTTCTGCAGGAAACGCACTTCCATGGTGAACGTATTCCTAAACTGACCAATGGGGCCTTCCTGTTGGCATACCACAGTACGTCGCCCATCTCCAAGTCCAAGGGGGTCCTGCATCCTCCTGGCCAAATCGGTACCATGGACGTTTGAGGCGCAGCGGGCAGATGCACAGGGCTGCTTTCTTCTCCTAAAGGGGAGGGTGTTTCGTGTGCAGGTCACCTTTGCCAATGTATACTTTGCCAGCGTGGATCACCCACAATTTTTGCGGAAGCTGCTGCCACAGCTATTAGAGTTCTCAGAGGGGATGCCCATCTTTGGGGGGGGACCTCAACTTTACGATGGACCCATCTCTAGATGCCTCACGCGGCGCCTCTCACCTCTCTTATGCGCCTCTTAAGAGGTTGAAAGCGGATCTCCACGCCCTTTGTCTGATAGACCCGTGGCGGCTGTTACATCCCCAGGACCGGGACTACTCCTTTTTCTCCCAAGTCCACCACTCCTATTCGAGACTGGACTATCTGCTGATATTGCATAAAGATTTGTCCAAGGTGGTGTCCACCTCAATTGATGTTATCTCCTTCTCGGATCATGCACCGATACACTTGACACTCCAGTTGGGCCCGGAGGTCCGGACCCCTCCTTCATGGAGACTGAATGAGGCTTTGCTGCAATCGGAGGAGACCCGCTCAGAGGTATTGGCCACATTACGGGAGTATTTCTCCATCAATGAAACCTCAGTCAATAATCCCCTAACAATGTGGGAGGCTCATAAGATGGTCGTAAGGGGCACCCTAATCAGAATAGGGGCCCGCCTCAAACGTGAGAGAACACGTCGTATAGACGAACTCCTTACACAAATCCATTCCCTAGAGTGCTCCCATAAAGCCAGCCACGCACGTTCTACCTATCAGGAACTCCTCAAAGCACGCAAAGAACTTCGCTCGCTCCTATTTTACAAAACAAAATAAAAACTGGCATGGGCACACCGTTTAATGTATGAATTCTCCAATAAACCAGGTACATTGCTGGCTAGAGCACTGCTAGGTCCTCCCTCCAAAACATATATCTCCCACATTCTGACGTCCTCTGGCCAAAAGGTGTCTATGTCATCAGACATGGCTACAGAGTTTCGGTCATTCTATGAGGGCCTCTACAATTTGGACAAGCCATTTTCTGACGACCCTGTTTCCGCTGGGGGATTTACCACTCAGTCATACCTTGCCGCATCTGGTATGCCCTCACTCCCTTCTGTGGTCCAGGAAGACCTGGAGGAGCCTATTACAATAGCAGAGCTGGGTGTGGCGCTAGCAAACTCAAAATCAAAGAAGGCCCCCGGCCCTGATGGCTTCACCCCAACATATTACAAAGTCTTCTTTGAGACACTTTCTTGGCCTCTGGTTTCAGCCCTCAACTCGATCACAGAAGGTAATTCCTTCCCGATTGACACTTTAAGAGCATACATATCCCTCATCCTGAAGGAGGGGAAGGACCCACAGCGGTGTAGGAGCTATCGGCCAATAGCTCTTCTGAACACCGACCTGAAATTGTTCACCAAGGTATTGGCTAATAGGTTACTCTTACATATCCCAAGCCTAATCCATAGGGACCAAGCGGGCTTTGTACCTCAACGGGAGCCCCGCGACAACACCTTCAGGGTGGTACACCTAATCCACGCAGCTCGGACATCTGGGCGACCCCTTCTCCTGCTGTCAACTGACGCGGAGAAGGCTTTCGATCACATGGATTTGTCCTTTATACGGGCCACCCTGGAGCACATCGGACTTCGGTCGTCGATGTTGGCTGCCTTCACGGATGACTTAATTTTCTTTCTAACAGACCCACTCACCTCACTTCCTAACCTCCTCCACTCCCTGCAGCAGTACAGGGCCCTTTCTTTATTTTCAATCAACCTATCCAAATCCTCCCTGCTGAACATTACAGTGGGCAAAGACATTGTTCGATGGCTGCCCTCAGAATACCATCTATGCTGGGCGACCAACACCATTCCCTATCTAGGAGTCGACATTACCTCCGACCCATCAGACCTGTATCAGGCGAACTTTGCCCCACTACTTCTCCGCCTCAAAACGGACCTCCGCTACTGGCACTCCCTTACTTTTTTTTTCGATTCAGTACTTTTTTTATTATTTTCATAGCAGTACAAGTTATACATTTCTCCATACATTTTATTCCAGATACATAATCTTGCTTCTAACATTCACCCGCCACCCCCCAAAAAAAAAAAAAAAAACCCGCACAAAACAAAAACTAAAAGCAAAAAAAAAAAAAAGGGGCAAAACCTAACAACAACAAAAATAGATTTCCTCCCCCTACTGTATCTCTCCCCCCCCTCGACCCCAAAAGCCCCCCCGTCCTCCCATCCTCTACCCAAACCCAATATTGTCCCTCTCCCATATTGATTCATCTTTTATTTTCATTGTCCCAGGCCTCTACCCAGCTTTTCCAGATAGCGTCAAATTTATCTTGGCTCCCTCAATGTGTATAAATTCCTCCTTTATTATGGTTTCTTTTATTTGTGTTCTCCATTCTTCGACCGTTGGGGGGTATATAGATATCACTACAAAATAAAAGGACAATCAGCGCAAACCAAATGTGAAAATAATGCAAGCTGAACACTAAGAGGATAACACCAACCTCAGTGACATACAATAAACAAAATAAGTGCAGCGCAAATAAAGGATAAAAGGATAATGAGTAGTCCAGTCATAAATTGAAAATAAGATAGGAAATAAAATAGTTCATTAGTAATGGGGAATGATGAATGATTCTCTTCTGGGGACACTCGTATAAGGCATTAATCCAGGCAGTGTATAAGAAGTAAGATTGTGCTTACCAGATCCAGTTGACCCCTTAGTTATAGGGGGTCAGAAACAGCATGAATGGATCCGTGGCAAACTGCTGGGCTAAGGTATGAATGAACCCGTGTCGAACGGCTGGGCTGGCTGTCATCTGCCAGTCAAGCAAATTCTTTGAAAACCGGGAAACACCTCAGGTGTCGGATCTGATGCTGGTATACTGCAGAGATGGCTGTTGTATGCTCTCTCTCAGTCCTCAGCGAAGGCTGCGGGTGACGGTGGTCAAACAGTTCCGCCCTCGAATTAATTGAATTTCTTTTAACCAGGAAAAATAAAAAAATGGTATTAATTAACCAACAAATTTCTGAGTTAAAAACTCGATTGGAGTCAGCCCAAAATTCCCCTGATTTTTCTAGATTATCAGGAGAATTAAAAGTGAAGATGTTGAAGTGGGATAAAGAAGCGCAGGAGAAAAAATGAACAAAGTTCGTCAGGGATTCAGGTGATTTTTCTAGAGGAGATGTCTTTAAATGGCAATCCAAAATACAAAACCCTGCCCAGACCCCTGAAGTCTCCACCACCCAAACATTGAACGCACTGCCTCCTGATACCCCTAGACTCATGTATCAATCATCACAGGCCGAGGGATCTATCCCACAGGGAGCCATCCCCAAAAAACATAATAGAAACACAAGAGGTAGGGGGAATCCCTCTGGAAGGGGCAGAGATAGAACCCAATACCAGCAGCAACCTAGTCATTATGCCCAAGAACGCAGGGAAAATGACTGGAGGCCAGCACGCCCCCCTAGGGGCAGGGGCTCAGGTTCTTTTCCGTATAGAGAACACTACCCACACTCTGATCAAAATTCGTATTATGATCACTATGATCAACAATACGATCGGACCCCGATTTCCCTACAAAATAGATTCACTCCTTTATCCCAGGACAACACAAAAAAAAAAAATTTTTTAGGACATCCCCAACCCCAATGGCCGGATTGAGGAGATTTTACTCCCACCGGAAACAGACAGGGCGGGAAACGAAGACAAAGAGAGGGAGAAGAGCTGGACGAAAAACAAAAAAGATTAAAGTCCCATTAGGCACAGGTATTTTCAACATCAGCGGGGTAGACCTTTCGGATGATGAACTACGAGTGCTAGATAAGGGTTTGAAATTCGCCCCAGCTTGTAACTTAAGTAAATTCAAGACATATATCAGCCTTCAAAAATTTGTGAGAACCTTAAATATTAAAAGGTACTTTCTCTCTAAACCTGGTGAAAGGTCTGTTTGCGGTCCATCCACACCCAATGGAGAATTACATTCCAATTTAGCCAACCGATCTGTCTTTAATCCCCCAAAAAACGACCATAGACACATAGAAGTTTTTAAAAATATGGTTTCCAGTGACCTAGAAGAGTTAAAAGTGAGAAGGGTTGGGGACCCATCTTTTCTCAAAAAAGGTATTAGCCTATTGGAAAAAAACAAAAATGTGGTTATTCGACCCGCCGATAAGGGGGGCGGGTTAGTGGTCATGAGTAAACTGTACTATCAGGGAGAAATGGACCGTTTGCTGTCGGACAGAAATACCTATCAGGTCCTCAGCAAAGACCCAGTTCTTCAATATAAGAAAGAGTTGGAGACACTTGTCTCCTTTGGTAAAACCAGTGGTATCTTGAATAAGAAAGAGGCATCATATCTGAACCAAAGCGCATGCAGAAGACCTATTATATATTTTTTACCCAAAATTCACAAGGATCTCCAGGGATAGATTCGGTCTCTGCACATTTGGGTCAGTACATTGATTTCTTCTTGAAACCTCTGGTCACTTCTACTACTGCTTTCTTGAAAGATACTAAACACATTATCAACATTGTTGAAAATTTACCTTTTAGTGAAAACAGCATACTGGTAACAGCCGATGTTGGCTCACTTTATACCATTATTGGACACTCTGATGCCATCCGTTCCGTCCAATGGGCTCTTGATAAGTCTCATTTACCCCCTCAACTTGGTGCATTTATTTTAAAAGCATTGGATTTCTGCCTAGCCAGAAATTATTTCTGGTATGGAGGCAAATTCTTCCTGCAAATTCTCGGTATTGCCATGGGCGCTCGGTTTGCACCGAGCGTTGCCAACCTATTCATGGCACACTGGGAAGAGTATTCAGTCTTTGGTAGCAGACCACCCCAGTTGGTCTGCTACCAAAGATATATTGATGATCTGTTTATGGTCTGGGAAGGAGACTTGATTAGTCTCCAGCTTTTTATGTCTAGACTTAATGGCAACACCAAAAATATCCGCTTGTCCTGGAACTCTGATGCCTTGAGCATAGCTTTCCTCGACCTGGAAATTTTTAAACATGAAGGAGCTTACCGAACACGCAATTACTGCAAACCTACCGACAGAAATTTGCTACATCCCTCTGGATAGCTGCCATCACAACACTTGGCTGATGAACATCCCCAGAGGGCAGTTTATACGCCTACGTCGCAATTGCTTTTTGGATAGTGACTACCACACACAAGCTAACATCATGGCAGAGAAATTTGTACAAAAGGGCTATATGAAAACTCAGATCACGGATCAACTATTAAAATAGGTTTCCTTGATAGAACCACCTTAGTGGCAGAATCCAATAAATCAAAAAATGTGATCCAGGACAATTCCCAATTTAGGATAGTCCTGGATTATAACATTCAATATAAAAAAATAGAAAAAATTATTTTAAAACATTGGGACATCCTGAAAAAGGACAGTGTTTTAGGACCCACACTTCCACCGCGTCCGAGATTTATCTATAGACGCCCACCTACGCTGCGTAACTTATTAGCTCCAAGTGTTGTTGACCCCCCGGTTATTAAAGAAAACCGCATTTTTAATTTTATGTCTGGTTTTTAAGCTTGCGGTAAATGCCCAGCGTGTAGGCAATGTAAATCCAATAATAAGAGGAAGAAAGTTTTTACTGCGTATTCTACTGGCAAGAATTATCAAATAAAAAACCTCATCACATGTGACACTGTAGGCGTGGTTTACATGCTACAGTGCATATGTGGTCTTCAATATGTCGGACGAACGTCACGACCACTGGGGGTCTGGATTTCTGAACACGTTAGTAACATCAAACGAGGTCTTAAAACCCACTCGGTGTCCAAACATTTCAGAATCCATCATAATAGGGATCCAAAACAGCTTTTTTTCTGGGGTATAGAAAAGGTCACAAGACATTGGAGGGGGGGTAATTTTATAAGACATCTTAGCCAGAGAGAATCTTTCTGGATACACGAAACCAGGGTGTCTGTCCCGAGAGGACTAAATGTGGAGTTTGACTTAAATTGTTTTATCTCTAACAAATGACGTAATGTACTCTGTGTTTATTATTCATTGTGTATCTATTATGTTGATCTTCCACTTCTTCTGTTACTATGTATTTAAACATCCATTTATTTATTGTTGTATTTATATTTCTATGCAGGTGTGTTGTTTTATTTATCATTGTGTATAAAAAAAGATTTTTTACTACTAGCTAGGGAATGCTGCGGGTGCTCTATGGGTCATATTAACGTTTATAGTATCTTTTATACATTTTTTAGTATATATTTTTAACATATATTCTTGTAGTTACATGGTAACTCTTGATATTCCTTT
This sequence comes from Lithobates septentrionalis, assembly GCA_037952835.1. Lineage (NCBI taxonomy): Eukaryota > Metazoa > Chordata > Amphibia > Anura > Ranidae > Lithobates > Lithobates septentrionalis. The sequence continues at coordinate 528,929 of JBBDGP010002744.1, read as the reverse complement.
GTGCTGCAAGATTAAGTTCTGGCATCACTGCCTTTTACTCCACTGGCTGTGCGGAGTCAGTTACCAGATTTTTACTATTTATACTACTATTTTTTATTGTACCAGGATGATGTCCCCATTGAGTTCAGGATAGGATTTCCCAGCGGGGACTTCCGTTCCCATTGCTCTTGACACTCCCATTGTTGTATCACAGCGGGTATATTAAGGCTCTATGGGTGACAGGTGCACTCCAGCCTCGCTGACGAAGTCTTCTTGACGTAACGCCGCGTAAAAAATCGAGGGCGGAACTGTTTGACCGCCGTCACCCGCAGCCTTCTCTTTCTGACAGCTGTTCAGACGCGAACAGCCTGTCTCATTACACAACACTGCCGCTTAGATTTTTAAATGGGCGCTCAATTAGCGTCTTTTTCAGCATCTCCCTTTATTAGTTGAATAAATTTGGACATTTGTTTCACATATGGATCGCTCTTAGATTTTTCATTTCTATTTATTTTCTCTGGGGAACATCGCTTTTCTGCTCTGCCTTTTTAAACGGATCCCTCTCTCCCATGGATATCGCTGAGGACTGAGAGAGAGCATACAACAGCCATCTCTGCAGTATACCAGCATCAGATCCGACACCTGAGGTGTTTCCCGGTTTTCAAAGAATTTGCTTGACTGGCAGATGACAGCCAGCCCAGCCGTTCGACACGGGTTCATTCATACCTTAGCCCAGCAGTTTGCCACGGATCCATTCATGCTGTTTCTGACCCCCTATAACTAAGGGGTCAACTGGATCTGGTAAGCACAATCTTACTTCTTATACACTGCCTGGATTAATGCCTTATACGAGTGTCCCCAGAAGAGAATCATTCATCATTCCCCATTACTAATGAACTATTTTATTTCCTATCTTATTTTCAATTTATGACTGGACTACTCATTATCCTTTTATCCTTTATTTGCGCTGCACTTATTTTGTTTATGGTATATAGATATCCACTTCTGAGCGATTAGCTTTTGTGCCTGAAACAAGCCTCTCGTCATTGCGGTATGGGTATGTTTTGAAATATTTGGTTCCTCCACTATATTTAATAAACATAAATTTGGGTCTAGTGAAATTTCTATACCTAATGCGCTATTTATGTTTTTAATTATATCCTGCCAATAACGATGGAGTTTGGGGCATTTCCACAACATGTGTATTAGATTAGCCGGTGCACCACTGCATCGGGGGCATAAGGGGGATTCCCTGCGTTTCCATTTAAATAGTTTTTCGGGGGGCACTCCCTTACTTTGACATAGTTTGGACGGTGCAATGCAATCAAGATGACCACCCTGCCTAGGTTACTATACCTGCTGCAAGCCCTCCCTATTCGCCTCCCCCTCCATTCTTTAAGCGAGTCAACTTGATGTTGCAAGATTTTGTCTGGTCGCATCGTCAACCGCATCTCAGGCTGCAGCTTCTCCATCTGGCAAAGCGCAAGGGTGGAATTGGTCTTCCAGACGTGAAGGCCTATTACAGGGCGGTGCACCTTACTAGAGTTGTTGACTGGCATTGCCATGCAGAGGCCAAACAGTGGGTTGAGATGGAATTGGAGAACTCCAATGGAATGGCCAAGAGCTGGCCATGGAATGCCACCCCCCTGCCGAGGAACCTCACTGATAATCCCACATTAGGCAGCACATTAAAGGTGGCCAGAGACACCTTTCGACACTCCTCTGTGTCCCCGATACCTTCTCCTATGGTGCCAATTTTGGGTAACCCGGATTTCCCACCCGGCCGTTTGAATCCTAACTTTAGGCGTCTGATAGCGGGTGGGCGGCTCTACCTACACGAATTTCCAGGGCAGGATGGCCAACTCTCAGTAGAAGCAGGGGTACCCGCTACAGACCCTCCATTGGATTTTTGGAGTGGTCTCCAACTGCAAATTTTTTTACGTTGGTGCACGCTGACCCCGGGCATATCACGACAGCTTACGGACCTAGAACGAATCTGTCACCGTGGGGAACCGGTCCGCCACTGCTTATCTCTAATCTACTCCTCCTTGATTCTACCAGTAAAAGGATTTATCCCCCCGTTCATCTCTAAGTGGGAAGCGGATTTGGGAGTCCAATTTACTGACTCACAGAGGGAGAAGATCTTACACTTTGCACAGAAGTCATCCATAGCCAACGGAGTCCAAGAAACTTGCTATAAGATCATGACCCGATGGTACAATGTGCCTACCACTCTACACCGCTTCTTCCCGCAAGTTTCCAGTCTGTGCTGGAGGTGTGGCACAGAGGAGGGAACGATGTTCCACATCTTCTGGGAGCCCCCCAAAATTAGGCCTTTCTGGCTGGAGGTGGCTCGTATGGTCAAGCACTTGACTGATGTTTCTCTGGAAGGGGACCCTGGGGCTTGCTTGCTGCACCTCACAAAGTGACCCATCAAAAAATACAAAACCTCCCTTACCATCCAGCTTTTAAACAATGCTAAGGCATGCATACCCCTGTGTTGGAGATCGGAGATTCCACCGACTAAATCCCTGTGGTTTGCCAAGGTGAATGAGCTAAGAAACATGGAGGATCTCACTGCCACCTTGTACGGTAGGGAGGAGGCCTTTCGGGAGACATGGAGACCATGGCAACATTACATATACACTGAAGCATACCTCCGGGAGGTTGCACAGCCTAACTGATCCTTAGGGCTCGGGTTCCTTCCTAGTAGGGGGCACTGTCTTTCCTCTTCCTTTCTCCTCCTCTTCACCCCTCCAGCCTCTCCCTCATCCTCCCCCACCACCCCCCTTATCCCCCCCCTCCTTCCCCTATTCCCCCCTTCCTAAACTGTACCCAGTTGTGGGCTGACCTAGTCAGATAATGTGAATATCCTACTTTGCATCACCCAACAGTTTTGTTTCCCTTGGCTGGACTCAGCTGGTACTCGGGAGGTGAACTTCCCAGACGGCTGTGAGTGTGTTTCTTACTGTATGGCACTAGCAGTCAAATACTTGTACTGGGTTATTAAAGCAACTGCCTAGAAGCCTCCCCAGCGTAGCGCACTGAAAACTTCTTCACACAGCTTCATTCTTACATGATTAACACAGAGTGCATAGCAGGGGCAGTCGATATTCGACATTGTTATTAACAACTAACCTTTCTTGTTACACAGTTCTGTTATTACTGTAACCACTGTCACCTGTTTTTTGGCTGTTAAACTGCATCATCCTGAAATAAATAAAGGAATTACAAAAAAAAATGATATGTGTTCATATGCTGCTATATCACATATTCATCGGTGCATTTTCTTATGTATACCTATTAGAACATTCTATGCTCCTGAAGAAGCGTATCCATACATGCAACATGTCAAGCTATTAAGAATATACATACCTGGATTCACAACCTGACCCACCAATCTGCTCATTTACATCCTGAATTTGGAACATCTCTATGGAAATTCGTTCTCTACCCATTTTTGGGTGCAATGCTCTATTTATATACTGCATGAAATGTGTTTTGGTCATGTGTGGGGTATAAAATATCTATTATATGGAAATACCTTCTGTTACATATCTTATCAACTTGTCAGGAAATGTTCCATCCGCTGGTAATACCTGTTATTTGGCATGCAGTACTGAGGTCTACCAGCAGGTGTCTCCTGGCAGTTTGGAACTGTCAGGAAAGCTTTTCCCTGTTAATAGTATATCATCTTTGGGCCGCAGTACTGGCGTCCACCAGAGGATGGATCCTGGCAGTGTGGAGCAGACAGTACCTCCTGCAATCAGGTGTCACTTGAGGCCAATCACAAGCCTATAAATACCCGGCAAACATTCACATGTTTGCCTTGATTTCTTCATTGCCTTCTGACCTGCTAGCGATCTGATCCTGTGCCCTGTGCCCTGTGCCCTGAACCTGAACCTGAACCTGATCCTGTCTCCCTGTCTCGGACCCTATCCTGTCCCACCTGTTACCTTGCATCCCTGCCTGCAGTCTGACCCATCCATCCTCTCCCTGTCCTGTGTTCCATACCCCATCTACTGACTTCCCTGTGTATGACCTTGGCCTGGCTTACGTTTATGTCTCTGAAACATCCCCTGCTGATCTGCTGTGTATGACCCTGGCCTGGCTATTGTTTATGACCCTGGTATTTCCCATTTATTGCACTTATCTGTCTATTGCTATTTGTGGGTCTCTGTCTGTGGTTGGTTATTGAGATAAAAAACATGCAGCGCTCAAAAGTGTATATAAATCTGGAATTGAATATCTATAAAGGAGTGTTAGAGAGAAAAACTATACTCATAAAGTGAAAAACAAATGTGTACCAAATTATAAACAAAGTCCATAGGTGTAAAATAGTCCTAAGCACACATGAGGGTTCATGGGCGTAACTGGTGTCGTGCGTCCACGCTCAGCGGGAGCCGGGGAGGGCTCTGTATAGGGAGACACCCTGCACGTAGATCTTTTAGTTACACAGTGAACACTGTAATTGGTAGGAATGGGTACCTTACCGGAAAAGGTGGACACAGTCACCATATAGTGAAGTGTCAAATAGGCTTGGGGGATACACCGATCCCAGCGATATCCAGCTGCAGGGGTCCTCGCAGTGAGTCGCATCCAGGATCCGGATCGTTGGACGGTAATGTGGGGGTTCCCGGTCTTTCGAGGTCTCCCTTTCAGATGGGAGGGGTTTGAAGATAGAAGTGGTTGGGGCTCAGCAGGGTCCCAAACATAAAGGGAGATAAGAAAAAACTTCCACATAGGGCATGAATCCGTTTGGAACGAGAAGCTTTATTAAAAGCTAAGAATAAAGTGCTATACAGTGCACTCCATAGAATAAAATGTGATCACAAAAGGTAAAAATCAGATAAAATCGCGTGGTAACAGGTCATTTAATGGCGTGAGCAACCCGACATGTTTCGGAGCATCGTCCTTCTACTGGGGCATAAGCCTAAATGCCTGAACCACGCTTACATTTAAACACATACAATTAAGCAAAATAGCAATCAGCTGTGTAAGACCCAAGTATTCACATGTTTGCATGGGATCTAAGAGGTCACTTAGATAATTGTGTGGAGATCCTCAGCTGCTGGAGCAGTCAGCCCCCTTAGTCTGACCCAGCAGCTGATGAAAGACCTACATTGCTGACACTTAAAACCATTACACAGTGAATATCCAATCTGATTGCTCCGTGCGGAGTCACGTGACAGCGTCACGGCGCGTGACGTCATCGCGCACCGGACGCCGCGCTCCAAGCCTCCTTTCCATACCAGGAAGTGAGGGGCTAGCTAGTGGAGTCATTATATCCACAGCAAACCCAGGAGGTTAGATGGAGCACGTTAATCCTGTGCGCTCCAGTGCGCTTGACATCCGGTGTCCCCACTCAGGGGAATGGAGCATTGAATGTTGTAAGAAAGGAGACAACTATATGCATATATTCACAAAAAAGAAGAAAACTAAAAACTGAAAACTAAAATTAACCATAATATAATATGTCTGGCAGCATAATGAGAAGTCCGCATATTGCAAGACATGAAACACAGAAATGGGGATTGCCATTACCTGTCAGGCTAATTTGCCTGTCAGGTGATACCGGGCCCCATTAGGTGGTCATATAACGGGATCATACAACAAATAACGTTACAAGGATATCGAAAAAACATGAAGATGTATATGTGAACCAAGGGTTTCCAACATGGTTTAGGACTTATTAATAAAAGCATTTATGTCCCATTCCACGTTTAACCCATGGGGGGAGTAACTTTTTAGTTGGTAAATCCAGAAAACTTCAAGCTGTGATACCCCCCTAGTACGTGGACCTCCTCTCCAAGATGGAATAAATTTGTCTATTACTTGAAATTTAGAACCTCTCGGGTTTTTATTGTGGAATTCTAAAAAGTGACGGGGGACACTGTGGTTAGTGCGACCTTTTTTTATAGCAGTAATGTGCTCGTTAACACGGATATTAAATGATCTGATGGTGCGGCCAACATACTGCATATTGCAGGGACATGTGATGAGGTACACGATATATCGTGTAGTGCATGTGACGAAATGTTTAATCTGGTATATGTTGGAAGTGACAGTGGACTCAAAATTCACAGATCTATGGTTCCCACAAGAGTTGTATGTACACACATTACATCTCTTGCAGGGATAGTATCCTTTGGTTTCTGGGAAAAACGATGGTCTGGTGGGTGCCTCTATAACATTACGAGAGATGCGATTCCGTAATGATGGGGCCCCCCTAAAAGTAACCCCAGCTTTTGTAGGGAGCACAGGACCCAAGACAGGATCACTTCTCAGGATATTCCAGTGTCGATTTAGAATTTGTTTGATCTGTCTGTGTTGGACAGAGAATTGGGTGAAAAGTGACCACTTGAATTTGTCATTGGGAGCTGGTTTTGGACGTACAGATGTTAGCGTACTGTGATCAATGAGGGAGATTTTGGAAATTTTGCTGTCGATCTGGGCAGGTGGATAGCCTTTCTCTAAAAACCGTTCTTTCAAGAATTGTGCTTGGTGCAAGAAATCAGTGGTGTTAGTGCAATTCCTTCGAATTCGTAATAACTGACTGCGGGGGACAGAGTCGAGCCAAGGGCCGTAACGACAACTGTCTGTGGAGATATAGCCGTTTCTGTCCGTCGGCTTGAAGAAAGTGGTGGTCACAATCCGACGGTCAGAAACGGCAATCTCCAAGTCCAGAAAATGTATCGAAACCGTGCTAAGTTCATACGTCAGAATAATCCCTCTATCGTTATGATTCAAGGTGGCCATAAAGTCGTGAAGAGTCTCCTCATCACCCTTCCACAGGAGGAGGATGTCGTCTATATATCTAGCCCATAAGCACAGCTCCGGTCGCTGTGCGGGATAGACGACATCCTCCTCCCAAAGGGCCATAAAGAGGTTGGCGAGGCTGGGGGCAAATTTAGCCCCCATAGCCACGCCTTTCCTCTGCAAAAAGAATTGGTTGTTATACCAGAAATAATTTGTTTGTGTTGCGAACCGTAAAAGTTCCATAATATAGTGTTGTTGTGGTACCGGGATGTCTTCACTAGTGTTTAAGTAATGTTCAACGGCCGCCAGACCTAACCTGTGCGGGATGGAAGTATACAACGCTGTAACATCAGCCGTGACCAAGATAAGGTTGTCCTGATATTCTATACTTTCCAATCTACGTATAGTGTCCCCGGTGTCCCTAAGATAGGATGGGACCCTGGACACAAGGGGTTGAAGGAAGTGATCTATATAGCGGCCGACTCTAGATGTTATAGAGTCAATGCCGCTTATGATAGGTCTGCCAGGGGTTTTTTGGCTATTTTTATGAACCTTGGGGAGGTAGTACATCACTGGAATGCGTGGTCCTACTGGGACTAAATAATCCTTTTCTTTTTTTGTGAGGATTCCTTGTTGGAAGCCTCGCGTTACTAAGTTTACTAGGTGTTTTTTGAAATCCCTAGTTGGGTCCCGGGGTAGGGGTATGTATGTCTTATCATCACTCAGGATATGGCACATCTCTCTGTGGTAGTCCTCTTTATCTAAGATGACTACCCCGCCCCCCTTGTCGGCGGGGCGGATGACTATGTCCTTACGTTCACAGAGAGATTTTAAACCCGTCCTGATATTAGGATGGTCAAAGGTGCGTTTCTTGGGTAGACTATCCAGATCTTTAAGGACTAGATCGCAAAAGACTTTAATGGCAGGTGCTGTAGCGCTGGGGGGATTGAAAAGAGAGGGGTTGGCCAATCCCGTATGCAGGGCTATTGGGCTTGAGGTTGTAACATTTGTGTTAATTGTATCCCCAACACTTATAGGGTTGGCTAAAAAGTGTCGTTGTACATTGAGTTTTCTTTTAAATTTCTGGACATCGACAAAGGTGTCAAATTTGTTCAGTTTTTTAGAAGGAGCAAATTTGAGACCCTTGTCAAGTACGTGTAGTTCAGCATTGGAAAAAGATTTTTGACTGAGATTGAAAATGCCACTCATTTTCAATGTCGTGTTCTTTTTCCTGGACCTCCGGCCTCCTCTGGAGCCTCGTTTCCGTCTATTCTTCGTTTGGGCCCGGATGGTCCCCGGGGAAAATCCTCTTTATATGGGGGGTCTGGATAAGAATGGTTGTATGTGTATGGTGATCTCTCAAGTTGATAGTGATCCCTAGTGTGAGGTTCGTCTCTTAACGGTGAGAAACTATTGTAAGTGCGGACCGGGGTCCGATAATATGGTTCAGGATAGTCCCTTCTGTGTTGGTTACGTTGAGGGGATCTGTTCTGAGCATGGGGGGATCTATACTGAGTATATGTGTTCGAATGTCCAGTCCCTCTATTGTATCCTTGGGGGTTACCACTACCTCTCCGGGTATTTCCTCTTCCCCTATTAGACTGTTGGTGACCATATCCAGGGGGGTTGCGAGAGAGATAATTTCTATCTGAGGGTTTGTTGTGGTCACATGGGGTAGTAGGGGGGTGGACATTTTTACGAATGGTGGTCTGATTAGGATGTGTCCCTAGAGATGTAGGTGCCAGTCCACTATTCTGAATAGAAGAAGAAGTGTCCATCTCAGCCGGGCCAGCCGGTCCGGCGGAGGTGTCACCATCCTTCCTCTGCCAGTTGAACACAAGATGATTTTTGTAATCATTGGTATCCCTTGTGTATTTCTTTTGTTTTTTGGTCCTTTGATCTTTGTCCTCTTTTTCCAAGTGGTTCCTAAGATTGGTTGAAAGGGATAAATATTCCGGTGTGGATTTATAAGGGAGGAGTTTGTCCTTGAGTTCCTTAATTTCCCTGTCAATCAGTGATAATCTGTTTCTTTTTCTATCCATCAAGAAGCATATGAGATTGATACCTGCTTCATTGAAATAGTGGTACCAGGATTCGGTCTCCACCTCGTCCTGCTTTGGGTCATTGCACTGTGTCATATTGGAGTTGGTTGTATTATATTACTCACTTTCCTTAATAAATTAATATATTTTCACTTATATACGTTTTGGTGTCCTCTGTCGCAGATCACACGGTTCTGGTCACACCTGTTCATGACAGTAAATCAAGGCCATCCCTGACCAGAAGTGGCTGCACAGGGGAACCATTTTGATTCAGTTGGTTGCAAACATGAATGCCGATGAGGTTATTTATTTTTCTCTGCTGGCATCTGAAAGTGGTGATTATTGCCGCCAGGCTTTGAAAGGATGGTCTAGTGACCAGTTGTTGGCCACTATACGTTTGGCTCATTCCCTGGTCGATTAGGGTTATAAATTGTTTGGGGAGGTACAGCCTTTGATCCAGCTATGTACTGAGCTGGCCCTGCCCAGTATTCCAAAGGGCCGTGATGATTTCACTCCTCCTTTTGATATGAATCAGGGTTTATCCCTAGTTTGGCTTTTTGAAGATGATCCAGACGATTTTTGTGAGCACTACTCAGCCTGTTCCCCACAGGTGATTGCTGAGTGCATTGTGTCTGCTCAGTCTTTTGTTAGACAGGGAGATTTAAAAGCACAGTTTGTACAACCTATACTTTCAGCATGGTCTGACATGACGCAAGCAGCTTTAGCCAAACAAACCACCTCTGCCACCAAACACTAGCCTACCCAAATGTATGTTTCCCCATCACCCATGTCAACCGCAGTTGCAGCTCAGTATACGCTGCTGCCAACCAAATACTCATATCCAGTCTCTGCTCCCTGTACGTATCCTGCATTCAACCCACCTGTCTCTTCCCTGCTGCCTGCAAACCCACACGAACTTCATCCAGCTACTGTTACCTCTTCTCTGCCATATCCCAATCCTCCTCTCCAGTCTGCTGCACCCCTCACCTACAGATCTTCAGTGGCTAAGCCAAAGAAAAAACAAAAGTTTTTTCCAACCAAAACGATCCTGACAGTAACCCAACCTGCCTCCGCACCAGCTAATCCAACCCATACCATCATGCCAGTGTCCAGTCCTGCCTCCCCGCCAGCTGATCTGTTGCAGCCTGATGTCCGGGTGCCAGCCCTCCAGCCTGATGTCTGGGTGCCAGCCCTCCAGCCTGATGTCCGGGTGCCAGCCCTCCAGCCTGATGTCCGGGTGCCAGCCCTCCAGCCTGATGTCCGGGTGCCAGCCCTGCAGCCTGATGTCCGGGTGCCAGCCCTGCAGCCTGATGTCCGGGTGCCAGCCCTCCAGCCTGATGTCCGGGTGCCAGCCCTCCAGCCTGATGTCCGGGTGCCAGCCCTCCAGCCTGATGTCCGGGTGCCAGCCCTGCAGCCTGATGTCCAGGTGCCAGCCCTGCAGCCTGATGTCCGGGTGCCAGCCCTCCAGCCTGATGTCCGGGTGCCAGCCCTCCAGCCTGATGTCCGGGTGCCAGCCCTCCAGCCTGATGTCCGGGTGCCAGCCCTCCAGCCTGATGTCCGGGTGCCAGCCCTCCAGCCTGATGTCCGGGTGTCTGCCCTCCAGCCTGATGTCCGGGTGCCAGCCCTCCAGCCTGATGTCCGGGTGCCAGCCCTCCAGCCTGATGTCCGGGTGCCAGCCCTCCAGCCTGATGTCCGGGTGTCTGCCCTCCAGCCTGATGTCCGGGTGTCTGCCCTCCAGCCTGATGTCCGGGTGTCTGCCCTCCAGCCTGATGTCCGGATGTCTGCCCTCCAGCCTGATGTCTGGGTGTCTGCCCTCCAGCCTGATGTCCGGGTGTCTGCCCTCCAGCCTGATGTCCGGGTGGCTGCCCTCCAGCCTGATGTGCCCATGCCTGCTGCCCTCCAGCTTGATGTGCCCATGCCTGCTGCCCTCCAGCCTGATGTGCCCATGCCTGCTGCCGCCCAGCTTGAAGTGCCCATGCCTGCTGCCACCCAGCTTGAAGTGCCCATGCCTGCTGCCGCCCAGCTTGAGGTGCCCATGCCTGCTGCCGCCCAGCTTGAGGTGCCCATGCCTGCTGCTGCCCAGCTTGAGGTGCCCATGCCTGCTGCCGCCCAGCTTGAGATGCCCATGCCTGCTGCCGCCCAGCTTGAGGTGCCCATGCCTGCTGCCGCCCAGCTTGAGGTGCCCATGCCTGCTGCCGCCCAGCTTGAGGTGCCCATGCCTGCTGCCGCCCAGCTTGAGGTGCCCATGCCTGCTGCCGCCCAGCTTGAGGTGCCCATGCCTGCTGCCGCCCAGCTTGAGGTGCCCATGCCTGCTGCCCAGCTTGAAGTGCCCATGCCTGCTGCCCAGGTTGAAGTGCCCATGCCTGCTGCCCAGCTTGAAGTGCCCATGCCTGCTGCCCAGCTTGAAGTGCCCATGCCTGCTGCCCAGCTTGAAGTGCCCATGCCTGCTGCGCCACCTGTTGTTTTGCCTGCAGCGCCACCTTTAGTTTTGCCTGCTGCGCCACCACCTGTTGTTTTGCCTGCTGCGCCACCACCTGTTGTTTTGCCTGCTGCGCCACCACCTGTTGTTTTGCCTGCTGCGCCACCACCTGTTGTTTTGCCTGCTGCGCCACCACCTGTTGTTTTGCCTGCTGCGCCACCACCTGTTGTTTTGCCTGCTGTGCCACCACCTGTTGTTTTGCCTGCTGTGCCACCACCTGTTGTTCTGCTTGATGCCATAGACTATGGACAATTACAACCAATTGGAGCGTCCGGAGGCCGCTCCTTTGAGGGGGGGTACTGTCAGGAAATGTTCCATCCGCTGGTAATACCTGTTATTTGGCATGCAGTACGGAGGTCCACCAGCAGGTGTCTCCTGGCAGTTTGGAACTGTCAGGAGAGCTTTTCCCTGTTAATAGTATATCATCTTTGGGCCGCAGTACTGGCGTCCACCAGCGGATGGATCCTGGCAGTGTGGAGCAGACAGTACCTCCTGCAATCAGGTGTCACTTGAGGCCAATCACAAGCCTATAAATACCCGGCAAACATTCACATGTTTGCCTTGATTTCTTCATTGTCTTCTGACCTGCTAGCGATCTGATCCTGTGCCCTGAACCTGAACCTGATCCTGTCTCGGACCCTAGCCTGTCCCACCTGTTACCTTGCATCCCTGCCTGCAGTCTGACCCATCCATCCTCTCCCTGTCCTGTGTTCCATACCCCATCTACTGACTTCCCTGTGTATGACCTTGGCCTGGCTTACGTTTATGTCTCTGGAACATCCCCTGCTGATCTGCTGTGTATGACCCTGGCCTGGCTATTGTTTATGACCCTGGTATTTCCCATTTATTGCACTTATCTGTCTATTGTTATTTGTGGGTCTCTGTCTGTGGTTGGTTATTGCACTGTGTCATATTGGAGTTGGTTGTATTATATTACTCACTTTCTTTAATAAATTAATATATTTTCACTTATATACGTTTTGGTGTCCTCTGTCGCAGATCACACGGTTCTGGTCACACCTGTTCATGACACAACTGTTCCTATTTAATGAAAGTTGTACTTAAATAAAACAATTTTATCTTTTATAGACAATATACCTGTGTGCCTTTAAAGTCCACTTTTTAGTTATTTAGTTTTCACACGTCTATTACCGGGACGCTGGCGCACTGCTACATGTGTACCTACAGTGTCACCCTGTTTTAGGTAAACACCCATTTGGGAATTCCCTAAATTTGGTGTAGAGGCTTTTTTTCCCTCCATACTCCAAACCCTGATACAAGAATTACAAAACCTGGAGAAAACCAAAAGCTTAATTTTCTTTGCTCTGAAAAAAAACTCTGCAGCCCCTTCCTCTGCATACAGTATATGAGAACCTTGTGTTGTCTTCAATACCACTACTACTGTGGCAGGGCCTTGCACTGTCACAGCAGGCAAAAAATCAGTTCAGGTAAAAAAAACATGGTTGATTAACAAGCCAAGGTCAGTTCAGGCAGCAGGCAGAGACATGGTCAATATGTAAGCAAAAGATCAGTCCAGGTAGAAAACTGATATATGATTGATAAACAGGCAAAGGTCAGTTCAGATGACTGCCAGAAGCATGGTCAGTATGCAGGCAAATGGTAGGTCCAGGCAATAGGCAGAAACATAATTGAGAAAACAGCAAATGGTCGGTGCACAGGACTTGAGATACAGGCAAAATGCAGATAGTAATTTCATGTGATTTTTCTTTCTAATAAAAAAGAGTTTAAAAAAACCCAATCCCATCTTTATTATTTTGCAACGTCGTATAAAGTTGACTCTTGGAACATATTGCTAAGTTAGTAGTGTGCTTATCTACAGTATATGCTTTGCAAGAAATGACAACAGTTAAAAATAATGCACAAATTGTGTTAGTGGCTTATATACTTCAATACACCTTTCACGAGGCATTTTCATTCTGAACTCAAACAGCACGCCCAGCAGCTATGATATATAAAGGTCTGCTGTTGTTTGTTTCCTTTGGTCAGACTATACAAATTTTTACTCTTCTTTACAGGTATGTATGTATTTATTTGCTGTATGCTACTAAATGTGAGACTAATCCATATAAAGTGCTGCAAAACCTCTCTTCCCATTCCTTTCACTGTAAACATTTGCCATTTGAGAAGAGAAGTTCAGAATAAATGTCCAAAAATAATTGACAAAGCCAAAGAAAACATTGTAGCAGACATAGACCTATGGATTGAGGCCACTGTAGAACTGCAGATAATTTCTCTGGGTCCATGATAAACCAGCAGTAGAAATGTCATAACCCAGAAATTGAATATCTTCTCAATGGAACTTGCACTTCTCCAACTTACAATAAAGGTTATTATCTCTTAACCTCTGTAGCACTTGGGAGACATCTGTGTGGTGGCTAGACATGTGCAATTAGTTTCGTACGAATCAAAAATTTGTACGAATTTCCATAAATTCGTACATTTGGGAGGATCCGAAATACGAATTGCTATGCTTCCGAATTTTGTACGAAATACGAAATTTGGTTTACGAATTTCGGATCCAAATTCCTAACGAACATTCGTAATTGTTACGAAAAGTTAACAAACCTAAAAGTTAAAAACCCAGGAAGTCAGCACAGCACAGGGATGGTGGGAGCCCCTCATAATGATAAATTCATCATAACAAACATTCGTAATTGTTACAAAAAGTTAACAAACCTAAAAGTTAAAAACCCAGGAAGTCAGCACAGCACAGGGATGGTGGGAGCCCCTCATAATGATAAATTCATCATAACGAACATTCGTAATTGTTTTGAAAAGTTAACGAACCTAACGAAAATTCGTATTTCGTACGAAATTTCAGACACGAATTACAAAATACGAATTAAATCTACAACGGAACGGAACGAAATCAAACAAATTTATTGACGGCGCACATGTCTAGTGGTAGCTCTCTAGGGATTTAGAATATATGAGAATATTGGCGTTGCAAAGACCAAAACAGCATTATGAGGTATTCATAATGTCCTACCTTGGTGTTAAATGCAGTTTTTCATTCATCTCCCTCCTTGATCCTCACAAGTTTGTATGCCCCTCTCAGATCGAGCTTCGTGAAAACCGTTGCTCCCTTGAGGCGGTCAAATAACTCCGTAATCAGCGGAATCAGGTGAAAGTTCTTAATCGTGATGAGACCCTTATAATCGATACAAGGTTTCAGTTCACTACTCTTCTTTTTCACAAAGAAGAAGCCAGCACCAGCAGGAGACAAGGATTTTCGGATGAACCCTCGAGAAAGTGTGTCGGCAACATAGTCCTCCATAGCTTTATCCTCCAAGACAGACAAAGGGTAAACCTGGCCATGGGGAGGCATAGCACCAGGTTGAAGGTTAACTGCACAATCATACGACCTGTGTGGAGGTAAACTACTCGCTTGACCCTTGTCAAAAACATCGCTAAATTTGCAGTATTCCTCTGGTAAGGAGGAGGGTGAAGAGGTGCACAAGACCTTAGCCACTTTCTGAAAACATGTTTTACTGCATTGTGGGGACCAGGAAAGAACCTCAGCACAAAGCCAATGAAAAGAGGGGTTGTGCCTGTGTAACCAAGGATAACCAATAACCACTGGGTAATGAGGAGAGGAAATAACTTGGAACTGGATTATCTTATGGTGAAGAGCCTCTACGGCCATGGTCAATCAAGCAGTCTCAAGAGTCACATGGGCAGGCTGTAGAGGTCTCCCATCAATAGCCTCAATGGCAAGTGAAGTGGCACGAAGCTGCAGCGGAATTGAGTGCTTAGACACAAAGACACTATCTATGAAAAGGCCTGCAGCCCCACAGTCGACCAGAGCCTCTGTCTCGATGGACGACTCAGACCAAGAAAGGGTAACTGGAACAAAAGGCTTATCCTTAAGGATAACTGGGGACGTAACAATGCCACCTATGGTCTGTCCCCTACAGGACCTCAAGGTGTGGGCGTTTCCTGGATGGGTAGGACAAGATCTCAAAAAATTACCTGCCTAGCCACAATAAAAGCACAATCTCTCACTCCTCCTAAAGGCCCTCTCATTCACAGAGAGAGGTGTGAAGCCCAAATACATGGGTTCTACTTCACTGGTGGACTCGGTACCAGGCAGCATGGGTGGTGAGGGAGGCAAGGGTGGGACTGCAAAGCTTGGAGCCAAATGCACAGGAGGCTTCCGCAAGCGTTCCCTAAAGGAAGGTCTCTCTCGGAGTCTGGAGTCAATGAGAATGGCAAAGGTGATCAACTTCTCCAGATTCGTAGGTATGTCTCAGTCTGCTATCTCATCTTTGATGTTATCCGAGAGACCATGAGAAAAAGCAGCCACAAGGGCCTCATTGTTTTAAGCGACCTTTGCTGCCTGAGTACGGAAATCAATGGAGTAATCAGCAACAGTTCTGGTACTCTGATCCACATGAGGCTCTTGGCAGCAGAAGTGGAGCGTGCAGGAACGTCAAATACCCTTTTAAAAGGAAGCCACAAACCCAGGCCAAGGCTCTATCAGAAAGCAAAGAAAAAATGAAGCCTACTTTGCTTTTGTCCATGGGGAATGCTTGGGATAGCATCTCAAAGTATATCCTAACCTAGTTGAGAAAACCTCTGCATTGAACTGGATAGCCCCCCAAATCGCTGCGGAAGCAGAGCGGAACCACACATACCTCTTTGTCAGAAACGACCGAGACAGAAGTACAGTACAAGAACAATACGTAGTCAAAACATAGCCATAGTTCAGGAACGGATAGTCAGACAAGCCAAACGTAAGGGAGCCGGAGATGAGCGTAGTAAAACAGCAAGCAGGATCTGGAGCCATAAGGGATGTCAGCCAAGCAAGTATTTTAACAGGAATTCAGGAGAGCTTCTCTGTGCTGTTGACTATGGTGAAGGCAGAGATCCTCTGGGCTGGACAGCTTAAGTAGGCAGGACTGACGAGCAGGATATCATCAACAGCTTTGTACTGGATAGGAGCTGGCAATTATCCGACAACCGAGTGGCCAGCTCAGGGAAGGAAGGGCTGAGCCCAGCCCTGACACTCTTATAGAGGTAATATTTGAGGCGGGTGCCTGCACAGAGACTGGAGCAGCAGCAGAGATGGCCATCAACACAGGTTGTACCAGAACAGCCACAGTGGGAGGATCTAGGTGAGCAGTGCTCATCAGGAGAGCCTGTAATGCTATGGCAAACTGATCCATGCGGTGATCTTGCTCATTTAACCTGAAAAAAATATTAACACAAGGTGCATTGCCTGCATCTTTTGAATGGCATTCACCACTGTCAGGAACCATGACACAGACGGATATAGAAAATGCAGTAAAAAATCCCACCTTTTGAAGTGGTAAAAATATTACAAATAGTAAACGTAGTCAAAACATATCCAGGGTTCGGTAGCCAATTCGGTTAGTCAGAACAAGCCAGGAAATCAGGATAGTCGGAAGCAGCAGACAGGAATCGGGAACCTGGAGGGACATCAGCCAGGCAAGTCTCCAACAGGAACACAGCAGAGAGTCTCTAGATATGCTGACCAAGGTGAAGGCGCTGGATGAAAGAACCAGGCAGTTTAATCAGTCAGAAGGGTCTGGCTGTGGGCTGGACTGAAGAGCAGGAAATGAACAACAGGTGAACCCATGTGGACGATGAGTGCTGGCAATTAACCGACAGCTGAGCAACCTGAGCACTGAGAAGGGAAAGCTGAGTTCAGTCCTGACACAAATATGCCTAAAAACCCTCAAAATAAAGTATTACAAAGTGCATAATGACCCTTACTAACTATTAAATTAACATTAAAAGGAGAGGCAGATTAAAGCCGGGGGAGGGGCACTTTGTGAAAAATGCCCCAGGGACTTTTAAGGTGCTGTTTAAGCAAAAAAATAATTGTATTCAAAAGTCAATAAATCTGTACAATCATATAGCTTTTTTGTATAAATAAAATATCTATGCTTTTATTAGAACCATCAAGAGTTAAAAATCAATATCTCAAAAGAATGAGATAGCATCATAAGAATATAATACAAAAGGTGGTAAATCCACAGAACAGTACAATACAGGTACAACAACAGAGAGCTACTTAATAGTTTCGTGAATAATTGCCGCTCGACATGTTTCGCTCTCAAAAGAGCTTCTTCAGGAGTTATGGCAAAAAAATTGTAGTAGACTCTAAACAATAAAGAATAAAGAAATATATAATAGTAAATGCATCATCATAAAGGTACAGTTAAAGCATATTGGTTGACAATGCATAATATCAATGATATCAACCATTAGGTGTTTAAGATCAAGAGATCATAACAGGATTGTACAGGAGAAATTAATTAATTTATTTGTATAGTATAGACGGAGAAGGAAAACAAGTTGAAAACTAAACTGAACATATCTTACCAGGCTGTAATGCACCAACAGTATAAAAGATAATTGATAGACTGCTACCAGTACTCCAAACAAATGGGGTCTCTCCAGTATGGGACTCCTTCGTCCTGATGTGACCACAGGGGTATATAAAGTTTTAAAATAGTCCTTGAGTAATGCAAACAAAAATTTATTTGCAATTAATTTCAATGTGGATGCAAAAAGCATTAAATTTAAACCATGAATGAATGAATTCATTACCTTAGATAGAACCAATGTTAATAAGGGCTTGGAGATAGAACAACCTCCCAGGGGAAACGAATAAAGCTAGCCAGGGACAGTCAGTAGTGACACTCACAACCAATACTGGAGATCACGGTTTGTTATGCAGAGAAGGAAAAAACCATTCTGAGCATCAATCTTTAAAGGAAATAGAAAAATAATTACAACGGCTAAGTGAAGGAAGTTTTAGTCAGTGACTGACCAGACTGCAGGTATGAGACTTACTTTTGGAGCATAGTTTTGGCGTGTTGGGCTCGAACACACTCCGTGCCCACCTTGTGTAGAGGCGCCGGTGACAGAGCAGTGTGCGGTACACAGTTCCGCCTTTATATAACCCCCATCACGGCGGCGTCTGACCTCACCGCCGGGATGCGGACGCCTAGGTTGAGAACGCCAACGTTCCAGTCTCGCAGGGGAGCGTGGTGACATCAGTACGACGTCAGCGGTATTGCCAGAGTCTAGTGCGCAGGCGCCATAGCCAGCTAAGCCGTGGAGCCTTAAAAGCGCTTTTAGCGCCATCTTGGAGTGGGGAAAAGCAGAGGGCAAGACACTTGCTAAACCTCAAAAAAGCTCAACAGATGAACTAATGCATGTATAGGCTCCATGTAGACAATAATGGAATGTGTGGAAAAACCCCTGTTTGCCGGAACTAGGACTTATTTCTCTAGGGCTCCCATCTGACGAGCGATTGGTTAGACACTCCACAGAAAACTGGGTGCCCGGGGCGTCCGTGTGGTCGAGAAAGACAGAGGCAGACCCAACAGGAGAGACCATAGATCAATTTGAATGGAATGGAGTATGTACATATACAGATTGGGGTTACAGAAAACAGTCTGCAAGATAAACAGCAACACCAAAGTGGAGATTAAATACAATTCGTATCAAGAGTTTGTTTTAGAATAGTTGAATATTTTTTGTACATCAATACAGAATAACAGCTGATATAAAAAAATTCAATGAAAAATGCAGTAATTAAAGAGAGAGAGATGGGAAACAAGAAAAAAAAAAAAAAAGAAAAAAAAAAAAACAGTGAAGAGGAAGAGCTAAGAAAAAATTAAAAAAGAATGAAATGGGGATTGTGTTTTATAGAAATGGTTTAAAGCTGAATGCATCATTCATGCCTGGATACCTGAGGGCCGACAGCTCGTGTATCCAGCGTGCTTCTTTTTGGAGGAGTATTTTGTCATAATTTCCTCCTCGGTCACCAGGGGGAACATGTTCTAATGCAAAAAAGTGCAAACAGTTGCTATCAAATTTATGCTGTAGGCCAACATGACGGCTAATGGGGGTCTCCATTTTCTTTTTGTGTATCAGGGAGACATGGTCCCTTATACGGCAGAAAAAGGGTCTCTTTGTCTTCCCAATATAAAACATCCCACAATCACATAGCATAATGTACACTATGCCTATGGATTGGCATGTTACTGTGAATCTAGGTTTGAATAGACGTCCATTGGGTAATAATAAGCTTCGTGTTGCTAGGATGTATCTGCAAAAATTGACTCCTTCCCAAGTCAAGGCACTTAAATCTATACAATCAAACAAAAACATTATAATTAAGCCTTCGGACAAAGGCGGTAATTTGGTGGTGATGGACAGTGGCCAGTACGAATCTATGGTGTTGGCCATTGTCCAAAACCGGAAATGGTACCGCAAGGTATCATCAACCCATCTAAATCTAACAGTTAATCGCTACCAACACCTAATTGGCTCCGCCTACCATAGAGGCCTTATAAACAAATCCACATGGGAATTTTTAAATGTTGTTTCTCCACGTACTCCCACGCTATATGCACTCCCAAAAATTCATAAAAATCAGACAAGACCTCCCGGTCGCCCTATTGTCTCCGGCAATGGCAGTCTAACGGAGACAGCCAGTCAGCTAATTGATGACTTTCTTAGGCCCCACGTCGAGGGTTTGGTGTCCTATCTTCAGGACACCAATGACCTCCTACGCGCCCTCGATGGATTATCTATTCCCGAGGGCGCTTGGCTGGTGGCCCTCGACGTGGAGGCCTTATACAACTCCATTCCCCACCAGCATGGGGTTGAAGTGGTCAAGGACTTTATCTCCCAAAACCCTGAGGCATTGCCCCAGTACAATGGTTTTATTCTGGACCTGTTGATGTTTATCCTCTCCAACAACATTTTCCTATTTGGGGGCTCCCACTACCTCCAGATACAGGGGGTGGCCATGGGGACCAAGTGTGCCCCCTCCTACGCCAACCTGTATCTGGGGGGGTGGGAGCGTGACTTGTTCACTAGAGATGACATGCAAATATATATGGAGCTAATCCCCCTATGGAGAAGATATATCGATGATGTCTTCTTCATATGGGTGGGTACCCAAGACCTACTGTTGGCCTTTTTGGAGGATCTTAAGATCAACAGGTTCAATCTCAGATTTACATCTGAATTTAGCCAGTCAACTCTAACCTTCCTGGACACTCAAATTGTAGTCAACCCAGATGGCTGCGTTGGAACCACTCTCTATCGCAAGCCAACCGCAGGCAATTCCCTACTCCATGCTACGAGCTCTCATCCTACTTCCCTCATCACTAGTGTGCCCTATGGACAATACTTGCGAATTAGGCGCAATTGCAGTGATGACTGTGACTTTGAAAGAGAGGCCAGTAAGCTACGCTTGCGCTTTCTTAATCGGGGTTACAGTAAAAAATGCCTCAAGAAAGCATATTTGAGAGCCAAAAGTCAAAATAGTATGTGTGTGTCACCGGCGCAAAACCAATATTTCCTATTACTTTAATAGTGGTTTACTTGGCTGCCGCATCCAGAAAGACTTTTCATAGAAAAGGATTTAGAAGTGCCGTATGTGTGGATGCGCTGCCCCCATTTAAATATTCGTGTACCCTATCTATAAAGTGTAAACTTATTTTCTATACAACATAGATCTATATAAAATCATCACATTAGACCAATAACCTATAACAAACTATATAAAATATATAAACTATAAAAAATCCAATGATGTATATCACATATGTGACAAAGTCCCCAAATATATGCTTTCAAATCTTCTGTCAATTGCCGTGATTGGCGTGCTCTTGTGTTAATTCAGTATAAAGTGACTTAGTGCTCCACCACCACCTGTGAGATTGGCCACTCACCAGATATTTCTTTAAAATTGCACCTTTGGTTCATTCATAGGGATAACCACTCCACTTAGAGGGAACTTCTTCAATGGTTAAAATTGGACCTTAGTATTCCTCATATAAAATATGGATGAAACGATCATCGTACAATAACGGTTAAAACTTTTTATTGTGTAAAACAAATAAAGACTGTACACTCACATTTCTATGTGCCCTCGAGCCGGCACGGAGCTTTTCCAGCAGTTAGGGATGGGTAAGAGCTGCAGCCCAGTTCGCCTAATGTGTGCTGTGCGACCTCCGTGTACCGTTTGCGTTCCTCCCCTCGTCCCCGTTCGCGTCCTCACCAACCACGCTCGTTCCCGGTCACGTGGGTACAAAATCTCCCAGCAGCCTCTACGCGTTTCGCAATATGCGTCATCAGGAAGCTGCCGTTTGATTGGTTCCTGTTCTATTTATATTGAGCATGGGCGGAAGTGCCCATGCCACCATCTTAACTGTGGGTTTTCCCTTACTGTCCTTTCTAGTAGGACTTCCTCCCTCTTGACGCCATTTTAACTGTGGGCCCATTCCTGTGGTTGTATAATGCGCATACTATTTCCCTTGCTCTACCATCGTTTATCATTGTTCCGGTCTGGCCCCTAATGTACTAAGAATGTATGAATATTTTAAAACTAACCCATCTGTATCTGCTGGAGAGGCTTTCACATGTTATTAGGTTATTTAACCCTTAAGCCCCTTGGCATTTCAAGCATCTTGTGCATATTTTTATTTCGCAGCAATTGCTGCACGACTTGTAATATGGAACAGCAAAACCTTTCTTATTACATTCACAAACATCATTTTAGCGGAATAGCTATACACCCCTACCCTTATTAAAAATTAATCTCTAGCATATAATCGGTACTAAAAAACTTTAGTACCGAAAAAGAAAAAAGAAGAAGAAAAGGAGAAAATAAAAATAAAAATAAAAATAAAAATAAAAAATAAAAATTAAAAATAAAAATAAAAATAAAAAATAAAAAATAAATAAAAAATAAATAATAAAAAATAAAATAAAATAAAATAAAATAAAATAAAATAAAAAATAAAAAATGAAAAATAATTAAAGAATCAAAAAAATCAAAATCAAAAAAATATCAAAAAAATATATACAAAAATAAATCAAAAAAATCTATCAAGAGAATATAAATAAAAATAAAAATAAAAATAAAAATAAAAAAATAAAAATATAAGTGGATAAAAATGAAACTAAAAATAAAATATATAGAACATGAAAAAATGTATCCAAATATGCTTAAACACTCAAAATTAAAACCATTACATTTTAATATTCTGTGTCAGTTGGTTGATGTTGGGGTTCTCCTTATTCCAAAAAATGTTTCTTTAGATTTAATTTTCTAATAAACTTTTGCAAGTCTATAAATGTTTCAAACTGGTTAAAATTTGCACTAGGTGCATATTTAATTCCGCTATCTAGTACTAATAATTCTTCCTGAGTGAAAGTTACGTCAGTTAGGTTAAAAATACCCTCACCTAATTCTCTCTTTTCCTTTTTGCCTCCCCCTCTACAGCCTCTTTTTCTCTTTGGTTTGTATTTTCTCCAGATTCCTGGGGGTTCCTGTTCCAGCCCCCCCTGCTGGTTTGAAATACTGGCATGGGTGGTTTGTAGGGTTCTCTCCAATCCCGCCATTCCCCCTGCCACATGGGTGGGCCATAGTTTGGATTGTAATTGGGGTTGTAGTTGTAATACCCTCTACCCCTGCCCCTATACCCTCCCCTCCAGGGTCTGGGGTACTGTCCCATAGGGGGTGGGTGGTGGGGTCTATTTGTAGTGTGATTCTCTTGTTCAGGTTTTTTATTTACCTTTTTCTGATTAGTGCTTGGGGTATGTGCTGGCGTCCTAGCTTCTCTTCTTGATAAGTTGGCGATCGGGGTACCTGGTGTGTCATTGGTCCTTTTGTCTGCACCCACATCCCTGATATCCACCTCCTCGTTCAGGGATGTGTTTGCAGAGTTGGTGGGTGTTTCTTCCTCCTGCCACCTATACACTTTCCCTTCTAAATAATCTTTTTTGTCCCTTTGATATTTCTTAACCTTTTTGTTTTTTACTTCATTGTCCAGTTTGGTCAAAAACTCTTGTAATTTGGCCGCTCTGGTTTTATACTCATTTGTTTCTACATGTGGTGTCATATTGTCCTTAATGGTGCCAATGGTGGATTCTATCTTTTTTAGCTTGATTCTCCTCCTTTCAATTATGGTGTCCAGCAATTTATTTTCACAGCTATTGAAAAATTCATACCAAGTTCTAGATAGATTTTCATCTATTAGTCCATCATTGGGGCCTAGATCCCATCTAAGCCTTCTTGGGGTGATTTTGGCCTCTCTATATTGATCTAATGTGTGAATATCCCACCATATTCTAATTTGCTTATCCATAGCATTCTTTAGGTGTTTAAAACTTTGCTCCAAGTTAAGTGCCGTGGTAATAAAACTAAAGGAATTATTCCCGCGCTAACACGGCCAAAATCTAAATAAGTGCTATGGATAAGCTGCATGCACTAAAAAAGGTGCAAACCAAACCTCAAAAGGACATGAAAAATATAATAAATAGTGCTGCGCTAATCCGAAACGCCCCTATTAGGGGACTTTAAAGTGATGGTGAAATAACCAAAAATGCTCAAATTGACATCAAAGTGTAAACAATCCTCACACTCATCAAAGTGAATACAAAATTCTAAAACAAGTAGGTACAAGTCCCTGTGTGAAAGGTCAGTCACCATAAATATGACATAAATTAAATAATCTATTCATAACCACAATCATGTGCAAACATCAGTGGTGTCGTCTCGCGAAGCGAAACTCAGTAAATCAAATGCAGTAATAAATCAAGATAAGCACATAAAGTGACAAGTGCAATGTGAACAACCGAAAAACAAAAATAAATTAGGAATAAAAAATGTAAACTAGTGCAATGTACGTATATAATACTAGAGCAGGCAATGGTGCTAGAAACTGTGATTTAAAAAGTTTGGCATGAGCCAGAAGTGACAGTGAACAAGGTCCTTATTTGTTTAAAATAACAGTGATAGCGTCTTGACATGCAATGGTCGCTCCGTGGTGGATGGCTTAACTAACCCGGTGCTCAGCTTCGTGCACACACACTCCTGTGATAGATGGCCCCTTACCTTAAGGCAATAGGGCAAACACATGTAGCCAGGGGTCTTTGCATAGGGTCCTCCTTGGAGCAGTGGAGCAGGCGTATATGACCAAGACTCTTTATTGGGGGGGTCCTCCTAGGGTGTAGAGACCTATCCTCACAATCCCAATTTCCAGGGGGTGGTTCCCTCGGTAGATAGGGGGGATAAAAAACACGGGGAGCCCCAATAGTGTAATATTGCTAGAGCAAAATAGCTTTATTGAGGTAAAACAGGGTACTCACATAAAAAACAGCAATGGTATTCCTATCTCCGACGAGCGGCGAGCTCGTATTACTGACACAGCGTGTAGAGCCTGTCCCGTCCTTACGCGTGACGTCACACCGCACGTGACTTCATCAGAGGATCCTCTGATGAAGTCACGTGCGGTGTGACGTCACGCGTAAGGACGGGACAGGCTCTACACGCTGTGTCAGTAATACGAGCTCGCCGCTCGTCGGAGATAGGAATACCATTGCTGTTTTTTATGTGAGTACCCTGTTTTACCTCAATAAAGCTATTTTGCTCTAGCAATATTACACTATTGGGGCTCCCCGTGTTTTTTATCCCCCCTATCTACCGAGGGAACCACCCCCTGGAAATTGGGATTGTGAGGATAGGTCTCTACACCCTAGGAGGACCCCCCCAATAAAGAGTCTTGGTCATATACGCCTGCTCCACTGCTCCAAGGAGGACCCTATGCAAAGACCCCTGGCTACATGTGTTTGCCCTATTGCCTTAAGGTAAGGGGCCATCTATCACAGGAGTGTGTGTGCACGAAGCTGAGCACCGGGTTAGTTAAGCCATCCACCACGGAGCGACCATTGCATGTCAAGACGCTATCACTGTTATTTTAAACAAATAAGGACCTTGTTCACTGTCACTTCTGGCTCATGCCAAACTTTTTAAATCACAGTTTCTAGCACCATTGCCTGCTCTAGTATTATATACGTACATTGCACTAGTTTACATTTTTTATTCCTAATTTATTTTTGTTTTTCGGTTGTTCACATTGCACTTGTCACTTTATGTGCTTATCTTGATTTATTACTGCATTTGATTTACTGAGTTTCGCTTCGCGAGACGACACCACTGATGTTTGCACATGATTGTGGTTATGAATAGATTATTTAATTTATGTCATATTTATGGTGACTGACCTTTCACACAGGGACTTGTACCTACTTGTTTTAGAATTTTGTATTCACTTTGATGAGTGTGAGGATTGTTTACACTTTGATGTCAATTTGAGCATTTTTGGTTATTTCACCATCACTTTAAAGTCCCCTAATAGGGGCGTTTCGGATTAGCGCAGCACTATTTATTATATTTTTTAAGTGCCGTGGTATTATCATAATTATGAAAAAGTTCTCCCAGGTCTAGCTTGCGATTGGCCAGAAATGAGAAAACCTCCATGTTATGCTGCCCGTGAGAAATTATATATAAATATAAGTGAACTGGTATGTGTGTGTCACCGGCGCAAAACCAATATTTCCTATTACTTTAATAGTGGTTTACTTGGCTGCCGCATCCAGAAAGACTTTTCATAGAAAAGGATTTAGAAGTGCCGTATGTGTGGATGCGCTGCCCCCATTTAAATATTTGTGTACCCTATCTATAAAGTGTAAACTTATTTTCTATACAACATAGATCTATATAAAATCATCACATTAGACCAATAACCTATAACAAACTATATAAAATATATAAACTATAAAAAATCCAATGATGTATATCACATATGTGACAAAGTCCCCAAATATATGCTTTCAAATCTTCTGTCAATTGCCATGATTGGCGTGCTCTTGTGTTAATTCAGTATAAAGTGACTTAGTGCTCCACCACCACCTGTGAGATTGGCCACTCACCAGATATTTCTTTAAAATTGCACCTTTGGTTCATTCATAGGGATAACCACTCCACTTAGAGGGAACTTCTTCAATGGTTAAAATTGGACCTTAGTATTCCTCATATAAAATATGGATGGAACGATCATCGCACAATAACGTTTAAAACTTTTTATTGTGTAAAACAAATAAAGACTGTACACTCACATTTCTATGTGCCCTCGAGCCGGCACGGAGCTTTTCCAGCAGTTAGGGATGGGTAAGAGCTGCAGCCCAGTTCGCCTAATGTGTGCTGTGCGACCTCCGTGTACCGTTTGCGTTCCTCCCCTCGTCCCCGTTCGCGTCCTCACCAACCACGCTCGTTCCCGGTCACGTGGGTACAAAATCTCCCAGCAGCCTCTACGCGTTTCGCAATATGCGTCATCAGGAAGCTGCCGTTTGATTGGTTCCTGTTCTATTTATATTGAGCATGGGCGGAAGTGCCCATGCCACCATCTTAACTGTGGGTTTTCCCTTACTGTCCTTTCTAGTAGGACTTCCTCCCTCTTGACACCATTTTAACTGTGGGCTTTAGCCCATTCCTGTGGTTGTATAATGTGCATACTATTTCCCTTGCTCTACCATCGTTTATCATTGTTCCGGTCTGGCCCCTAATGTACTAAGAATGTATGAATATTTTAAAACTAACCCATCTGTATCTGCTGGAGAGGCTTTCACATGTTATTAGGTTATTTAACCCTTAAGTCCCTTGGCATTTCAAGCATCTTGTGCATATTTTTATTTCGCAGCAATTGCTGCACGACTTGTAATATGGAACAGCAAAACCTTTCTTATTACATTCACAAACATCATTTTAGCGGAATAGCTATACACCCCTACCCTTATTAAAAATTAATCTCTAGCATATAATCGGTACTAAAAAACTTTAGTACCGAAAAAGAAAAAAGAAGAAGAAAAGGAGAAAATAAAAATAAAAATAAAAATAAAAAATAAAAATTAAAAATAAAAATAAAAATAAAAAATAAAAAATAAATAAAAAATAAATAATAAAAAATAAAATAAAATAAAATAAAATAAAAAATAAAAAATGAAAAATAAATAAAGAATCAAAAAAATCAAAATCAAAAGCACTAAGTCACTTTATACTGAATTAACACAAGAGCACGCCAATCACGGCAATTGACAGAAGATTTGAAAGCATATATTTGGGGACTTTGTCACATATGTGATATACATCATTGGATTTTTTATAGTTTATATATTTTATATTATATATTTTATATAGTTTGTTATAGGTTATTGGTCTAATGTGATGATTTTATATAGATCTATGTTGTATAGAAAATAAGTTTACACTTTATATTCACTTATATTTATATATAATTTCTCACGGGCAGCATAACATGGAGGTTTTCTCATTTCTGGCCAATCGCAAGCTAGACCTGGGAGAACTTTTTCATAATTATGATAATACCACGGCACTTAACTTGGAGCAAAGTTTTAAACACTTAAAGAATGCTATGGATAAGCAAATTAGAATATGGTGGGATATTCACACATTAGATCAATATAGAGAGGCCAAAATCACCCCAAGAAGGCTTAGATGGGATCTAGGCCCCAATGATGGACTAATAGATGAAAATCTATCTAGAACTTGGTATGAATTTTTCAATAGCTGTGAAAATAAATTGCTGGACACCATAATTGAAAGGAGGAGAATCAAGCTAAAAAAGATAGAATCCACCATTGGCACCATTAAGGACAATATGACACCACATGTAGAAACAAATGAGTATAAAACCAGAGCGGCCAAATTACAAGAGTTTTTGACCAAACTGGACAATGAAGTAAAAAACAAAAAGGTTAAGAAATATCAAAGGGACAAAAAATATTATTTAGAAGGGAAAGTGTATAGGTGGCAGGAGGAAGAAACACCCACCAACTCTGCAAACACATCCCTGAACGAGGAGGTGGATATCAGGGATGTGGGTGCAGACAAAAGGACCAATGACACACCAGGTACCCCGATCGCCAACTTATCAAGAAGAGAAGCTAGGACGCCAGCACATACCCCAAGCACTAATCAGAAAAAGGTAAATAAAAAACCTGAACAAGAGAATCACACTACAAATGGAACCCCCCACCCACCCCCTATGGGACAGTACCCCAGACCCTGGAGGGGAGGGTATAGGGGCAGGGGTAGAGGGTATTACAACTACAACCCCAATTACAATCCAAACTATGGCCCACCCATGTGGCAGGGGGAATGGCGGGATTGGAGAGAACCCTACAAATCACCCATGCCAGTATTTCAAACCAGCAGGGGGGGCTGGAACAGGAACCCCCAGGAATCTGGAGAAAATACAAACCAAAGAGAAAAAGAGGCTGTAGAGGGGGAGGCAAAAAGGAAAAGAGAAAATTAGGTGAGGGTATTTTTAACCTAACTGACGTAACTTTCACTCAGGAAGAATTATTAGTACTAGATAGCAGAATTAAATATGCACCTAGTGCAAATTTTAACCAGTTTGAAACATTTATAGACTTGCAAAAGTTTATTAGAAAATTAAATCTAAAGAAACATTTTTTGGAATAAGGAGAACCCCAACATCAACCAACTGACACAGAATATTAAAATGTAATGGTTTTAATTTTGAGTGTTTAAGCATATTTGGATAAATTTTTTCATGTTCTATATATTTTATTTTTAGTTTCATTTTTATCCACTTATATTTTTATTTTTTTATTTTTATTTTTATTTTTATTTTTATTTATATTCTCTTGATAGATTTTTTTGATTTATTTTTTTATATATTTTTTTGATATTTTTTTGATTTTGATTTTTTTGATTCTTTATTTATTTTTCATTTTTATTTTTTATTTTATTTTATTTTATTTTATTTTATTTTATTTTTTATTATTTATTTTTTATTTATTTTTTATTTTTTATTTTTATTTTTATTTTTTATTTTTATTTTTAATTTTAATTTTAATTTTTATTTTCTCCTTTTCTTCTTCTTTTTTCTTTTTCGGTACTAAAGTTTTTTAGTACCGATTATATGCTAGAGATTAATTTTTAATAAGGGTAGGGGTGTATAGCTATTCCGCTAAAATGATGTTTGTGAATGTAATAAGAAAGGTTTTGCTGTTCCATATTACAAGTCGTGCAGCAATTGCTGCGAAATAAAAATATGCACAAGATGCTTGAAATGCCAAGGGACTTAAGGGTTAAATAACCTAATAACATGTGAAAGCCTCTCCAGCAGATACAGATGGGTTAGTTTTAAAATATTCATACATTCTTAGTACATTAGGGGCCAGACCGGAACAATGATAAACGATGGTAGAGCAAGGGAAATAGTATGCGCATTATACAACCACAGGAATGGGCTAACGCCCACAGTTAAAATGGCGTCAAGAGGGAGGAAGTCCTACTAGAAAGGACAGTAAGGGAAAACCCACAGTTAAGATGGTGGCATGGGCACTTCCGCCCATGCTCAATATAAATAGAACAGGAACCAATCAAACGGCAGCTTCCTGATGATGCATATTGCAAAACGCGTAGAGGCTGCTGGGAGATTTTGTACCCACGTGACCGGGAACGAGCGTGGTTGGTGAGGATGCGAACGGGGACGAGGGGAGGAACGCAAACGGTACACGGAGGTCGCACAGCACACATTAGGCGAACTGGGCTGCAGCTCTTACCCGTCCCTAACTGCTGGAAAAGCTCCGTGCCGGCTCGAGGGCACATAGAAATGTGAGTGTACAGTCTTTATTTGTTTTACACAATAAAAAGTTTTAAACGTTATTGTGCGATGATCGTTTCATCCATATTTTATATGAGGAATACTAAGGTCCAATTTTAACCATTGAAGAAGTTCCCTCTAAGTGGAGTGGTTATCCCTATGAATGAACCAAAGGTGCAATTTTAAAGAAATATCTGGTGAGTGGCCAATCTCACAGGTGGTGGTGGAGCACTAAGTCACTTTATACTGAATTAACACAAGAGCACGCCAATCACGGCAATTGACAGAAGATTTGAAAGCATATATTTGGGGACTTTGTCACATATGTGATATACATCATTGGATTTTTTATAGTTTATATATTTTATATAGTTTGTTATAGGTTATTGGTCTAATGTGATGATTTTATATAGATCTATGTTGTATAGAAAATAAGTTTACACTTTATAGATAGGGTACACGAATATTTAAATGGGGGCAGCGCATCCACACATACGGCACTTCCAAAAGTCAAAATAGAGCTTCCCTTATACACAACATGAGCTCGAAGAAAACCAATTCTGGAGTTAGACTCATCACGACTTTTTCTAGTCAGCACCAACAGATACGGGAAATTCTAGGCAAATACTGGTACCTGTTGATGGGTGATGAGAAGGTGGCCAAGCATCTGAATTCCTATCCGGAGATTACCTTTAAAAGATCTCGGTCTTTGAGAGATTCCCTAGTCCGCAGTCACTATGAAAGCACCACTACAACTGTTGGGGAGGCACTTAGGGGGAGTAGACCCTGTCATCAGTGCAATTTTTGCAGATACATCCTAGCAACACGAAGCTTATTATTACCCAATGGACGTCTATTCAAACCTAGATTCACAGTAACATGCCAATCCATAGGCATAGTGTACATTATGCTATGTGATTGTGGGATGTTTTATATTGGGAAGACAAAGAGACCCTTTTTCTGCCGTATAAGGGACCATGTCTCCCTGATACACAAAAAGAAAATGGAGACCCCCATTAGCCGTCATGTTGGCCTACAGCATAAATTTGATAGCAACTGTTTGCACTTTTTTGCATTAGAACATGTTCCCCCTGGTGACCGAGGAGGAAATTATGAAAAAATACTCCTCCAAAAAGAAGCACGCTGGATACACGAGCTGTCGGCCCTCAGGTATCCAGGCATGAATGATGCATTCAGCTTTAAACCATTTCTATAAAACACAATCCCCATTTCATTCTTTTTTAATTTTTTCTTAGCTCTTCCTCTTCACTGTTTTTTTTTTTTTCTTTTTTTTTCTTTTTTTTTTTTCTTGTTTCCCATCTCTCTCTCTTTAATTACTGCATTTTTCATTGAATTTTTTTATATCAGCTGTTATTCTGTATTGATGTACAAAAAATATTCAACTATTCTAAAACAAACTCTTGATACGAATTGTATTTAATCTCCACTTTGGTGTTGCTGTTTATCTTGCAGACTGTTTTCTGTAACCCCAATCTGTATATGTACATACTCCATTCCATTCAAATTGATCTATGATCTCTCCTGTTGGGTCTGCCTCTGTCTTTCTCGACCACACGGACGCCTCGGGCACCCAGTTTTCTGTGGAGTGTCTAACCAATCGCTCGCCAGATGGGAGCCCTAGAGAAATAAGTCCTAGTTCCGGGAAACAGGGGGTTTTCCACACATTCCATTATTGTCTACATGGAGCCTATACATGCATTAGTTCATCTGTTGAGCTTTTTTGAGGTTTAGCAAGTGTCTTGCCCTCTGCTTTTCCCCACTCCAAGATGGCGCTAAAAGCGCTTTTAAGGCTCCACGGCTTAGCTGGCTATGGCGCCTGCGCACTAGACTCTGGCAATACCGCTGACGTCGTACTGATGTCACCACGCTCCCCTGCGAGACTGGAACATTGGCGTTCTCAACCTAGGCGTCCGCATCCCGGCGGTGAGGTCAGACGCCGCCGTGATGGGGGTTATATAAAGGCGGAACTGTGTACCGCACACTGCTCTGTCACCGGCGCCTCTACACAAGGTGGGCACGGAGTGTGTTCGAGCCCAACACGCCAAAACTATGCTCCAAAAGTAAGTCTCATACCTGCAGTCTGGTCAGAAAAGGAAACCTTCAGGAGAAACTCAAATATCTTCTTCTAATATCTTAGCGACAAATGTCCCGGTAGATTTCAGATAATTATGTGGAATGCATTCCCCTCATGGGATACACTCTTTGGTTCTCTGGATAGGCCTCTCTCACCGGTCTAGCAGCCAGTACGCAGCACGAATCTAAAGTCTTTGCCACAGACTTACTTGGGGGGTAAATCTGCACGATCCTCTGCCACAGGATGTATCAGATCTTCTGCAGTGAACAGTCAGTCACAGTGCCTGAACCTTTAAGCCGAACCGGCGACACTATGCTGTATAATTACTTCTTTTGGATACGTCCTGCAACCGAGTCACCAGGCCCCTCTATAGACCAGAACGCTGCGTGATCCCTCCATAGGTGTGCGCAGCTTATTGCATTAGGGTGTGCACCCCTAAGCTCAAACACACATATGCATGTGTGTGTGTGTGTGTGTATATATAAATATATATATTGTAGATAAACACACACTTATATAAAGAAATGTAAACATTTTTATTTTATTTTTGAAAGACACTTATCAATGTAAACAAATACATTTTTTTTTAACTTATCAAAAATATGGTGTGGAAGGTCAGTGGGCATTATGCGGTGTGGATAGTCAGTAGGCACTATGCGGTGTAGATAGTCAGTGGGCACTATGAGGTGTGGATAGTCAGTGGGCACTATGCAGTGTAAATAGTCAGTGGGCACTATGCGGTGTGGATAGTCAGTGGGCACTATGTAGTGGGAGCACTAGCAGTTTTCCAATTCTTTGTATTCAGTGTAGGGTTTGAAGCAACACAGATGGAACATGGAGGGAATTCCTGCACGGAAAAGGTAAACCTCTCCCCATCAGCCACTTACCACATGGCTGGAGGTAGAAGACTGCCGGGCTACCATCTCTGCCCCACCTCCTTCCCAGTTTAAGCTGCTTGATCAGCCAGAACAGCCACCTGTAAGTGTGTATGAAGGAGAATGTAGGAAGCTGCACAGATTGATACTGAAGAGCTGAGAGAGAGTCCCTGCAGGCTGCAAGCTTCAGGATGCTGTGTGTAGTGTCCTAGAGGGGCACCTTGGCCTGAGTAGAAAGTCAAAGACAGCCCTTGCCGGCCTGGCAACAGAGATGGTCGTAGAGATGGGGGTGAACCAGCTGCCTCTGGATTAGGGTGTGCCAAGGCACACCTGGCACACCCCCTGCGCACGCCTATGGATCTCTCCAAGACGGGTCCTCCCCTGGGATCTCCTTGGCTGTCCAGCTTCGTCACACAGGACCGACAGCTCAGGACCATTCCTCGACCACGGTGGTAGGCCCCAGACAAGCCTCTGGACCCACCCCTGCGCCACAGCATCGTGGGCCTCCCGATCGGTGGACCACGAGGTAGCTCCTTAATGCATACCTGTCGGCCAGGAGGGCCAGCAGGTGGCTGTAAAACGAACCCTAAAACATGGCGTCTGTCCCATAAATACCCCCTTCCCAGAATGCAACTCGGAGGACCACCTCCACCGAGCTTGTCTCCGAGACAGAGGAGCATCTATACACTTTGATACATTGCCCTTCCAACACTGACTAATGGTAACAGCGACACCCACCGGTCAGCACGGAAGCACACACAACGTCAGCCAAGCTGGAACAGAGGCAAACTTTTAACCTTCCTAACACCCAATTTACTAAGTTTACCTATTCTGCGGTAGATTGTAAATCTACCAGCGCTACATACTCCCCCCACTACAATAGATGTTATCCCCAACATCTGTCCTTAATACAGTAACAATAACTCTCAAGCCTGAGAGTAGCATTTGAGTTTCTCATAACTTTATATAGGCAAGGAGAAAGAAAAAAAGGACAGTTTAAAGACATTATAATACTTATATCTATAAAACATTATGTTCACCGCCATGAACAAAACCACAATATACATTTTTTTTCTCACTAACTAACTAGCTGAAAAGCCTCCCAGCTATATATATGATCCGATGATCCCTGAAAAAGAAACATATTTAAACACACATATATACACTACACAGCACCAGGAGCAAAGCCTCATTTAAAATGAGACTCTCTGCCTATGATCCATACCAAAATATATATATATAATCTTTAGGAGTCCATCCCTGCATAAGAACTTTTCTTATAAAAGAAATCCGGCTATCAAACAGAAGTCTTTGGATTTAAACACAGAACAGGATCCGCAAATCTAGACCACGCAGATCTCTTTGCCCTGTCGCTATCTAACTAGCTAACTTCAAGGTATTATTGTCCACAATTACCAGTAGGATCCGGTAGAGTCACATATTTTCCTTCTTTATCTACAGTGGTGATAAAATACACAGCATTGTCCTTTCCCGGTCTGCAGATCACCACTTTATCAGCATAGATATGCCGACCATAGTTCCAATGAACAAAGCATCCATTAAAGCGTTCATCCACCCGGACAGAACATCTAGTCTTTCTAAAGGGCTTAGGCACAGATAAGTAGTCCCAAATAGCTTCATTGTACCAAAGTTCCTGATTAGCTTCAATCTCCCGCATGACATCCTGGGGCACATAGGGAAATTCTAATCCATACTCTACGGCCACACGCTTGTTTAACATCCTTTGGAAGCGAGCAGGTTTTGGCAAAGATCTGTCTTTTACCATACCAGGCGGTACACAGGAGTCTAATGACTTTTTCACCATAGACCCAGCCGGTGTCTGTAGCGAATCAATAACTTTTGACAAAGTCCCAGCAGTAGCACTGTGCATCTCCACACAGGGCGACGTCTTCCCAGAACTCATGGCAGTCCATTCAGGAAGGGTGCACCAGCCTAGTGCATTCCTTCCTGAACTTTTGGGACTTTTTTTAGCCAACACACCAGTGCGCAAGAGTAATTTTTCTTCGTCTTTTCATTCAGGAAGGGTCATTGTGGAGGCAACATCTCCGCCTTGTGACCACAATAGCTCTTGCGACATGGTTTCGAACAAGTCATCATCCACGGAAAGATCCGGCATGGATTCTATTTCCGAGTCTCTCAACTCTTCTGCTTGCAAATACTTATTTACAGTCCCCAACAGTGGCTTACCCGTCCCAGGCGTATACTCTGATAGCTCCGGCTCAGGTAACCTCTGGGGTAGGCCTCGACCACGGCCGCGGGAAGCCTTCACATAGCCCACCTTCTTCTGAGTAGGTACTACAAGAACAGGTGTAGTGGACTCAGGAATCACAGTAATGTCTCCTGATGAGACAACAGCAGCAGTGTCTCTCTCTGAAACATTGTCGGTAGCAACAGGCGAAGTGGCGGCCCGTCGCTCTTTTTCTGTAGCGGTAGTAGCTTCCACCGTAGCGATACCTGTCACCCAATCCATCCGATAGGCACGGGGTGGCATAGTAGGTGGCTCCACTGCAAACAAATACTCTCCACACTGCGGACATCGGCCGAATGGATGAAGATGCACGGCCAATCCTCCACATCGATGGCAGGTCATGCCCAGTCCCTCAACATCTCCCGAGGTATACAGAACAAACTTCCCCTGCGGTTTCATTCGAACTCCAGTATCCATGAGCAGAGTTCCAGATTGCACAGCATTCATCACGGTGCTTGCCGGGAACACTCTGGGTCCCACAATGCAATGCCGGAAAAGACATGGCCACACTCTGATCTTTTCAGCACGATCACAAGGCTTCTCTTCTCCTCTGGCGCCAAGCACACCACACGCGTCCCACGCGGTAGCAAGTAGGGTAACTCCTCCAACTTGTTCTTTCAGTCACGTAGCTCACGGGCCTCTTCTGGCGCCCAGCGTCTACGCACCAAAAACAAAGTCCTGCAGTTGCACTTTCCTCTTCCTGAAAAGATTTTTTTAAGTCCAGCTCTCTGTAA
Organism: Lithobates septentrionalis; assembly: GCA_037952835.1. Taxonomy (NCBI): domain Eukaryota; kingdom Metazoa; phylum Chordata; class Amphibia; order Anura; family Ranidae; genus Lithobates; species Lithobates septentrionalis. Next base: position 493,182 of record JBBDGP010002744.1, on the reverse strand, counting down.
ACTCCCGGTAAAACACTCCACTGGGTTGCAATAACTGTCGGTCAACAAATCCCGGACAACGCCACCACATGTAGCAAAAACTCTCAGTGGAGCTGCTGGTTTAAACGGGTCTGTTACCTTCACTTTGCTTCCCTCTGTTTCACCGGTACCGGGTCTAGGGTTCCGTTGAGTTTACTGCTGGACGACACACGCACCAACACTGGAGTACGTTTTCAATGCTTTATTAAACAGTCAAACTTTAGGAAGTATCAGGAAAGAGGTGGAAAAGGAAACCTTCAGGAGAAACTCAAATATCTTCTTCTAATATCTTAGCGACAAATGTCCCGGTAGATTTCAGATAATTATGTGGAATGCATTCCCCTCATGGGATACACTCTTTGCTCATCTGGATAGGCCTCTCTCACCGGTCTAGCAGCCAGTACGCAGCACAAATCTAAAGTCTCTGCCACAGACTTACTTGGGGGGTAAATCTGCACTATCCTCTGCCACAGGATGTATCAGATCTTCTGCAGTGAATAGTCAGTCACAGTGCCTGAACCTTTAAGCCGAACCAGCGACACTATGCTGTATAATTACTTCTTTTGGATACGTCCTGCAACCAGGCCCCTCTATAGACCAGCACGCTGCGTGATCTCTCCAAGATGGGTCCTCCCCTGGGATCTCCTCGGCTGTCCAGCTTCGTCACACAGGACCGACAGCTCAGGACCATTCCTCAGCCGCGGTGGTAGGCCCCAGACAAGCCTCTGGACCCACCCCTGTGCCGCAGCATCGTGGGCCTCCCGATCGGAGGACCACGAGGTAGCTCCTTAACGCATACCTGTCAGCCAGGAGGGCCAGCAGGTGGCTGTAAAACGAACCCTAAAACATGGCGTCTGTCCCATAAATACCCCCTTCCCAGAATGCAACTCGGAGGACCACCTCCACCGAGCTTGTCTCCGAGACAGAGGAGCATCTATACACTTCGAAATGTTGCCCTTCCAACACTGACTAATGGTAACAGCAACACCCACCGGTCAGCATGGAAGCACACACAACGTCAGCCAAGCTGGAACAGAGGCGAACTTTTAACCTTCCTAACACCCAATTTACTAAATTTACCTAATCTGCGGTAGATTGTAAATCTACCAGCGCTACAAAAATAAAAAATAATGTTCCATATTATGAGTCACGTCAATCCTTAGGTTGCACTGCCTGATATTATGTACGTGATAACCTCCCACTGCTACAGTATATGAACATCACATGTGGCATTATGAATGATGTGATGCCATTAGCCATACATGATGATGTCTTTTATTGGTTTCTGTTTAGAATAATTGGAACACAGATGAGCCAGAGTGGTTGACTTTCCATCCTGTTCCTGGAGCAAAATTGAGTCAGGCTGAGTGCTGCTCAACTGTTCACAGGAAGCCTTGTATTTTATGAATGAACACGAGGCTCCCTCTGACTGGTTGAGGTGGAGAGCGTGACATCATCCACTCACCTTTCCGCCTCAGCCAATAAGAGGAATCCTTAAATTCATTCATAAAATACAATGCTTCCCATGAATAGCTGAACAGTGTTCAGCCCAACTTGATTTTGTTCCTATGAATGGCAAATATTTAACACGGTGATTCCTCACATTGTTTTAAACCTTTGACATGGACTTTCACTGTATTGTTGATTTAAGCACAAGTGACTCCATATTGCTTGTAATTTTTCACTGTCTCAGTGTCCCTTGCCTAAGCACACAGACTAACACACAGCTTTCCTAGAGGTTCTGTTCCTCTCTCCCTCCCTTCTCAAGGTTTTCGTTTCACAACTGTTAGGCATAATTGATGACATATGAAATATGACATTATTCTATTCGCTAGTTTTTAATACCATCTCACACCACCCTCTTATATTCTGTATAAAATAGAATGTAATAATAAATGTTGTCAGAACAGAACATAGTTTTACAGGCTCCAAAAGAAAAAAATAATACATGCAATTTTTTTTTACCTGCAAACAAATGTGCATTTATTATTTTCTTCTAAAAGGTGAACTTATCCTTTAATTCAGTTCAAAATTGACCAAGTCTACTGTATTAAAGTAATGTTAAAGGTTATTTTTTTTAAAATAACAAACATGTCATACTGACCTGCTCTGTGCAATGGCCTCTTTAAACTCCTCCTCTCTGCACCTCTGTAGTTCAGAAGGCAGGCTCTGTAAATTATGTGACACAACAGTGTCTATCAATGGACATAGTGAATACATGTTACAGAATTCAAGGAAGTGTGTGGGGAAGTTCACAGAGTAAGTTTACGAACTTCAAGATCCTACAGATTAATCATAGTAGACTAGAAATAATTGAGACACAATGTGAAAATGAATATACTGTACTATTTTACATTTTGGTCATATATACTCTTTAAAGCGGGGGTCCACCTATCTATTATCTTTTTTTTTTGGAGTTCATTCACAAACTTTTCTTCTCATGATTATCTACTCACATGTTCTGTGTAATAAGTCCGCCTGTGTCCGATTTTGTTGTAAAGAATAACTTATAAAATTCAATGAAGGCGGTTTCCATCTTCATTGTGGGCATTTGAAGCCCACAAGCATGTATTTCCTGGATGCAGTGAATGCTGTGCTCCCAGCATTCACCGAGATGTTGTGATGACGCTGTTGCACAATGCATGCTGGGAAGCCTGAGACTAGCTCCCAGGGGGCTGTGGGAGGTCTGGGAGAGGCTAGAAACACGCCTACTCCCATGGGAGGAAAATCAGGAAGTGCTAAGAAGATTAGAAAAAAAAAGGTAATTACGGCGATTTAAATTTTTTTACACAGCATGTCAGCATCTAGGCAAGGAAGAGAATGCATAGAGATAATGTTCAAAATTTGGGTGGAACCCCGCTTTAACTGGTTCCCGACCGCCGCATGCCAATGTACGTCGGCAGAATGGCACGGGTGGGCAAATGGGCATACCTGTACGTCCTGCCCTCCCCATGGGCGCGATCGCGCCTACCCTGCCTGTGGCGCTTGGGTTCGTTAGACAGTAGACGGTTCTTCCTCTTAAGTGGGATTTTAAAGGGCAGAAGTCTCAAAAAAGTATAACAGAAAGTATAAGAAATTATCAAGATTTTTATTATATTGAAGGCTTAAAAGTAGGACATATGCTAAAGTGAGAACAATGAATATAAACAACAATGGATGCCAGAATTTACAAATAATGAAACATACAACGACAGGTCGACAGAGCTACACAAAACCCCACAGAGGCTGTATCAGCAAGGAGCCAATTGACAGTGCAGGCGCGGACGTCAGTCCCCTCCCAGCACGGGTCCTGTTTCCCTTCCAGGATGTGATGTAATCCGCTCCTGGATTGGACCCGTGTGTGGGGCGGGGGGCTGGTCTGCGCGCCAGGGATTCGGAGGGCGGCTCCTCCTGTCAGCAATGACGCTGCTCCCAGTGGAGTCAGCTGTCTCATATGTGCTCCTAATTAGGAGCACTACTTAAACCACACACAAGATTGTCAGCTCATACCCTGGGAGGATACAGAACTGAAGGTGCAGCTGCTATGATATGCTCAAGGTAAAGAATATAACCCTCTTCTTTACACTTATAATTAAGCCTTACTTGGAATAAACTATGGAGCTGCAGTATGCACATACATACTGAGCACCAGCACTGCTTATGGAGCTGTAAGATATTATTACAACTTACGCTCCTTGATATATTTAAGAGCCTCTATCTACCATTGGGACATATATTCCTTTCTGTATCATTGTAGCCGCTGAACATAGGCGCTCTTCTGCTATTCTCTCCTGGAGTGTGGTATCTAAGATCTATCAGCTACTATAGATAATACTTTTTTGCGAATCAGCACAGGGATCAACTCTCCATTATGCACCAATAGGTATGTTTACAGGACCCCTGTGGATGTTTGTTTACAGGAGAAAAATACTTACTTGAGTAACACTTTTTTATCATACTTCTCTTTTTCTTTTTTCTCCTTCTTTCTCTCCTGCTGTCGATTCATTGTACCTCTCACAGCCCCCATACCTGGAGTGTTATGAGTTGCTGTATACCCGCTCGAGGAGTCAGCGCATAGACAACCCTAGTCTTCTGCGATAATAGGTATGTATAACCCAATACTTACTAGAGCCCCCCTTTTCAAACTTATTAGGGGGAACCCTCCATCTATTAAAATATCAGAATATTTTTCCGGGACCATTTTGTCCCACATACATAAACCCTCCTCTCTCTTTTTTGGTCCTTAGCTGATAAAGAGAACTTACAACACAGCTGATGGACGTGACGCCCTTTGTGTCTGGTCCTGATCTGCTGGCGGTCTTGGTTTTACGGCAGCGGCGCTGGTATTCGGGTCTGGGCCCCGGTGGCTTACCATTCTCCCCCTTCCCCTCGTCTAAAGTGGATGCCATATGATATTGACCCTGCAATAGCATGGTTAGGACATTTTTTTGTTATTACATCATAACCTTATCATGTAAATAATTGTATATATGTATTATTTTTGATATATAACAGTCTTCATTGTGTGTTTTTCTGTCTCTTTTCTGCAATAATGTTCCTCAGACAGATATACACCTTACCTCCAGCCCCTGAAGAAGAGGTCGCAATCCTTACAAAAAACCTTGAAATGCGTTGGACCTGCACTGTCAATTGACTCCTTGCTGATACAGCCTCTGTGGGGTTTTGTGTAGCTCTGTCGACCTGTCATGTTTATCCTGGTTGTATTTTTCATTATTTGTAAATTCTGGCATCCATTGTTGTTTTTATTCATTGTTCTCACTTTAGCATATGTCCTACTTTTAAACCTTCGATATAATAAAAATCTTGATAATTTCTTATACTTTCTGTTATACTTTTTTGAGACTTCCGCCCTTTAAAATCCCACTTAAGAGGAAAAACCGTCTACTGTATATGTACAAAGGGATGCGGGTTGGTTTTCTCGTTCCATAAAGTTCGTGTCAGTTCGTGTTTACGTTTCTTGGGTTCGTTAGGGGAGTGATCAGTCCCCAGGGCCAGACCAATGATTTATGGTCTCGACCTGGTGATCGCTCCTAACAAATTAAAACCTTCCTCTGTCTGTGAGGCCAAGAAAGTTTCACCGCTCAGTTAGGTCTAAATTGAAGAGTGGATGAACAAGTTTGAAACCTTCAAAGGAAAGGAGTCCCAGGTGCTGGCTGATGCTGGATGGAGCAGGAGTAGATAAAGTGATCTGGATGCCGCACACCGGACTGAATAATAGGTGCCTTTATTAAAAAGTTGGATCACAGAATGTACAAGACATTACAGCAGGGATGTACAGCAATCACTGACGTGTTTCACACTCATAACGGGTTCTTAAGCACCCGTTATGAGTGTGAAACGCGTCAGTGGTTGCTGTACATTCCTGCTGTAATGTCTTGTACATTCTGTGATCCAACTTTTTAATAAAGGCATCTATTATTCAGTCCGGTGCGTGGCATCCGGATCACTTTGTCTACTCCTGCTTTCCCTGTCTGTGTAAGTGTAAACACAGACAGGAGTAAGTGATGTCATCTCTCCTCGTGGGATCTTTTTGATTCCAGTGAGAGGACATCACTCCCTGTCACTGTGTCACCAATTGCAGTTTTCAGATTTTTCACTGATCACTGCATTGGTGTCATTTGTGACTGAAATAAGTGTTAGGGCAGTTAGTAGTAGCCCCCGTTAGGTCTAGGTTACCCCCCTAATAAAGGTTTAACCCCTTGATCACCCCCCAGTTAACCCTTTCCCCCCTGTTGCCAGTGTCACTAATCGATCACCGTATTTGTGTCATTGGTGACGCTAGTTAGCCAGTTAGGTGATTAGTTTCACAGTCAGGTTTTTATAGCGTCAGGTACCCCCATATATACTACCTAATAAAGGTTTAACCCCCTGGTTAATCCTTTCACCCCCTTTTTCCAGTGTCACTAATCAATCGCTGTATTTGTGTCACTGGTGATGCTAGTTAGCCAGTTAGTTTCACCGTCAGGTTTTTATAGCCTCAGGTACCCCCATATATTACCTAATAAAGGTTTTAACCCCCTGATTGCCCCCTAGTTAACCCTTTCACCACCTGTCACCAGTGATCACCGTATTAGTGTTTAGAGGTGATGCTGGTTAGTTAGTTTGCTTTTTTAGCATCAGGCGAGCGAGCGCCCCACCCTCCTGAACCGTACCAGGCCACATGCCCTCAACATGGGGGTGTGGGCACTTTGGGGCAGGGGGGCGCCCTGCAGCCCCCCCGCCCCAAAGCACCTTGTCCCCAAGTTGATGAGGACAAGGGCCTCTTCCTGACAACCCTGGCCATTGGTTGTCTGGGTCTGCGGGCGGAGGGCTTATCGGAATCCGGGAGCCCCCTTTAATAAGGGGGCAACAAGATTCCGGCCCCCCACCCTATGTGAATGAGTATGGGGTACATCGTACCCCTGCCCATTCACCTATTGGAAAAAAGTGTCAATAAAAAAACACACTAGACAGATTTTTAAAGTAATTTATTAGGCAGCTCCGGGGGTCTTCTTCTAACTTCAGGGGTCTCTCCGGCCTCTTCTCCCGGTGTCCGGTTCTTCTCCTGCTCTCCGGCCTCTTCTCCAGGTCTCCGGTTCTTCTCCCGCTCTCCAGTACTTCTCTCGGGCTCCTCCGCTATCTTCTGCTCTTTTGCCGCACTTTTGCTAGCGGTGGCCCGGTCTTCTCCTTCATCTTGTTCCTTCTTCTCTTCTCTTCCGATGTTGACACAACACTCTCTCCCGCTGTACTGCCATGTGGGAGGTTTGCAATGACTTATATAGGCATGGGACGTGGTCACCGGGTGATGTCATCCGGTGACCCCGCCCCTTATGACGTCACAGTCCCTTATGACGTCACCATGCCCCATGCCTATATAAGTCATTGCGCACCTCGCACACGGCATTACAGCGGAAGAGAGCATTGTGTCAACATTGGAAGGGAAGAGAAGAAGGAACAAGATGACGGAGAAGACCGGGCCACCGCTAGCAAAAGAGCGTCAAAAGAGCAGAAGATAGTGGAGGAGCCCGGCAGAAGAACCGGAGAGCAGGAGAAGAACCGGAGACCTGGAGAAGAGGCCGGAGAGCAGGAGAAGAACTGGACACTGGGAGAAGAGGCCGGAGAGCAGGAGAAGAACCGGACACTGGGAGAAGAGGCCGGAGAGAGCGGAGAAGTCGGAAGAGATCCCCGAAGTCGGAAGAAGACCCCGGAGCTGCCTAATAAATTACTTTAAAAACCTGTCTAGTGTGTTTTTTTATTGACACTTTTTTCCAACAGGTGAATGGGTAGGGGTACGATGAACCCCTATACTCATTCACATAGAGTGGGGGGGCTGGGATCTGGGGGACCCCTTATTAAAGGGGGCTCCCGTATTCCGATAAGCCCACTGCCCGCAGACCCCGACAACCAACGACCAGGGTTGTCGGGAAGAGACCCGCGCCCCCCTGCCCCAAAGCGCCCACCCCCCCATGTTGAGGGCATGCGGCCTGGTACGGTTCAAGGGGGGGCGCTCGTCCCCATCCCCTTTCCTGACCGGCCGGGCTGCATGCTTGGATAAGGGTCTGGTATGGATTTTGGGGGGGACCCCCACTCCTCACCTACTGTAACAGCAGCATTTGCAGAGTTAGGCCTGATCCCTGTGAACGCTAACAGTTTTTTTGGTAGCGTTTGAATCAGTTGCTGACAGTCAGGAGCTTTTTTTACCTGTGAGTCTCACTAGTGTACCAGTAAATTTAGAGACCAAAATGTCAAATCGAAGGTACACTAGTGAAGAGGCCTGGAAGAGGGCCCTAGCTACCGCCTGTCTGGGAATATCCTCCAGGGGTAATGAGTCTAGTATACCTAATAAACATATCTTGGGGTCAGTAGGTAACATGACCTGGAATTCCTTATTAATAGTAGCTAGGACCTGTGCCAATATCTGTAGAGCTTTGGACATCTCCAAAAGAGATGTATCAAATCTCCCTGCTCTCTGTTGCATCTAGTGCATTTGGGATCTCAACTTACCCTGATAACAGCCAATCTGGCAGGTGTATAGTGCACTCTTAGTAAAATGTATAGCTGTGACAACCATTGAGCTACATTTAGGGAGCACTGGGGGACTGCTCTTCCTCGAATGCACCCACATCCCGTTCCCACCGCGACACCACTCTGTGAGGGGCATCACCATGGAAAAGGCCGAGAAACATGGCATAGCTACAAGAAATAAATCCTTTAAACATCCGATAAGTAGTTAAATATGGGTGTGGGATCCAAAGACCATTGGGCCCCATCCCCATGTGCCCTAATTGCATGCTGGAGCTGCATATAATAAAAACGCATAGTGTCTGGAAGCCTGAAGGTTCCAAAAAAGACCTCAGTTTACCCCCCCCCCCCCCCCCCCGAAAAATGTGCGATAAATGTGAGATGCCAAACTGTAGCCACTTTGTGCCATAAGGTAATTTTGCTAGTTCAGAAAAATGGTGGTTATTCCATATAGGACTGTATTTAGTAAATCCTTGCACTCCTTGCATTGTTCTCACTTTGTTCCAAACTTTTTGCATAAGTACATAAGTAGGGTAGAGTCTGTTAGATTTGCTAAAGTGTAAGGCCTCGAGGCCATCTATTACCCTCGACCCTGTCATGAAAGTGAGCAGTGTGTGAGAGGAGTCCACTAAATTCAGGTGTGATGCCTGTTGGGGGCTCACTGCCCTTGCTATATGTTGTAACTGGGAAGCTAAGTAATAGAGCCAGGGATTAGGCAACGCCAGTCCTCCAGCATCTTTGGGGCATTGTAGTTGCTCTAATTTTATTCTTGCCAGTTTAGATTGCCAAAGGAGTGACCTGAAGATTGAGTCTATAATATGAAATTTTGCCCTTGCTCTATGGCCAGGGCAAACAGAAGAGGGGATAGGGGGCATCCCTGCCTTGTACCTCTGTATAGTTTGAAACTCTGAGAAACCTGACCTCCCTCTCTAATATGAGCTGTCTGCTGTGAGTACAGCAAATGGACCCACGAGATGAATCTGTCACCGAAGCCGAATTTGCGCATGGCTGCCCAAAGATAATCCCAATCAATGCTATCAAACGCTTTATGAGCGTCAAGAGACAGTAATGCCCGGTCTCCACCATTATCCGCCGGGGACTGGACATTGAGAAAAAGCCGTTGCAAATTAATTGCGGTTGATTTTTGGGGCATAAAACCGGATTGATCCGAATGGATAATTGAGGAGATTACTTTGTTAAGGCAAAGTGCCAACACTTTCGCTAAAATCTTAACGTCATTTTGTAAAAGGGAAATGGGTCGATAGGAACTTGGGTCCAGGGGATCTTTATGTGGTTTCAGAATTAGTACAATTGTAGCTCTAGACATGGACTGGGGGAGCTCCCCCTTTTTCCTAGCTGCATTAAACACATTCAGCAATCTGGGTAGTATGCACTCTGTATATTGTTTATAAACCTCTATGGGTATACCATCATCCCCTGAGGCCTTAGAATTGGGGAACGCACTAGTCGCCACCCGCAGCTCATCTAGAGTCAATGGAGCGTCCAATAGCTTCCTGTGGGGGGAAGACATGGACGGAAGTTGCACCTTTTCTAGATACCGATTAAATGAGTCTGTAGTATAATTTTGCTTAGACTCATATAAAGTGGAATAGTAATTCACTAACGTGGACATTATCCTAGAAGGAGAATTTGTTACTTGACCCGTATCAGTGCGCAGTGCTCCAATGGAAGGAGACATTTGTTGTGCATGAGCTATTTTGGCCAGTAGGCGACCCGTGTGCTCCCCCTCCTCATAGAATGCTGACCTGCTAAAAAATCTCTTTTTTTCTGCTGCAGAAACAGTCAAGCGATTCAAGGCCTCCTGAGCATCCAACCATGCTTTCTTATTACTGTCTGTGGGGTTTTCAGCAAAGGCCTTCTCAGAGTCTCCTGCCAACCGTTCCATATCCTCCCCCTGAGCATTGGTGTTGCGTTTAATCGCTTGAATCTCTCTAATAAAGATTCCTCTAAGTGTCGCCTTAAAGGCTTCCCAAGTGATATTAGTATTTGTCTCCTTAGTGTGGTTACGCCAAAATTCTAGAATTTGTGTTTCAATTTGCTCATGTGAGGGGAAGAGATGGAGCCAGAAGGCATTCAACTTCCAAGGAGCTCCAGCCAGTTCAGATGGCATGCGTACCTCTAGCTGTACCACTAATAGTGAGTGATCTGATACACTTCGAGGTGCGTACTTAATCTCTGACACATAACGTTCTGCTATATATGAACATATACACAAATCTATACATGACAGTGCAGAGTAACTCTTAGAAAAACAAGAAAATACTTTTAACCCAGGGTGTTTTGCTCTCCACGGATCTTTCCATCCTACTTCATCTATAAACTTTTTCAGGGGTGTACGATTATTTCCCTTACCCCTTATAACAGGAGGGTGTTTATCTAGAACTGGGTCTGTATAACAATTAAAGTCCCCTAAGACATACAATGGTGCCTCCGGGAATTTAATTTGAAATTCTAGTAACTCTCTGAGAATCTGATTGTCATACGGTGGAGGTATATACACAAAAGCCAATATACATTTAATGGTAAATAAATGACACATCAGAAAAATATACCTTCCCTCACTATCAATCTCTGAATCAACCTCTTCATAGTCTAAAGATCTATGAACCAGTGCACTCACCCCTCTTGAAAATGAGGTGTGAGTGGAGTGGTAAGCCCTCCCCACCCACCTAAAATTCAGACAGGTTACTGACTCAGCAGTGTGTGTTTCCTGTAAGGCACAAATGGCAGGTAAGTGTTTACGTAGCAAGAAGACACCATAGTGCGTTTCAAGTGATCATTTAGTCCCCTAATGTTCCAGGAAATTATGGACACTGCCGCCATCCTAAAAAGGTATTTCTGGGTATGCTAGGGTAATGAGGGAAGCGTCTTTGTCCTGGAAGTTCAGGAAGCATAGTTACCCTTAGTCCAATGTATATGACATAGAAGTTCTGTATATGACATAGAAGTTCTGTCAGTGTATGCATAACAATATCTCTCTGATGCTCTGAATGTACCCAACAAAAAATGAATGCTCAACAAGCACAACGGTGCTTTGAACTGTTGCAGTGCGGTGTGACAGGGAAGTAACTTAACCTGTAAGGGCCGGGTAGAGAACGGAGCCCCTTTCACCTGTACACCATGGCACTGAGATGACCTGAAAAACATTAATTGAATAGGGGACAACAGGTCCCAGTCCTTGACTACTTGACCGCAACATGCGGCGATGAGTATACAAGTAAAACAGAGGGGTATAGAAAGTTCCATACATAAACACAGTTCCGAACTCGCATTTTCATTAATCTGTAAATCAATGTTTCCAGCAGTATTCCCAGGCAAGAGTGAGGGCTGGGTAGGTAGATGTTGTATTTCCTCACTTAGTATGATGATGGGGTGTTTTAATCTTCCTCCACTATTGGTCTCTGGGCTTGTCTGAAAGCGTTCTCATTGGCATCCAACCATGCTGAAGCATCCGCCGCATTCTCAAAAAAGTGGGCTTTCCCCTCACAGGTGATGCGGAACTTTGCTGGATATAGCATGGCATATGTGGCCTGCAGTCTCTGTAGGCACTTTTTAACATCAGAGAAGCGTGATCTATTTCTCTGCACCTCAGCCGAGAAATCCAGGTTGAAAGATTGTCTCGCTCCATTAAACTGTATGTTCCTGCATTCCCTTGCCAGCTGTAGGATAATTTCTCTGTCTCTGTAATTAAGCAACCTTGCTAGCACCGGGGGCGGGGTATGGCCAGGAGGTAGTGGTCTGGTAGGGACCCTGTGAGCCCTTTCCACCGCATACAGGTGCGGGAATGCCTCTTTGCCGAATGTGTCTATGAGCCATTGCTCCACAAATCGAGTGGGGTCACGGCCCTCTGTCTTCTCAGGCAGCCCTACTATCTGCACATTATTGCGCCTCATATGGTTTTCAAAATCTTCGGCACGCAGGTCAATTGCTTTAGCCAAAGGAGGGGTAGCTTGAGATTCTCTAATCATGGCAGGCAGCTTGTCCTCCATGTCACTGATCCTGCTTTCAGCCGCCGTTGTTCTCTCTCTTATCTTTTGAATATCTTGTCTGACCAAGCTGACCTCCTCTTTTAGGCTTCCAAAGCGGACCTGCAGGTTGTTCACAGAAGCTGTGCATTTGTTTACTGCCTTTAGTATAGCTGCCAGGGTTGGCTGCTCCTCCTCCTCCTCCTCCCTATGGTCTTCTGCCTCCTCCATCTCCTCTGTGTGACTGTCTGTCGGTAGTTGAGTGGCCGCTGCACCCCTCCCCGCTCACTGTCCTCCATGTCTGAATCACCATGTTCTGAGACTGTGTCCAGGTCAGGCTGGTTAAATCGGTCAGACTTTCCTGTCATTTTTAGTGCATAATAGCGCATATCCTTTGGGCGGTCGCCGGTCCCGTCTTTTAGGTCTTTATGTCTCCCCCATGGGCCTTCTGAGCTGAGGACGGGGCGCCGCCATGTTGGATTTCAGGCTGTGTTCCGTCTCCCTTGTTTCCCCATGTCATCATCGCCTATTTTCAGCAATCAGCACTGTCGGTGTGCAGCGGGTGTTCCTGTGGGTTCTGGGGCAAAACCGCTCGTTTCATCCTTCTGGAAACCGGATCGTTTCAGGGTAATATGCGGAAGCTCTGTGTCTAAGCGTCTGCTCACATGCCGCGCTGGCCACGCCCCCACGAATATAACCTTAATATGGGAGGGGTGGACCTCAATGACCAGTTGTTGGCACCATACCTAGTTGCCCGTAAGGCCAGACGCTGGTACAGAAAAGTGTCTGTATACTTATTTCAATTGGCTCTGCTGAAAGCTTATGTGCTATACAAAGCTTCAGCACAAACTGGATTCTTCATTAAATTTCAGGAAGAGATCATCACAGCCCTTCTCTTTCCAGACAGTGCTGTGGCCCAACTTCCCAATCCAAATGCAGCCGGCTGCATGAGAGGCATTTTCATTATGTCCTTCCTGGTACCCCTACCCAACGAGCCCCCCAAAGAAAATGTCATGTCTGTAGAAAGCGCAGATATAGGCGTGACACCCGCTATTATTGTCCCTCCTGTCCTGACCATCCTAGTCTTTGCATTGGTGAATGTTTTGAACGCTACCACACACTAGTAGAGTATTAGCATAGGGTACAGCACTGCACAGACTAGGACACACATTCACAGGGTCTCCAAAGATGCCATCACATTTTGGGAGACCAGAACCTGGAACCGAACTGTTTCAGTTACAAAAAAAAAGTGTAAAAAAAAAAAAATGTAAAAAACTATATATATATATATATATATATATATATATATATATATATATATATATATATATATATATATATATATATATATATATATATATATATATATATATATATATATATAAAATAAAAATAAACAAAAATAGAAAAAATAGTACAATGCAATGTTTTATTGTTACCATGTTTTATCATGTTTGCTTTTCAGGTATGTAATTCTTTTATACTTTACTGTTTACTGTGTTTTATTCAGCTGCAGCACAAGTTTTTTAATCTTGACAGCAACAACGTTTGCTCCCACGATATGTAAAGCCGTGACTCCAGCGCTGTAGGAGGTGATTTCACCACCACAGTTAAAAAAAAAGAGCATATATGCCGAAGTATGGGGCAGGGGAGGAGGAGCGATTTGCTCCTAACATTAGGGGCGGATGCCCCCCATGCTTTAACGTATATTTTTTAGGTACAAATTGCGTTAAAAAATGTTTTATTTTTACTATGTTTTATTGTATTTGCTTTGCAGGTATGGTAAGGCTAATGCCCCTTAATGGTAACTCGAATGCCCCGTACACACGGTCGGATTTTCCAACGGAAAATGTTCGTTGGAAGCTTTTTGTCGGAAATTCCGATCGTGTGTAGGCTCCATCGGACATTTTCCATTGGAATTTCCGTTGCACAAAATTTGAGATCTGGATATCAAATTTTCTGACAACAAAATTAGTTCTCGTAAATTCCGATCGTGTGTACACAATTCCAACGCACAAAGTGCCACGCATGCTCAGAATAAGTTACAAACCGGAAGCGCTCGGTCCGGTAAAACTAGCGTTCCTAATGGAGATAGCACATTCGTCACGCTGCAATTTTTTAAATATTTTAATGCAGCGCATTCTCTTCTTCTTTATGATGCTAGAATAATGAAGTTATTTTGCTGCTCATATTCACACAGAGTTCTGACAACCTGATTTCTTTATTATTTCTCGTGATCTCATGAATCATATTATTTTTTTTTTCCTCAGATCTCCATAATAATGTTTATAATTTATTTATATATACAGGGTGTCCCCGGGTTACAAACAAGTTAGGGACTGTAGGTTTGTTCTTAAGTTGAATCTGTTTGTAAGTCGGAACAGGTAAATTTTTTAAGTGTAGCTCCAGCCCAAAAAACTATTTTTAAGCTTTTTGGATAGCATGGGGAAGGGTTAACAGCCCTGTAACATTTGTTTTGCTGTTTGTGCCCCTGTTCAGAAGATTTCACCTTGCTTTCTGTCCCAATGACAATTGTATTTTGAAAATTTTGGGTTGTTGTGGAAACAAGCCTTGGTGATAAAGCATCAGTGGAAGTACCTTTTCCCCATAATAGCTCTTACAGGAGTGAATTTCCCTTCCTAGTGGTAGATATCCTCTCACTTCCTGTTGTCTCCCTGCGTTTGTAAGTCAGATGTTTGTAACTAGGGGACCCCCTGTATATTGTTTTGTTTGTTTATCAAGATCTACTATTTTTTTTTATAGTGATCTCCCTAATATTTTTTCTCGTGTCAAGTTACCATATCACCATTATTTTCTCAATAAGGTTGGTTGATGTTGGTGTCCCTTGTTAATTTGACATTGTATTTTTGAAATGTACCTGCCTACCCACAAACAAACTGTCCTTTTTGAAGTAAAACACATAGGCAAGTATTTCTGAAAAAAAATATCCATTTATTAGGGGGTCATAACAAAATAAAGAGGAGGGAACGCTGGAGAAACTGTTGAAATTGGCGAAGCCTTTGTACCTCAGGGCACACATCAACTATTTGCCAGCCAAAATTGGTGGCCTGAGGAGTCCATATAATAGTGAGCACAATCCGGTCCAGGACTCCAAGAGATCAGGAACAGCAGCAGATGACATGTATGTCCCCAGGCTGTGGTCATTCAACAGCCTGCATCTTTTGTCAGACCAGACTGAACCCAGGCCATCACTTTTTTTGTCTTCCTTACACGCTTCCTTCCAAGCTGTGGTGTTGGAGGTGTGGCAGGAGGTGGAGGAGGAGGAGGATGGTCCAACTCACACAGGTGTGTTTTGAGTGTGAGTTGGCCCCTCAACCCCTTATTTTGGGTCATAATTTCCTCACACAAGAGGTGTTGGTCCTCCTCCATTTGCTGCATTTTGTATGCAGTCATGCATGCAAAGGCCTCTTGGAGAGTGGGGTTGGCTTTGAGGGCCTCATTAGCCTCCCTAATCAGCCTAAGCGCTGCCTCCTTCACGTTACTCCCCTTCCTGACTCTTTTGGTTTGAAGGCATAGGGGAGGGACCTGAGATTCTGTGAGGCTCCTACTGGGCATGGCCACCTCCTGGCTGCCACTTACCCCCGCCACCTCCAGGCTGCCACATTCTCCGCCACCTCCTGGCTGCCACATTCCCCCGCCACCTCCTGGCTGAGGCTTTCCTGTGTATGAAAAAGGGACATAGTTTTAGTTTATTGTTCATCAACCACACACAATTTTTAGCTCATGACTGTTGCAAATTGAACGTTAATAAATAGAAAAGACTATCATTCTGACCCCAGCATTTTTCATTCTTGTCACAAACCTTTTTGGCTACTACTGTCTATTGATATGTAAAACACTTTATTAAATCAGCAATTAGTGATCAATAGTAACATCTATTTCACATCATTTATTTTACGACGAGAAATATGTTGAACAATGCTATACCTCGCTCAAGCTGGGCTTCTCCACTTCTTCCTGGCTGGAAGGCCCAGGGTGGGCATCGGAAGCCTCAGCTGGGGTATAAGGAAGCATGGAAGTTAGGGTTGAGAGGGATTCCCTGACTTCAGTCTGGTCTGCGAGAAAATGAAGTCTGTCATAGTACCACAGCCTGGGGACATATATATCATCTGCTGCAGCTCCTGATCTCATGGATTTCTGGACCTTAGTACGCTCACGATTATATGTGCTCCTCAGGCCACCAATTTTTTTTTTAAAATAGGTGATGTCTGCCGCGGGGACCTGCGGCTTCACCAACTCCAGCAGTTTCTCCAGCGCTGCCTGCCTCTTTATTTTGGTATTATAATGCGGGTGTTTGACCTGCCACAGACAGGGCAGCTCCCTGTACTTGTCTATGAATATTGGGAGAAAGCTGTGGTCTTTGAACCCATCCATTTTCTCTGCAAGACACAACACAAGACAAACCCTAATGTCAGGCAAAACTCTCTTAATCTTGACCGAATATAGGCCTCAATCTAGAAGCAGTATAGGCCACTGAAATTGTACCTTCATTATAACGATCGTCACTTTCGATACTCCATCCTCCGCTCACAGATCGTACGTACGATGCACGCGTGTTATTCTTTATGCACACTGCGCATGTGTGAAACTCTGCCCACCCATGACATTCTTTCTAGTCTATTCCCCGCCCCTTCTCTTTCGGTGCAGTGGGTAGAGAACATGGCAGAGACACAGCAGGTGCATGCAGAGGAGAGCAGCAACAAGGAAAGCCACGAACGTCCCAATCCCGGAGGAGATTTAAGGCCTCAAATATGTCCTTTGAAGAGATGGTGGAGATGGTGGACATCTTAAAGAGTTCCGACCATGATGGGAAGTATGGACCTTACCTAAACCCAAATGTGAGAAAGGCCAAGATCATGACTAAAGTTGTGAAGAGTCTGCGCCGGAACTTTGGGGTACGGCGATCAAAGGATCAACTGAGGAAACGCTGGTCAGACCTGAAATTGAGGGAGCACGATCAGTACAGAAGGATCAAGAGAGTTCTTCAAAAAAGTAAGTAGTTGTCATTTGTTTCTATTATTATTATTACTTGCATGCTGCTCCATGTGCTTTTCATTACTGTTGTGCATTTTAAAATGGCAACTTTCATGTTCATGGGCACACTAATCGGTCGTTAGAAACATTGTTTGTTCGCCCACTAAAATACAATGTTTTGGGCAGATGCAGGTTAACTACATTCGTTCAGGCCTATTTGTATTAAAATAAGTTTGTTGTCTAGATGGGTTTGTAACTAGAATGAAATGGAAAATTGATTCTGTGTAAGGAGAGGACACTCAGCAGCTGTTTACACATCTGGACGCAGGAGCACTAGTGTGGGACACCAGAACAAACTTTTTAGGGTGTCCCACACAGGTGCTCCAGTGGATACTAGGGGTGTCTCCATGTGTGAAACAGGAACTCAAATTTTCTTCAGTTTGGAACGCTGCCAAAACAGACAATTATACACGACACTTCCAAGCAATGTTTCATATTCCTATTTCTGCCCTCAAATACCTGTGTGCTAAGTATATATATTTTTTTATTCACATAGGGGAGAAAAGACTCGGGACATCTGAGGACACCAGGGACCCCACACCTCCTAAAGAATGGGAAATCTCAAAACCACAAGCAGAGGATGAGGAGGGAGACTTTAATGAAGTGGGCAAAATAGTGACCATAACAGGTGAGTGTCTGAGACCACAGCTTCAGGTAATAGATGTATGCCTGAATATTTATAATACATGGTGTATTTTTTTTTTTTTTAGGTGATGTGGAGGTTGTGGAAGAAGAATCTCATTTCACAAGTGCCCAGATCCTCATCGGGGAGATAATGGGGTGCTATTGTGATTTAGAAAAGATAAAGGTAAACATAAATGATGTTCAACAAAAAATGAAGAACGTCATTGATGTTTTAGGCAGAATATAAAACTGTCAGGGCTGGCTCAGCACTTCCTTCTCTGAGCTGGCCGCTCAGCTGTCGGCTAATTCCCAGCTCTCATCTCTCTCCACAGTTAACCAGCTGTTGTGGATCTTTTCGTCAGTCCTGCCTACTTAAAGATCTCTAGTTCACTTCATTCCTGCCTTCGCCTTGGTCACATCACAAGAAACCATCTCCTGCGTTCCTGTTTAAAGACTGGCTTTACTGACATCCCTTCTGGCTCCTTATCCTGCTTGCTGTTCCTCTACTTGGATCCCTGACTTCTGGCCTGGCTGATTACCCGATCTGGTTACTGAACTCTGGCTTGGCTGATTACCCGATCCGGTTATTGGACTCTGGCTATGCTTTGACCACGATTACTCTATTTACCTTTTTATTAATAAACAAGTGTGATTTATCTGCATTTCTGTCTCGGTCTGGTTCATGGTTTCTGACACATATCCACCCATCCAGCCCCCCATTAATCACACGTCCTTGCTATATTGAATAAATCCCCGGTACACCTTTATTGTAATAAACTAATTAACTAATTACATAAACTGTTCAATATCCAGAACCCCTTACCATCAATAGCCAATCATGTAGATTTGGATGCGCACTAGTTGGTTTTAAGCCCAATAATTAACTACGCCCAAAATAAATGAATAATTACCATCACCTTTTATTCATATTGTTTATCTATACATATATATATATGTATATATATATATATATATATATATATATATATATATATATATATATATATATATATATATATATATATACATTATGGCTAAACCATATGGGTGCGTGCATATGTAATTACTGGCCAAATAACCACAATAAATTTCCCTGAAAAAGACCTTTACTCATACAGGTTGAAACGCGTAGGGATATCATGTGAAGTTCTGCATAAGTTTATGGTTTTCCAAACATGTATTAAGTTCATATATGGTTTTTTCTTACTGACAAGATTTTTTTTTCTCATGTAAGGATCTGAATTGCTTTTTACAACTCCCATGTAATCATGCCCTTCATCCCCCTTTTTTGATATCATGATACAAATAAAGAACTATTCATTTTTAACAATATCGGTGAAGCCCTTGTGGATTTCTCCTTTAAACTCCTCCCCCAGTGTCTCCTAAGAAGCTCCGGTATCGCCACAGCAGTGGCGGGGGGAAAAAAGAGAAAGAAAGGCCTCCACTAGTGTAGTATGTTTAAAAGATGGGGGGATATTTATTAAGTGTATAAAAATGGACTTTTACAATGTAACAAAGGTTTAAAAGCAAATGGAAAAAATAGTGACTGTGTGGCGTTCTCAGCGCCCTCTCACTTTTCCTCCTGGTGTACGTCTCGCTCCAGCCACTCCCTTATTTGCCTGTGGCAATACCGGAGCTTTTTAGGAGACACTGGCGGAGGAATTTAAAGGAGAAATCCACAACGCCTTCACCGACAGCACCCATCAGCGATAACATCTACACACCTTTACTCACAGATGCAATTATTTACCAGCTTGAAGGTGAGAGTTATGTGAGACCGCATCCAGGAGACATTACATGGAGTCATTTATGGGCAACATCATTGGATCACATTATTAACTAGTCACCCATTAGATCATCTTTATACATCCACAACCTTTTATATCAGTTACTCTTAAGAACAGTCCACCTCACTTTATGGACTCACCATTCTTATCAATACCATTTGGATTAGTAAAATTATATTTATTTATTCTTTTATTTTTTCACTGTTGTTGCTATTACTACACCACTTATTAGTCGACATTTTTGGCACTTCACATTAGTTATGTTTATTGATTTTATGTGATTATTTGAAGTGTTTAGTTTCACTTGTTACTACTTTTTATGTGGTGTTATTTTATATTTACCTTACAGTGATACACTATTCACATGTCACTATTGCACTTCATTATTTATCTTTGTCTTTATTGCTTAGATTGCACTTTATTCAGAGGATAATTCCTCAGTATTAGGTTATTGCGCGAAATCACCCTCTTTTTCCAATTTAGGTCTCTGAAATAATGATCTCCAGAGCCTGGGGGGAGATGCCTGTCGAGAACTTCATGTCCTGCAGACTCCTCCCCATTGCCAAGTACTGCAACGTGACGACTAGCCTCTGCTCGGGAGTGATGGCTTGCCGCATGCAGGTGTCCTGCCTGCTAATATAAAGGGACAGCAAAGCCAACAAACGGTGAAAAACAGGGTCCGTCATCCGGAGATAATTCCTGAAATCATCAGGATTATTCTCATGGATCTCCAGCAACAAAGGCATATGAGAGAATTGGTCATGCTGGAGCAACCCATTCTTCGTCCATGAACTCCTCCCCCCCTGTTCATGGACTGGGCTTGGGTCAAAGCAAGAACCCCAATACAAAGCCCCCACACAGCACGAACTCTACGACGAGTACGTACCCGCAACATGGCTTCAAAATGGTCGGCTGGTCAGAACTAACTAACAGAATGCACTGAAAAACATAAAGGCTTGAGAAGAGCGAGCTGAAAATCAGAAACGAGCGGACAAGAATGCACTGCAAATTCAAATACGTACTATAAAATACGCACTGAAAAACAAATGCGAACTGACTACATGCACTGAAAACCAGATATGAACCCACAAGCACAAACTGAAGAGCAGTAATGATCGGAAAAGCACGAGTCTGAAAAGCGCAAATCGTCTTTCACCAAACTTCTACTAACACAAGATAAACACGAGATTAGCAGAAGGAGCCCAAAGGGTTGCACACTGGCTATTGAACTTCCCCTTTCTAGTTCCATCGTACGTGTTGTACGTCACCACATTCTTGATGTCACGGAACGTCCCACACTCCGCTTGAGTGCTTCCGTCATATACCACTTCCTCCCAGTCTGTATACAGATATCAGGTATTCCAACCTCTCTGAGCACAAAAAACAACGCGACACTTGCTTAGATGCTATCATGAACTCACTTTATTCAGAACCAGAATACAGTCTTATATACAGGAGAAGATGAGGTTCCACCCTCCTGCTCATATTACTCTAATAATACAAACGTAACCTAATTAACATGAGCTAATTACCAATCCTTTATACAGCCTAGGTGACTGAGACATGACCTTTTGCCCAGACTGAGTTAATTATCACAGGACATTTTCTCACAATAGCAGCAGCTCCAATAGGAGTCGTCCCGTCTCCTACATTGTATAGAGGACAATGTGATCAGCTCATTCAATTAACATAAACACAGGTAGTTGGAGTTGATGACACCAGCATCTCCTCACAGGATGTGTCCCAACAGTATGAATCAGTCTTATCCGCAGGGGGCTGCTGGAGGAATCCCCCCTCCCTCTTCAGGGACACAAATCCCACCACAGCAAGGAGTCCCCAACAGAATCAAACAACATACAATATATACATATATATACTACTGAGTCCGATTAGTACAGTTCAGACTGGATTTCTAATTCACCTCACAAAGAGTATTGTTCCATTGAAAATCCAGGGCCCATAATCAAAAGGCAAGAGACTTGCATTCAGTCCTCTCCAACAGCCTCTGTCCCGGCTAGATCTGTCACACTTGACATTCGCAAATTCCGACCAACTTTGTGTGACCGTCGTGTGTATGCAAGACAAGTTTGAGTCAACATCCGTCAGAAAAAAAACATGGATTTTGTTGTCGGAATGTGCGATCGTGTGTACGCGCCATTGCTGTTATACTGTAATGTTACTTTGTTTTATTGTTAACCATCATTTGCTTAGCAGGTACACCATTCAGCTGCAGCACTGATTTATTTATCTTGACAGCAACAGTGTTTGCTCCCACAATATGTAAATCAACAACTCCAGTGCTGTAGGAGGTGATTTCACCACCACAGTTAAAAAGAAATGGTGCATGTATGCCCATCATTAGAAGTGGGTGGTTTCTAATGGTGGGCATAGCCACCGATCAATCTCTTTTTTTAATTGAGCCCACAGGCTGCATGAAAAAAATAACATTACAATGTATGCACAACAAGAACCAGCAATGTACTGGTATGTTGCTGGACTTTGAGTGGTTATACCAGAATGATGCCTGCAGAGTTAAGTATCATCTTGGTATCATTCTTTTCAGCCAGCGGTCGGCTTTCATGTAATAGTAATCCTAGTGGCCAATTAGCCTCTAGACTGCTTTTATAAGCAGTCGGACGAAAAGGTTTTCTCAGGCTCTTCTGTCCCAACAGGGAACCCGAGAATGCAGCCGGTGGTTCCGCCAGCTGACATAGAGCTGATCAGAGACCAGAGCGGCTCCAATCATCTCTATGGCCTAAGAAACCAGAAGCTATGAGAATTTCATGACTTAGGTTTTGCCGGATATAAACAGCGCCATTGGGAAATTGGCAAAGCATTTTATCTAATAGACCCCATTTTTTTCAAAAAAGAGTACCTTTCACTACCTATTGCTATCATAGGGGATATTTACATTCCCTGAGATAACAATTAAAATGATTAAAAAAAAATGAAAGGAACAGTTTAAAAATAAAATAAAAAAGCAAAAAGCAAAACAAATAATTAAAACATTTTTTTTAAAAAAAGCACCCCTGTCCCCCCGTGCTCACGCGCAAAGGTGAATGCAAGCG
This sequence comes from Lithobates septentrionalis, assembly GCA_037952835.1. Classification (NCBI taxonomy): domain Eukaryota; kingdom Metazoa; phylum Chordata; class Amphibia; order Anura; family Ranidae; genus Lithobates; species Lithobates septentrionalis. The sequence goes on along the minus strand of JBBDGP010002744.1, from coordinate 470,643 downwards.
TCGGTCTGGTGTCATATGTAAACAGCAATTGCACCATGCATGTGATCACCGCAAAGGTCAGATTGAGTGCAGTAATTTTAGTAGTAGACCTCCTCTGTAAATCTAAAATGGTTACCTGTAAAGGCTTTTAAAGGCTTTTAAAAATGTATGCAGTTTGTCACCGCTGCACGTTTGTGTGCAATTTTAAAGCATTTCGTGTTTGGTATCATCTTTTTTATTTCATCAAACATTTGGGCATTATAGTGTGTTTTAGTGCATTAAAATTTAAAAAACTGTTTTTTCCAAAATAGCATTTGAAAAATAGCTGCACAAATATTGTGTGAAAAAAAACTGCAACACCCATCATTTTAATCTACAGATTAAAATGATGGGCCTTTGCTTTAAAAAAATTTAAAAAATGTTTGGGGGTTCAAAGTAATTTTCTTGCAAAAAAATAATATTTTTTCATGTAAACAAAAAGTATCAGAAAGGGCTTTGTCTTCAAGTGGCTAGAAGAGTGGGTGATGTGTGACATAAGTTTCTAAATGTTGCGCATAAAATGGCAGGACAGTTCAAAAACCCCCCAAATGACCTATTTTTGGAAAGTAGACACCCAAAGCTATTTGCTGATATTTTATATTTTGCCACAAGTTTTGGGAAAATTATACTTTTTTTTTTGCACAAAGTTGTCACTAAATGATATACTGCTCAAACATGGCATGGTTATATGTGGAATTACACCCCAAAATACATTCTGCTGCTTCTCTTGAGTACGGGATACCTCATGTGTGAGACTTTTTGGGGGCCTATCCGCGTACAGGACCCTGAAATCCAAGCACCACCTTCAGGATTTCTAAGGGTGTAAATTTTTTATTTCATTCCTCACTACCTTTCACAATTTCGAAGGCCGTAAAATGCCAGGATAGCACAACCCCCCCCCCCTCCCAAATGACACAATTTTGGAAAATAGACAGGCATGTTAAGTCCATGGAATATTTTAAATTTAGCCACAAGATGCGGGAAAATTAGTTATTTTTTTGCACAAAGTTGTCTTTAAATGATCTATTGCTCAAACATGCCCTGGACATATGTGAAATTACACCCCAAAATACATTTTGCTACTTCTCCTGACTACGTGGATACCACATGTGTGAGACTTTTTGGGAGCCTAGCCGCATACAGGACCCAAAAAACCAAGCACCGCCTTTAGGCTTTCTAAAGGCGTAAAATTGTGATTTTACTTCTCACTACCTATCACAGTTACGGAGGCCCTGAAATGTCCAGATAGCACAAACCCCCCCAAATGACCCCATTTTGTAAAGTAGACACCCCAAGGTATTTGTTAAGAGGCATGGTGAGTATTTTGCAGATCTCATTTATTCTTGAAAATGAAGAAAGTAAAGAAAAATGTATTTTTTTTTTCTTTTTTCAATTTTCAAAACTTTGTGACAAAAAGCGAGATCTGCAAAATACTCAACATACCTCTCAGCAGATAACTTGGGGTGTCTACTTTCCAAAATGGGGTCATATGGGGGGTTGTGCTATCTGGGCATTTCATAGCCTCCGAAACTGTGATAGGCAGTGAGGAGTGAAATAAAAAATGTACGCCCTTAGAAAGCCTGAAGGCGGTGATTGTTTTTTGGGGTCCTGTACGCGGTTAGACTACCAAAAAGTTCCACATTAGGGATGAGCCAAACACCCCCCGGTTCGGTTCGCAGCAGAACATGCTAACAGGCAAAAAATTTGTTTGAACACGCAAACACCGTTAAAGTCTATGGGACACGAACATGAATAATCAAAAGTGCTAATTTTAAAGGCTTATATACAAGTTATTGTCATAAAAAGTGTTGAGCCCGATGTTCGCATGTTTACCGAGTAGCGAACAAGCCGCTGGACACCCTTTAAAAGTCTAGTGAGGAGGTGATCGTTGCCTCTTCACCGCCCGTCTGTTTTTTCAGGAGCAGTCATTTTAATAATGCTTAAAGTGAAACAATAAAAGCAAAATATTTCTTTAAATTTCGTACCTGGGGGGTGTCTATAGTGTGCCTGTAAAGTGGCGCATTTTTCCCGTGTTTAAAAACACGGAAAAAAAAGGATTTTAAACTTACTTGCGGCTATAATGAATTGTCGGTCCCAGCAATACAGATGAAAGAAGTCATTGAAAAAAAACGACATGGGATCCCCCCAGTCCATTACCGGGCCCTTGGGGTCCATTATGAATATTAAGGGGAACCCTAAATCAAAATTTAAAAAAAAAAGCATGGGGTCTCCCCATATTCCATACCAGGCCCATCAGATCTGGTATGGATATTAAGGGGAACCCCACACCAAAAAAAAAATGGCGTGGGGGTCCCCCTCAAAATCCATGCCAGACCTGGGGTCTGGTATGGATTTTAAGGGGAACCCCGCGCCAAAATTAAAAAAAAGGCATTGGGGTCCCCCAAAAATTCATACCAGACCCTTATCCGAGCACTCAACCTGGCAGGCCACAGAAAAAGAGGGGGGTACGAGAGAGCACCCCCCCTCCTGAACCATACCAGGCCACATGCCCTCAACATGGGGAGGGTGCATTGGGGTAGCCCCCCAAAGCACCTTGTCCCCATGTTTATGGGGACAAGGGCCTCATCCCCACAACCCTTGCCTGTGGTTGTGGGGGTCTGCGGGCGTGGGGTTATTGGAATCTGGAAGCCCCCTTTAACAAGGGGACCCCCAGATCCCGCCCCCCCATGTGAAATGGTAACGGGATACAAATGTACCCCTACCATTTCACAAAAAAGTGTCAAAATGGTACAAATGACAAGACATGGCCTGGGACAAGTCCTTTATTAAAAAATAAAAAGATAAAAATGTCCCAAGAAGTCCATTCATCTTCTCTTGCTCCACCGACGAACTGAAAAAGAAAAAAAAAACAAAGCCGCGACCGACCCACCTCCATGGGAGGCACCCAACGTATGACGCGTCTTTGCTTTGACACTTCTTTTATAACTGAGGGCGGGGCATTATATGACCGGCGGAAATGCACACAGACTTTTCTGGCCTGCCTCAGGACATACTGTAAGCCCAGGTACCTGCCCAGGAACCGCTGTACCACCAAGTTAAGGACATGAACCAAACAGGATACATGGGTCAGTTGTCCCTGACGGAGGGCGGAGAGGAGGTTGGTGCCATTGTCGCAAACCACCATTCCTGGCTTAAGCTGGAATGGGGTCAACCACCTCTGAACCTGCCCCTGCAGAGCTGACAGAATCTCTGCCCCAGTGTGGCTCCAGTCCCCCAAGCACACCAGCTCAAGCACCGCATGGCATCTTTTTGCATAAGTGCTTGCGTAGCCCCTTGAACGCCTACGGAGCACCGCTGGTTCCGAGTACAAGTCAGTACAGGTGCAATGAAAAATCTGGACTGCCGCACTCCGGATTGGAATAATAAAGGTAAAATCTTCTTTATTGAAAAAATGACATGGTATAAAATGCGTACATTGCTCTGTTGAAGTGATACAGCATAACCGCTGACGAGTTTCACGCTCCCATAGAGCGCTTACTCATAGCTGGTTTGTACAACAATGAAAGTCACTTATATATACATTATACGTCTCACACATGACCCCATACTGATTGTATAACTCTAAACAGCTGATCGTTAAATTGTATGGCCTCTTAACATAGAGTTAATTGGGTGTGTGTTTTATGGTGGAGTGTTTATTGAAGACGTGAATGTGCAGACAAGATGTTTCTATAGACAATACAAAAAATATCCATAAATAAAAGGTTTATATTGCTTTTAAAAGTCTTTTGAAGAAGGAAAGTTAGGAAGATATAAAGTTTCCTTTCTTTCCACGGGACTGAGGTGCTAAAACTAGCGCTTAGACGTATAAACATGTAAACCATTATATAAATGAATGCAGGTATATATGAGCCATATGGCCCAGCAGCCACGGCATAGTGTGAAAGATATCATATGTCTGCTCAGTTTACAAAAAAATTTTTATATATAAATGAGAATATTGTAAAGGTTGTTATGAGGAGACACTATGAAAAACCAATGTGTTTTGTAAACGATAAAGTCTTACATGTGAGGATCTGTGACAGTGTTTGCATGACTTTCAAATTTCATGACTTTATGTGAACTCTACCAAATTTGAGATGCAAACAAAGTGTATGCATATATGGTGTGTGGGTGCTTTTTTAGTAATCTGAACTCCACAAGGAGAAAAAAAAAAAAGTATTTTATAAATGCATGTATATGTGCATTTATGTGTATCATAAATATAAAAGGTGAAAATGAAAAATAAAGTGGAGATCAACATAAAACGTGAAGGGAGCATGTGTATATATATCTATCTATCATCGTGAAAGTATATATAGAATATATATAAAATGAAACAAAGTGGAAACTAAACCATGTGTTTGTGGCATGACTAAAAAACACGATCAATAAATAGTCTATGTTTGAGTGTATGTTTCCCATGCAATCTCCTACACATATACCTGTCGAGCTTGTGTTACGCATACAGGAAATAAATGGTAATAAAACATATCATGCACCAATAATTCTGTGGCTCAAACTCTCAAAAATATGTCTTTGAAAGCATATGCTTATCCACCTGATAACATTCACTGTGGTTAAACGAAAAAATGGGCGTTTACTAAGCGTGTTGTTTTAAAGCAATCTCATCTCTTGGTGTACCGTCTTCATGTGTATGGGCAGAACTATATGAGATAAAGAAGATAAATGTTACGTCTAAATGTGTTATCGTCCCCCTCATCCATCCGGAGTATGGCACTTAAAATACACATATTTCTAAGTAAATACCAATTCAAGTGGATGAGTGACAAGACAGACATGTGGACGATGTATCTCCTTGCTCGCTGCAACCCCTGATATAGGATGGTGTGTGTATAGGCCCCCTGAAGGTGAAAAATGGACTTATGCGTTCAAAATTGTGAGGGCTATTCCTATAAATTAGGTGTTGTAGCTTGCTTACAGCAACCGTTGGACAGTGGTGTCTGATTGGAGATGAAGAATAAATAACTAACTAAACAGAGAAACCAAAAGTTAGTAAATATAACCCATAATGTCCTTTTGGTATGAATGTATAGATGTATCCCCAATCGTTCATCCATGTAAAGAAATAAATACAAGAACCTCATCAAGGTTCTGTTTTGAAGAGAGGAAAAGAAGGAATATTTCAGCCAGACTATATGTAGCCAAGCTCTTGGATAGTTGCAATTTAAGCTCTTATGCAATTTTTTTGATAGAGGTTGGTGGATAAATGGATGGCTAAAGGGAGAGGTGAGAGGACAGGGGTATAGATATATTGCTAGACATGTCTTTCAGAAATATTATTCGTAAAAATGTGAAACGTCCCACTCAAAGTTTAACCCCCGTGGGATTCTAGTGTCTAATGAGAATATCCAAAGGACTTCTCGTTTACACAAAATCTGAAATCTGTCTCCTCCCCTCACTGGTGTCCTGATTTTCTCAATCCCTTGGATAACTAAACTGGAGGTGTTTTTGTGGTGTGTGAAAATCCAGTGTTTTGATACATTTGTTAAAATCTCTTTCTCAATATTATACAGGTGATCATGTAGCCTATCCCTGAGACGTCGTGTTGTGCGTCCAACATATTGTACCTGGCAGCTGGTGCATGTAATGACATACACCCCAAATTTGGTGTTGCAGTTTAAAAAAGCGGGGATCAAAAACTCTTTTTGGCTTCTGCATGATCTTATGTATTGGCCGGTTTTGATATACCTGCAATAATTGCAGGTTTTTATTCCACATTTGAAATTACCTGTGAAATTAAGCCAATTTGTTTTAGTACATTTGGTTGTAAATAGGCTGGGAGACAGTGAGCGTCCCAGCGTGGGTGCTTTGCGAGAAACAACCTTGATCCCTTTGGAGAGGATGTTATTGTATATTGGGTCATTGTACAGTACCGCAAAAATCACAATGATTTTCTTTATTATGTTATATTCTGTACTGTATGAGGTGGAAAAGACTGGAGTCCTAGGGGATGTTTCTCTTTTATGTTGGGTTTTTCTATGTGGTTTCTTGTTTAGAAGCGTGGACCTTGGAATAGATTTTACTGTATTGAGTGCTTTTAATATAGATGCATCTTTGTAACCTCAAGTTTTAAACCTATGTGCCATTTGTTCGGCCTCTGCTTCAAAAACTTCAGGGGAACTACATAGACGCTTTAACCTCAAGAACTGGCTATATGGTATGCCTGTGATAGTGTGTTTAGGGTGTGCTGAATCAGCTCTGAGTAAAGTGTTGCCACTGAGAGGTTTTCTATACAAACTGGATTGAATGGTGTCTCCAGAGCCTGTCAGTTTCACATCCAGAAAGTCTATGGAGCTGACCTGCAGATTTCCAGTGAACTTCAAATTAAGTGGATTGTCATTAAAGTATGTAAGCCATCTGTCCAAATCTGCCTCTCCATCTGATGCAATGAACAATGAGTCGTCTATAAAGCGACAGAAAAAGACAGTGTCTTTACGACGGGGACTATCTGGTCCAAAGATGCGGGACCTCTCCCACCAGCCCATATAAATATTGGCCAGTGAGGGGGAAAACTTGGCATCTTTGGACCAGATAGTCCCCGTCATAAAGACACTGTCTTTTTCTGTCGCTTTATAGATGACTCATTGTTCATTACATCAGATGGAGAGGCAGATTTGGACAGATGGCTTACATACTTTAATGACAATCCACTTAATTTGAAGTTCACTGGAAATCTGCAGGTCAGCTCCATAGACTTTCTGGATGTGAAACTGACAGGCTCTGGAGACACCATTCAATCCAGTTTGTATAGAAAACCTCTCAGTGGCAACACTTTACTCAGAGCTGATTCAGCACACCCTAAACACACTATCACAGGCATACCATATAGCCAGTTCTTGAGGTTAAAGCATCTATGTAGTTCCCCTGAAGTTTTTGAAGCAGAGGCCGAACAAATGGCACATAGGTTTAAAACTCGAGGTTACAAAGATGCATCTATATTAAAAGCACTCAATACAGTAAAACCTATTCCAAGGTCCACGCTTCTAAACAAGAAACCACATAGAAAAACCCAACATAAAAGAGAAACATCCCCTAGGACTCCAGTCTTTTCCACCTCATACAGTACAGAATTTAACATAATAAAGAAAATCATTGTGAAACATCTCCCGGTACTGTACAATGACCCAATATACAATAACATCCTCTCCAAAGGGATCAAGGTTGTTTCTCGCAAAGCACCCATGCTGGGACGCTCACTGTCTCCCAGCCTATTTACAACTAGGGATGAGCTTCGAGTTCGAGTCGAACTCATGTTCGACTTGAACATTGGCTGTTCGCAAGTTCGCCGAACACCGAACAATTTGGGGTGTTCGCGGCAAATTCAAATGCCGCGGAACACCCTTTAAAAGTCTATGGGAGAAATCAAAAGTGCTAATTTTAAAGGCTTATATGCAAGTTATTGTCATAAAAAGTGTTTGGGGACCTGGGTCCTGCCCCAGGGGACATGGATCAATGCAAAAAAAAGTTTTAAAAACGGCTGTTTTTTCAGGAGCAGTGATTTTAATAATGCTTAAAATCAAACAATAAAAGTGTAATATCCCTTTAAATTTTGTACCTGGGGGGTGTCTATAGTATGCCTGTAAAGGGGCGCATGTTTCCCGTGTTTAGAACAGCCTGACAGCAAAATGACATTTCGAAGGAAAAAACTCATTTAAAACTACCCGCGGCTATTGCATTGCCGTCAATACACATAGAAGTTCATTGATAAAAACGGCATGGGAATTCCCCACAGGGAAACCCCGAACCAAAATTAAAAAAAAAAAAAATGAAGTGGGAGTCCCCCTAAATTCCATACCAGGCCCTTCAGGTCTGGTATGGATTTTAAGGGGAACCCCGCACCAAAAAAAAAAAAAAAAAAACGGCGTGGGGTTCCCCCAAAAATCCATACCAGACCCTTATCCGAGCACGCAACCTGGCAGGCCGCAGGAAAAGAGGGGGGGACGAGAGTGCGGCCCCCCCCTCCTGAACCGTACCAGGCCACATGCCCTCAACATTGGGAGGGTGCTTTGGGGTAGCCCCCCAAAACACCTTGTCCCCATGTTGATGAGGACAAGGGCCTCATCCCCACAACCGTGGCCGGTGGTTGTGGGGGTCTGCGGGCGGGGGGCTTATCGGAATCTGGAAGCCCCCTTTAACAAGGGGACCCCCAGATCCCGGCCCCCCCCCTGTGTGAAATGGTAAGGGGGTACTTACCCCTACCATTTCACTAAAAAAGTGTCAAAATATTTAAAAATGACAAGACACAGTTTTTGACAATTCCTTTATTTAAATGCTTCTTCTTTCTTCCTTCATTTTCTTCTTCTTCTGGTTCTTCTGGCTCTTCTGGTTCTTCCTCCGGCGTTCTCGTCCAGCATCTCCTCCGCGGCGTCTTCTATCTTCTTCTCCTCGGGCCGCTCCGCACCCATGGCATTGGGGGGGAGGCTCCCGCTCTTCTCTTCATCTTCTTCTTCATCCTCTTCTCTTCTTCCTTCTTCTCTTCTTCTCTGTTTCTCTTCTTAATTTTCTTCTCCGGGCCGCTCCACATCCATGCATGGAGGGAGGCTCCCGCTGTGTGACGGCGTCTCCTCATCTGACGGTTCTTAAATAACGGGGGGCAGGGCCACCCGGTGACCCCGCCCCCTCTGACGCACGGGACATGACGGGACTTCCCTGTGGCATTCCCCGTGACGTCACAGGGAAGTCCCGTCAAGTCACCGTGCGTCAGAGGGGGGCGGGGTCACCGGGTGGCCCCGCCCCCCGTTATTTAAGAACCGTCAGATGAGGAGACGCCGTCACACAGCGGGAGCCTCCCTCCATGCATGGATGCGGAGCGGCCTGGAGAAGAAAATTAAGAAGAGAAACAGAGAAGAAGAGAAGAAGGAAGAAGAGAAGAGGATGAAGAAGAAGATGAAGAGAAGAACGGGAGCCTCCCCCCCAATGCCATGGGTGCGGAGCAGCCCGTGGAGAAGAAGATAGAAGACGCCGCGGAGGACATGCTGGACGAGAACGCCGGAGGAAGAACCAGAAGAGCCAGAAGAACCAGAAGAAGAAGAAGATGAAGGAAGAAAGAAGAAGCATTTAAATAAAGGAATTGTCGAAAACTGTCTCTTGTCATTTTAAACTATTTTGACACTTTTTTAGTGAAATGGTAGGGGTAAGTACCCCCTTACCATTTCACACAGGGGGGGGGCCGGGATCTGGGGGTCCCCTTGTTAAAGGGGGCTTCCAGATTCCGATAAGCCCCCCGCCCGCAGACCCCCACAACCACCGGCCATGGTTGTGGGGATGAGGCCCTTGTCCTCATCAACATGGGGACAAGGTGTTTTGGGGAGCTACCCCAAAGCACCCTCCCAATGTTGAGGGCATGTGGCCTGGTACGGTTCAGGAGGGGGGGGGCGCACTCTCGTCCCCCCCTCTTTTCCTGCGGCCTGCCAGGTTGCGTGCTCGGATAAGGGTCTGGTATGGATTTTTGGGGGAACCCCACGCCTTTTTTTTTTTTTTTTTGGCCCGGGGTTCCCCTTAAAATCCATACCAGACCTGAAGGGTCTGGTATGGAATTTAGGGGGAACCCCACGTCATTTATTTTTTTAATTTTGGCCGGGGTTCCCCTTAATATCCATACCAGACCTGAAGGGCCTGGTATGGAATTTAGGGGGACTCCCACTTCATTTTTTTTTTTTTTTTTTGGTTCGGTGTTTCCCTGTGGGGAATTCCCATGCCATTTTTATCAATGAACTTCTATGTGTATTGACGGCAATGCAATAGCCGCGGGTAGTTTTAAATGAGTTTTTTCCTTCGAAATGTCATTTTTCTGTCAGGCTGTTCTAAACACGGGAAACATCCGCCCCTTTACAGGCATACTATAGACACCCCCCAGGTACGAAATTTAAAGGGATATTACACTTTTATTGTTTGACTTTAAGCATTATTAAAATCACTGCTCCTGAAAAAACGGCCGTTTTTAAAACTTTTTTTGCATTGATCCATGTCCCCTGGGGAAGGACCCAGGTCCCCAAACACTTTTTATGACAATAACTTGCATATAAGCCTTTAAAATTAGCACTTTTGATTATTCATGTTCGTGCCCCATAGACTTTAACGGTGTTCGCGTGTTCGAGCAAACTTTTTTCCTGTTCGCATGTTCTGGTGCGAACCGAACAGGGGGGTGTTCGGCTCATCCCTATTTACAACCAAACGTACTAAAACAAATTGGCTTAATTTCACAGGTAATTTCAAATGTGGAATAAAAACCTGCAATTATTGCGGGTACATCAAAACCGGCCAATACATAAGATCATGCAGCAGCCAAAAAGAGTTTTTGATCCCCGCTTTTTTAAACTGCAACACCAAATTTGGGGTGTATGTCATTACATGCACCAACTGCCAGGTACAATATGTTGGACGCACAACACGACGTCTCAGGGATAGGCTACATGATCACCTGTATAATATTGAGAAAGAGATTTTAACAAATGTATCAAAACACTGGGTTTTCACACACCACAAAAACACCTCCAGTTTAGTTATCCAAGGGATTGAGAAAATCAGGACACCAGTGAGGGGAGGAGACAGATTTCAGATTTTGTGTAAACGAAAACTCCTTTGGATATTCTCATTAGACACTAGAATCCCACGGGGGTTAAACTTTGAGTGGGACGTTTCACATTTTTACGAATAATATTTCTGAAAGACATGTCTTGCAATATATCTATACCCCTGTCCTCTCACCTCTCCCTTTAGCCATCCATTTATCCACCAACCTCTATCAAAAAAATTGCATAAGAGCTTAAATTGCAACTATCCACTTGCCGACCGCCGCACGACGATGTACGTCGACAAAGCGGCACGGGCAGGCAAAAGGGCTTACCTGTACGTCCCTGCCTGCCCGCGGGTGGGGGGTCCGATCGGTGCCTGCGGCGGTCGGCAAATGTCCCCCGGCGATCGGTGGTGAGGGGGAGGCCATCCATTCGTGGCCCCCCCCTCGCGATTGCTCCCAGCCAATGGGATCATTTCCCTGCCTCTGTATTGTACACAGAGGCAGAGGAAATGATGTCATCTCTCCTCGGCTCGGTATTTTCCGTTCCGGGCCGAGGAGAGAAGACTGAACTGTGAGTGCACCAAACACACACACACAGTAGAACATGCCAGGCACACATTTCACCCCGATCCCCCCCCCGATCGCCCCCCAATCCCCCCCGATCACCCCCCCCCCTGTCACAAACTGACACCAAGCAGGTTTTTTTTTTTTTTTTTTTTTTTTTCTGATTACTGTATTGGTGTCAGTTTGTGTCAGTTAGTGTGTTAGGGCAGTGAGTCTTAGGCCCCCTTTAGGTCTAGGGTACCCCCCTAACCCCCCTAATAAAGTTTTAACCCCTTGATCACCCCCCGTCACCAGTGTTGCTAAGCGATCATTTTTCTGATCGCTGTATTAGTGTCGCTGGTGACGCTAGTTAGTGAGGTAAATATTTAGGTTCGCCGTCAGTGTTTTATAGCGACAGGGACCCCCCTATACTACCTAATAAATGTTTTAACCCCTTGATTGCCCCCTAGTTAACCCTTTCACCACTGATCACCGTATAACTGTTACGGGTGACGCTGGTTAGTTCGTTTATTTTTTATAGTGTCAGGGCACCCGCCGTTTATTACCGAATAAAGGTTTAGCCCCCCGATCGCCCGGCGGTGATATGCGTCGCCCCAGGCAGCGTCAGATTAGCGCCAGTACCGCTAACACCCACGCACGCAGCATACGCCTCCCTTAGTGGTATAGTATCTGTACGGATCAATATCTGATCTGATCAGATCTATACTAGCGTCCCCAGCAGTTTAGGGTTCCCAAAAACGCAGTGTTAGCGGGATCAGCCCAGATACCCGCTAGCACCTGCATTTTGTCCCTCCGCCCGGCCCAGCCCAGCCCACCCAAGTGCAGTATTGATCGATCACTGACACTTACAAAACACTAAACGCATAACTGCAGCGTTCGCAGAGTCAGGCCTGATCCCTGCGTTCGCTAACAGTTTTCTTGGTAGCGTTTTGGTGAGCTGGCAAGCACCAGCCCCAGGCAGCGTCAGGTTAGCGCCAGTACCGCTAACACCCACGCACGCACCGTACACCTCCCTTAGTGGTATAGTATCTGTACGGATCAATATCTGATCCGATCAGATCTATACTAGCGTCCCCAGCAGTTTAGGGTTCCCAAAAACGCAGTGTTAGCGGGATCAGCCCAGATACCTGCTAGCACCTGCGTTTTGCCCCTCCGCCCGGCCCAGCCCAGCCCACCCAAGTGCAGTATCGATCGATCACTGTCACTTACAAAACACTAAACGCATAACTGCAGCGTTCGCAGAGTCAGGCCTGATCCCTGCGATCGCTAACAGTTTTTTTGGTAGCGTTTTGGTGAACTGGCAAGCACCAGCCCCAGGCAGCGTCAGGTTAGCGCCAGTACCGCTAACACCCACGCACGCAGCATACACCTCCCTTAGTGGTATAGTATCTGATCGGATCAATACCTGATCCGATCAGATCTATACTAGCATCCCCAGCAGTTTAGGGTTCTCACAAACGCAGTGTTAGCGGGATCAGCCCAGATACCTGCTAGCACCTGCGTTTTGCCCCTCCGCCCGGCCCAGCCCAGCCCACCCAAGTGCAGTATCGATCGATCACTGACACTTACAAAACACTAAACGCATAACTGCAGCGTTCGCAGAGTCAGGCCTGATCCCTGCGATCGCTAACAGTTTTTTTGGTAGCGTTTTGGTGAACTGGCAAGCGCCAGCGGCCTAGTACACCCCGGTCGTAGTCAAACAAGCACTGCAGTAACACTTGGTGACGTGGCGAGTCCCATAAGTGCAGTTCAAGCTGGTGAGGTGGCAAGCACAAGTAGTGTCCCGCTGCCACCAAAAAGACAAACACAGGACCGTCGTGCCCATAGTGCCCTTCCTGCTGCATTCGCCAATCCTAATTGGGAACCCACCGCTTCTGCAGCGCCCGTACTTCCCCCATTCACATCCCCAACCAAATTCAGTCAGCTGCATGAGAGGCAATTTCTTTATGTCCTCCCGAGTACCCCTACCCAGCGAACCCCCCCAAAAAAGATGTCGTGTCTGCAGCAAGCGCGGATATAGGCGTGACACCCGCTATTATTGTCCCTCCTGTCCTGACAATCCTGGTCTTTGCATTGGTGAATGTTTTGAATGCTACCATTCACTAGTTGAGTATTAGCGTAGGGTACAGCATTGCACAGACTAGGCACACTTTCACAGGGTCTCCCAAGATGCCATCGCATTTTGAGAGACCCGAACCTGGAACCGGTTACAGTTATAAAAGTTAGTTACAAAAAAATGTGAAAAAAAAAAAAAAACACAAACAAAAATATAAAATAAAAAAAAAATAGTTGGCGTTTTATTGTTCTCTCTCTCTCTATTCTCTCTCTATTGTTCTGCTCTTTTTTACTGTATTCTATTCTGCAATGTTTTATTGTTATTATGTTTTATCATGTTTGCTTTTCAGGTATGCAATTTTTTATACCTTACCGTTTACTGTGCTTTATTGTTAACCATTTTTTTGTCTTCAGGTACGCCATTCACGACTTTGAGTGGTTATACCAGAATGATGCCTGCAGGTTTAGGTATCATCTTGGTATCATTCTTTTCAGCCAGCGGTCAGCTTTCATGTAAAAGCAATCCTAGCGGCTAATTAGCCTCTAGACTGCTTTTACAAGCAGTCGGAAGGGAATGCCCCCCCCCCCCCAACGTCTTCCGTGTTTTTCTCTGGCTCTCCTGTCTCAACAGGGAACCTGAGAATGCAGCCGGTGATTCAGCCAGCTGACCATAGAGCTGATCAGAGACCAGAGTGGCTCCAAACATCTCTATGGCCTAAGAAACCGGAAGCTACGAGCATTTTATGACTTAGATTTCGCCGGATGTAAACAGCGCCATTGGGAAATTGGGAAAGCATTTTATCACACCGATCTTGGCGTGGTCAGATGCTTTGAGGGCAGAGGAGAAATCTAGGGTCTAATAGACCCCAATTTTTGCAAAAAAGAGTACCTGTCACTACCTATTGCTATGATAGGGGATATTTACATTCCCCGAGATAACAATAAAAATGATTTTAAAAAAAAATGAAAGGAACAGTTTAAAAATAAGATAAAAAAATAATAATAATAATGAAAAAAAAAAAAAAAAAAAAAAAAAGCACCCCTGTCCCCCCTGCTCTCGCGCTAAGGCGAACGCAAGCGTCGGTCTGGCGTCAAATGTAAACAGCAATTGCACCATGCATGTGAGGTATCACCGCGAAGGCCAGATCGAGGGCAGTAATTTTAGCAGTAGACCTCCTCTGTAAATCTAAAGTGGTAACCTGTAAAGGCTTTTAAAGGCTTTTAAAAATGTATTTAGTTTGTCGCCACTGCACGTTTGTGCGCAATTTTAAAGCATGTCATGTTTGGTATCCATGTACTCGGCCTAAGATCATCTTTTTTATTTCACCAAACATTTGGGCAATATAGTGTGTTTTAGTGCATTAAAATGTAAAAAAGTGTGTTTTTCCCCAAAAAATGCGTTTGAAAAATCGCTGCGCAAATACTGTGTGAAAAAAAAAAATGAAACACCCACCATTTTCATCTGTAGGGCATTTGCTTTAAAAAAAAAAATAATGTTTGGGGGTTCAAAGTAATTTTCTTGCAAAAAAAAAATATTTTTTTATGTAAACAATAAGTGTAAGAAAGGGCTTTGTCTTCAAGTGGTTAGAAGAGTGGGTGATGTGTGACATAAGCTTCTAAATGTTGTGCATAAAATGCCAGGACAGTTCAAAACCCCCCCAAATGACCCCATTTTGGAAAGTAGACACCCCAAGCTATTTGCTGAGAGGCATGTCGAGTCCATGGAATATTTTATATTGTGACACAAGTTGCGGGAAAGAGACAATTTTTAATTTTTTTTATTTTTTTTTGCGCAAAGTTGTCACTAAATGATATTTTGCTCAAACATGCCATGGGAATATGTGAAATTACACCCCAAAATACATTCTGCTGCTTCTCCTGAGTACGGGGATACCACATGTGTGAGACTTTTTGGGAGCCTAGCCGCGTACGGGACCCCAAAAACCAAGCACCGCCTTCAGGCTTTCTAAGGCCATAAATGTTTGATTTCACTCTTCACTGCCTATCACAGTTTCGGAGGCCATGGAATGCCCAGGTGGCAAAAAACCCCCCCAAATGACCCCATTTTGGAAAGTAGACACCCCAAGCTATTTCTTGAGTGGTATAGTGAGTATTTTGCAGACCTCAGTTTTTGTCACAAAGTTTTGAAAATTGAAAAAAGAAAAAAAAAAAATGTTTTTCTCGTCTTTCTTTATTTTCAAAAACAAATGAGAGCTGCAAAATACTCACCATGCCTCTCAGCAAATAGCTTGGGGTGTCTACTTTCCAAAATGGGGTCATTTGGGGGGGTTTGTGCCACCTGGGCATTCCATGGCCTCCGAAACTGTGATAGGCAGTGAGGAGTAAAATCAAAAATGTACGCCCTTAGAAATCCTGAAGGCAGTGATTGGTTTTCGGGGCCCCGTACGCGGCTAGGCTCCCAAAAAGTCTCACACATGTGGTATCCCCATACTCAGGAGAAGCAGCTAAATGTATTTTGGGGTGCAATTCCACATATGCCCATGGTCTGTGTGAGCAATATATCATTTAGTGACAACTTTGTGCAAAAAAAAAAAAAAAAAAAAAAAATTGTCACTTTCCCGCAACTTGTGTCAAAATATAAAACATTCCATGGACTCAACATGCCTCAAAGCAAATAACTTGGGGTGTCTACTTTCCAAAATGGGGTCATTTGGGGGGGTTTTATGCCATCTGGGCATTTTATGGCCTTCAAAACTGTGATAGGTAGTGAGGAGTAAAATCAAAAATGTACGCCCTTAGAAATCCTGAAGGCAGTGATTGGTTTTCGGGGCCCCGTACGCGGCTAGGCTCCCAAAAAGTCCCACACATGTGGTATCCCCATACTCGGGAGAAGCAGCTAAATGTATTTTGGGGTGCAATTCCACATATGCCCATGGCCTGTGTGAGCAATATATCATTTAGTGACAACTTTTTGTAATTTTTTTTTTTTTTTTTGTCATTATTCAATCACTTGGGACAAAAAAAATGAATATCCAATGGGCTCAACATGCCTCTCAGCAAATTCCTTGGGGTGTCTACTTTCCAAAATGGGGTCATTTGTGGGGGTTTTGTACTGCCCTGCCATTTTAGCACCTCAAGAAACGACATAGGCAGTCATAAATTAAAGGCTGTGTAAATTCCAGAAAATGTACCCTAGTTTGTAGGCGCTATAACTTTTGCGCAAACCAATAAATATACACTTATTGACATTTTTTTTACCAAAGACATGTGGCCGAATACATTTTGGCCTAAATGTATGACTAAAATTGAGTTTATTGGATTTTTTTTAGAACAAAAAGTAGAAAATATCATTTTTTTTCGAAATTTTCGGTCTTTTTCCGTGTATAGCGCAAAAAATAAAAACGGCAGAGGTGATCAAATATCATCAA
This sequence comes from Lithobates septentrionalis, assembly GCA_037952835.1. Lineage (NCBI taxonomy): Eukaryota > Metazoa > Chordata > Amphibia > Anura > Ranidae > Lithobates > Lithobates septentrionalis. The sequence continues at coordinate 454,077 of JBBDGP010002744.1, read as the reverse complement.
AAGAAAGCTCTATTTGTGAGAAGAAAAGGACGCAAATTTCGTTTGGGTAGAGCATTGCATGACCGCGCAATTAGCAGTTAAAGCGACGCAGTGCTGAATTGTAAAAAGTGCTCTGGTCAGGAAGGGGGTAAAACCTTCCGGGGCTGAAGTGGCTATCTAAGAGCTTGGCTACATATAGTCTGGCTGAAATATTCTTTCTTTTCCTCTCTTCAAAACAGAACCTTGATGAGGTTCTTGTATTTATTTCTTTACATGGATGAACGATTGGGGATACATCTATACATTCATACCAAAAGGACATTATGGGTTATATTTACTAACTTTTGGTTTCTCTGTTTAGTTAGTTATTTATTCTTCATCTCCAATCAGACACCACTGTCCAACGGTTGCTGTAAGCAAGCTACAACACCTAATTTATAGGAATAGCCCTCACAATTTTGAATGCATAAGTCCATTTTTCACCTTCAGGGGGCCTATACGCACACCATCCTATATCAGGGGTTGCAGCGAGCAAGGAGATACACCGTCCACATGTCTGTCTTGTCACTCATCCACTTGAATTGGTATTTACTTAGGCTCCATTCACACTAGCGCGTTTTTTGATGCATTTTGCATTTTGCAGAAATGCACGGGAATTTTTTAACCTCCCTGGCGGTATGATTATTTCAGATTTTAGGTGCTGAAAGCGGTACCATTATTTTGCACAGAAATTTGGCGTTTTATATTGTAGGCCTGTAATTCTTAGGAATAGTTCACTTAAATCTGTCCAAACCAGAGTCTAGTAGACATCCCGGGTATGATAAAGTTTGAAAAACGAAATAAAAAATTATAATATAATAAATAACTATAAAAAATTATAACAAATAATAATATAATAATAATAAAAATTATATAATAATGTAATCAAATCAAAAACACTGAAATTTGCTTAGTTGCAGAATTGTAGCTTTTGTTACTTTTAGTGTTTGGTGATGGATCTCCCCACAAATCACTATCACTCAATTCTGCAAGTGATTCTAATTTATTATCGCTGTTTTCTAGCTGGTCTAAAACCACTTTTATTGTAAAGGGACAGTTTTGGTTGCTATGGACAATCTCCAGTTTCCTGGCAGAAAGAACAGTTTTATATATATAAAACTGCATGCAGGACACTGGGCAGACCACTAGGGACAAAGGTAATGTGAAGTTATTTGATACAGCACTGTAATCTGTAAGATTACAGTATGCTGTATCTGTACTGTGTGTTTCACTTTTGAATTTACCGCCGAACTCCGTCCCCGTGCGTCGCAACGCTCGCAGGGAACGGAGCTCGGCACTGTGAATCGAGCGAGACACGGCGGCTCGCCGATCACAGCGGGGAGACATCACAGGATACAGGGGACAAGGTAAGTAAACTCTTCCTGGATCCTGCAATGCAAGCCCGAGTCTGGCTCGGGAATACCGCTTTTGGTATGTAAAATCCACCCCGAGCCAGACTCGGGAATACCGCCAGGGGGGTTAACATGGGTTCCTATGGAACATGTTCACATCAATGCCTTTTTGTTTCTCTGCATTTTTGGAAAGGGTCAGGGACTTTTTTTCATGCAAAATGCAGCGTTTTGCATGTAATAGAATTCAATGGACAAGCATCAAAAACGCAAGTGCACCGTTTTTGCAGCGTTTTTGATGCGTTTTTGGTGCGTTTTAGATGCGTTTTTGCCTTTTTTTTTTTATTTTTTATTTTTTTTTTAATTTTTTTTAAGACTGTAAAAAAAAACTGTAAAAAAAAAACAAAAAAACGCAAAACGCAAATCGCGGCAAAATCGCGGCAAAATCGCGGCAAAAACGCTGCTCAAAAACGTGGCAAGCATGAAAAAAAAACCTCCAAAAACGCTCAAAAGCAACATGCATAGGTGTGAATCGAGCCTTAGAAATATGTGTATTTTAAGTGCCATACTCCGGATGGATGAGGGGGACGATAACACATTTAGACATAACATTTATCTTCTTTATCTCATATAGTTCTGCCCATACACATGAAGACGGTACACCAAGAGATGAGATTGCTTTAAAACAACACGCTTAGTAAACGCCCATTTTTTCGTTTAACCACAGTGAATGTTATCAGGTGGATAAGCATATTCTTTCAAAGACATATATTTTTGAGAGTTTGAGCCACAGAATTATTGGTGCATGATATGATTTATTACCATTTATTTCCTGTATGCGTAACACAAGCTCGACAGGTATATGTGTAGGAGATTGCATGGGAAACATACACTCACACATAGACCATTTATTGATCGTGTTTTTTAGTCAAGCCACAAACACATGGTTTAGTTTCCACTTTGTTTCATTTTATATATATTCTATATATACTTTCACGATGATAGATAGATATATATACACATGCTCCCTTCACGTTTTATGTTGATCTCCACTTTATTTTTCATTTTCACCTTTTATATTTATGATACACATAAATGCACATATACATGCATTTATAAAATACTTTTTTTTTTCTCCTTGTGGAGTTCAGATTACTAAAAAAGCACCCACACACCATATATGCATACACTTTGTTTGCATCTCAAATTTGGTAGAGTTCACATAAAGTCATGAAATTTGAAAGTCATGCAAACACTGTCACAGATCCTCACATGTAAGACTTTATCGTTTACAAAACACAGTGGTTTTTCATAGTGTCTCCTCATAACAACCTTTACAATATTCTCATTTATATATAAAATTTTTTTTGTAAACTGAGCAGACATATGATATCTTTCACACTATGCTGTGGCTGCTGGGCCATATGGCTCATATATACCTGCATTCATTTATATAATGGTTTACATGTTTATACGTCTAAGCGCTAGTTTTAGCACCTATCTCAGTCCCGTGGAAAGAAAGGAAACTTTATATCTTCCTAACTTTCCTTCTTCAAAAGACTTTTAAAAGCAATATAAACCTTTTATTTATGGATATTTTTTGTATTGTCTATAGAAACATCTTGTCTGCACATTCACGTCTTCAATAAACACTCCACCATAAAACACACACCCAATTAACTCTATGTTAAGAGGCCATACAATTTAACGATCAGCTGTTTAGAGTTATACAATCAGTATGGGGTCATGTGTGAGACGTATAATGTGTATATAAGTGACTTTCATTGTTGTACAAACCAGCTATGAGTAAGCGCTCTATGGGAGCGTGAAACGCATCAGCGGTTATGCTGTATCACTTCAACAGAGCAATGTACGCATTTTATACCATGTCATTTTTTCAATAAAGAAGATTTTACATTTATTACTCCAATCCGGAGTGCGGCAGTCCAGATTTTTCATTGCACCTATACCATTGGAATAGCAATCGCCAGCACCTGAAGCTCTCACAATTCACCCAGCAGAGGACGGGAAATTCAAACCCAGTTACCTGGAGCGGTGGTCACCAACCTGTTTATTACAAGTCAGTACAGGAAGAGGCCATGGAGGAAGAAGAAGAGGAGGGGGTGGAGGAGAGAGGTGTGGCAGAATCACCACTAGTAAAATTTTGGAGGCGTGGTGGCGGAACAACCTCCAACACTACTGCACCCTGTCCTGCATCCTTCCCAGCTGCCAGAAGAGTCACCCAGTGCGCGGTGAAAGAAAGGTAAAGTCCCTGTCCATGCCTGCTGGACCATGAATCAGTGATAATATGCACCTTTCCGCTGACCGCCCTGTCCAGCGAGGCCAAGACATTGCCTTCCACATGCCGGTAGAGAGCCGGAATCGCCTTCCTTGAGAAAAAGTGGTGTTTGGGAACCTGCCACTGAGGAACCGCAAATTCCACAAACTCATGGAAGGGGAGCAGAGTCTACCAACTGAAAAGGCAGCAGTTGAAGTGCTAGCAATCTAGCTAAGCTAGCATTCAACCACTGGGCATGTGGATGGCTGGGAGCGAACTTCTTTTGGAGGTGCAGCAGCTGGGGCAGGGAAATTTGCCTGGTACAATCTGACGTCGGTGTACCGATAGCAGATTGCCCGCAAATACTTGGCTGTGACACACCTAATTCTACACCTTCATTCCTCTCAGTGCAGGTTTCAGAGAGGACTGAAGGTATAGTGGGGTTGGAGATCCAAGCTGATGAGGAGCAAGGAGAGGTCCACTTTGTTCTTTGATGTGGGTCTTTTAGGTACGCTTGCCAACGAACTGCATAGCAGGTCAACATATGTCTGGTCAAGCATGTGGTGCCCAAGTGGGTGATGTTTTGGCCACGCGAGATATGACTGAGACATATGTTGCAAATAGCAGCGGTGCAATCCGATGCACTCCTCTCAAAAAAGGCCCACACCAAAGAACTTTTGGAATAAAGCGCAGAGACAGCAGCTCCCTGCACATACGGAGCTCCACGGTGTGATTCAGTTGGAGTGCTGCCCTTAAGCTGGCCCCTGAAGGGCATCCTGCCTCATTGGAGATGTGCCTCCTCCTCCTCCTCTCTCCTATCAGGCACCCACGTGGAGTCAGTGACTTCCTCATCCCCTCCCTCCTCATCACTGGAGCAAAGCTGGCAGTATGCTGCAGCTAGGGGAACCTGACTGCCAGATTGCTGTCCTTCTTGGGCACCCCCTCTCTCTGGGCTCACGTTACTGCCTTCCTCTAGCTGGGTACCATCATTGGAGACTTCAAAACGCTGGGCATCCTCCTGGAGCATGTACCCAACACTGTGGTCAAAGAGTTCGGGGGACTCCTCAGGAGGACATGGTGGGGCTAGGGAAGGAGTGACTGATGCCATTGGCCGAGGGAAGAGGCAGCTGCTTTGCCAGACAAAGTACCCTGAGCCTAGATGAGAGAGGATGAGGAGGATGAGGACGGCTTGGTCATCCACTCTACCAAGTCTTCGGCATGTTGCGGCTCAACACGGCCAGCTGCCGAAAAAAAGGACAAGCGTGTCCCACAGCCACATGCTGATGAGGATGCACTGTGTCCATGACCAGCACTGTTGCCTCTAGACACAGAGCCTGCTTGCCCTCTTTTATTGGTTTGTGACTGTCTGCCTCTCCTTGTTGGCCTTCCAGACATACTAATGGCCTGGAGTGAGATGTAGCTGCACAAAGCTGCGATGTATATGTATACTGATTATACTGCAGCTACCAGACTCAACTGCCTGCCTCTAGTATTATTAGTATGAGAACACCAGCAATTGTCTTCAGGTAGCTTTAGGTGCACACTGTGCAGAGGACAAAGTACACTAACTGTAAATACGGCAGCTGCCTGCCTGTGGTATTAATAGGATCAGAAGAACACCAGCAATTGTTTTCAGGTAGCTTTAGGTGCACACTGTGCAGAAGGCACAGTACACTAACTGTAAATACTGCAGCTGCCTGCCTGTGGTATTAATAGGATCAGAAGAACACCAGCAATTGTCTTCAGGTAGCTTTAGGTGCACACTGTGTAGAGGACACAGTACACTAACTGTAAATACTTCAGCTGCCTGCCTGTGGTATTAATAGGATTAGAACACCAGCAATTGTTTTCAGGTATCTTTTGTGCAGAGGACACAGTACACTAACTGTAAATACTGCAGCTGCCTGCCTGTGGTATTAATAGGATCAGAACACCAGCAATTGTCTTCAGGTAGCTTTAGGTGCACACTGTGCAGAGGACACAGTACACTAACTATAAATACTGCAGCTGCCTGCCTGTGGTATTAATAGGATCAGAAGAACACCAGCAATTGTCTTCAGGAAGCTTTTGTGCAGAGGACACAGTACATTAACTGTAAATACTGCAGCTGCCTGCCTGTGGTATTAATAGGATCAGAACACCAGCAATTGTCTTCAGGTAGCTTTAGGTGCACACTGTGCAGAGGACACAGTACACTAACTGTAAATACTGCAGCTGCCTGCCTGTGGTATTAATAGGATCAGAAGAACACCAGCAATTTTCTTCAGGTAGCTTTAGGTGCACACTGTGCAAAGGACACAGCACACTAACTGTAAATACTGTAAATACTGTAAAAACACCTGCCTGCCTGTCAGTATATTAGGAAGAGAATAACAGGAACGGATCTAGCTAAACTGAATACAGTGTACAGGCATACCCCACTTTTAAGTACACAATAGTGTTTATTTACTAAAGCTGGAAAGTGCAAAATAAGGCTCACTTCTGCATAGAAACCAATGAGCTTCTAACCCCAGCTTGTTTAATTAAGCTTTAGTAATAAAACCTGGAAGCTCATTGGTTTCTATGCAGAAGTGAGCCTGATTTTGCACTTTACAGCTTTAGTAAATAAACCCCATTGTGTACTTAAAAGTGGGGTATGCCTGTGTATATATATATACACTGTCTCTCTGTTTATCTCTCTCCGCCGCTGAAACACACTACACAAGGCCGCCACCCAGGTGGCCTTACATAGTGTGGGGCATGTACTAAACCCCCTGAGCCATAATTGGCCAAAGCCACCATGACTTTGGCCAATTATGGCTCTCTGTACAGACAGCGCTGTGATTGGCCAAGCATGCTGGTCATAGTGCATGCTTGGCCAATCATCAGCCAGCAATGCCCTGCGATGCTGCAGTGAATTATGGGCCATGACGCGCCACTCGAATTTGGCGCGAATGGCCCATAACGTTCGCAATTCAACGAACAATCGAACAGGCGATGTAGAACTCCACCATGTAACCACTTTCTCAGGACCACTGAATAGCATAAAAAAGAGCAGGTAACAAATACAAATAGTAAATGTAACCAAAACATAGCCATGGTTCTGTAGCCAAATCAGGTAGTCAGAACAAGCCAGTAAATCAGGGAGCCAGAGATCAGCGTAGTCAGAGGCAGCAGAAAGGATCAGGAACCAGAAGGGATGCCAGCCAGTCTTCAACAGGAACACAGGAGAGAGTCTCTAGCTATGTTTGCCAAAGGCGATGGAAATTGATCAAATGAACCAGGCAGTTTAAATAGCCAGGGTGCCCGGTAGTTTGTGGGGTCTGTGGGCGGGGGGGCTTATTGGAATCTGGAAGCCCCCTTTAACAAGAGGACCCCCAGATCCCGCCCCCCATGTGAATTGGTAATGGGGTACAAATGTACCCCATTACCAATGGAACTCCTGTGAATTCCTAGTGCGTCAGATGAGGGTGGGGTCACCGGGTGGCCCCGCTCTCTGTTATATAAGCAGTGTCAGAAGAAGCGAAGCGTCACACGGCTGAAGACTCCCACTGAGGCAGATCGTGCGGACGGAGCGGAGAAGAAGCCTGGAGGAAGATGCGGGAGGAGAAGAGCGGAGGAAGAAGAAAATGGAGAAGAAGAAGATGAAGAAGATGGAGGAAGAAGAAGAACACCGAAAGAACACCAGAAGAAAGAAGATGGAAGAAGAACCTGAAAGAAGAAGAAATTAATAAAAGACTTGTCAAAAACTATCTCTTGCGTTTCTTAACCTTTTTGACACTTTTTTGTGAAATGGTAGGGGTACATTTGTACCCCATTACCAGTTCACATGGGAGGGCGGGATCTGGGGGTCCCCTTGTTAAAGGGGGCTTCCAGATTCCGATAAGCCCCCCACCCACAGACCCCCACAACCACTGGGCAAGGGATGTGGGGATGAGGCCCTTCTCCCCATCAACATGGGGACAAGGTGCTTTGGGGGGCTACCTCAAAGCACCCGCCCAATGTTGAGGGCATGTGGCTTGGTATGGTTCAGGAGGGGGGGCGCTCTCTCATCCCCCCTCTTTTCCTGTGGCCTGCCAGGTTGCGCGCTCGGATAAGGGTCTGGTATGGATTTTTGGGGGGACCCCACGCCATTTTTTAAAATTTTGGCAAGGGGTTCCCCTTAAAACCCATACCAGACCTGAAGGGTCTGGTATAGATTTTGAGGGGGACCCCCGTGGCATTTTTTATATTAATTTTGGCGCGGGGTTCCCCTTAATATCCATACTAGACCCAAAGGGCCTGGTATGGAATTTAGGGGGAACCCCACGCCATTATTTTTTTTAAATTTTGGCACGGGGTTCCCTTTATTATCCATACCGGGCCTGGTATGGAATTTAGGGGGAGCCCCATGCTTATTTTTTATTTTAGTTCGGGGTTCCACTGTGGGAAAATACCATGCCGTTTTTATAAAAGAACTTTTATGTGTATTGTTGGACTGACAATTCATTATATCTGCGAGCAGTTTTAAATTACTTTTTTTCCTTTGAAATGTCATTTTGCTGTCAGACTGTTCTAAACACAGGAAACATGCGCCCCTTTACAGGCATACTATAGACAACCCCCAGGTATAAAACTTAAAGAAATATTACACTTTTATTGTTTCACTTTAAGCATTATTAAAATCACTGCTCCCGAAAAAAGTGCAGTTTTTTAAACTTTTTCTTACTTTGATACATGTCCCCTGGGGCAGGACCCAGGTCCCCAAACACTTTTTATGACAATAACTTGCATATAAGCCTTTAAAATGAGCCCTTTTGATTATTCATGTTCGTGTCCCAAAGACTTTAACAGTGTTTGCGTGTTTGAGCAAATTTTTTGCCTGTTTGCATGTTCTGATGCAAACCGAACCGGGGAGTGTTCGGCTCATCCCTACTGAGTAAGAATGAGACTATCTCGCCCTTCTGGGAGAGAGGCGTTAAGCCTCAGACAAGAATGTGATATTCTTATGGTCAGTCAGAATGAGTACCAGCACAGTGGTACCTTCAAGAAGATGCCTCCATTCTTTAAGGGCTAATATTGTAGCTAATAGGGATGAGCCAAACACCCCCCTGTTCGGTTCGCACCAGAACATGCGAACAGGAAAAAAGTTCGCTCGAACACGCGAACACCGTTAAAGTCTATGGGACACGAACATTAATATTTAAAAGTGCTAATTTTAAAGGCTTATATGCAAGTTATTGTCATAGAAAGTGTTTGGGGACCTGGGTCCTGCCCCAGGGGACAAGGTTCAATGCAAAAAAAAGTTTAAAAAACGGCCGTTTTTTCAGGAGCAGTGATTTTAATAATGCTTAAAGTCAAACAATAAAAGTGTAATATCCCTTTAAATTTTGTACCTGGGGGGGTGTCTATAGTATGCCTGTAAAGGGGCGCATGTTTCCTGTGTTTAAAACAGTCTGACAGCAAAATGACATTTCGAAGGAAAAAAAGCCATTTAAAACTACCCGCGGCTATTGCATTGCCGACAATACACATAGAAGTTAATTGATAAAAACGGCATGGGAATTCCCCACAGGGCAACCCCGAACCAATATTGAAAAAAAAAAAATGACGTGGGAGACCCCCTAAATTCCATACCAGGCCCTTCAGGTCTGGTATGGATATTAAGGGGAACCCCGCGCCAAAAAAAAAAAAAAAATGGCGCGGGGTCCCCCCAAAAATCCATACCAGACCCTTATCTGAGCACGCAACCTGGCAGGCCGCAGGAAAAGAGGGGGGGACGAGAGTGCGCCCCCCCCTCCTGAACCGTACCAGGCCACATGCCCTCAACATTGGGAGGGTGCTTTGGGGTAGCCCCCCAAAACACCTTGTCCCCATGTTGATGAGGACAAGGGCCTCATCCCCACAACCCTGGCCGGTGGTTGTGGGGGTCTGCGGGCGGGGGGCTTATCGGAATCTGGAAGCCCCCTTTAACAAGGGGACCCCCAGATCCCGGCCCCCCCCCTGTGTGAAATGGTAAGGGGGTACTTACCCCTACCATTTCACTAAAAAACTGTCAAAAATGTTAAAAATGACAAGAGACAGTTTTTGACAATTCTTTTATTTAAATGCTTCTTCTTTCTTCCTTCATCTTCTTCTGGTTCTTCTGGCTCTTCTGGTTCTTCCTCCGGTGTTCTCGTCCAGCATCTCCTCTGCGGCGTCTTCTATCTTCTTCTCCTCGGGCCGCTCCGCACCCATGGCATGAGGGGAGGCTCCCGCTCTTCTCTTCATCTTCTTCTTCATCCTCTTCTCTTCTTTCTTCTTCTCTTCTTCATTTTCTTCTCCGGGCCGCTCCGCATTCATGCTGGCATGAAGGGAGGCTCCCGCTGTGTGACGGCGTCTCTTCGTCTGGCGGCTCTTAAATAACGGGGGGCGGGGCCACCCGGTGACCCCCGCCCCCCTCTGACGCACGGTGACTTGACAGGGACTTCCCTGTGACGTCATGGGGAATGCCACAGGGAAGTCCCGTCATGTCCCGTGCCTCAGAGGGGGCGGGGTCACCGGGTGGCCCTGCCCCCCGTTATTTAAGAACCGTCAGACGAGGAGACGCCGTCACACAGCGGGAGCCTCCCTTCATGCCAGCATGAATGCGGAGCGGCCTGGAGAAGAAAATGAAGAAGAGAAGAAGAAAGAAGAGAAGAGGATGAAGAAGAAGATGAAGAGAAGAGCGGGAGCCTCCCCTCATGCCATGGGTGCGGAGCGGCCCGAGGAGAAGAAGATAGAAGACGCCACGGAGAAGATGCTGGACGAGAACACCGAAGGAAGAACCAGAAGAGCCAGAAGAACCAGAAGAAGATGAAGGAAGAAAGAAGAAGCATTTAAATAAAGGAATTGTCAAAAACTGTCTCTTGTCATTTTTAACATTTTTGACAGTTTTTTAGTGAAATGGTAGGGGTAAGTACCCCCTTACTATTTCACACAGGGGGGGGCCGGGATCTGGGGGTCCCCTTGTTAAAGGGGGCTTCCAGATTCCGATAAGCCCCCCGCCCGCAGACCCCCACAACCACCGGCCAGGGTTGTGGGGATGAGGCCCTTGTCCTCATCAACATGGGGACAAGGTGTTTTGGGGGGCTACCCCAAAGCACCCTCCCAATGTTGAGGGCATGTGGCCTGGTACAGTTCAGGAGGGGGCGCACTCTCGTCCCCCCCTCTTTTCCTGCGGCCTGCCAGGTTGCGTGCTCAGATAAGGGTCTGGTATGGATTTTTGGGGGGACCCCACGCCGTTTTTTTTTTTTTTTTTTGGTGTGGGGTTCCCCTTAATATCCATACCAGACCTGAAGGGTCTGGTATGGAATATAGGGGGAACCCCACGTCATTTTTTTTTTAAATTTTGGCCGGGGTTCCCCTTAATATCCATACCAGACCTGAAGGGCCTGGTATGGAATTTAGGGGGTCTCCCACATCATTTTTTTTTTTTTGGTTCGGGGTTGCCCTGTGGGGAATTCCCATGCCGTTTTTATCAATGAACTTCTATGTGTATTGTCGGCAATGCAATAGCCGCGGGTAGTTTTAAATGGCTTTTTTTCCTTCGAAATGTCATTTTGCTGTCAGACTGTTCTAAACACAGGAAACATGCGCCCCTTTACAGGCATACTATAGACACCCCCCAGGTACGAAATTTAAAGGGATATTACACTTTTATTGTTTGACTTTAAGCATTATTAAAATCACTGCTCCTGAAAAAACAGACGTTTTTAAAACTTTTTTTGCATTGATCCATGTCCCCTGGGGCAGGACCCAGGTCCCCAAACACTTTTTATGACAATAACTTGCATATAAGCCTTTAAAATGAGCACTTTTGATTTCTCCCATAGACTTTTAAAGGGTGTTCCGCGGCATTCGAATTTGCCGCGAACACCCCAAATTGTTCGCTGTTCGGCGAACTTGCGAACAGCCAATGTTCGAGTTGAACATGAGTTCGACTCGAACTCGAAGCTCATCCCTAGTAGCTAACAATTCTCTGTCCCCAATCTCGTGATTGCATTCTGCAGGAGACAATTTCTTGAAAAAAGTAGCCACAAGGATGCATAGCGCTCTCAGAGGTAGCCTGCTAAGACAGAAGGGTGCCCACAACAGTCTCGGATGCATCAACCTCAAGAATGAAGGGTAGCATAGGATCACGATGTGCCAACACAGGAGCAAAAACAAAGGCAGCCTTGAGAGACTCAAATGCTTTAATGGAATCCAGAGACCAATTCTGTGTGTTACTGTCCTTTCTGGTCATATCAGTGACCAGAGAAGAGTTCCAAATAAATTTCCAATAATATTGGCATAGCCAAGAAAACATTATAACAGGCGTAGACCTACGGGTCGAGGCCACTGTAGAACTGCAGATAATGTCTCTGGGTCCATCAAAAAACCGTCAGTAGAAATGTCATAACCCAGAAATTTAACCTGTTCACGATGGAACTCGCACTTCTCCAACTTATAATACAGGCTATTATCTCTCAACCCCTGTAGCACACAGGAGACATCTGTGTGGTGGCTCTCTATGGATTTAGAATATATGAGAATATCCTTGAGATAAACCACCACACATTGCTGCAACATATCTCGGAGGACATCATTGATGAACTCCTGAAATACTGCAGGAGCGTTACAAAGGCCAAACAGCATTACGAGGTATTCATAATGTCCTGTCCTGGTGTTAAATGCAGTTTTCCATTCGTTGCCCTCCTTGATCCTCACAAAATTGTATGCCCCTCTCAGATCGAGCTTCATGAAAACCGTTGCTCCCTTGAGGCGGTCAAATAATTCCGTAATCAATGGAATCGGGTAGGCGTTCTTAATCGTGATGCGATTGAGGCCCCTATAATCGATACAAGGTCTCAGTTCGCCACTCTTCTTTTTAACAAAGAAGAAGCCAGCACCAGCAGGAGATGAGGATTTGCGCATGAACCCTTGAGAAAGTGCTTCAGCAACATAGTCCTCCATAGCTTTATCCTCCCAGACAAACAAAGGGTAAACCCGACCACGGGGAGGCATAGCACCAGGTTGAAAGTCAATTGCGCAATCATATGACCGGTGTGGAGGCAAACTACTGGCTTGACCCTTGTCAAAGACATTGCTAAATTTGCGGTACTCCTCTAGAGGAGGAGAGGAAAGAGGTGCACAAGACCTTAGCCACTTTCCAAAAACATGTCTTACTGCATTGTGGAGACCAGGAAAAAACCTCAGCACAAAGCCAATCAAAAGAGGGGTTGTGCCTCAATAACCAAGGATAACCAATAACTACCAGATAATGATATGAGGAAATGACTTGGAATTGGATTATCTCATGGTGAAGAGCCCCTACGGCCATGGTCAACAGAGCAGTCTCATAAATCACATGGGCAGGCTGTAGAGGTCTCCTATCAATAGCATCAAAGGCAAGTGGAGTGGCACGAAGCTGCAGCAGAATTGAGTGCTTAGACAGAAAGGCACCGTCTATGAACAGGCTTGCAGCCCCAGAGTCGATTATATATGTTTATATGTTTATCTCGATAAACGACTCAGGCCAAGAAAGGGTAACCGGAACCAGAGGCTTATCCTTCTGGATAACTGGGGACATAACAACGCCACCTAAGATCTGTCCCCTACAGGACCTCAAAGTGTGGGCTTTTCCCGGTCGGGTAGGACAAAACTTCAAAAAGTGACCTGCCTGGCACAATCTCTCCCTCCTCCTAAAGGCCCTCTCATCTGCAGAGAGACGCGGTAAGCCCAAATGCATGTGTTCTACTTCACTGGCAGACTCGATACCAGGAGGCATGGGAGGTGAGAGAGGCAAAATAGATCAACTTCTCCATGATCTGTAGGTATGTCTCGGGCTGCTATCTCATCTTTAAGGTTTTCTGAGAAACCATGAGAAAAAGCAGCCACAACGGCCTCATTGTTCCAAGCGACCTCTGCTGCCAGAGTACGGAATTCAATGGCGTAAGCGGCAACAGTTCTTCTACTTTGTTTGATGGACATGAGGCTCTTGGCAGCAGAAGTGGAGCGCGCGGGAACGTCAAATACCTTTTTAAAGGAAACTGCAAACTCTGGGTAACTCAGAACAATGCATTTTTGCATCTCCCATAGAGGGTTTGCCCAGGCCAAGGCTCTATCAGAAAGCAAAGAAATGATGAAGCCTACTTTGCTTCTGTCCGTGGGAAATGCCTGGGACAGCATCTCAAAGTATATCCCAACCTGGTTTAGAAACCCTCTGCATTGAACTGGATTGCCCCTAAATCATTGGGGAAGCGGAGCAGAACCAGACATACCTCTTACAGAGGTAATATTCGAGGTGAGTGCCTGCACAGTGACAGCAGCAGGGATGGCCTGCAACACAGGTTGTACCGGAACAGCCACAGTGGGAGGATCCAGGTGAGCAGTGGGAATCAGGAGCATCTGTAAAGCTATAGCAAACTGATCCATGCGGTGATCCTGCTCATTTAACCTAAAAAAATAATACCACTAGTTGGATTGCCTGCATCTTCTGAATTCATGGCCTTCACCTACTGTCAGGAACCATGAAACAGACGGAGACAGAAAATGCAGTAAAAATCACACCTTTTAATAAAATGGTAAAAATGGTATAACTGGTAAACATAGTCAAAACATAGCCAGGGTTCGGTAGCCAAATCGGGTAGTCAGAACAAGCCAGGAAATCGAGGAGCCAGATATCAGCATAGTCAGAGGCAGCAGACAGGATCAGGAACCAGAAGGGACGTCAACCAGGCAAGTCTTCAACAGCAGAGAATCTCTAGATATGTTTGACCAAGGCAAAAGCAATTGATGAAATGAACAAGGCAGTTTAAATAGCCAGGAGAGGGTGGCTGTGGGCTTGACTGATGAGCAGGAGATGAACAACAGGTGAAGACATGTGAGGCTGTGCTGTGGATGAACAACAGGTGAGCCACTGTGGAACGATGAGTTCTGGCAATTAACCGACAGCTGAGCAAACTGAGCACAGAGAAGGAAGGACTGAGAGCCCAGCCCTGACAACCTCATACTTCAAGGGACCAGTGAAGAGAAGGGGTGTTTTGTTACCACCACTGAATGCAGATTGCATCCAGTTTCAGCTTCTCCTACCGCTCGAGCTGCTAAATGCGCTAAATAACCTGGGAGCCATGTCCATTGGTTTTGATAGTGCCTGCAGTGTTTCCTCATTAGGAATGAAATCTGCATTATATTAAGTGCCTGCGATGTTTCTGGAGCATGGGAGGGTCAGCTGTTTATTATTTCTTTCCTTTGGGTCTTTGTGCCATACAGGGTCTCTATTGCCATTCAAGGTCTCTGTTACGGTCTTTCCTCCCTTTCTCACCTTTTTTCTTTTCATATTTTTACAATCTTTTTCCCTTCATTTGTGCCACCTTTAATATTTGATTATCTTTTTTTTATTTTTAGATGGCCCTCCGGCGTGGCTATTTCCCCGTTGCTCATAGAGACTGTCCGCTTTGGCATCCCTATAGGGAGAGCACACCCGCCCAGCTCTCTCTTTCTAAGCCAGGGCATGTTTTCAGTGACATCATACAGGCCCATCCATGTCCGCATGCACGCTGGCTGGCAAAATAGCTGGGCATCATCTTGACTGTGGGTAAACTTGCCTTTACTTGCCAAACTTTGGAGTCCCGGGGGTGGTATTTTTGACCCGAGACATTTAAAATCCCATTTGCCTCTCCTTTGGTGGCCAAATCTGAGCATCTGTGCCTAGTGCTCTGCGGAGAATTCCTTTTGTTACTCAGCAGGCAGGCTACCCCTCTGGTACCCTCTCCTGCATAGTCATGTAAGTGCATCAGAAAAAAAATAAGAGATTTGATTTTTTGTGAAGGACTTTTCTTATATAAATTAAATATTTTCTGTCACTATTTTTTCAGCAACTTTTGCTTTCCAACTGGCCACCCTTTTTCGCCTCATGAGTCAGTCACTGGTTTTACAAGACCCTCACCTTCAAAGGTAGGAGACCAAAGTTTTCAAGAATTTAAATGAGTGCTTTTTTATGCGAATCGCTTTAATCTTTTTTAGGCCCACACGCTCACGCTCTCAAAGATCAAGAGCCATGGAGGACAGATAGTCATCAGAGGAGCGCAAAACAAATAAAACTAATAAATAATTGCGCTATTACAGGGATAAAATACAAGTGATAGCTGCCAGCATGTAACAATGTGGTGCACAGTGCGAGGAAATATGTAAATACTAAACACATGCAGCGCTAAATAAATGATAGGAATGTGCGTTTACGTCCTATATATACATCACATCATATATCGTGAAATAAATAACAGGATGATGTGTTCATATCCTATAAAGTGACCGTTATAAGTGGTATATAGTGAACTGAAAAACAATCAGTGAACATTCACAAGTAACTAAAAAACCGAGAAAGTCCATTCACAAATGATTGGAAAATAGAAAAGTCCATGGTAATTGAAGGTTCATAGACATGTATGGTGCAGCATTTTGAAGTAAAGCAGAGACTGGAGCCAAATACAGATAAAGGTTTCAGTTCACACACAGATCTTCTTATATTCAAACTCAAAGATGTAAGTGGCAGAAATGAATATCCTTACCAGAGGGGATGGACACAGTCACCGTACGGTGGAGTGTCATACGAGCTTTTAGGGTTCAAACGATCCCAGGGGTGTAAGGCTGGAAAGTCCTGGTGGTGGGTTCCATCCGGGGCGATGTTGTTGTCACATGATATGTGGATCCACAGCAGATAGAGATGTCACTCTCAGAGGGAATAAGCTGTTAGAGAAAGCGGCTTCCAACTCATGGGTGTCCCATTCATAAAAAAGGAAAGAATCTCCACATAGGGCATGAATCCAATAAAAAAATGCTTTTATTTAAAAAGCTAAAGAAATCTTTAACACGCACTTGAATAGATAAAAAGTGATCACAGAACAAAAAAAGAAGTAAAATCGCGTGGTATCAGAACATCTGAAAGCTTTAGCAACCCGACATGTTTTGGACCATAGTCCTTCTACTGGGGCATATAGCTAGATGTCTGTGCCACGCTCACATATATACAAAGTAAACCTGATAAGATAGCTAACAGCTGTGTATGCCGCCGAGAGGCGGACATAACAGCCAATCAATAGCATCCTCTGTGTAAAGGACTGCATTGCTGACAGTCCGGAGACACAAAGTTCTCCTCCAATTGCAACCCCTGAAGCGGGGTCATGTGACGGCGTCACTGCGTGTGACGTAGTCGTGCACCAGCCGACGCGCTCCGAGCTTCCATTTCGGTCAAGGAAGTGTGGATGTACAAGGCCAGGAGGTGAGGTAACCACACCCACATTGGTCATGGAGGGATGTCATTGCGCGTCAGTCCGAGGCGCTCCGATGCGCTCAACTTCTGATGTCCCCGGAAGGAAGAAAAGAACGCTCTGGCTGGCAAGAGGAGGGCAATATACATAAATATACATAATGAAAATAAAAATGGGAAAATTACTGGGAGAAGTTGTTATGTTCCCTATCCCTATATATGTATCTTGAAAGAAAAAATATATACTCTTGTATAGTTAGATGTGATATTGGGTCAGTGTGGCATAAACAAGAAATAAAAATTAAAAAAACATCCTTTTTTCCAGAAACCAAAGGGTATTATCCCTGCAAAAAATGCAGTGTATGTACACATAACCTTTGTGGAAACCATAAATCCGTATGTTTTCAGTCTGCCATTACTTCCACCATCTATCAGATTAGACATTTTGTTACATGTACTACTCGCTACATTGTGTACCTTATTACATGTCCCTGCAATATGCAGTACGTGGGTCGTACTATAAGATCATTCAGTACCCGAGTAAATGAACATATTACTGCTATTAAAAAAGGTTGCACTAATCACAGTGTCCCTCGACACTTCTTAGAGTTTCACAATAAGAATCCGAGGGGCTCTAAGTTATAGATAAGTTTGTTTCATCATGGGGGGGGTGGGAGCACGTACCAGGGGGGTATCTAAGCTTGAAACGTTTCTGATCTACCAGTTGAAAAGCTACTCCCCCCAAGGGTTAAACGTGGAATGGGACATAAACGCATTTATAAATAAGTCTTAATAGCCTAAATAGTCTCTGCTACTTACATATGTTTTTGCACCATTATACATTTCTTATAGGACTCTATAGTATACATGGTCGCTGATCGGAGTTTCACATCATTTAATGGGCATATTTTTGCTTTTTTGCTTTTTAATTTTTATTTCTTGTTTATGCCACACTGACCCAATATCACATATATCTATACAAGAATATATATTTTTTCTTTCAAGATACATATATAGGGATAGGGAACATAACAACTTCTCCCAGTAATTTTCCCATTTTTATTTTCATTATGTATATTTATGTATATTGCCCTCTTCTTGCCACCCAGAGCGTTCTTTTCTTCCTTCCGGGGACATCGGAAGTTGAGCGCATCGGAGCGCCTCGGAATGACGCGCGATGACATCCCTCCATGGCCAGTGTGGGTGTGGTTACCTCACCTCCTGGCCTTGTACATCCACACTTCCTTGACCGAAATGGAGGCTCGGAGCGCGACAGCTGGTGCGCGATGACGTCACGCGCAGTGACACCGTCACATGACCCCGCTTCAGCGGTTGCAATTGGAGGAGAACTTTGTGTCTCCGGACTGTCAGCAATGCAGTCCTTTACACAGAGGATGCTATTGATTGGCTGTTATGTCCGCCTCTCGGCGGCATACACAGCTGTTAGCTATCTTATCAGGTTTACTTTGTATATATGTGAGCGTGGTAAAGACATCTAGCTATATGCCCCAGTAGAAGGACTATGGTCCGAAACATGTCGGGTTGCTAAAGCTTTCAGATGTTCTGATACCACACGATTTTACTTCTTTTTTTGTTCTGTGATCACTTTTTATCTATTCAAGTGCGTGTTAAAGATTTCTTTAGCTTTTTAAATAAAAGCATTTTTTTTATTGGATTCATGCCCTATGTGGAGATTCTTTCCTTTTTTATGAATGGGACACCCATGAGTTGGAAGCCGTTTTCTCTAACAGCTTATTCCCTCTGAGAGTGACATCTCTATCTGCTGTGGATCCACATATCATGTGACAACTACGGTCGCCCCGGATGGAACCCACCACCAGGACTTTCCAGCCTTACACCCCTGGGATCGTTTGAACCCTAAAAGCTCGTATGACACTCCACCGTACGGTGACTGTGTCCATCCCCTCTGGTAAGGATATTCATTTCTGCCACTTACATCTTTGAGTTTGAATATAAGAAGATCTGTGTGTGAACTGAAACCTTTATCTGTATTTGGCTCCAGTCTCTGCTTTACTTCAAAATGCTGCACCATACATGTCTATGAACCTTCAATTACCATGGACTTTTCTATTTTCCAATCATTTGTGAATGGACTTTCTCGATTTTTTAGTTACTTGTGAATGTTCACTGATTGTAGTTCAGTTCACTATATACCACTTATAACGGTCACTTTATAGGATATGAACACATCATCCTGTTATTTATTTCACGATATATGATGTGATGTATATATAGGATGTAAACGCACATTCCTATAATTTATTTAGCGCTGCATGTGTTTAGTATTTACATCAGAGGAGCGTAGCCCTAGATGCCACTCCCACCCAGGTAAAAAGTACAAAAAGAGACGTCATATCTCCTCTTCCCCAGAGCAAAAGTCCTGCTGGGGATGTGGTGCAGTGCTTATGCCTAATAAATTGGTGTGTAAGGATTGTTTGGAAGAATTCACAGTCAACAGAGAACAAGAGAATGTTCAAGTGACATGATGTGGTGCAAGACTCTATTTCTGAATTAAAGTGGTTGTAAAGTCATTGAGTATCATTACTGCCAGCCCCTCTGTTATAACAAGGTATAAAACAGTGTGAATGTTTTTTTTTAAATGATGCTGCTAAATATCTTATCTCAGAGCACCGATGTATGGTCATGTCGCCGCTCTCCTCCCCTATCTAAGGACTACATCAGGAGGGGTTGAGATTCATTCACCCTCTGATGTCAGCCGGGAGGTCACGTGAATGCTTTGCTGTCTGCTCAGCCCCTCCCGCTGTAGTCCTTAGATCGAGGAAGGAGAGTGGCGGGAGGTCACGTGACCTCAGAGCAGTGCTCTGAAATAAGGTAGTTAGCAGCATCATTTCAAAAAAACATTGACACTGTGTATTATACCTTGTTATAACTGAGGGGCTGGCAGTAAGGGTACTCACTGACATTACTGCCATGCCAAACATCTACGGGAGGGGCGGGGTGGGTTTGGAGATCACTCACACACTAGGAACAAACAGACAGGGAGGGAGGGGGAGAGAGGAGCTACTATAACACAGTGGGATGACAGAGGCACGTAAACTGACCAAGGTATCAAGGATGAGCAGCCATAATTACCCTGGTCAGTCCACATAGGGGACACAGGAACAGGCAGGATCAACCAGGAATTGTATTGCAAAGAAAGGGACAAATTACACAGCACAAGAATTATGCTGTTTAACATGCTTTAAAGGAACAGGATTTTTTTTTTTCAGGATTGCAACCTTTTTTAACAGCGGTCTCCCAACCTGACACCCTCCCAATTGTGCCAACCAAGAAGCTCCACAAAAAGAGCAACCTGGCACCTCTCCAGGTATTGATCAACTTCCTAGAGCTACTTCCTTAGTTAGTGGACAGCCTGCTGACAATAGTGACTCCTCTCTGTCACAGGAGGAGGATCCAGAACAGCTCGGTTTCAGCTTTCCATTAGCAATTTATCAAGCCATTGAATGGGAGGAGGAAAAGCCCCCAAAAAAGTAAAAAAACATATTTCCCCATTCTTCACAAGCAACAATCTTTCTTAACGTTCATGGAGGAAATTAAAGATGTAATAAAGCGGGGGAAGGGGATGGGCGTGACCGGAGGCTGAGGGAGAGGGGAGGGCGTTGAGAACCCGGACCTAGCCGCTATCAGCTGTTCCTCCCGACGCCCGCCCGCCACCCATGCCGGATGTTCGGGATGCCGTAGCGGCTTTCCCCCATGCTTATGACGGCCGGAGGGTGGAGGAGACAAGGAGTAAGCAGCTGGCTCATGATCTAGCCGAAGCCATGGCTCTCCTGGAGACAGGAGTTTAAAAACTGCACCGGACCCTTCATTTGAGTGCTCGCGCTGGCTGCCAGCACACAGGTGGATACCGCTGGTTAGCGGTTTTCATGACAGGAGGAAGAAAGACTGTCCAGCTACACAGCGCGCTGCACATCTGAGGTAACCTGTCTGTGTCACCCCTAATGAACGTGAACCTGGGGAACCCTCCTGTAGTGTCATCTCCCGGTGAGTCTTTACTTTGATGTATTGGAGGGGGCATTTCAAAGGCTGAAGAGGGAGTTATAAGGTGCAAGGTGATCATACTGCCTAGCGCTACCACCTCAGGGCTTTGTTGAACTTTCTGGAGCCGGTTTCCGGAGGCGGTTTTCTCCCCTGGGGTATCAGCAGACCACTGGTTTATTTGGGAAGAAAAAAGTTGGCAGCAATTGTACAGGTGGTACAAACCTTTGCCCCCAAAATCCTAAAGGGTGAGGGTGGATAAGATGACCAGGAAAAAAGGGTCAGAGGAGGCCGCAGCACAGGAGGGAGCGCACAATTTGCGAGGTCCCAAGGAAAAGGTAGCCCAGGGAGCGGCCGCTAAATTGGAGCGATTTGCCCACACACCAAATTGCACACCAAAAAAGGGAAACCAGGGGGGTGCACAACTCCAAGGGGCACAGATTAATCACCCTGGGGGGAGGAAGAGCCAAGGTCCAGCTGAAATCTGTATACCTTCAGTAACCGAATCAGCATTGCAGACATGTTTGGTAAAGGAGAGTGGCCTGAGTGGCCTGGGCCATGAAGCAATAAAGGATAAGGAGGCCGCAGAGCAGGAACCATCCCTGAAGGACATCCTTCAAGCAATTAATGTCTGCAAGACCACGTTGTCGGATCTATCAGACCAACTTAGAGGAATTAGAGATGACCTGGTCATATTGAAAAAGGATATGCAAGAGGTATGTGCCCGTACCACTGCTTTAGAAGAGAGGCTCAGTCAGGTGGAGGACGATGTGAACCCACTGAGACAGAAGGTTAAGAAGATGAAGGTACAGCTAGACACATGCCTCCAGAAAATTGATGAATATAAGAACAGAGCACGCAGGAAGAACGTGAGGGTCCTGGGTCTCCCCGAAAAGAGTGAGGGCAACAACCCTGTAGAATTCATGGAGGGATGGTTCAGGGACATGTTTGGTAAGGACGCTTTCTCCAAAATGTTTGCTATTGAGCGAGCACACAGAATTGCCCCGAGGGTCCCACATCCAGGGGGTCAGCCAAGGCCACTCATAGTTAAAATTCTGTTTTTCAGAGATAAAATGACTATTCTCCAGAAAGCGAGGGAGATGAAAAATATCCTGTATAATGGGGCAAGAATATCTTTGTATCCAGATTTTTCCCCTGAACTGCAGAGACAGAGAGCGAAGTTTGTAGAATGTAAGCGAAGCTTACAGCGGCATGGACTCAGATATGCGCTGCTGTACCCAGCTCGTTTACGGGTAATAGCAAATGGAGAGGTGAAATTTTTTAATGACCCTGCAGAGGTGTCCTCATGGTTAGAAGGGTATGAGGGAAGGCTGCGGCCAGGTGAGGGGATTCGGGGAGAGGGGGGAGGAAGTAGGAGATCGGAATTTGTTTTTTTTTCTTTTTGCCCCTTTTTTCTTTTCCTTTCTCTTTTTCTCGCCTCCCTCCCTTCCCCCCCCCCCTCCCCCTTTTCTTTTTTCCCCTCCTATCCTTTTCACAGTTGGTATAGTAGGGATATATGGTTCAATGGTGTGGGTTTTAGGGAGAAGCAGCCATGGGAAAGGGAAGGGAGAGACAACTTTTCTTGTTTTTTTTTTTTTTTCCCTTCTCTTTCCTGTTGGTGTTTACACTTATTAAGTATGTTGGGGGTAATACCCCCCTTATAAAGGTTCGGGTTGCAACGCAAGAGGAGGAAGGTGGTACACCTAGGTTTAAAGGGTTAACCACGGTCACTTTGGAAGCTCAGTGGGAAGGGCCCAAGATTGGGTCGGTGGGGGAGGGGGGAGGGTTTAGATGGAGTGGGGGGGGGGGAGGTGGGGGGTTGGGAGGGCTGGGAGGGTGTGGGGGCGAGGATGTGTGAATGGGGGTTTGGGGGGAGATAGGGGGGTAGAGTGGAGTGAAAAAGTAATAGCACCAAAATTTCAAAAATTAATCACAACAGTGTTGGAAATTGAGTATTATTTAGAGTTAAGAAATAGGAACAGGTGTAGCACTGAAGTTACACAAAAAGTAATAGCACCAAAATTTTAAAAAATTAATCACAACAGTGTTGGAAACTGAGTATTATTTCGAATTAAGATATAGGAACAGGTGATGGTAGGCACAAAAACAGATACGAGGGTAATGTTAGGAATAGTTAATTGTGTGAAGGTATGTTCGTGGAATGTGCGGGGGGTGAAAGATGCATGTAAGAAACAAGCAATTTTCTCTATGGCCAGAATAAGGGATGTCAGGATACTCTGCCTCCAGGAGACCCATTTAGACAGGGGTTCGGTCAACATTCTAAGGAATAGGGGCTACCAAGAGCAGTTCCACTCAACCTATTCCTCGTACTCAAGAGGAGTGAGTGTGCTGATAAACACCAGATTGGTTTTCTCCTGTAGACAGAGCAAACTGGATAAGTATGGTCGGTACGTTTTTCTCTATTGTAATATTGAGGGGCGGGATTGTATTCTTGCGGGTGTATATATTCCCCCACCATTTAAAACAGAGATACTCAACAAACTGATAAATTTTACAGCGGACAAACCAGGGGTACCGGTCATAGTAATGGGGGATTTTAATATGGCTATGGATAACCGTTTAGATAGATTCCCGACAGGGCTGGCTCCTGGAGGGATATCTAGGGGCCCGCTTCTCCAATTTTGTGAGGAAGTGGGTTGGGTGGATGTCTGGAGGAGGTGGCATCCGGGTGCGAGGCAATATTCATGCCACTCAAGGACGCATGCCACCCTCTCCAGGATAGATTTGGTGCTCTGTAACGAGGAAGCTCTGAAAATGGTGGAAGAGATAGATTATGATCTTAGGGGGCTCTCAGATCATTCTCCAGTGGTTTTTTCAGTGAAAATGGGGTGGAACACTGGACGAGGGGAGTGGAAATTGAACCCCTTCTGGCTTGAAGTGATTGAGGACGATGGAGGGATCATCAGTAACCTGAAGGAGTTCATAAACCTGAATCAAGGGTCTGCCCCGATAGGTATCACTTGGGATGCCTTGAAGGCATTCCTTAGAGGGGTTCTTGTACAGAAAATCTCCTATGTCAAGAAGAAAGCACAAGCTAAGGAACAAAGAACAAGGGAAATGGTGAGGGAGGTAGAAGCTAGATATCTGGAGGAGCCTACCACAGTCAGATATGAGGCTTGGGTAGAGGGCCAGGAGGAATATAGAAAATTAATCCTGGAAAAAGAGGAAAAGAGTAGAATGTTTCAGAAACAGAATTTTTTTTGTGAAGGGGAAATGGTGGGTAGAACTTTGGCATTAATAGCTAGGGCAAATGGCCCCTCCTCCACGATACCGGCGGTGTGGGATAGAGGCGGGGGTATTATAAGGCATACTCCTGGTATGGTGGAAGTGTTCAAAGATTATTATGAAGATCTGTATAAGGCCCCTCAGTTAGATGTAGAAGGGGAGATGTGGGAGTTCTTTGAAAGACTCAAAATTGCTCCTCTAGCCAGAGAGGAAAGAGATACCCTGGACGCCCCGCTGACACTGGTGGAGATACAAAAAGTGGTAAAGGAAATGGCGAATCAAAAAGCGCCAGGACCTGATGGTTTGCCTGCAGAACTGTATAAAAAATATGGGGAAGTTTTGCTCCCACAACTAGTAGAAGTTTTGAATGGGGCCGTGACGGAAGGTAAATTACCCATGTCTATGACAGAAGCTACGATCATAATATTGTTAAAAGAGGGGAAGAACCCGTTAGATGCTGCCTCATACAGACCAATCTCACTTTTATGTACAGATGTTAAGATTCTGGCTAAAGTTTTAGCGAATAGGTTAAAAAAAATAATTTCTAGAGTAATACACGCGGATCAAACCGGTTTTATTCCGGATAGATCGGTGAGTATGAATATTAGGCGAATGTATAGTAACATACAAGTACCTATGGAGAAGGGAGGCAACAGGGCTATTCTATCTTTAGATGCGGTTAAGGCATTTAATAGCCTTGAGTGGCACTATCTGTGGAAGGTACTGGCAGAGTTTAAATTCGGCCCTAACTTTGTGAAATGGCTGAGGCTACTATATGATAACCCGAAAGCTAGAGTCAGAGTTAATGGTGAGTGCTCTGAGTGGTTCCAGTTGGGGAGGGGGACGAGACAGGGGTGCCCATTGTCGCCCCTGCTCTTCGCCCTCGCACTGGAGCCCTTGGCAATCGCTCTGAGAACGTCACAGGAAATCCAGGGCTTCAAAAGCAGGGGTGCAGAGGAGAAAGTCGCTATGTATGCCGACGATATCCTGTTATTCTTGGGAGATACACAGACCTCCTTGCCAGCAGCCATGAGGCTAATTAAAGAATTTGGACATTTCTCGGGCTTGAAGATTAACTGGGATAAATCGGCTTTATTGCCGATAGATCCCTTGGTAAATCCTCTCCCTAGTCAGGTGAATTCGATAAAAATTGTAAACCAAATGAGATACCTGGGGGTAAATATAACAAAAGATCCAGGGCAGTTCATAACAGGCAATGTAGTACCATTATTGACAAAATTAAAGCAGAAGAGTCGGGTGTGGGGTGGTCTTCCTCTCTCGGTCGCCGGCAGATGTAATCTTATCAAAATGATATGGATGCCACAAATTTTATTTATACTACAGAATTCCCCTGTCTGGATTCCAAGGCATTGGTTTAGGAGGCTGGATAGTCTGTTCAGGGAATTAATCTGGAAAAATGGTGTGGCAAGGATAGGTTTGAAAACGCTGCGGCGGCCGAGGGAGGAGGGAGGCCTGGCGCTGCCGGACCCCTGGAGCTACTTCTTAGCAGCCCAAATACAGTTTATGAGAGGCAGCAATGTGCCTGAAGAAAGGTCAGGAAGAGATAACTTATTGATGAGTAACATCAGTTATGCTACAGAGGTGGAGGCAGTGGAGGCAGAATCCTTTGGACATAGCTGCCCCACAACACAGTTAATGATCAGAAGCTGGAAGATGGTAAAGGCTGTACTAGGATACTCGGGGTTCTCCGAATTTTCCCCGTTATGGAACAACAAAAATCTGAAGGAGCTCAGTGTGATGGGGAAAATGGAAGAGTGGGATAGGAGGGGTATCCACCGTCTGAGGCAGATGTATAGAGCAGGGAGGATGAAGTTGTTCCAGGAGTTAAGAGAGGAGTTTGCAGTGCCCAATAGATTGTTCTTTGGCTACTTGCAGGTAAGACATGCCTTCGAGGCACAATTTAAGGGCAAAGAGATAGAGTGGAGTGAAATGCCCTTACTAAGGAAATTGGTAAATAGCAAGGGATCTAGAGGGCTGATTTCAGAAATGTACAGGAGTATAATCAAGGCGGGGCAGGAGGGAGAGGTAGAGCCCAAGAGGAGAACTAAATGGGGGGAAGAGATCGGCACCATAACAGAGGAACAATGGAAGTTTAATCTAGCATTGGGCCCAAGGGTATCTCTGTCACCATCACAAGGGGTCTCCCATCTGTACCTAATTTATAGACTTTACTATACACCAGAAAAATTATTCAGGTTCGGAAAGAGGCAGGAGGCGAATTGTCAGCGTTGTGGAGATGGAAGAGGCGACCTGATACACATGTTTTGGCGATGCCCCAAGTTACATAGATATTGGGAAAAACTAGTGGAGGAAATCAATGTAATATTTAGATCTTCACTGGCGATGGAGGCCCGAACCTGCCTTTTGAGTTTATTTGAGAAAAATGATATGCTGAAGGACACCCAGACGGCAATTATAAGATGTTTGTTTCAGGGTAGGAAAATTATAGCACGGAAGTGGCAGGCGAAAGAACCCCCAACGGTAGGAGAATGGAGAAGAGAGGTCAAGGATATGATCATTAAGGAGGAATTCTGGTACAGAAGGAGAGGAAATTTAAAGAAATACAAGAGTATATGGAAGTTATGGCTGGAGCATGAATGAATTAGTGAGGCGTAATAGAATCTAGGTTGTGCGGGTGGTGTGTGTTTGGGTGGAGGGGGGGGGGTTTGAGGGGGATGGAGGGAGGGAGATAGCAGCAGACACTACTGTAGTTTGTACAAACACTATGTATAACTTCCGCTTGGCTGGAGAATTTGTTGCTTTTATTTCTTTTCTAATTTAGAAGTTTTTGAATAAATAAAGATAAAATTGTATATTAGCCACAATGATGTGAAAAAAAGAGATGGGCTAGTTTTTGATTTTTAAAGTTGAAACAACGTCTCTTAGGAAAAAATTCGCTGAAGTGGTTAAAAAAAAAAAAAAAAAATGTAATAAAGCAGGAGTAGCAAAAAAACTAAAAAAGGGTCTCCTTGAACCATTTAAACAAATTGTATCCATTTCAGGAGTTGGATGTAGCATCGCTTGAAACCCCACCCACTGTGGAAGCGCCGATAGTTTGTCTAGCAAACAATCTCTGTTTCATTATTTTTTATTGAAGTTTTCATGTGAACAACAGTATAACAGTACATCCATATACAGTTACAAGTATTCTTTGGTTGCTTCTGTGAATGCATCCAACACGTAATTCAACATATCACGGTGTACACTTTATAGTAATTGTAAACCGAGTTAAACTGAGTATTACAAACTTTTTTCTTGTATTCACAAGAATGGGACCGGGACTGGGAGCCTCCCCCCCAGACACCCCATCTGGGAACAAACTGTGTCCGGAGAGGTGCCCCCCCTCCCTCCCCTTGATCTTAATTATATTCCAGTTGTTAGAATACTTATTTCTTGGAACTCTCAATTTTACTCCATATTATCTTTCATAAATACTTATTTGTACTGGTGCAATGTAACATAGAATTGCTGACAAAACTCAATATAAAAAGATAATGAAGTCAAATATACGGCTGAGTGTTTAAGCTTTTACCAAACACATTATTACTAATTATAGAAAAAATAAAAAGAAAGGAAGAGAAGGTGAAAATTAAAAACTATAAAAAATTATAAAATAAAGAAATGTAAAACCAAACATAAGATTGCAATGACAACATCTTACCACCAATTGACATTTTAGTTATTATGTCCATACCAGAAAGTTAATGAGAAGATTCTGGAACTCTTGCGCACCATGGAGCCCATTCACTCTTTAATTTTGCCATTGAATTAATGGAATGAGCAAAAAAGTTTTCATATTGGTAGTGGGTATTAACTCTATTTATTACTTCACTAATATTTGGTATATTATTTGATTTCCATTTTGAAGTGATGGATAAACGTGCTGCTATTAATATGTGAGTAGTTAAACGTCTGTATTTTATTGGTATTTTATCTATTCCTAAGTTGAGGAGAGCTAATGCAGGAGTGGGGGAAAAGACTATTCCAGTGATTTTTGCTAGCAAAGAGAAAATCGAGTTCCAGAAGCTTCTTACAGATTTACACTCCCACAATATGTGAAATATCGTTCCATTGCTACCACAGTTTCGCCAACATTGTATATCAGAGCTATGGAAGATTTGTGAAATTCTCATCGGAGTTAGGTAGCTTCTATATAGCAACTTAAGGGACATATCCCAATGGTTAGTACAGTGGGAATATAAATGGTTAGCCTGAATAGCTTTGTTCCACTCAGTTAAAGCAAATTTACTCCTAAGGTCTCTTTCCCAGTTTAGCATACTGGCAGTTTTAGTTTGATTATGTGTGTTTTGCAAATATTTGTAGAACCATGTGAGACCTTTAGGTTTGTTGAAAGAGGTGGATATGTATGTCCACACTGTAGGGTTGTGGTTAAGAAAGGGGTGTGGATATTTAATATGATAGTGGTGTAGCTGGATATTTGCGTATGATGGTGTTGATGAGTTTTGAGCTTTGAATTGTATATATGTCAAATTTCTTGAAACGTCTTTTTTGATTATTTTTAAGGAAGGGATAAGGTATTCGTACATGCCTAAAGAAATTACTCTTTTCTGTAAGGCTTTGCTGCCATCATCTTTTGCATTAACTGTTTTCCATGCATTGACCGTTGCATTTATAGAGGGAAAGTTGGGATGAAACAATGGTCTGTTCGTAAGTGTGGCTAATAGAAGTGAAGGTAGATCTCTGTGTTGTACTATTGCTTTTTCTATTTGCACCCATAGTTTATCTGACGTCTGGGTGAACCAAGATTTGGCCTGGTCCAGAAGTGCTGCTACATAATAATTGCGTATATTGGGGAAACCCATTCCACCTTTCTGTTTTTGTTTTTGTAAGGTAGAGTAAGATAGCTATTTTACCAGCCCATATAAATTTCCTTAGTATTTTATCTGTTGTGATAAAGAAGTGTTCAGGTAAAATGATAGGGATAGTGCGGAAATAGTATAATATTTTTGGTAAAACAGTCATTTTAAAAGCGGCTATTCTCCCTATCCATGAGAGTTCATGTGAGGAGATATGTTCAAGGTCGTTTTTTATTGTATTTAATAAGGAGGGGTAGTTATGGTCGTACACAGTGGCCGAAGGATAAGAGAGATTTATCCCCAAATATTTCAAATATTTGTGAGCCCACTCAAAAGGGAAGTCGGATTTTAACTTTTTAAGGTTAGATTTATTAATATGTATGGGGAGAATTGAAGATTTGCTAATGTTGAGTTTATAGTATGATATTTTCCCGAAATCATTAAGAATTTGTTGAGTTCTGTCAAGAGATGTGGTTGGTGAAGTTAGTGTCAGTACCACATCATCAGCAAATAGTCCTATCCTGTGATCCACGTCCGACACCACAATGCCTTTGATAAGAGTATCTTTTCTTATTGTCTCCGCCAGGGGTTCCATCACCAGTGAGAAGATCAGTGGCGATAGAGGACAGCCCTGGCGGGTCCCGTTTGTTATATGAAATTTGTCAGACATGGCGTTAGAGGTATAAACCTGTGCCGTTGGGACTGTGTAGAGTGCTGATATGGAAGAAAGGATAGGACCACTAAGGCCGAACTTCGCAAGTGTCGCTAGTAGGTACCCCCAGTGGACCCGATCGAACGCCTTTTCGGCGTCTAGCGTCAGGAACACTGTGGGCACCTTTCGCGTTTCTGCTATTTTGAGGAGGTTGAACATTCTACGGGTTCCATCCGGGGCTTGTCTCCCTTTTACAAAGCCTACTTGATCCGCTTTGATTAGGTAAGGGGTTACTTCCGCTAAGCGGTTAGCTAAAATTTTTGAATATATTTTCAAATCTGTGTTGAGCAAGGATATGGGCCTAAAGTTTTGTGGGGCGTCTGTTTTTTTCCCTGGTTTGGGGAGGGTTACTATAACTGCTTGAAGCATTTCTTCTGGAAATGTGCTGTCGGTGGATGCTTTCTGAAAGAGTTTATTCATATATGGCACTAAAATACTGGAGAAGGCATTATAATACTCTGCCGAGAAGCCATCGGCACCAGGTGATTTGTTATGGGGTAGAGATTGGACAGCTAGGGCAATTTCTTTATTTGTTATTACAGAATTTAAGTGCATTAATTGGTCACTATTTAGGGAAGGAAGGTTAACTGAATTAAGGAAAGTATTGATTCCTTTGTCTGTAGGTTGTGTCGTTGAGGGGTCTTCTTTCAAATTGTATAGTTGTTTATAGTACTTACAGAATGCATTTGCAATGTCCTTTGGGTGGTGCACTAATTGTGAGGTGATAGGGTCTATAATGTAAGATAGTTTAGATTTTTGTTGTTTTTTGCGGATGTAGGCCGCTAAAAATTTGCCAGCCTTGTTTCCTTGGGTGTAGTGTGTAGCTCTAAATTTTTGTAAATATAGTTGATGTTCTAAAATCAAATGATTCCTTACCTCTTGTCTAGTTTGAGATAATTCTGTGTTTATCGTGGAGGAGGGATTTGCTTTATGCTGTTGTTCAAGGGATGTAAGTTTAGCCATTAAAGTGGTAAATGCTTTTAATTTCCTTTTTTTTCCCCGTGCTGCTGTTTGTAAAAGTAGGCCTCTGCTAAATGCTTTGTGTGTACACCACAACGTGAAAATGTTTGTATCCGGAGTGTCATTAAATTGAAAGAACTCTTTGATCCGATCACGCAAACCATCCCTGTGTTTGTGATTATTTAGAATTGATATATTGTTTCGCCACAGACGTATGGGTGACGCTGCATTTTTTTCTTTAATCGAGAGTGAGACGGGCGCGTGATCAGACCAAGTAATTGGATGTATTTTAGCGGATAATGCGTTATTAAGACAAGCTAGGTCAGCTACAAATAAGTCGATTCTTGAATAGGACTTATGAGGAGCTGAATAGTAGGTGAAATCTTTCTCTCCTGAATTGACGCAGCGCCATACGTCATACAGGTTAGAAGAGTGTAAAAAGGATTGAAGTTCAGTACGTATGGATTTTCGTGGGAATGAGCAATCTAGTTGTTTGTCAGGAACGCAATTCAAATCCCCGCAATATAAAATCAAGCCTTTTTTGATGTTCTCAACCTTTTTTTTGAGGGCATTCAAAAAAGACAACTGTCTACAATTCGGAGCATAGACATTAATGATAGTATACATAGTATTATTTAGTTCACAAATCAGTATAATATATCTACCCGCTTTATCGCTTACTATTTCCTGCAAATTAAATGCAACATTTTGGTTAATAGCGATCATCACCCCTCCCTTTTTCTTTGGGCCTGAAGCCGTGAAAATATGTGGAAATTGTCTGTCCTTGCATATAGTGTGTTTTTGCTGGACGAAGTGAGTTTCCTGGATGCATAACACATCGCTCTTTAGGGATTTTGCTTGTTGCCACATAGCTCTCCTTTTAAAAGGACTATTAAGACCATGAGCGTTTATAGTCACGAAATTAAGAACCATTGGGCTGTGGGAGAATTTGCTTAGGTGTAGATATATTCAAAATTTGAGTTGTGGAACAGTACAAAATGGTACCTGTGGTTAAAGTTATCATAACCTTGAGTGAAGGGTGCTCGTTCCAGTGAGGTAGTTGCACAGAAGAATTAGACTCCAGATTGTTGTCATCAGGTTTGCCGTGGGTGGTTGTTGGTGGTAGAATAAAAAAGAAAAGGAAAAAAACGTCAACATGCAAACAAAAAACAAAACTTAAAAAATTGAAGGTATCATCCTCGTGGTGCGAGTAAAATCGCATAATAGCACTTGGGGGTACAGGCTCCTAATAGCCAGCTTCGACCCTTGGATTGGGTAAGTAAACATCAGGTGTGTTGTTAATTTCTAATGCATGAGAGAACAGTCAAGTGTCGTTGGCTGATTTCCATTCTGGGGATATACCTCTAGGGGTTTTGGTAGTAACAATGTCCTCTTCTTCAGCTGAGGGGAGTCCCCATTTTCTGGTAAGTTGAAGGCCTTCTTCCAAAGACCTGATGGTGTAAGTACGACCATCTTTAGTGATGAGGAGTTTCGTGGGGAAGCCCCAAGAGTAAGGAAGTTTGCTGTTACGTAGTAATTTTGTTAGTGTTAATAGCTTTTTTCTTGCCAACATTGTGTGCTGGGAGAGATCCGCATAAATAGCAATGCCCGCGTAGGGATTGGGTAATGGGGAGTTTTGTCTCGCAAAGCGCATTAAGTCATCTTTGACGTGGAAGAAGTGTATGCGGGCTATGACGTCACGGGGTATTTTTTCTGGTAGGTATTGCGGCTTGGGTAGTCTGTGGGCTTGATCTACCGTAATTTCCCCTGTTGGCGTGTCTGGGAGCAGATCTTGGATTAGTTGCTGAACATAGTTCCGGAGTTCAGAGGGAGGTACAGATTCCGCTACTCCTCGCAGTTTTATATTATTTCTGCGGGACCTATCCTCTAAATCCGCCATCTTGTTTTTTTAGGGCTTCCAGTTCATCATCTTTTTCGTTATGGGCATCCACTAGTTCATTATGTGCTGTTGTGAATTCTGCCATTTTGTCTTCTACATGGCTAACTCTCTCCCCAATATCATTAATATCTGTTTTTAGTTGTGATATGCATTCCATGAGGTCCCTGTGCATGGACCCCCTCAATGAGACCAACATCTCTTTCATGGTAGTGTCATTTAGGGGCAGACCGGACGTTGGGAACTCCTGGATCTGTTCAATGAACTCAGTGGTACTGTCATGGGATGTATAGTCCTCCTCATTTCTTTCCCCTGCATAAGTATGGGCAGAGGAACGTTTAGGGGCTGCTTTTTGTGGGCTCTGAGAGGGGGTCTGGCAGGTGGAAGAGCGGCTGCTGTGGCCTGGAGAGAAGGATGGATGTCTGTTATCCTCTCTCCCTTTCCCTCTGATGTCAGACTGTCGGGCGCGCTGCTGCCTGTGAGCGGCAGCGCCATCTTGGATCTCCGGCGTGCTAGCCGAGGAATAAAAGCCCGTCAATTTGCGGGGTCCCCCTGGGGGTTTTCTCTTACCCATCGCTGGATTGATGTTCAGGGGTTCTCAGGCTCTCTCGGTGTGTGTTTACCGGCTATCGTAGTCGCTTTGTGCGGGCCGCTGCAGCTGGCTATCACGGAGCTCTCTCCTTATGCGGCCATCTCTTCTGGCTGCTGGCCACGCCCCCCCTAGCAAACAATCTCACTCTCCCTATGAATGACCTAATTTACAGACTTGATGGACAGAGAAATAGACTTAGCTCTCAAAAGAGCATATCAGCAAGCTGGGGCAGCCTGTCGCCCTTCGGTAGCGCTTACACAACATGCAGGGATATGGGAAATCATTATAGACACTGATACATGCACCTACACAGGTTGAACTGGATGGACTATTGTCCTTTTTCAGCCCTACCGACTCTAACTATGGGGTTGATTTACTAAAGGCAAATAGACCTTAACTTTTCAAAATGCAGTTGCACTCTGCAAGTGCAGTTGCTCCAGAGCTTAGTAAATGAGGTAAAGCTTCACTTTTTGAAGAATACCCAATCACATGCAAGGAAAATTTCAAAAAATGCATTTTTGCTTGCACATGATTGGATGATGAATATCAGCAGCATAGGTGTGCGCAGCCTATTACATTTGGGTGTGCACCCCAAAGCTTAAACACAGGGAAACAGAGGTAGTGGCTAGGGGTGTGCACAAACCCCAATTGCAACACTATGCTTTGCAGCCATGGTAGAAATTATTTTTTTCTAAATATTTTTTAGATTTTTAACTATTTTACAATTTTTTTCAGATATTTGTTTATTTATTTATTTACATTTTTAACTGACCTGTTGGGGGCTGTGGTGAAATAACAGGGGTCTAAACATATTTTAAAAAATGAGATATTTTTAAAATCAGAACACATTTAACGCACAGAAATGGACTAAGAACATAGATTTATCAGTCCCTTTCTTTGCAGCCTCAACTGCACAGATGAATAAATAGGAAACGCTCACAGACTTCCTATTATTTAACAAACTGAAGCATAGTAAACATAGTTTACTATGCTTATGAGATGAATGGACACAGAAGCAATCGGTACCGATCATTTACAGTGTTCATTCAAAAAATGGAAGGGGCTCTCTCCATCCTGAAACATCCCCATAACAGCTGCCAGTGGGAGAGGAGAGGAGGGAAGCTAGGAGTACTGCAAGGGAAAGGGGCACACAGGGGGCCTGGACATGGATGGGGGTGCAGAAGCTAGAACTGATCCCCCTGCAGTGCAGCCGGAGGAAGGGAAAAGTGGACAAACTGGCAGTGCTGCAGGGGGAGGAACAAGAGGATCAGTGTCTACAATAAGGTCCAGGCCCCCCTTTTTAACTGATGGGGCCCGGGCCTGGTACAGGAGGGCTGGCTGTACCGCCTTATTAGCAGCCCTTGCACACAGGGTGATTAGGGTGTGCCCAGACACACCCGGCACACCCTGTGCGCACACCTATGATCAGCAGAGCTTTTGCTCATTTACTAAGCTCTAGAGCAACTGCTCTTACAGAGTGAACCTGTATTTTGCAAAGTGCACAATGTTGTTTGACTAGTAATATTATAATTATTAATTATTATTACTACTCAAACAACATTAGAATTCTCCTATAGCCTATGGGCTATAGAAGAATAGCCCATAAGCCGCTATGTCCGCTCATGGAGATTGTATGTTTTTAGCTGCTTTGTCGAATCTTCATGTCGAACGGTACTATACATATTTTTGATTGTATTGAATGATATGATGCTTGTTTGTTTCTGTTCATGTCAAACTGTCTACCCCAAAGGTCAGCCAATGGAATTGTATATCGAAATTCAAGCATATAACTTCCTTCCTGTTCACTCTGCGCTCCTAACGGTTCTGGTTCAAGTGCGATGGCAGCATCCGATGGTGGCTCCAAGCAGTTCGACCCCATGGAGGTTTCTGGCCCTTCATTGGAGGCTGCAACCAGCAGGAAGCTTAACCTTACGTGGACTCACATTGAGTCCCAGGACCTTGTAAGGGAAATGCTTGCTGGATGCAGCTGTGTGGCACCCGCTCCAGGGAGACCACTTCAGAGTGGAAGCTGCTGAAGTGGGAGGAGATCTCCCAAAAAGTTGAGGTGATACAGCGCCATTAGTGTGACCGTCTACCTCTCGTAAAAAAATCAGCAACATAAAACGGTAAGTAACATGTCAGATTATTTTATTCTTTTACATTTAAAAAAAAAATCCCATAATATGCCAAAAACAAGTCCCCCCACACACACATAAACATATATTATTGCTATCACATGCAATGTTAGTAAAGTTAAGTGAATTTTTTCTTTAATTTTCAATAATAATTTTCGAATCATCCCCCCTCCTGTGAAAAATCTTATTTGCGCATAGGTGTGCCTAGCCTATACATGAAAGCATAGTTTGCACATGTTACATATTATCGCCATGATCGCTGTGAGAGGAATATTTTGATGGCCGTTATTTGTTATTATCACTAAACTGATGAGTGGTAAGTGCTTTTAAGTTCCACTTGACCACCTCTAGGTTATGTTCTCTTTCTGACCAGGCCATATTTTGCTATTTAGCGTGCTGCAGCTTTAACTGACAATTGCATGCTCCTGCAATGTACTACCCAAATAAAATTTACGTCCTTTCCCCGCCACATATAGAACTTTTTTTTTGTGGTATTAGATTACCGCTGAGTTTTAAATGTTTTGTTATTGAAACAAACAAAAAAAGAGTTAAATATTTAAAGAAAATAAAAAATTGTTGTGTTACGGTGGCTGGACTTAACCAGCTTGCGGACCCGCCGTGTGTTTACTATAGGTGGGTCCACATCCGCAAGTGGTTAATGCTTTGCAAAGGAAAAAAAAAGGAAACTTACATCATATACAAAGGTGGACTGGACATCTATTTACTCGGCACAATCCTGTCTTTTATATTTTATTGCGCACCAAAAAGCATACGTTTTTCTTTTTTATAAATTTGGGTAATAAAAAAATGTGCAAATCTTGTGCTACATGAAAAAATGCACCTAGTCAGGCGCATGCGCAAAGCTCGACATGGCAGACGCTTCTCTGTAGAGCTCCGCACTCCCCGCTGCACCTTCGGGACTAGTTTACCCAGCTGAACCGGCTCATCCCTTTCTTCAGAGATCGCTTCCTTAAGCCTCAGAGTATCCTCCGGTATGGTTTTAACGGGCCACCGAGGCAAGACGAAACCAAAACCTATCAAAGAAGCTCTGACCCGCGCTTCTTCCAAGATGGCGGCGAAGGCCCGAGCCCTGGCTGAACAAGCTGCTTCTTCTCCTGCACGATCTGACATGCTGGACAGCGAGGACGATAATGACACACAGTCTAAGCTGGGTGGCTCTCCTCCCATCCCGCAGACAGATATGTCGCAATCTGCCTTTATAAGACTGATGGAATCAATGCTCCATAAGGCCTTAAAAATGACATCTGACCAGATCACTAACAGTCAGACACGAGAAATTCGTGAGATTGGCCAGCGAACAGCAGATCTGGAAACTAGAGTAGATGACATGGAACTAACTTTACAAGAACAGGCCCAAGAGCAAATAGCCCTGCGTGAGGAAAACTCCATGCTTCTATCTCGCCTAGAAGATGCCGAAAATCGCTCCTGCAGATCGATTCTGCCCCTTCGCGGTGTGCCTGAAACGATCGATGATCTACAGTCCTTCACTACAGCATTGTTCCAGGAGTTAGCCCCTTCTATACCTATCGAACGCCTCAAATTCGACAGAATTCACAGAGCACTTACCCGTCATCAAGCCGACGGACCCCCTCGGGACATTATTGTCAAGCTGCATTTTTTCAGCACGAAAGAACAGTTATTAACAGCAGCCCGCAATAAGTCCTCCCTTCAATTCCAGAGCCACACATACCAGCTATTCTCTGACTTGGCTCCCCTTACCATTGCAAAGCGCCGCGCCATGAAACCCCAACTACAGATATTACTACAGCACCAGCTTAAATACACTTGGCGGTTTCCCTTAGCCCTGCAATTTTCTTACCAAGGACAGCAATACACCTGCTCCACCCCGGATTCTCTACAACGTTTGTTGGAATCTCTTCGTCTGTCGCCGCAGACACATCAGTCGGAAACATCACTTCCACGTACACCAGCTAGGGCAGACTCCCAGCCGTACACCACGACCCGAAACAAAGTAATCATGACCCTGTATCGATCCGGAAAGGAACCCCAGCCCGATCATCTGGAACATATCATCCTAGCCCGAAGTCTCAAGCACTCCGTTGAGAAAATTTAAGCTATTTTACTTTTATTCCCTCCTTTTTCTTCTTTTGTTTTTTTTTTTGCATTCAGGTTCTCGGTTGCTCCCGTGGTAACTGATCGTCAACTACATCAGGATGACTTTTTAGCGGCCGAGACCTGTTGGACGGCCAATATCGGCTATGTCCGTTTCGCGTCCTAGACGCTTCTTCTACTAGGCTCCCAGACCTCATGGGGCCTGTTCAGGTTCAGTTGTTTCACTGTTATGTTGTTTTACTTTATACCTGTTTAGTTACCTAAATACGTGTAATTATGTCATGTACTAGTCTACTTGCAGTTAATCGGGCCCACAATCAGTGTGCCAGATTAAAGCCATTACCACTGCCATCTCCACTTCTGATCATTGGTGGAATTGAATTAATATTTCCTCTTTATCCTGACAAAGTAAACTGTACGCACCTAGCATACTCCACTAAACCCTTCCCCATATCCCTTCCCCTTCTTTCCTACTCTTCTCTTCCCCCTTCTTGCCCCACCTCTTTCCCCCCCACCCCCTCCCCCCACCCTTCCCCCTCCCACCTTTCACATCCTCCCCTCTCCTCCCTTCCTTTTTTCCCTCCCCCTCCCGCCTCCCCTCCCTCACTCCTACCCCCTCTATATCCAACCCCCTTTTCCCTTTTTCCCCCTCTCCCCCATCCTTCTCCTCCTCCCCCACTCTCCCATAGCTCATCCATATTTGAACCTATATTGAAATAGCACATCTACGTACTCACCTCTCAGTTTCTTAGACATACAGTGGCTTGCGAAAGTATTCGGCCCCCTTGAACTTTTCAAATTTTGCCACATTTCAGGCTTCAAACATAAAGATATAAATTTTTTATTTTTTGTGAAGAATCACCAACAAGTGGGACACAATTGTGAAGTGGAACGAAATCTTTTGGATTTTTGAAACTTTTTTAACTAATAAAAAAATGAAAAGTGGGGCGTGCAAAATTATTCGGCCCCCTTGCGTTAATACTTTGTAGAGCCACCTTTTGCTGCGATTACAGCTGCAAGTCGCTTGGGGTAT
Source organism: Lithobates septentrionalis (assembly GCA_037952835.1). Classification (NCBI taxonomy): domain Eukaryota; kingdom Metazoa; phylum Chordata; class Amphibia; order Anura; family Ranidae; genus Lithobates; species Lithobates septentrionalis. Next base: position 415,680 of record JBBDGP010002744.1, on the reverse strand, counting down.
GTCTCTATCAGTTTTGCACATCGAGAGACTGAAATTCTTGCCCATTCTTCCTTGCAAAACAGCTCGAGCTCAGTGAGGTTGGATGGAGAGCGTTTGTGAACAGCAGTTTTCAGCTCTTTCCACAGATTCTCGATTGGATTCAGGTCTGGACTTTGACTGGGCCGTTCTAACACCTGGATACGTTTATTTGTGAACCATTCCTTTGTAGATTTTGCTGTATGTTTGGGATCATTGTCTTGTTGGAAGATAAATCTCCGTCCCAGTTTCAGGTCTTTTGCAGACTCCAACAGGTTTTCATCCAGAATGGTCCTGTATTTGGCTGCATCCATCTTCCCCTCAATTTTAACCATCTTCCCTGTCCCTGCTGAAGAAAAGCAGGCCCAAACCATGATGCTGCCACCACCATGTTTGACAGTGGGGATGGTGTGTTGAGTGTGATGAGCTGTGTTGCTTTTACGCCAAACATATCGTTTTGCATTGTGGCCAAAAAGTTCGATTTTGGTTTCATCGGACCAGAGCACCTTCTTCCACATGTTTGGTGTGTCTCCCAGGTGGCTTGTGGCAAACTTTAGACAAGACTTTTTATGGATATCTTTGAGAAATGGCTTTCTTCTTGCCACTCTTCCATAAAGGCCAGATTTGTGCAGTGTACGACTGATTGTTGTCCTATGGACAGACTCTCCCACCTCAGCTGTAGTTCTCTGCAGTTCATCCAGAGTGATCATGGGCCTCTTGGCTGCATCTCTGATCAGTCTTCTCCTTGTCTGAGCTGAAAGTTTAGAGGGACAGCCAGGTCTTGGTAGATTTGCAGTGGTCTGATACTCCTTCCATTTCAAAATGATCGCTTGCACAGTGCTCCTTGGGATGTTTAAAGCTTGGGAAATCTTTTTGTATCCAAATCCGGCTTTAAACTTCTCCACAACAGTATTACGGACCTGCCTGGTGTGTTCCTTGGTCTTCATGATGCTCTCTGCGCTTTCAACAGAACCCTGAGACTATCACAGAGCAGGTGCATTTATACAGAGACTTGATTACACACAGGTGGATTCTATTTATCACCATCAGTCATTTAGGACAACATTGGATCATTCAGAGATCCTCGCTGAACTTCTGGAGTGAGTTTTCTGCACTGAAAGTAAAGGGGCCGAATAATTTTGCACGCACCACTTTTCAGTTTTTTAATTGCTAAAAAAGTTTAAAATATCCAATAGATTTCGTTCCACTTCACAATTGTGTCCCACTTGTTGGTGATTCTTCACAAAAAATTAAAATTTTATATCTTTATGTTTGAAGCCTGAAATGTGGCAAAAGGTTGAAAAGTTCAAGGGGGGCGAATACTTTCGCAAGCCACTGTAGTACTCCTCTAGTTTTTATTGTTTGTTTTTGTAGCTCTAATGGTAACTACAGAATTACAGTTTTATGTACTAAACTTAATCTTACATATAGTCATTGCTCCCCCCTCTACGGTGCACCCGCTCTCAGACTACTTGTTCGGTCGCAGGACTGGTGCATTCCTTAGTCGGGCTGTGCTGACCTTTTGCTTCCCTCTCAGGGGGGGCTTCTCAGTATTTGCCCTACACCTTATCTCTTCTCCCTCCTTTCTCCCTAACTTCTATTCCTCTTTCTCTATGCTATTACTCTTTCCCTCCTCTTTCGTTGGTCGGCTCGCACGGGCTCGGTATGCTCCGATAATAACCCCCCATAAGCCTGTTAATGGCCCCGATTAATATACTAACTTTAAATGTTAAGGGACTCAACTCCCCACATAAGCGGGTGAAGGCCTTTCAAACGTTTACATCTTTAAAAGCCAACGTAGTGGCACTCCAGGAAACCCACTTTTCTACACGCCAAACCCCGAGCTCTTTTAGCTCCAAATACCCTCAGGTATTCTCTGCCTCAGCAGGAACCAAACATAGAGGGGTTTTGTTGGCTTTCCATCGCTCTATGCCATTCACCCCCTTAACCAAGATAAAAGACCCAGAAGGTCGATATCTAATCCTTGTAGGAACACTGCAAGATATAACAACAACTTTTGTTTCCTATTATGCTCCCAACACTAATCTAAAACCCTTCTTTTCACACCTATTACAAGTCGTAAAGACACACTGTAAGGGAACCCTGTTTTTGTGTGGTGATTCCAATTTAGTGCTACAACCACATGTAGACAAGTCTCCCTATGCCCCTGAGCATTATACACCCTCTTCTCACTTCCGTAAACAAATCCAAAAGGCCTCCCTCTTAGACAAATGGAGAGAATGCAACCCCACAAAGAAAAATTATACTTACTACTCACACCCCCACAAATCCTTTTCAAGGATAGACCATATTTTCACTTCTATAGCGTCCGCACCACTCCTGCTTCATTCACACATACATCCAATCACATGGTCTGATCACTGTGCTGTGATCACCTCAGTATCATCCTTAATACCACAGGCTACCAACAGACTATGGAGTATGAATGACTCACTACTGACCAATCAGTCGTACTGTCTGGATATCAAAGTAACCCTCAAAGATTATCTCACTCATAATTCCACACCGAACATTTCCCCCATACTGCTATGGGAAGCACATAAGCCAGTGATCCGGTGTACCTGTATCTCAGTAGCGTCACATCTAAAGAGAGATAGAATCCTTAAACAACAACAACTTGAGTCAGATTATCACGATAGTTTCCTCCGATTCCAGTCCAATCCTACTGAGGCAAATAAAACCATCTTAGAAAAAACTAAACTTGAACTAGATATACTCCTAGCCGAGGCAGCTGATAAGGCCATTCGTAGATCTAATCACACGATCTACACTAAAGCGAATAAACCAGATATGTATCTGGCTTTACGCCTTCGTAGACCAGACCGTGCTCATGTTCCCATCAGTCTTCGACTGGCTAAAGATACGGTTACTAGTAACCCTATCAAAGTACTCTCAGAGTTTCGTAAACAGCTAGCAAATCTCTATTCAGCTGAAACAGCGTTTCCTTCACGTCTGGCTGAGAAACTATTTCATAATCTGCATATTCCTACATTATCAGACGCTGGTCGTGGGTTGATGGAGAGCATGATCACGGCTGATGAAGTCTTAGCTGCCATCAAAACACTTAAACCTCACAAACGTCCGGGACCGGACGGCCTCCCTAGACTCTATTATAAAAAATTTGCTATGGAACTGGCCCCCCTTCTCGCCAATAACTTTAATGCTATACTCAAACAGCAATTCTTTGGAAGAGACACATTGACAGCGCTTATTTCTATGATCCCGAAACCAAACACGGATAACACATTGTGGTCTAATTATAGACCGATATCACTTCTAAACGTGGATATAAAGATCCTCGCCAAAATTTTAGCTCTACGCCTTAACCCCATTATTGGAGGGCTGATCCACAAAGATCAAGTAGGGTTTATACCTAAGCTGCAAGCGAGTGATAACATTAGGCGAGTGATCCTCCTACAACATTTAGCCCGTTCCCGAAAAATACCAATGCATCTCCTATCCCTAGACATAAGAAAGGCCTTTGATACGGTCTCCTGGCACTATTTATTTTACATCCTCCAACGCTGGGGCTTTGGCCCTCACTTTCTTGGCTGGATCAATGCCCTATATAATCATCCACAGGCCCACGTACAATACTCGAGATTCCGTTCAGAACCCTTCCCCATCTCTCGATGAACCAGACAGGGCTGCCCCCTATCCCCCTTGCTTTTTGCTCTCGTGATCGAACCTTTGGCGGCCCTGATCAGAGCAAACCCTGACATTCGAGGTCTTGAGATAGCTTCAACCTTCGCACAAACTGTGGCTCTTTGCCGATGATGCGCTAATATTTGTTACATCGCCACACACTACCTTACCAAATCTTATGAATATATTAGATAAATTCGCTCTGGTCTCCGGACTAGAAGTCAATCAAGCAAAATCAAAAGCCCTCAATGTGTCTCTATCACAAACGGATCTTGCTCTCCTGCGTCAAAACTTTTCTTTTCTCTGGTCCTCCACATCCATACCTTACCTAGGGATTAAATTGACAAGTGACCCATCAAATCTGTTCCAATCCAATTATCTCCCGATGTTAGCCCAATTATCTTCCCTACTCAACTCCTGGCTACCATTATGCGTCTCCTGGCTTGGACGTATCGCTGCTGTAAAAATGTCTTTGTTACCTACTGTACTTGTATAGAGTATTACCAATCGCAGTTCCCCCCTACTTTCACAGGGTAATACAAAATAGAGTCTTTAAATACATTTGGGGCCCCATACGACCTAGAGTTGCGAGACCGGTATTACTCCGTAATAAGCTTAGTGGAGGCCTTGGGATACCCAACTTTCTACATTATTACCACGCAGCCCGTCTGGCCCAATCTACTCTATACCATTCTAAATCTGAAATACCTCTCTGGGTTGGTCTTGAAGCCATAGACCTCCACCCAATTACTGTATCTAATCTGCTATGGCTTCCTCCTTTGGCACGAGGCTCTATAACCAACCCAATTACGCAACACACACTTAAACTTTGGGATAAGCTGAAGGTCCCCTTCAAATTGATCTCCCCACACTCCCCTCTTCTATCCTTCTTAGGCCACCCTCAATTCTACCCAGCATACGCAGAACCAACCTTATTTCATGCCTGGGCTCAGGCGGGTCTGAATCGCATATGTGACCTAATCAATGAAGACTCCATCAAATTGTTCCCAACGATCCAGACACAGGCACACCTCCCTCATAAGGAGTGCTTTCGTTACCTCCAAATTGCACATTTTGTTCAAACAACTATAAAATCTAGCTCTGGGCTGGATACTCTTACTGAGTTTGAGAATGTGTGCGGTTTGGACCCGCATGCCCCAGGCATTATCTCTCGTCTATACACACACCTCACGTCGCCATCCTCAGGTCTTCCCTCCTACGCACAGCAATGGTCTAAAGATTTAAATATCAAACTAGAAGCAGATGACTGGCTGACCATTTGGACTAATACAAAGAATTCATCTCAAAATGTTGTTGCCTCTGAGGCCAACTACAAAGTGCTAATGCGCTGGTATTTAGTCCCAGCCAGAATTGCTAAATTTATACCTGACTATCCCCCTACTTGCTTTAGAGATTGCGGGGACAGAGGAACACATGAGCACATCTGGTGGACATGCCCACTGGTTCAGCGCTTCTGGGCAACAACATTCCAAATGGCCTCTACCCTCCACCAAACCACTTTGGACCCCAACCCAGCTGTAGCTCTCCTTAACCTTATCCCACAAGATTACACCAGACCACAACTCCGCCTCCTCCTTCTCTTGTCTACTGCAGCCATCAGACGATTGCTAAAGCCTGGAAGACACCCACTCCTTATATAGTTGAAATGAAAAATAGGATCACCCAGGCTATGATACACAGTAAGATTGAAGCGAAGATCCTAGATAAGGTCCCCCAACACTTTAAAATCTGGCAACCGTGGATTGACCACTTTATGCCCACCGAGATAGACAGACACTTCTTGGAACCTTGGGGAGGTTCTAATGCCCACTTCAGAAGTTTGTTGAATGCACGCCTGTGTCCGTGCGACCCGACTGACCCATCCCCCAGCTCAACTTACTCTTAACTCTTCTCCCCTAATCCCCTCTATTCTGCTCTTTTCTTTCCCCCCTACTCTCCTTTCTCTTCTTTTTATAATAATTATTGGTATTGTACTCTGTTATTGTACTCTGTTTTATGTTATGGCCCAGGCGACTCTCTCGCCTGTGTCCTGAGAGGACCGCCGGCACCTCAATGTAACAAAATAAGGGGCCCCGTCCTCCCGTACTGTTAACATTTTCAGTTGAAACGAATTGCTGAGTTATTTGACAGAGTATTCATCCCTTGTAATAGTCTCTATATTGCTCTTTATTCTCGTTGTACTGACCGATTTTGATGTGCACTGTTCGATATATGTTCTTTATATCCTGTATTGAAATACATGTAACAGATGCCTGTTAACTACCAATAAAATATTTGAAAAGAAAAAATGCGCCTAATCCAAAAATTCCATTTGCATTGTTTCATGTTACGAGTTCATTCTACATTTGTTTCCTGTGTTGATGTAATTTTCAGATTATAATTGTAGTTTAATTATGGAACCCGTTTCTCTTCTCTTTTTGTTTTGCAGCTCCATAGCACGTAAACGCAGGCAAGCAGGGTGCAGAGGGAAGCAAGTGCCCCCCTCCCCCACGAGGCGGAGCTCCTAGCGGGTGTAGGGGAGAATGAGGTCACCCAGCTTCTGGCTCTTCAAGGTTGGTGTCCGCATTGCATTGTCCAGGACATTTTTTAGTCAAGCATGTCATTTACCATGTTGTGTTTGATGTTATTTAAAGATCGTATCGAGGCCCAGCACCGCCGGAAGCTGAAGGCGGAGGAGCAGGAGGACTCCACTTCATCATCATGCAGTAAGTACTGTAGTAGTGACACTAATATGCCCCGTACACACGGTCGGATTTTCCGATGGAAAATGTCCGATCGGAGCGTGTTGTCGGAAATTCCGACCGTGTGTGGGCTCCATCAGACATTTTCCATCGGATTTTCCGACACACAAAGTTGGAGAGCAGGAGATAAAATTTTCCGACAACAAAATCCAATCGCGTCAATTTCGACCGTGTGTGGCCTGTTCCGACGCACAAAGTGCCACGCATTCTCAGAAAAAATTCCAAGACGGAACAGCTCGTTCTGGTAAACTTAGCGTTCACAATGGATACAGCACTTTCGTCATGCTGCAATGTTAAAAATGGTTTAATACAGCACACTCTCTTCTTCTTTATAATGTGACAAGAATGTATTAGTTTTGCTGCTCATATTCACACACCCTTCTCACAAACTTATTTCGTTACTATTTATCTGGATTCTCTCAATATATTTTGATTTCTCACATCTGACAACATATTTTTGTTTATTGTTTATATTTTTTTTGGCTTTAATGTAGATTATTTTTTTGTGTTTGTATTTTTTGAGGGTTTTTTTTTTTTTTGGGGGATTTTGATTTGTACTCCCGAAAATGTTTGTGTGTGTTTTTTGTGTCAAGTTCCCACAACACCATTGATATGTTGTTCTATTTACTCTGTAGGAGATTGTTTGGTGTTGTTGTCCCTTGTTAATTTCATATTTTATGTTAGAAATGTACCTGAATCGTCACCAACAAACTGTAATTTTTGGATGAAAACACACACAGGAGAGTATAATTTCCCAAAAAAAAATTTATTAAGGGGTCACAACTAAACAAAGAGGGAGGCAACGCTGGAGAAACTGCAGAAGTGGGCGAAGCCTTGGACCCCCAGGGCAGACATCAATTATTTTTAAGCAAAATTGGTGGCCTGAGGAGTCCATATCTAAGGGAGTGCAGTCTGGTCCAGAAGTCCCAGAGATCCGGAAAGCAGCAGATGACATCTGTGTCCCCAGGCTGTGGTCATACTAGAGACTGCATCCTCTGTCAGACCAGACTGAACCCAGGGCAATCACTCTCAGGTCTTTCTTCCACGCTTCCTTACACGCTGTGGCTGTGGTGGTGGAGTTGTGGCAGCAGCAGGAGGAGGAGGAGGATGGTCCAACTCAACCACGTCGGTCTTGGGTGTTAGTTCCCCACTCACCCCCTTACGTAGGACTTTGTACATCAGGTCCTCACAGAGCCTGCGTTGACCCTCCTGCATGCCCTGCAATTTGGTGGCAGCCATGCAGGCAAAGGCCTCTTCAGGAGTGGGTAAGGCTCGTAGGGACGCAGAAGCCTCCTGGATCAGCCTGAACGCTGAATCCTGCACGGGACTGGGAGTCGTCTTCCTGGCTCTTTTATGGAAGGCGGAGGGGAGGAACCTGAGACTCAGTCAGGCTGCGACTGGTCCCTGGCTTCTCCTGGCTGCCACTTAGCCCCGCCTCCTCCTGGCTGCCACTAATCACCGCCTCCTCCTGACTGCCACATTTCACAGCCTCCTCCTGGCTGAGGTCTTCCTGTGTATGAAAAAGGGACATAGTTTTAGTATTTTTTCCATCAATCACACACAATTTTCACCTCCTCATTGTTGCAAATTGAATGTTAACAAATATAACAGACTATCATTCTGAGCCCAGCATTTTTCATTCTTGTCCCAATTTTGGGTGCCCACTACTGTCTATTGATATGTAAAACACTTTCAAGCAGCAATTAGTGATCAATACTAACATCTAGTAAACATCATTTATTTATTGACCAGAAATCTGTAGAACAATGCTATACCTGACTCCAGCTGGGCTCCTCCACTTCCTGGCTGGAAGGCCCAGGTTGGACATCGGAAGCCTCAGCTGGTATGGAAGGAAGCGTGGAAGGAAGAGTAGAGAGTGATTCCCTGAGTTCAGTGTGGTCTGACAGAAATCGCAGTCTCTCATAGTACCACAGCCTGGGGACATAAACGTCATCTGCTGCAGCTCCGGACCTCTGGGAATCTGTGACTTTCTTGCGCTCCCTCAGATATGTGCTCCTCAGGCCACCAATTTTGGCTTTTAAATAGGGGATGGTTGCTGTGGGGACCACCGGCTTCACCAACTCCAGCAGTTTCTCCAGCGCTGCCTGCCTCTTCTGTTTGTGATTATAGTGGGGGTGTCTGACCTGCCACAGACAGGGCAGCTCCCTGTACTTGTCAATGAACAGGGGGAGGAAATTGTGGTCGTTGAACCCATCCATTTTCTCTGCAAGACACAACACAAGACAAACCCTAATGTCAGGCCAAACTCCCCTAATCTTGTTACAATATAGGCTTCCATTTCGAAGCAGTATAGGCCCAAGTTTAGATCCTACCTTCGTTATCACGATCGGCGCCGCCGATGCTCCTTCCTCCGCTCACAGATCGTACGTAAGACGCACGCGTGTTACGCTTTATACACACTGCGCATGCGTGTAACTCCGCCCGCCCCTGACGTTCTTTCTAGTCTATTCCCCACTCCTTTTCGTTCGGCACAGTGGGGGAAGAGCACATGGCGGATACACAGAAGGTGCGTGCTAATTGTAGCAACGAGGAGGAGGAGGAGGAAAGGCCGGATCCGGACACATCCCGATCCAGAAGGAGATTTAAGGACTCAAATATGTCCTTTGGGGAGATGTTGCAGATGGTCGACATCCTGAAGAAGGCCGACTATGATGGAAAGTATGGACCTTACCCCAACCCCAATGTCAGAAAGGGCAAGATCATGGCGAAAGTGGTCAGGAGTCTGCACCGGAATTTCGGGGTACGACGTTCGAAAGATCAGCTCAGGAACCGGTGGTCGGACCTCAAATTACGAGAAAATGAGCAGTACAGAAAGATCCGGAGAGTGCTGCAAAAAAGTAAGTAGTTGTCCTGTGTTCCTATTCTTTATGTTTATTACGTTCGTGCTGCTCCATGTGCTTTTAGGAACGGTTGTACAGTTTAAAATGGCAACTTTCATGTTCATGGGCACATTATTCGTTCGGATCAAACATTTTGCTTTCGGACTCTAAAATACCATTGTTTAGGCCATATGCATTTGGCCACCATTTTGACGCCCTATACTTGTCTTAAAAGAATTGGGTTGTGTGGATGGCTTTGTTACTAGAATGAAATGCAAACTAGATTCTGTGTAAGGAGAGGACACTGAGCAGCTGTTTTCACATCTGGACACTGGAGCACTAGTGTGGGACACAAGAACACCATTTTTATTAGGGGGGGCACACAGGTGCTCCAGTGTATACTATAGGGGGGGTCTCCATCTGTGAAGCTTGTACTAAAGAGGTAAAGTATTGCAGGTTGACAAAGGACACTAAAAAAGCTACATCTTGGAACTCTGCTAAAAATGACAATTGTACCCCACTTCCAAGCAATGTTTCCTATTTCTAGTTCTGCCATCAAATATCTGTTCTAATTATACCATTTTTGATTGACATAGGGGATAAAAGACTCGGAGGACACCCCTCATCCGAGGAGACCAGAGCCCACACCCCTCTGGAAGAAGGGGAAAGCCCCCCAACACAATCTGAGCAGGAGGAAGAAGACATGGTGGAACTAGTCACCACAACAGGTGAGTGTCTGCAACCACAGGCTCAGATAAGAGATGGATGGCGGCATTTTTTTTAGACCTAATTTATTTTGGGGTTCCTCTCTTTTTAGGTGATCGTGAGGTTGTGGATCCAGATCCTTTCACATCTGAAAGTGCCCAGATCCTGATCGGGGAGATCATGGGGTGTAATTTACAATTGGAAATCATCAAGAAAAACATCAATGATGTTATTCCAAAAAATAAAAACATCATTGATGTTTTGGGGCGAGTTTGAAGCCCCTCCAAATCACTTTCTTCTTTTGTGTGCTACAATGTGCTAAATGTTTTTGTGATTTTTCCCAAAGCCAAATTTGGAGGATGCACACAGTGTGTCAACATGTGCTATCTGCCATCACGGGAGATCAATGGACGCGTTTTGGGGGTGCAACCCCTTCCTCAATAATAAAGTAGCAGTGAGGAAGGGCTTGCTCCCCCAAAACACGTCCCTTGATCCCCCGTGATGGCAGATAGCACATGTTGACATTGTTAAATTTGTGTGCATCTTCCAAATTTGGCTTTTCCTGGGGTGACTTCACCCCATCTGAACGCTATATCAAACACAGCTCCTAAATACTCATGTGTGATATTGCCTTCAAATTCTACAAAAGGTGACGTTTGTAAGTTCAAGATTTGTGTCTTTCTTGTTGGTTTTACACAGGCCTGTTTTATCTAAAATTGAAATTTTGAGTTTTGATAATGCCACCCCAAAAATTGTTATACAACAAACAGGTTGGTTTGTTTGAAAAACCTTTGGTAAATGCACATGTGATTGTGCAGGTATTAAAAAGATTGTTAATCAAGAATGTGTGGATTATTGTCTCAACACTACAACACTTTTGGGGTGATGTCATTGTTGTTTTGTGAGAAAATGGGGGTTATTTTCTAAGGGCAAATCCTCTTGGCACTACAAGTGCAGTTGCAGTGCAGTTGCAACTGCACTTGTAGTGAAATGTGTTTTTGCATTTTAGTAAATAACAGCCAACAGTGCTTTGTATAATAAGGTTACACAATCACGACATTTTCTGGACTCAACACATTTCTGTCAGGGTCAGCTAAAACAAACACAAGCAGTAAATGTCCACAAAGAATTTCTTTTTTTGTTTTATTATAAAAAGGCTTCACATATTTGCTGGCATATTGATAGCCCCCCTACCTGCAAAGAACTCAAGGTAGCGTAACCGTACATCACGGGCACTCAGGGAGGGCAAGCCAGGACGGCCGCTTTCAAGCGCCGTCAGTGTGGTTTAATGTATTATTCCGGACTCAGGCCCAACTGAGCCAGCATAGTTGGCCGAATGTTTTCTTAAAAAGTTATGGAGAACACAGCACGCAAGTATAATATGGTTCAGTTTAAACTCCGCCATATGGATGGGTGTCATAAATAGGCGGAACCGGCTGGCCAGGATTCCAAATGTGTTCTCCACCACTCTTCGGGCTCTGGCCAGCCGGTAATTAAAACCCTCTGTTCCGGGGTGAGGGTCCTCATTGGGAATGGCCGCATCAGGTGGTCCCCCAGCGCAAATGCTTCATCAGCAACGAACACAAATGGGAGTCCTTCAACATTGTCCTCTGGAGCTGGCAAGTCCAAGCTGCCATTCTGGAGACGCCTGTAAAACTCAGTCTGGGCGATGACTCCACCATCGGACATCCGGCCATTCTTCCCCACGTCCACAAACAGGAAGTCGTAATTAGCCAACACCACCGCCAACATCACAATACTATTGAACCCCTTGTAATTATAATAGTACGACCCCGAGTTGGGTGGTGGAACGATGTGGACGTGTTTCCCATCAATTGCCCCTCCGCAGTTAGGAAAGTCCCACCGCTGGGCAAAGTGGGAGGCCACAGTCTGCCTTTCCTGTGGCGTGGAAGGAAACTGTTGAGGCAAAAACAATAAACATTACTATTTTTTCTCAGAAACATGGCAAGTAGATTAGACACAAACATTATGGGGCAACCTCCAGATAGCATTTATTAAGGGGAATTTAACAACGCCAAAGTATAAGGTACACCTATCATATTCCCCCTCCCCCCCCTCTCATGGGCCATTTCTAACATTATAGGGGGTGTGTGGAAATCTTGGACAGGTAACCCTCTTCACTTCATTGAGAGATGAATGCCTAAATAATGGGTATTACTTGGAACAGCCCCTCCTTAGTTACACTATTGGCAGCCCACTGAACAGGTAAGAAGTGTCATAATACAATGATGTGCCCGCTTCTCAGTCTGATGTCCTGATGCCTGTCTTCCAGCCCGAAGTCATGGTGCATGCCTTCCAGCCTGATGTGTACGCTTCCCAGCCGGATGTGCCCACCTTCCAGCCTGATGTCTCGGTGCCTGCCTTCCAGCTTGATGTCTCCACTTCCCCGTCTGATGTGCCCGCTTCTCAGTCTGATGTCTGGGTACCTGCCTTCCAGCCTGGTGTCTCGTTGCCTGCCTTCCAGCCAGATGTCTTGATATTGGTGTCTCAGCCTGAAGTTTCGGTGCCCGTGTGTCAGCCTGGAGTTTCGGTGCCCGTGTGTCAGCCTGGAGTTTCGGTGCCCGTGTGTCAGCCTGGAGTTTTGCCCTTGACCCAGTCTGCTGAACCGGTGCCCTTTACCCAGTCTGCTGAACCGGAGTCCGTAAGCCAGTGCCCGTTATTCGGCTTGCCGGGGCCCATTACCCAGCCCACTGGGCCGGGGCCCATTACCCAGCTTGCTGAGCTGGTGCCTGTGATCCGGCCTGCCCTTACGGTGCTCGCTGTTCGGCCTAATGTTCCAGAGCCTGCTGCCCAGCTTGAGGACCCGGAGCCTGCTGCCCAGCTTGAGGACCCGGAGCCTGCTGCCCAGCTTGAGGACCCGGAGCCTGCTGCCCAGCTTGAGGACCCAGAGCCTGCTGCCCAGCTTGAGGACCCGGAGCCTGATGCCCAGCTCGAGGACCCGGAGCCTGCTGCCCACCTCGAGGACCCAGAGCCTGCTGCCTGCTGTGATGTGCCCGCTGTCTGCTGTGATGTGCCCGCTGTCCGGTTTGAAGTACCCGATGCCCAGTCTGACTTGCCCTCATCTATTGTTCAGTGTGAGGCCATTAACTTTGGACATTTACTTCTAGTTGGAGCATCCGGAGGCCGCTCCTTTGAGGGGGGGGGTACTGTCAGGAAAGGGTACGTCCGCTGGTAAGATATATCATTTGGCGTGCAGTACTGGGGTCCACCAGCAGGTGTCTCCTGGCAGTTTGGAACTGTCAGGGGAATCTTTCCCTGCTGGTGTTATTTCATCTTTTGGCCGCAGTACTGACGTCCACCAGCGGATGGATCCTGGCAGTATGAAGCAGACAACACTCCCTGCGCTCAGGTGTTACATGAATACAATTATTGTCAGTCCCATAAATACCCAGCAAGCCCTCACATGCTTGCCTTGATATCTCACTCCTTGAGCCCTGACCCTGTTACCCGATCCTGAGCCTGCATCTGACCCTGTTCCGTGCTTATCCTGACCCGGTCCCTCCTGTGTTCCTGTACCCTTTCCTTACCCTTCAGCCCGATCCATCCACTCCCTGTCCTGTTGGTTCCCAGTCCCTCATCTACTGATCTCCCGTGTATGACCTTGGCCTGGCTAAAAGTTTATGTTTCTGGAACATCCCTTGTCTTTCTGCTGATCTGCTGTGTATGACCCTGGCCTGGCTGACATCTGTGATTTTGGTACAGCCCCTTGCTGTATATACTGTTGTTGTTGGTGGGTTTGTTGGGTTGGTTGTGCACTGTTTATATTTTATTAATTATCACCTATCTTAAATAAATATCATTACTATTCACTTTTCATGCGTTTTTGGTTATCTCTGTGCATTCCACATAGTCTGGTCTACTAATTCTCCTGACAGAGGCGCTGGATCAGCAGTGGTGCGCCTAGCACTCGCTGCTGGAACCAGGACAGGTCAGTGCCTCGTTCTTTTTCTATTCTTACTGATTTTTTTTCTTCTTAAATGGCAGGTGAGGCTCTGCCTCATCTGCCTCTAGTGAATGCACGTCCCTGACTTGTAGATAAACGTTAGTGATCTGCCCTGTATTGCCATGCTAATGGATAATTAATTCTATCTATATACAGTTTTTTTTTTATAGTAATTTGAAGCTTGAACATTGTAACGTTCATCATTTCTCCTTTTATATTAAATAGGTGTCATCCAGTCAGAGGGGGAGACTCAGGAGGAGGCGGCTGAGGCAGCAACTCCCACATGTAAGTTAGTATAATCTTGCTTGTATCTGCTGATCATACACGTTTCAATGTTCTTGTACTAATGTGTGAGATTGTTGCACACTGAAGATTGTAATGTTCTTTTCTATACAGGCATACCCCACTTTTAAGTACACAATAGTGTTTATTTACTATACCTGGAAAGTGCAAAATCAGGCTCACTTCTGCATAGAAACCAATGAGCTTCTAACCCCAGCTTGTTTAATTAAGCTTTGGTAATAAAACCTGAAAGCTCATTGGTCTCTATGCAGAAGTGAGCCTGATTTTGCACTTTACAGCTTTAGTAAATAAACCCCATTGTGTACTTAAAAGTGGGGTATGCCTGTATTAATCAACAGCTGCTGAGGCTGAGCAGGAGGTGAAGGAGACCTGCCCTGTAGAGGCTGCTGGGGGTGCGGAAGATGGTGAGCAACAGACAGACGCGGCAGATCCAGGGAGTAAGTACAACTTTCTTTGTATTTTCCAGGCAAATATAGTATTTTAAATATGAAATGCTGTTGTCTGGAAATGGTTGTGTTTTTTTCTGAAAGGCTTCAGTTTAGCTGGAATTATTAGTCCCCCTCTGCAGCTGATTCCAGTCTTCCTGTTAGCGTGACCTGTGCTTGTTATTTCCTCAAGGTCACTTCCATTGTCACGCCACCTTCTTGCTGCAGTTCAGATTCCCAGTCTGAGCCAATCACTGTTAAGCCAATCGCCTTCCTCTGACGTCACAAGGGCGGGGTCACCCGTTTACGTCACCAGGTGGCCCTGCCCTCAGCTATATAAGAGCTGTCACCAAGAAGAAGCACTCAGCAGAAGCCTACCATGGAGGCAGAGTTGTTGCATTTTTTATTTTCTTTTTTTGACTCGTCGGCGGCGTGATAAATATGAATGGACATTGCGGGACATTTTTATTTTTTTTATCTTTTAGGTTCAGGGACTTGTCCCTAAGTGTCTCCTGTCTTTTATTACTATTTTTGACACTTTCTTTTGTGAAATAATAGGGGTACATTGTACCCCTTACCAATTCACATGGGGGGGCCAGGATCTAGGGGTCCCCTTGTTAAAGGGGGCTTCCAGATTCCGATAAGTCCCCTTCCCGCATACCCCCACAACCACTGGTTAAGGGTGGTGGGGATGAGGCCCTTGTCCCCATCAACATGGGGACAAGGTGTTGGGGGGCTACTCTAAAGCTCCCTCTCCATGTTGAGGGCATGTGGCCTGTATGGTTCAGGAGGGGGGCGCTCTCTCGTCCCCCCCTCTTTTCCTGTACTCTGCCAGGTTGCATGCTCGAATAAGGGTCTGGTATGGATTTTGGGGAGGGACCCCTATGCCATTTTTTTTTTAATTTTGGCGCAGGGTTCCCCTTAAAATCCATACCAGAACTGAAGAGTCTGGTATGGATTTTAGGGAGGACCTCTAAGTAATTTTTATTTTTTACATTTTGGTGCAGGGTTCCCCCTAAAATCCATACCAGACTTGAAGGGTCTGGTATGGAATTTGGGGGGACCCCCACACAATTCTTGACCCATGCCATTTTTTTCAATGAGTTTTACCTATATTGCCGAGACCCAACAATTCATTACAGCCACGATCAGTTTTAAATTACTTTTTTCCTTTAATGTCATTTTGCTGTGGTACTGTTCTAAACACAGGAAAACTGTGTCACTTTACAGGCATACTATAGACACCCCCAGGCACAATATTTAAAGGAATATTTAATTTTTATTGTTTTACTTTAAGCATTATTAAAATCACTGCTCCTGAAAAAACATCAGTTTTTAAAACTTTTTTTTGCATTGATACATGTCCCTTGGGGCCGGACTCGGGTCCCCAAACACTTTTTATGACAATAACTTGCATATAAGCCTTTATAAGGAGCACTTTTGAATTTTCATGTTCGTGTCCCATAGACTTTAACGGTGTTCGTGTGTTCTTCTGAATTTTTTGCCTGTTCGGATGTTCTTGTGCGAACCGAACCGGGGGGTGTTCAGCTCATCCTTATTCATTATGTGATGTTTATCTAAATGTCATAGTCCATTTATTGTTACTAACCTACTAGAGGCCTTACAATTGTAGATTTTCTACATTTAACCATCAGGCTGGACTGAAAAAATTTCAGAGATTTCTCTTTACACTATTTCAATGTGCAAAGGTTATTCCCATTGTATATTGTGTCCAGTCACGCCATTCAGCTCCCCCCCCCCACCAGAATACACACCAGATAGTTAGTTACAGCAGGGGTTAACGATACAGTCCTCAGTTAACAGGGCATAGGTTACAGGCTTGCAATCACGAGGGCAACTGTTAACCAGACAGAGGTTCACAGGCTAGAGCAATCACAAAGGGCAACAGTTCAAAGGCTGGCAGGCCCATAGGCAACAGTTCATAGGGCAGTCATTATCTCCAGGGCTTGAGTAACATGGCAGAAGGGTAGATTACTAACACTGGTGACTTTGGACAATTTCAGATAGTAATGAACAGGCGGAGGATCAGAGAGGGCACTGGTGTCCCCAGGGTTAGAAGAGGCAAATGGGATAGGTCCTGGGCATCTGGATGCAGCTCGGCAGTGACCAACTATTCTATCTTGCATAGAATCACGTTTCCATCTGTATGCTTCTTTGTGCTATGTTGGTAACATATTCTGATCCTTGCATTGACAGTCTCTCCATCAAGAGGAACTGTCATGCTGTTGCGGTTAGTTTCCCCAAACATCTTTATTTAATTGTCTCTTAATCCCAGACCATCATACAAAAATGTTTAAATTAGCACAAGCTACTATTTGTATATACAAAGACAGCAACACGTCAAGGCGGAAACGGTACCCACTTCATTTAAAGTCCCAGGGCGAATCCTTCATTTTATTATATGTTATAGAGATAGAAGTGTGTTACTGGGGGCACCAGACCTTTCTCTTTTCTTCATCTGTCTTCACATGGTGACAACGATTCAGGTCTCACAAGTTAAGAGTAGGGTAACTCAGCTTGGGAGGTTAAATTTGAGGAAAGTTATTTGTTCCATCAAATGGGGTGTCAGTTGTGCACGGTGTGGATTCAGGATGTTCCCAGTAATAGAGAAAACTCTCTCACATTGCACTGTGGTTGGAGGACAGGATAGTAGCTGCTGGGCAACCAGGCAAAGAGCAAGCCACACACTTTTCTTACCATCCCAGTAGGTCAAAAGGTCCGTTGTAGGAAGCAAAGGTGCTTCATATAGGTAAGCCCTGACAATTTCAGAGGCACTGCTCTCCTCTGGATTACCTGTTGCTTGACTTTCACCCACCAGATTGTCAAGTGCCTCTATCCAACATGCACATGCTGCACCCGGTTGTTTTTGAGTGATGGTGCCAGGCCTTGGAATAGCACACATGGCAGGTGAATTTTCCAAACCAGCATACATCTCTGTTGCTGCAAATTACAGACACTTTCTATCAGTTTTTCTTTCCAGAAGGAGAGACTGTTGTCTCTGAGTTTACCTTTAATCCTAGGATCACACAGGGAAGCCAGCATGAGTTCAGGGCTTTGTGGACACAGTCATTTAGCCGATCTTTTAAGTTGTCTTGTAGCTTTCTGATGAAAGAATCTACATTGGCATGAAGTGGGCTGCCATAAACAGGCTCCCTGTTTTCTAGAAATGATCTCATCTTCTCCATGAGATAGGTGAACAAGGGTATGACCTGTTCTCTGGCTTTGCTGTGACTCAAGTTTTCCATCACATCTCGAAAGGGTTTTAAGGCGGAAATGAGCTGCCCAATTATACACCGGTCATCACGTCCCAGTGTGGAATCAATCCCAATGCTGTGGCGGGATGATAGATTGTGGATGGCCGTCTTTTGCTCCAAAATGCATTCAAGCATTTCCAGGGTATAGTTCCACCGGGTTCTGACATCTTGTTTCAGGTGAAGTGTGGGGAGCCCTGATTGTTCTTGCTCCTCCCTCAACAGTTGACTAGCACCTACACTGCGGTGAAAATGCCCTAAAATCTTCCTGCAAAGGTCCAAGATTTGAGCAATCTTGTTGTTTTTCTCCACTGGGGTTGCACCCTTGACCACTAAATGCAGTATCTGTGCAGAACAGCGCACACTGATAAAAGATCCATCTTGGAGCGCTTTCACCATGTTTGAACCTCCATCTGTCACTATGAACCCAACAGAAACATTGGTGACTGCCCGCTCTCCAAACCAATTGACCAACATTAATCTAATTGCCCGCAATATGTTGGCAGAGCTGTGTTAATCATCACGGACTTCTGTGTGGAGCAGGAAATCTAGATAACCCTGCTGGTCTTGCACTGCAGAGTGCAGACCTGCTTCCTGATAATGTTTGACCTCTTACACTAGTGCCACCACCAACAGGCACAGTGGCCTGCCACCAGTGTGCAGTCAAAGACAAGAAAGTGTGTTGACCACTGTGAGCCGTCCACAAATCAGTGGTCAAATAAATTGTCTGACCCTCAGCTTTGCCCATTTTTCCCTTCAATACTGCAACGCACAAATGGTATAGTGCTGGAACAATCTTTCTGCTGAAAGTTGTATGTGCAGGAACAACATATTGTGGAGCAAGGGCATGCATGAGCTGTTTAAATGGCTCCCCTTCAATCATGCAAAAAGAGGCTCCTCCAACAGCAATGAATTGGCCAATGAGGCGGGTGATCTTGTTGGCCTGCTGTTTTGACATGCCCTTGGAACTAAAGCCAACAAAGCTATCTAGGGTAGGCTGATGATGCCCTTGGGAGAGTGAGGAGCCTGATTGGGTCTGCAGTGGAACTACTGCACATGGACAGTTTGTTTTACTTGAACCCTCTCTATTGGCTGTGCTCTGCGTAATTGGTGTGGTTGAGGAAGCACCACCAGTACAGTTAGAGTCCGTAATGCTGCTTCCTGCACTACCACCTTGTTTTTCTGCCTCTGCCCGCAGTAAAGTAGAGTGGTGGTCATTTTTAAGGTGTAGGTTCATACCAGTATTGGTTAAATGTCCCAACTTTTTCCCCCAACTCACTTGCTTTCCACACAATTTGCACTTTCCAAAGAACCCGCCTTACAATCTGTGAAAGTATTTCCAAACGTTGCTGCAGCGCGGTGCAGCCCCTTGACCCTGTTTATCTCTAGTATTATTTAGGGCTGATGTAGCTGCAGCAGGTAGCACACTACTGGTGGAAGCTGTTGCCACTACAGTTCTACTTGGTGAACTAGTGCTAATGGCAGGGGAACTGGGGAGGTCGGTGTTATCACAGGATTCTTCCTCCATAATAACGGAGGGAGAAGGGGAGTTAGCAGCAGATGAAAAAACTGAACTGCTACCTGTCCTACTCCTCACAGAATATCCCTCTTGCACTTCCTCTAGGTCATACTGTAAGTTTTGTGGGGTAAGAGTGTATAATACGTCTCCAGTGTTTTGGGGAAAGAGGAGCATCACATTCAAAATCATCATCACCAAAACCAGTTATTTGGGGGCTGTGCACTGGCAGTGTCATTGGTGGGGGTGAGTGTAAAGGCAACTCCACTTGTTCAATACTAGTTTTCTTGCCTATCCCATAAAAATAAGAAGCCATGACACCTGTAGAAGTAGAAGGAGCTGCACTGGCAGTGGAAGCGGCAGCAGATGTTGGTGGTCCGGCAGGAAAACTAGTAGAACTGGTGGTGGTGGAACTAGCTTTGCTGGTGGCAGTGGTGGTGATGGCTCAGTCATGGCTAAGAGGGCACTGTGTCTTAAACCCTGGTCTGCAGACAATTGGTGCAAAATACCTTTTGATGGGAAATCTCTTTTCGACAGTAAATTGGATATGGCCATATCAAGAGTAATGGGAGGAATGTCCAGTCTGCTCCCACGGGACAGAAAACAGAGGAGGTCAAAGTTCTTTCCTACCAGATTCCACTTTCCAGGTACAGGGAATCCTGCCATCAAGCAAAGGATTCAGAGAGAGGATGGGAGGCAACACAGGCAACCTTTCTGAAGGCTCACAAACACAAAGACCTTGAGTGTGGCTCAGGAGCCCACTAAACTTTTGACATTTCACATGCTCAGACTTTGCAGATGTATGGACAGCAAATTGTACAGATTCTTGGGTAAAGGCAACACACACTCAGGGTTATTTTGGGGAACTCCTGCATGTTCTTACTCCAGACCACTTCTTTCCCACCAAGCTACCAGATTCACCACAAAAAGTGAATGTTCTGCTGCAATACATTGACATGCTTCAGGCCCAAGAGGCCATGGTACGTGTTCCATTTACAGAAAAATATACCAGTTTCTGTCACAGCAACCACTGTGACTGTGGCTTTTGAAGGGGACTAGGGGCTAGACCTCTACTCATTGATTATGGCCCATTGAGGAGACTGGGGATTTTGTCTGCTTCTCCTGGTCAGAGCATGGAAAAGAACTCAGTTCAATCTCTGATCCCATGGAGAGAGAAGATCATTCTCTAATGATGGACAACAATGTGATTAATGTAAAGAGTGAGGCTTGGATTAATTCTCTGATTAAAGACAAAAAAGCTTCCCTTCTGGAGTGGGTGGAAAGGTGTAACATTAATCTTGTACAGGTTAATGGTCAGAGGAAATATGGTGACCCCAATTGCAGACTGGGTTGGGAAAGCTCCTACACTTGGGACAGAAATATTTATTTTATATCTCCCTCAAGAAATCTATGAAGATCAATGAATAGACATGTGCAATTCATTTTGGTCTGATGTCAATTCAGACTAATTTTTGGTTATTCAACAATTCGGATGTATCCGAATCTCCAAATGAAATAGTAATGAATTTCATTGAAATTCGTTTAATTTCATTTCATATATTCGATTTCCAATGAATTCCAAATTTTCGGAATGATTCGAATTTCGATCAATCGAAAAACGATCGACCGATTTAAATTCTGTGTAAAGAATAGCTGGTTGTTAAGGAGTGGGCCAGGAATCCGGCTGCCACGCCCTTAACAACCGATGACTCATCAGCTGTCAGCGAGATTCCCCGCAGGGAGCTGAAATGTAAACAAAAGAATGCCGGCAATCAGGGCTGGACTGGGACACACATTTGGCCCTGGACTTCATCCAGACTGGCCCACTTTAATTTTGCTAACACGCACAAAAACAGTATATGAACTATACGCAATTGCGCAAAAAAACATAAGTAAAAACATTCCACTATTGTGCATATGACAGGGCATAACCACACCAGTGTCCATCAGTGCAGCCACACCAGTGCTCATCAGCGCAGCCACACCAGTGCCCATTAATGCAGCCTGATCAGTGCCCATCAGTACAGCCAGACCACTGCCCATTAATGCAGCCTGATCAGTGCCCATTAGCGCAGCCACACCAGTGCCCATTATTGCAGCCTGATCAGTGCCCATCAGAGCAGCCACACCAGTGCCCATTAATGCAAACTATGGGATATATACTGGAACTTTTATTTCTTTATTTATGGTTTTTACTAGTAATGGCAGCGATCATCAACTTATAGCAGGACTGCTATATTGCGACAATAACTGATACTTTTTGGGAACCAGTGACACTAATACAGTGATCGGTGCTAAAAATATGCATGGTACTGTACAAATTACACTGTCTGGAAAGGGATTAAACATCCAGGGCAAAGAGCGTTCAATATGTTCCTAACCAGTGTTTGTAAAGTATTTGTACAATGTGGTGCTTTTAATAGGGGAAGCAATAGACTTTCTTTCCCTGCTTTGCAGGGAAAGAAAATCTATTACTTCCCTGCTGACAGGACAGGGCTCTGCCTCGCTTACACACTCTGTCCTGTGTGAAGTCATGATGATCGCCGGGTGCAGGTGGTAATCTATTGGCCGGCACCCGGTGAATGACATCTGCTGCATTTAATCATAGAACAACCGGGTCTCCAGTGGCATGCATGAGAGCCCCCTACCCGGAAGTGTCAGATCACACACTAGGTACGAGATCTGGCACAGCCAAGCCACCTTGCTGCCATATGTGTAGGTTATACGATCAGCAAGTGGTTCAGTAACATCCCATTGAGCTATGTGTCAGGGCTGGGCTCAGCCCTTCCTTTTCAAAGCTGGCCGCTCAGCTGTAGACTAATTGCCAGCTCCTTTCTCTCCACAGTGACTCACCTGTTGATGATATCCTGCTCCTCAGTCCTGCCTACTTAAGCCGTCCAGCCCAGATGATCTCTGCCTTCACTTTGGTCACATCTCTAGAGATGCTCTCCTGTGCTCCTGTTAAAGACTTGCTTGGCTGACATTCCTTTTGGCTCCAGATCCTGCTTGCTGTTCTACTATGCTCATTTCTGGCTCCCTGACATTTTGGCTTGTTTGACTATCCGCTCCAGTTCCTGAACTCTGGCTAGGTTTTGAGTACCTTTAATCTGTTTACCTTATTATTATTATTAAACAAGTGTGATTTAACTGTATGTTTATGACTGTACTATCATGGTTTCTGACAGTAGGTGAAGGCCATGAATTCAGAAGATGCAGTCAATCCACTTGTTGGTAATATTTTTTCCAGATTGGATGAGCAGGATCACCGCATGGATCAGTTTGCCGCAACCTGTGTTGCAGGCCGTCCCTGCTGCTGCTCTAGTCTCTGTGCAGGCACCCGCCTCGAGTATTACCTCTATAAGAGGTATGTCTGGTTCAGCTCTGCTTCCCCAGCGATTTGGGGGTGATCCAGTACAATACAGAGGGTTTCTCAACCAGGTAGAGATATACTTTGAAATGCTGCCCCAGGCGTTTCCCACAGACAGAAGCAAAGTAGGTTTTCGTGATATCTTTGGTTGCTGAGAGAGCCTTGGCCTGGGCAAACCCTCTATGGAAGATGCAAAAACCTGTTGTCTTGAGTTACCCAGAGTTTGTGGCTTCTTTTAAAAGGGTATTTGACATTCCCGCACGCTCTGCTTCTGCTGCCAATTGCCTCATGTCCATCAGAGTACGAGAACTGTTGCCGATTATGGCATTGAATTCCGTTGCTTGTGGCTGCTTTTTCTCATGGTCTCTCAGATACCATCAAGGATGAGATAGCAGCCCAAGATATACCCACTGAGCTGGATAAGTTGATCACGTTTGCCATCCTCATTGACTCCAGACTCAGAGAAAGACTGCATTTGTCTCCGAACTTTGCAATCCCACCCTTGCCTCCCTCACCTCCCATGCCTCCTGGAACCGAGTCAGTCAGTGAAGATGAACACATGCACTCGGGTTTCACGCATCTCTCTGCAGATGAGAGAACCCTTAGGAGGAGGGAGAGATTGTGCCTTTATTGTGGTCAGGCAGGTCACTTTTTGAAGTCTTGTCCTATCCGTCCAGGGAACGCCTGAACCTTGAGGTCCCGTCATGGACAGACCTTAGGTGGTGTTGTTTCATCCCCAGTTATAAAGAAGCACTATGGTTTTGGTTACTCTTTCTTGGGCTGAGTCGTCTGTCGAGATACAGGCTCTAATTGACTCTAGGGCTGCAGGCCTGTTCATTGATGCTGCCTTTGTATCGAAGCACTTGATTCCGCTGCTGCTGCGTGACACTCCACTTGCCACTGAGGCTCTTGATGGGAGACCTCTACAGCCTGCCCATGTGACTCATGAGACTGTTCCATCGTCCATAGCCATAGGTGCTCTTCACCATGAGATAATCCAATTCCAAGTTATTTCCTCACCAGTTTCTGCTGGTTATTGGTTATCCTTGGTTACAGAGGCACAACCCCTCTTTTGATTGGCTCCATGCCGAGGCTCGCTCTTGGTCACCACAATGCAGTAAGTCATGCTCCAGAAGTCCAGAAGGTAGCAAAGGTCATGTGCACCTCTTCACTCTCCTCCCTGCTGGAGGAGTACCGCAATTTTAGCGATGTCTTTGAGAAAGGTCAAGCTGGTAGTTTGCCTCCACACCGGTCGTATGATTATGCAATTGACCTTAAACCTGGTGCCATACCCCTCATTTACCCTTTGTCGTTCTTAGAGGATAGGGCCATGGAGGAGTATGTTGCACTTTCTCGAGGTTTCATCCGCAAATCCTTGTCTCCTGCTGCTGCTGGTTTCTTCTTTGTGAAAAAGAAGAGCGGTGAACTGAGACCTTGTATTGATTATAGGGGTCTCAATCATTTCACGATTAAGAATACCTATCCGATTTCGCTGATTACGGAGTTATTTGACCGTCTCAAAGGAGCAACGGTTTTCAAAAAGCTTGATTTGAGAGGGACATAAAATCTCGTGAGGATTAAGGAGGGCGACAAGTGGAAAACTGCGCTTAATACCAGAACAGGCCATTATGAGTACCTCATAATGCCTTTTGGCCTTTGTAATGCCCCGGCAGTTTTCCAGGAATTTATTAACGATGTCCTCTGAGATTTGTTGCAGTTATGTGTGGTGGTTTATCTCGATGATATCCTCATATTTTCCAAGTCCTTGGAGAGCCACCACACAGATGCCTGTCGTGTGCTTCAGAAACCAAAAGAGAACAAGCTCTATTGTATATTGGAGAAGTGCGAATTCCATTGTGAACAGGTTAAATTCCTGGTTTATGTCATTTCCACTGCTGGTTAATTATAAATGCTAAACGGACTATTGGTGCTACTGGTATATAAAGTGCATAACTAATGGGAATAAATGCATCCACAGTGGGGGGTACTCAATATTAATAGGTGCAAATATAAAGTGCAGCGTGAGATGCCTATTACAGGCAGTGAGGTAATAGTGAACTGCTAATTCATACAGTGCATGATGTGCAAAAAATAAATAAATAAAGGAAAATGGATAGTCAAGTGTCTCAAGTCCCTGTAGGATACTTAGCAGGAAAAAAAATACTACGCAGGAAAAAATAACTTTTAAACCCAAAAAACACGAAAGTCCATAAAATTCAACAAAATGTGACGACAACGTCCTGGCATGCACACGTTGCAGTTAAAGTGCTCAAGTGCCTCACATCCAGTGCTTCTTCGTGTAACACCACTCAAGTAAGGTAGTGGCCCCTTACCTTTAGGTAATAGGGCAACAGCATGTAGCCAACAGGACCTCTTTGAAAACCGCCTATGGGCTCCAGCGCGTCCCTCTCCAGCCTACGTCCTGGGATGGGGTTCCCTCAGGTATAGTGCCGGGGGGGGGTTGCAAACGGTAATAGGCAAAGAAGAAAGGCCAATAGTGTAATCTCGTTTTTTATGGATACAACCGCTTTTTATTAAAAATGTATAATTACTCACATTTAAAAATACACAACAGCAAATGTCATCCGACGAGCGGCGAGCTCGTAAGCCTCTGTAGTGAATGCAGCCTGTCTCGTCCCTACGCGTGACGTCACACCACACGTGACTTCATCAGGGGATCCCCTGATGAAGTCACGTGTGGTGTGACGTCACGCGTAGGGACGAGACAGGCTGCATTCACTACAGAGGCTTACGAGCTCGCCGCTCGTCGGATGACATTTGCTGTTGTGTATTTTTAAATGTGAGTAATTATACATTTTTAATAAAAAGCGGTTGTATCCATAAAAAACGAGATTACACTATTGGCCTTTCTTCTTTGCCTATTACCGTTTGCAACCCCCCCCCGGCACTATACCTGAGGGAACCCCATCCCAGGACGTAGGCTGGAGAGGGACGCGCTGGAGCCCATAGGCGGTTTTCAAAGAGGTCCTGTTGGCTACATGCTGTTGCCCTATTACCTAAAGGTAAGGGGCCACTACCTTACTTGAGTGGTGTTACACGAAGAAGCACTGGATGTGAGGCACTTGAGCACTTTAACTGCAACGTGTGCATGCCAGGACGTTGTCGTCACATTTTGTTGAATTTTATGGACTTTCGTGTTTTTTGGGTTTAAAAGTTATTTTTTCCTGCGTAGTATTTTTTTTCCTGCTAAGTATCCTACAGGGACTTGAGACACTTGACTATCCATTTTCCTTTATTTATTTATTTTTTGCACATCATGCACTGTATGAATTAGCAGTTCACTATTACCTCACTGCCTGTAATAGGCATCTCACGCTGCACTTTATATTTGCACCTATTAATATTGAGTACCCCCCACTGTGGATGCATTTATTCCCATTAGTTATGCACTTTATATACCAGTAGCACCAATAGTTGGTTTATTATTAAGCATTGTGATTTGTATGCCTATTGATTACACTTAACTCTATTGTTGCCCCCTATGTTGGATTGAGACTCAGGTTCAGACCTCAGGGGGTCATTATTTATTTATATATGTCCACCATTCTTTTAGTTATCCCATCCTGTAACTAATACCACCCACGCATATCTGATTCCACTACCATCACACATCAGAGTTTCACAAGCAAATCATCACCTATATTTATTTAATTTTATATATTTATAAATTACCTAGGATTAGCGCAGCACTATTCACTCTTCATATTTATTCACAAGGTTAGGTGTTTACCTTTAACAGTGCTTGCAGCTTTTCCAATTTTAGCCGATTCCATTTATGATAGCGCGGGAATAATATATCTTTATATCTATAAATGCTAAACGCCTCTCTCCAAGAAGGGCACAATGGGCTCTTTTTTTGTCTAGTTTCAATTATATTGTCTCATTCTTAGCCGGTACTAAGAATGTAGAGCTGGGCGTGGTTTCCACATGCCGCTGGTCGGACGTGTTTGAGCAGAGCTCCGTCCTAGCTAAGACCTGAACACCTCTGGAAATGCCTGCCAAAGTCGCCAGATCCCGCACTAACCCGGGAAAGCGGTTCCTAGCCACAGAGAAGCACAGTCCCAACTCGCGGCCTTCACAGCCCAGAGCCTCAAGGTCCTGTGGATCTCGCTCTGAGCACATAGCGTCACCTCGTGAGAGCTCTCCTTCCTCCTCATATGGATCGGAGCTCATGGAGGACCCTAGCTCTCCCGCTGGCTCTGAGATGTCATACCTGGTAGGTGGGTTAAAAAGGGAAATGGCGGGGATGGCGCAGTCTTGAGAAATCTATCAAGAAAGAAATCACAGCGGTACGCTCTGATATGTCTCATTTATTAGAGAGGGTGGAGGAGACTGAGAAAAGACAGGACACCCAAGCAGCAGCCATTAAAGAGCTGCAGATTTCTGTGAAGAGACTTGCACTAGCTAACCGCTCCTCTCTCTATAAATTAGAAGATTTAGAAAACAGAAATCGCAGGAACAATTTACGCATTCGTGGGTTGCCAGAAGCCACTAAAGATACCGATCTTCAACCCACGATTCGTGAAATCCTAAATACTATTCTAGGGAAATTGGTCACTGACCCCCTACACTTTGATCGGGTCCACAGGGCCCTTCTCCCACGCAATTTAGCCACGGATTTGCCCAGGGACGTGGTTTGTCACTTGCACTACTTCGAGGATAAGAACGCCATAATGATGAAATTACGTGGTACTCCTAACACCGATTTCGATGGTGCCACTCTCAATATATTCCCTGATCTCTCCAAGGAGACGCTGGAGCATCGCAGAGCACTCAAACGGCTCCTAAATCAACTGAGAGGGGATGGAGCAACATGCAGATGGGGATTTCCTGCCTGCCTCATTGCTACCAAGAATAGCCGTTCATCTACCCTGCGGTTCCCGGAGGATCTCCCGACATTCTTCCGTGAGATTGGAATCCCCCCAGTTGATCTTCCTGGATGGCAAGATATGATACCGGATTTCTTTACTCCTTTGGATCCCATGTGGAGAAGCACCCCTCTTAAAAAGAAGCGTACCAACACTCCGGGCTCCTCTCAGAAAAATAGGTGAGATGTCCTCTTCCTCACAGCTTATTCAACTCACATGTTTTGCATTCAGTGTTTGCAGCCACCTAAAAGTTTGCATTGTTGGTATGTTAATACCATTACGTTGATGTCAAATCCTGAATGCAGTAACTTTATCCTCCACGGATCTCAGACACTCACTCTTGTTCTAAATCCATGTAGTTAACAGACTTTTTCTTCTGTTTTTTTTGTGTGTTCTTCGTTTTACTTAATGCCAGAGGTTTATAAGTTTAGTTCAAATTGTTTATCTCTATGGCCAGGCCTGGACGGGACCCCAGGCTCCCAAACCACGAGTAGTTTTTGCTCAAATCGCATAACCTACGCCCCCCCTCCTGCTCCTTCTGGGGTTGGTGGGAATGAGTGGCCCCTGCGAGTCTCTTGGCGACCCCCTAACTGGGGTCACGTAGGCCGAACATTCTCAGCGACCCCTACAGGAACACCATGTTAAACTGCGTGACTCTAACAGGTTTCCCACTATTTTGCTTGTACTTCTAATTATGATTTACATACATGTTTACCCCCTCTTCTCCCATACTTTTCCCTTCCTCCCCTCCCCCTTCCCTGCTCTCTCCTAACTTTTGCTGGTATAGATGGCACCACAAACTAGAGGAACACATTTCAAACCCCCAATGGCTACTCTAATTATCCTCTCGTACAATGTTAGAGGCCTAAACCATGCAATCAAACGTCACCAAGTGCTAAGAGGATTGAAACAAGTCTCTTGTTCCATTGCTTTTCTCCAAGAAATGCACCTTACACATACTACTACGATTAGGCTCTTCTCACCCCACTTCCCAAAATGTTATTACAGCCTTTCGGATACGAATAAAGCCAAAGGAGTGGCCATTGGGTTTAGCGGAAATGTGTACTTTCAGCTTGAGGAGTGTCATGGTTATGCAATAGAGTTCTCTGTCAGCTTACCTGTCTCCATGTGTTCATCTCTAAAGACCAGCTGCCTCTCACCTGACTGGTTTTATAACCTCTCCTCTAAGCATAGCCCCACCCCAGGCCCTATCAGGGAACCCTATATTAACCTGTGCACTGCAAGCCAGCAGTGCTGATCAACCATTGTGTGTTAGCGTTCGTGTGTACTTGCTGTGTTTCCTACGTCTGTTTCCAGTTACTGACTTTGGCCTGTTCTTAACTATTCCTGTCTGCTCGTGACCCTGACCTTTGGCATGGCCCCGACTTTGGCTTGTCCCTTACTTTGCTTGTTGTTCCAGCTTGCTGCCTCCTTCCTCTTCTCCTGTAGTCTACCGTGAGCATGAGCTGTGAGACCCTGGGGGCCGCGACCTGGAACCAGACTGCAGCGCAGTCCATCCTTACCACTAAAGGCTCTGGTGAACACCTGCTGGCTCTTAGACTCCGCGCCCTGGGGAATCTATGCTCTAGCTCCCAGTGGGATCTGTGCCAGTGATCCAGTAGACCTGCTTCCTGAACCTCCCAGGGTTCAATCCACAGCAGTCAGTCCTAGGGTCCACTACCTAGCGGTGCACTTCTGACTCCTACAGAGTGCATCTGTCACCTAGCCTCAAGGTGACCTGACAAGGAGATGTTAACGGATACCCATGAATAGATGAGTGATTCCGCGCCACAAAATATAAATAATAAATGGTAAATATTGCAGCTACACCCTAAACAAAAATGAATGGAATCATTGATGCATACATGTGAAAAAAAGGAAAAGGGTAGGGGAGCGCAAGAAAATATTATATAAATCAAAAAGAAACTAATTATTGTTCAATATATCCAAAAAAATACATTCAAGTAATGGATACCAGCCTGCTTGAGTGAAAAAGTTTTGAATAGACAAAAACATTCCCTGAAAACAAATTATATATATATGTGTTCAGTAGTGATCTTAGCACATAATCAAAAAGACATATTCAATAAATCAAATAAAGTAAAGTGAAAAGTCCAACAAAATTCAAAAGTTGATTGTGATGAAATCCTGATGTGAATCTTGATATCAGAAAAAGTGAGCAGCAAAATCCCTTCACCATCACTGAGAATAACACACCAATGTGCTCATGGGAATAGGTGTACGCTTACCAGATGGAGTTGACCAATTTAATTAAAAAAAGGTCAAATAGGCTTTAGCAAGATAATGCTTGCTGCAATGGAATGAATAAACCAGACTCTTGTCCTCACATCACAGGGTCTCACGCATGGGATATAAAATAGATGGAGAGGAACCGAACATAGTGTAACACCATTTATTTAAAAATACAAATAAAAACAAAGCATAGCCAAATGGCTACTCACATAGAAGGTGCCATCGCCCGGCACTGAGGCTAGGAAGCGTATCTTTTGGAGTGAGAAAATCAGCTCCGTGTGGAGGGATTCCCAAATGGTCGCGGCAACGGCGTGCGTTCCACCTTCGACGGACAAGCGAACCACGGAAGCCGGATGTGATGTAATTGCGTGACCAAGTACCGCCTCGACGTACGTTTCGTTAAACACGTCTTCAGGAAGCGTACTTTGGTCACTTAAGGAGAGACTTTAAATAATGTTGAATTTGCATAAGGGGAGGGGTTGAATGCTTCCCAGCCACAGTGCCTTATTCAGAACACCGTACAACCGTCTCCAACAACATCCGCAAACAAAGCGGTTCAGTAAAACTTCCACAACGAAATTGAATAATCTTAAATACTAGTACAAATGGAAAATATATATTTCAAAAGGACACCATATTAGTGATGCTATATTTTGCCAACTACTGGCTGCTAAAAAATAAAAAGCTAATGAAAAATTGGTAATGAATGATAAAAATTGAATAATGGCATTCTCACAATTGGAATTTAAAAAATCTAGAAAAAATGGCAGATACCCAACAGTTGCATGGATAAGGGCAAATTTAATAAAAAATAAATATATATATATACCCTCAAAAACGGCATCAAAAAATTTTGGTACCGGTTACCTTGGATAACTAATTCAGAGGAGAAGATTGATATAATAAGGATCAGACAGAAAAACTAATCATTGGTCAAAAAACAATTAAGGTCCAGTTCGATATTTAAGCCATGTGGCTGCATCGTTTGTAAACGGTACAGCCACTGGGTCTCATTTTGAGAAACAGCCTTTTTAAGATCAGTGCCTCTCCAATTGGGGGCAATCTTATCAATACCGTAAAAAGTGAGTAAACGGGGGTCCCTATTGTGGACCATGCGAAAGTGGCGTGATACGCTGTGATTCAAAAAGCCTTTAGAAATATTAGCTACATGTTCGTTAATACGAACCCTCAATTTGCGGGTGGTACGCCCCACATACTGGATTGAACATGGGCACTCCAGCACATATGTGACATAGCTGGAATTACATGTGATCAGGGGTTTTATAGAGAATTCTTGTTGGGTGACTTTAGAATGAAATTTGGAAATCTTTTTCCCTACTCGATTGGTGGTGCGACAAGCTTTACATCTCGTGCAATAATGGAAACCCGATCCGTCCAGGAAAGTAGAAGGTTTCCCGGGAGGATCGGGTACGTTGGGGGCTATCATATTCCTAAGTCCCGGTGCCCGTCTATAGATAAACTTCGGTCTCGGGGGGAGTAAAGTCTGTAAGTCTCTATCCCTACAAAGTATAGGCCAGTATTTTTGGAATATTTTCTCCACTCCTTTGTACTGACGATGAAAACCTGATATAAAGGGGATGTCCCCCAGGGAGGGTACTTTGTCCTTAGGGACTAGAAGAGAGTCTCTATTCATGGCCAAAACTTGGTTTTTGGTCTTAGTGAGATTATTAAGAGAATAGCCCTTCTCATGAAACCTATGGGTGAGGATCTCGGATTGTGTATGGTAGTCAACAATGTCATCACAATTTCTCCTGATGCGCATATACTGCCCCTTCGGGACTGCTCCCAACCATTGTGGGTGGTGACAGCTATTGACTGGTACAAATCCATTGCGGTCAGTAGCCTTAAAAAAAGTTTTAGAGACCAACCTATCCCCTTGTTTGGTTAGAGTGAGATCTAGATAATTAATAGTATCCCAACTGGATTCAGCAGTAAACTTGAGTCCATAGGAGTTGTTGTTCAGACCCAAAAGGAATTTTTGAAAATCAGATATAGTGCCCTCCCACAAAAGAATGACGTCGTCAATGTACCTTTTATAGTATTTTAACGATTTGTTAGGTTGGTAATAGATGGTTTCCTGTTCCCATTTGTTGAGCACTATATTTGCTACACTGGGGGCATACCTAGCCCCCATAGCAACTCCTTTTACTTGGTTGAAGAACTGATGGAGTGCCCAAAAATAATTGTTCCCCATGGCCAACTTCAATCCTTCAACCAGAAATTCTATTTGCAACAGTTTAAGTTTTGATTGATCCATAAGTGCTAGTTTCACTGCTACCAGGGCATCTTGTTGTTTAATATTGGTATAGAGTGATTCTATATCAATAGTCACTAAGAGAGTGTTTGCAGATATTGTAATACCTTGTAAGGATTGAATCAGATCTCGGCTATCTTTCAAATATGATTGTCCACAGATGACCAGTGGCTGTAGGTAAATATCCAAATATTCTCCTACGCGGGAAAATAGAGACCCTATCCCGCTCACTATGGGTCGACCGGGAGGTTTTTCTTTGCATTTGTGTATCTTGGGTAATATATATAAAACTGGAATGCGTGGGGCTCGGGGAATAAGATAGTGGGCTTCCTTTTTGTTCAGAATATTTAACTGTAGACCCTTGTTTACCCAACAAGAGAGCTGTGTTGTATATTGTGGTGTAGGGTCTGACAACAAGGGTTTGTAGGTGGTGGTATCTTGTAATAATCTTTGCATCTCCAAATTATAATTCTCTTTGCTAAGGACTACTACTCCTCCCCCTTTATCCGCCGGTCGGACTACTATTTGTTTATTATTTTCTAATTTTTTAATACCTTCACGGATAGACTGGTTGGCACCAAGTTTTGGGATTTTTAGTGATCTTACTTCCTCTTGGACCATATTTTTAAACACTTCAATATGGTGATGAGTGTTTTTCTTAGGATTAAATACTGAGTTGTTCTTGAGTCCACTGTGCAAATAAGTGGTCTCGATCCCATTGGGAGGGGAAGGGGTATTTGGTTGTGAAGAAAAATGTTTTTTGATATTCAGTTTCCTGATAAATTTCTCTATATCAACAAATATGTCAAACTTGTTGATATTTTTACTGGGTGCAAATTTTAGCCCTTGCGATAATACCAATAATTCTTCCTCTGAGAGATCTACTCCAGATAAATTAAAAATCCCTGTATTCAATTGTCCCGTTTTCTTTTTCTTTCTCCTTCTCCCTCTGCTACCTCTTTTTCTGTAGGTTCTTTGGAAAATTGGGGTGTAGTGGGTGGGATCCTGTAGGGTCCTTTCCATTCCCTCCATTCCCCCCCTGGTTGATGATAATTGTATGAATTATAGGGTCGACCTCGATGGTTACCTCTATAATTACCTCTAGGGGGTCTAGGTTGGTAATAATTGGGTTCTGGATTATGATATTGATAATCATAATCAGATGGTCTATTAGACAAAGGTGCAAACCTGTTATATGTAGGTACCATATATGGTGCTGGATAAGGATAATTATTATGATTCTGTGGGGGGTAATTTTTTCCCCTCTGAGGGGGATTAGTTTTGGGGTGAGAGGCTGCTTTATTAGGGGTTCTCGCTGAAGTGTGAGGAGTCGCCCTTTTATTGAAGTCTTTGGTTAATTGACTAACCGCATTATGCATCTCCAGGTCTCGCTCAGCTGGGGGTGCATTGGAATTGTTTGGGATTAAATCAGTTTGCCACTTATACACCTGATTCTGTTCAAAGTCTTTAATATCTCTCTGGTATTTCTTGAGTTTCTTCTGCTGAATGTCAGTATCATATTTGGACAAATGAGTATGCAACTGTTGGGCTTTATCTAAAAATTCCTTAGTTCCTTGGAATGGTTCCATTTTTTCTTTAAGCTCAGAAATTTTGGCTTCGAGGATGCGTCCCTTGGCTTGACGCCTCCTAACCATCATTTGCATGAGTTTTTGCTCGCAAGCATTGAAAAACTGGAACCATTCGTCTAAAAGTGTAGGGTCCTCAACTCCATCATTAGGGTAAATATCCCACCGTAATCTCCTGGGGGTGAGGTTTTTTTCAATATATAAATCAAAAGAGGCTATGTCCCACCATAGCCTGACCTGTTTCTCCATATCTGATTGTAGTTGTTTAAAACCTATTTCAAGATCTAAATTAGGGCTGGGTGCTTTTTGAAATAATTCTTCAATATTAATCTGGCGTCCTTTCATAAAATTAAAGACATCCATGGCTGCGTGAATAAAGATCCCAAAAAAGAAACAATAAATTTTGGAAACAAACCAGTGAATAGATGAGTGATTCCGCGCCACAAAATATAAATAATAAATGGTAAATATTGCAGCTACACCCTAAACAAAAATGAATGGAATCATTGATGCATACATGTGAAAAAAAGGAAAAGGGTAGGGGAGCGCAAGAAAATATTATATAAATCAAAAAGAAACTAATTATTGTTCAATATATCCAAAAAAATACATTCAAGTAATGGATACCAGCCTGCTTGAGTGAAAAAGTTTTGAATAGACAAAAACATTCCCTGAAAACAAATTATATATATATGTGTTCAGTAGTGATCTTAGCACATAATCAAAAAGACATATTCAATAAATCAAATAAAGTAAAGTGAAAAGTCCAACAAAATTCAAAAGTTGATTGTGATGAAATCCTGATGTGAATCTTGATATCAGAAAAAGTGAGCAGCAAAATCCCTTCACCATCACTGAGAATAACACACCAATGTGCTCATGGGAATAGGTGTACGCTTACCAGATGGAGTTGACCAATTTAATTAAAAAAAGGTCAAATAGGCTTTAGCAAGATAATGCTTGCTGCAATGGAATGAATAAACCAGACTCTTGTCCTCACATCACAGGGTCTCACGCATGGGATATAAAATAGATGGAGAGGAACCGAACATAGTGTAACACCATTTATTTAAAAATACAAATAAAAACAAAGCATAGCCAAATGGCTACTCACATAGAAGGTGCCATCGCCCGGCACTGAGGCTAGGAAGCGTATCTTTTGGAGTGAGAAAATCAGCTCCGTGTGGAGGGATTCCCAAATGGTCGCGGCAACGGCGTGCGTTCCACCTTCGACGGACAAGCGAACCACGGAAGCCGGATGTGATGTAATTGCGTGACCAAGTACCGCCTCGACGTACGTTTCGTTAAACACGTCTTCAGGAAGCGTACTTTGGTCACTTAAGGAGAGACTTTAAATAATGTTGAATTTGCATAAGGGGAGGGGTTGAATGCTTCCCAGCCACAGTGCCTTATTCAGAACACCGTACAACCGTCTCCAACAACATCCGCAAACAAAGCGGTTCAGTAAAACTTCCACAACGAAATTGAATAATCTTAAATACTAGTACAAATGGAAAATATATATTTCAAAAGGACACCATATTAGTGATGCTATATTTTGCCAACTACTGGCTGCTAAAAAATAAAAAGCTAATGAAAAATTGGTAATGAATGATAAAAATTGAATAATGGCATTCTCACAATTGGAATTTAAAAAATCTAGAAAAAATGGCAGATACCCAACAGTTGCATGGATAAGGGCAAATTTAATAAAAAATAAATATATATATATACCCTCAAAAACGGCATCAAAAAATTTTGGTACCGGTTACCTTGGATAACTAATTCAGAGGAGAAGATTGATATAATAAGGATCAGACAGAAAAACTAATCATTGGTCAAAAAACAATTAAGGTCCAGTTCGATATTTAAGCCATGTGGCTGCATCGTTTGTAAACGGTACAGCCACTGGGTCTCATTTTGAGAAACAGCCTTTTTAAGATCAGTGCCTCTCCAATTGGGGGCAATCTTATCAATACCGTAAAAAGTGAGTAAACGGGGGTCCCTATTGTGGACCATGCGAAAGTGGCGTGATACGCTGTGATTCAAAAAGCCTTTAGAAATATTAGCTACATGTTCGTTAATACGAACCCTCAATTTGCGGGTGGTACGCCCCACATACTGGATTGAACATGGGCACTCCAGCACATATGTGACATAGCTGGAATTACATGTGATCAGGGGTTTTATAGAGAATTCTTGTTGGGTGACTTTAGAATGAAATTTGGAAATCTTTTTCCCTACTCGATTGGTGGTGCGACAAGCTTTACATCTCGTGCAATAATGGAAACCCGATCCGTCCAGGAAAGTAGAAGGTTTCCCGGGAGGATCGGGTACGTTGGGGGCTATCATATTCCTAAGTCCCGGTGCCCGTCTATAGATAAACTTCGGTCTCGGGGGGAGTAAAGTCTGTAAGTCTCTATCCCTACAAAGTATAGGCCAGTATTTTTGGAATATTTTCTCCACTCCTTTGTCCTATGGACTCAAGTTTACTGCTGAATCCAGTTGGGATACTATTAATTATCTAGATCTCACTCTAACCAAACAAGGGGATAGGTTGGTCTCTAAAACTTTTTTTAAGGCTACTGACCGCAATGGATTTGTACCAGTCAATAGCTGTCACCACCCACAATGGTTGGGAGCAGTCCCGAAGGGGCAGTATATGCGCATCAGGAGAAATTGTGATGACATTGTTGACTACCATACACAATCCGAGATCCTCACCCATAGGTTTCATGAGAAGGGCTATTCTCTTAATAATCTCACTAAGACCAAAAACCAAGTTTTGGCCATGAATAGAGACTCTCTTCTAGTCCCTAAGGACAAAGTACCCTCCCTGGGGGACATCCCCTTTATATCAGGTTTTCATCGTCAGTACAAAGGAGTGGAGAAAATATTCCAAAAATACTGGCCTATACTTTGTAGGGATAGAGACTTACAGACTTTACTCCCCCCGAGACCGAAGTTTATCTATAGACGGGCACCGGGACTTAGGAATATGATAGCCCCCAACGTACCCGATCCTCCCGGGAAACCTTCTACTTTCCTGGACGGATCGGGTTTCCATTATTGCACGAGATGTAAAGCTTGTCGCACCACCAATCGAGTAGGGAAAAAGATTTCCAAATTTCATTCTAAAGTCACCCAACAAGAATTCTCTATAAAACCCCTGATCACATGTAATTCCAGCTATGTCACATATGTGCTGGAGTGCCCATGTTCAATCCAGTATGTGGGGCGTACCACCCGCAAATTGAGGGTTCGTATTAACGAACATGTAGCTAATATTTCTAAAGGCTTTTTGAATCACAGCGTATCACGCCACTTTCGCATGGTCCACAATAGGGACCCCCGTTTACTCACTTTTTACGGTATTGATAAGATTGCCCCCAATTGGAGAGGCACTGATCTTAAAAAGGCTGTTTCTCAAAATGAGACCCAGTGGCTGTACCGTTTACAAACGATGCAGCCACATGGCTTAAATATCGAACTGGACCTTAATTGTTTTTTGACCAATGATTAGTTTTTCTGTCTGATCCTTATTATATCAATCTTCTCCTCTGAATTAGTTATCCAAGGTAACCGGTACCAAAATTTTTTGATGCCGTTTTTGAGGGTATATATATATATTTATTTTTTATTAAATTTGCCCTTATCCATGCAACTGTTGGGTATCTGCCATTTTTTCTAGATTTTTTAAATTCCAATTGTGAGAATGCCATTATTCAATTTTTATCATTCATTACCAATTTTTCATTAGCTTTTTATTTTTTAGCAGCCAGTAGTTGGCAAAATATAGCATCACTAATATGGTGTCCTTTTGAAATATATATTTTCCATTTGTACTAGTATTTAAGATTATTCAATTTCGTTGTGGAAGTTTTACTGAACCGCTTTGTTTGCGGATGTTGTTGGAGACGGTTGTACGGTGTTCTGAATAAGGCACTGTGGCTGGGAAGCATTCAACCCCTCCCCTTATGCAAATTCAACATTATTTAAAGTCTCTCCTTAAGTGACCAAAGTACGCTTCCTGAAGACGTGTTTAACGAAACGTACGTCGAGGCGGTACTTGGTCACGCAATTACATCACATCCGGCTTCCGTGGTTCGCTTGTCCGTCGAAGGTGGAACGCACGCCGTTGCCGCGACCATTTGGGAATCCCTCCACACGGAGCTGATTTTCTCACTCCAAAAGATACGCTTCCTAGCTTCAGTGCCGGGCGATGGCACCTTCTATGTGAGTAGCCATTTGGCTATGCTTTGTTTTTATTTGTATTTTTAAATAAATGGTGTTACACTATGTTCGGTTCCTCTCCATCTATTTTATATCCCATGCGTGAGACCCTGTGATGTGAGGACAAGAGTCTGGTTTATTCATTCCATTGCAGCAAGCATTATCTTGCTAAAGCCTATTTGACCTTTTTTTAATTAAATTGGTCAACTCCATCTGGTAAGCGTACACCTATTCCCATGAGCACATTGGTGTGTTATTCTCAGTGATGGTGAAGGGATTTTGCTGCTCACTTTTTCTGATATCAAGATTCACATCAGGATTTCATCACAATCAACTTTTGAATTTTGTTGGACTTTTCACTTTACTTTATTTGATTTATTGAATATGTCTTTTTGATTATGTGCTAAGATCACTACTGAACACATATATATATAATTTGTTTTCAGGGAATGTTTTTGTCTATTCAAAACTTTTTCACTCAAGCAGGCTGGTATCCATTACTTGAATGTATTTTTTTGGATATATTGAACAATAATTAGTTTCTTTTTGATTTATATAATATTTTCTTGCGCTCCCCTACCCTTTTCCTTTTTTTCACATGTATGCATCAATGATTCCATTCATTTTTGTTTAGGGTGTAGCTGCAATATTTACCATTTATTATTTATATTTTGTGGCGCGGAATCACTCATCTATTCACTGGTTTGTTTCCAAAATTTATTGTTTCTTTTTTGGGATCTTTATTCACGCAGCCATGGATGTCTTTAATTTTATGAAAGGACGCCAGATTAATATTGAAGAATTATTTCAAAAAGCACCCAGCCCTAATTTAGATCTTGAAATAGGTTTTAAACAACTACAATCAGATATGGAGAAACAGGTCAGGCTATGGTGGGACATAGCCTCTTTTGATTTATATATTGAAAAAAACCTCACCCCCAGGAGATTACGGTGGGATATTTACCCTAATGATGGAGTTGAGGACCCTACACTTTTAGACGAATGGTTCCAGTTTTTCAATGCTTGCGAGCAAAAACTCATGCAAATGATGGTTAGGAGGCGTCAAGCCAAGGGACGCATCCTCGAAGCCAAAATTTCTGAGCTTAAAGAAAAAATGGAACCATTCCAAGGAACTAAGGAATTTTTAGATAAAGCCCAACAGTTGCATACTCATTTGTCCAAATATGATACTGACATTCAGCAGAAGAAACTCAAGAAATACCAGAGAGATATTAAAGACTTTGAACAGAATCAGGTGTATAAGTGGCAAACTGATTTAATCCCAAACAATTCCAATGCACCCCCAGCTGAGCGAGACCTGGAGATGCATAATGCGGTTAGTCAATTAACCAAAGACTTCAATAAAAGGGCGACTCCTCACACTTCAGCGAGAACCCCTAATAAAGCAGCCTCTCACCCCAAAACTAATCCCCCTCAGAGGGGAAAAAATTACCCCCCACAGAATCATAATAATTATCCTTATCCAGCACCATATATGGTACCTACATATAACAGGTTTGCACCTTTGTCTAATAGACCATCTGATTATGATTATCAATATCATAATCCAGAACCCAATTATTACCAACCTAGACCCCCTAGAGGTAATTATAGAGGTAACCATCGAGGTCGACCCTATAATTCATACAATTATCATCAACCAGGGGGGGAATGGAGGGAATGGAAAGGACCCTACAGGATCCCACCCACTACACCCCAATTTTCCAAAGAACCTACAGAAAAAGAGGTAGCAGAGGGAGAAGGAGAAAGAAAAAGAAAACGGGACAATTGAATACAGGGATTTTTAATTTATCTGGAGTAGATCTCTCAGAGGAAGAATTATTGGTATTATCGCAAGGGCTAAAATTTGCACCCAGTAAAAATATCAACAAGTTTGACATATTTGTTGATATAGAGAAATTTATCAGGAAACTGAATATCAAAAAACATTTTTCTTCACAACCAAATACCCCTTCCCCTCCCAATGGGATCGAGACCACTTATTTGCACAGTGGACTCAAGAACAACTCAGTATTTAATCCTAAGAAAAACACTCATCACCATATTGAAGTGTTTAAAAATATGGTCCAAGAGGAAGTAAGATCACTAAAAATCCCAAAACTTGGTGCCAACCAGTCTATCCGTGAAGGTATTAAAAAATTAGAAAATAATAAACAAATAGTAGTCCGACCGGCGGATAAAGGGGGAGGAGTAGTAGTCCTTAGCAAAGAGAATTATAATTTGGAGATGCAAAGATTATTACAAGATACCACCACCTACAAACCCTTGTTGTCAGACCCTACACCACAATATACAACACAGCTCTCTTGTTGGGTAAACAAGGGTCTACAGTTAAATATTCTGAACAAAAAGGAAGCCCACTATCTTATTCCCCGAGCCCCACGCATTCCAGTTTTATATATATTACCCAAGATACACAAATGCAAAGAAAAACCTCCCGGTCGACCCATAGTGAGCGGGATAGGGTCTCTATTTTCCCGCGTAGGAGAATATTTGGATATTTACCTACAGCCACTGGTCATCTGTGGACAATCATATTTGAAAGATAGCCGAGATCTGATTCAATCCTTACAAGGTATTACAATATCTGCAAACACTCTCTTAGTGACTATTGATATAGAATCACTCTATACCAATATTAAACAACAAGATGCCCTGGTAGCAGTGAAACTAGCACTTATGGATCAATCAAAACTTAAACTGTTGCAAATAGAATTTCTGGTTGAAGGATTGAAGTTGGCCATGGGGAACAATTATTTTTGGGCACTCCATCAGTTCTTCAACCAAGTAAAAGGAGTTGCTATGGGGGCTAGGTATGCCCCCAGTGTAGCAAATATAGTGCTCAACAAATGGGAACAGGAAACCATCTATTACCAACCTAACAAATCGTTAAAATACTATAAAAGGTACATTGACGACGTCATTCTTTTGTGGGAGGGCACTATATCTGATTTTCAAAAATTCCTTTTGGGTCTGAACAACAACTCCTATGGACTCAAGTTTACTGCTGAATCCAGTTGGGATACTATTAATTATCTAGATCTCACTCTAACCAAACAAGGGGATAGGTTGGTCTCTAAAACTTTTTTTAAGGCTACTGACCGCAATGGATTTGTACCAGTCAATAGCTGTCACCACCCACAATGGTTGGGAGCAGTCCCGAAGGGGCAGTATATGCGCATCAGGAGAAATTGTGATGACATTGTTGACTACCATACACAATCCGAGATCCTCACCCATAGGTTTCATGAGAAGGGCTATTCTCTTAATAATCTCACTAAGACCAAAAACCAAGTTTTGGCCATGAATAGAGACTCTCTTCTAGTCCCTAAGGACAAAGTACCCTCCCTGGGGGACATCCCCTTTATATCAGGTTTTCATCGTCAGTACAAAGGAGTGGAGAAAATATTCCAAAAATACTGGCCTATACTTTGTAGGGATAGAGACTTACAGACTTTACTCCCCCCGAGACCGAAGTTTATCTATAGACGGGCACCGGGACTTAGGAATATGATAGCCCCCAACGTACCCGATCCTCCCGGGAAACCTTCTACTTTCCTGGACGGATCGGGTTTCCATTATTGCACGAGATGTAAAGCTTGTCGCACCACCAATCGAGTAGGGAAAAAGATTTCCAAATTTCATTCTAAAGTCACCCAACAAGAATTCTCTATAAAACCCCTGATCACATGTAATTCCAGCTATGTCACATATGTGCTGGAGTGCCCATGTTCAATCCAGTATGTGGGGCGTACCACCCGCAAATTGAGGGTTCGTATTAACGAACATGTAGCTAATATTTCTAAAGGCTTTTTGAATCACAGCGTATCACGCCACTTTCGCATGGTCCACAATAGGGACCCCCGTTTACTCACTTTTTACGGTATTGATAAGATTGCCCCCAATTGGAGAGGCACTGATCTTAAAAAGGCTGTTTCTCAAAATGAGACCCAGTGGCTGTACCGTTTACAAACGATGCAGCCACATGGCTTAAATATCGAACTGGACCTTAATTGTTTTTTGACCAATGATTAGTTTTTCTGTCTGATCCTTATTATATCAATCTTCTCCTCTGAATTAGTTATCCAAGGTAACCGGTACCAAAATTTTTTGATGCCGTTTTTGAGGGTATATATATATATTTATTTTTTATTAAATTTGCCCTTATCCATGCAACTGTTGGGTATCTGCCATTTTTTCTAGATTTTTTAAATTCCAATTGTGAGAATGCCATTATTCAATTTTTATCATTCATTACCAATTTTTCATTAGCTTTTTATTTTTTAGCAGCCAGTAGTTGGCAAAATATAGCATCACTAATATGGTGTCCTTTTGAAATATATATTTTCCATTTGTACTAGTATTTAAGATTATTCAATTTCGTTGTGGAAGTTTTACTGAACCGCTTTGTTTGCGGATGTTGTTGGAGACGGTTGTACGGTGTTCTGAATAAGGCACTGTGGCTGGGAAGCATTCAACCCCTCCCCTTATGCAAATTCAACATTATTTAAAGTCTCTCCTTAAGTGACCAAAGTACGCTTCCTGAAGACGTGTTTAACGAAACGTACGTCGAGGCGGTACTTGGTCACGCAATTACATCACATCCGGCTTCCGTG
The DNA here is from genome assembly GCA_037952835.1 of Lithobates septentrionalis. Classification (NCBI taxonomy): domain Eukaryota; kingdom Metazoa; phylum Chordata; class Amphibia; order Anura; family Ranidae; genus Lithobates; species Lithobates septentrionalis. The sequence continues at coordinate 372,972 of JBBDGP010002744.1, read as the reverse complement.
GTTCGCTTGTCCGTCGAAGGTGGAACGCACGCCGTTGCCGCGACCATTTGGGAATCCCTCCACACGGAGCTGATTTTCTCACTCCAAAAGATACGCTTCCTAGCCTCAGTGCCGGGCGATGGCACCTTCTATGTGAGTAGCCATTTGGCTATGCTTTGTTTTTATTTGTATTTTTAAATAAATGGTGTTACACTATGTTCGGTTCCTCTCCATCTATTTTATATCCCATGCGTGAGACCCTGTGATGTGAGGACAAGAGTCTGGTTTATTCATTCCATTGCAGCAAGCATTATCTTGCTAAAGCCTATTTGACCTTTTTTTAATTAAATTGGTCAACTCCATCTGGTAAGCGTACACCTATTCCCATGAGCACATTGGTGTGTTATTCTCAGTGATGGTGAAGGGATTTTGCTGCTCACTTTTTCTGATATCAAGATTCACATCAGGATTTCATCACAATCAACTTTTGAATTTTGTTGGACTTTTCACTTTACTTTATTTGATTTATTGAATATGTCTTTTTGATTATGTGCTAAGATCACTACTGAACACATATATATATAATTTGTTTTCAGGGAATGTTTTTGTCTATTCAAAACTTTTTCACTCAAGCAGGCTGGTATCCATTACTTGAATGTATTTTTTTGGATATATTGAACAATAATTAGTTTCTTTTTGATTTATATAATATTTTCTTGCGCTCCCCTACCCTTTTCCTTTTTTTCAAACGGATACCCATGGTAGGTTTTTATTTGTGAGGGGTTCTATAGGCAACACCCAATGCACACTAGCAAACATAAAAACAGACCAACAAAGCGGACTATCATGGTACCAAAATGAGGAGTATATGCATAATAATTTTACAATAATTTTATAAAAACACATAAATATTCCCTTGAAGTTTATAAACACATATTGCTCAAATTTCTGTCTGTAAAGATAGTTGACGCATTTCACATAGTCGCTTCCCTAGAACCATTTACATATGACAGTACTGATCATACTGTCAGATGTAAATGGTTCTGAGGAAGCGACTATGTGAAACGCGTCAACCATCTTTACAGACAGAAATTTGAGCAATATGTGTTTATGAACTGCAAGGGAACATTTATGTGTTTTTATGGAAATATTTTATCTATCTAATTTTGTATAAATAAAATTATTGTAAAATTATTATGCATATACTTCTCATTTTGGTACCGTGATAGTCAGCTTTGTTGGTCTGTTTTTATGTAATATATATAGGATAAGGTACCCCCATAGCTCTCTTTACATTTTCGCACACTAGCAAACATTTACCGCCAAAATCATAACCAACCCTCTTTCATGTCTCAAGTCTTGACCAAACTAGCAGCTTTTAAAAGGGGAATTACTATCCTGGGAGGTGATATTAATATGCCACTTGACCCCATTATGGACACATCCCAGGGACACTCCAACATACCATTCAAATGCTTATCCTTTGTTAAGAAAAGATTACATGAGCTTCAGCTAATAGATGCTTGGTGAACACTTCACCCTAAAGGCAAGGGCTACCCCCTGTACTCCAAAACACATCACTCTTATTCTAGAATTGATAACATTTTCCTTGACCACTTTCATCTCCCCCTCCTAAAATCAGCCTCAATAGGGTTAGCTTCTCTGTCCGACCATGCCCGGTCTTCATTCGTCTCGCTATCCCCTCACTACCCAAACGTACCAATAACTGGAGACTCAATGATTCCCTCCTGTCTAATCCTGTTGATGCTTCTCTATTAGCCACTGCCATGAAACAGTACTTTTCAGAGAATGGATCAACAGCAACAGCTCCCTCTTTACTTTGGGAGGACCATAAGGCCACGATGAGGGGCAGACTTATTGAGCTAGGAGCTAGAAAGCAGAAAGAGCAGGGTCAGCAGCTTAATGATTTGCTATTGCAAATAGCTAACTTAGACAAACAACATAAAATGTCCCTACATAAATCCCATCTGGAAGCCCTATTACAGAAAAGAGAAGAACTGAAAGCTTTCCTAGATTCTCAAATTAAAAGGCAGTTTTAGACTTTCTCCCAAAAATTATATGAATGGGGTGACAAACCCGGTAAACAACTGGCTCGCTCCATTCAAGCGAAGAAATCCGCTTCCTTCATTTCCAAAGTCAAATTCTCCTCGGGAGAAATAGGCCACTCTTCCCCCCAAATCGCCAAAGCCTGTAAAGAATTTTATACTGAACTATACAGTGTCAAAGGGGCTCTGGATACACTCTCCTCACTAGAGAAATGTTCACGCATACTATCTTATCTGAAACGAGCAAACTTACCTAGACTTTCCCGCACAACTCTTAAACAATTGGAGTCAGACTTCACAATAAAAGAGTTCCAAACAGCGGGTAAAGCACCTGGCCCAGATGGTTATACTGCATTATTTATAAGACTTTTAGTGACGTTCTCCTTCCCTGTTTAACATCCTATGTCAATTCCATCTCCAAAACCACAGGATACCGACCAGAATCTCTTGCAGCCCATATCACCATCATCCCCAAACCTGGTAAGGACCCTACCCTTTGTGGCAGCTACCGCCCCATATCCCTGTTAAATCTCGACACCAAACTTATTGCCAAAGTTATGGCCACTAGATTACTACCTCTTCTACCTAAATGGATCTTGGCAGATCAAACTGGTTTCATCCCAGCTAGAGAGGCCAGAGATAATTCCCTTTGCACCCTCTCACTAATCTACCACGTCCAGAGATGCTCCCAGTCCGCCCTTCTACTATCGGCTGATGCTGAAAAAGCTTTTGACAGGGTGGACTGGGAATACCTTAACCACTTGAGCCCCGGACCATTATGCTGCCTAAGGACCAGAGGTCTTTTTCCAATTTGGCACTGCGTCGCTTTAACTGCTAATTGCGCGGTCATGCAATGCTGTACCCAAACGAAATTTGCGTCTTTTTCTTCCCACAAATAGAGCTTTCTTTTGATGGTATTTGATCACCTCTGCGGTTTTTATTTTTTGCGCTATAAACGGAAAAAGACCGAAAATTTTTTAAAAAAATGATATTTTCTGCTTTTTGTTATAAAAAAAAAATCCAATAAACTAAATTTTAGTCATACATTTAGGCCAAAATGTATTCGGCCACATGTCTTTGGTAAAAAAAATGTCAATAAGCGTATATTTATTGGTTTGCGTAAAAGTTATAGCGTCTACAAACTAGGGTACATTTTCTGTAATTTACACAGGTTTTAGTTTATGACTGCCTATGTCATTTCTTGAGGTGCTAAAATGGCAGGGCAGTACAAAACCCCCCAAATGACCCCATTTTGGAAAGTAGACACCCCAAGGAAATTGCTGAGAGGCATGTTGAACCCATTGAATATTTATTTTTTTTGTCCCAAGTGATTGAATAATGACAAAAAAAAAATATATATTTACAAAAAGTTGTCACTAAATGATATATTGCTCACACAGGCCATGGGCATATGTGGAATTGCACCCCAAAATATATTCAGCTGCTTCTCGTGAGTATGGGGATACCACATGTGTGGGACTTTTTGGGAGCCTAGCCGCGTACGGGGCCCCGAAAACCAATCACTGCCTTCAGGATTTCTAAGGGTGTAAATTCTTGATTTCACTCTTCACTGCCTATCGCAGTTTCGGAGGCCATGGAATGCCCAGGTGGCACAAACCCCCCCCCCCCCCAAATGACCCCATTTTGGAAAGTAGACACCCCAAGCTATTTGCTGAGAGGCATGGTGAGTATTTTGCAGCTCTCATTTGTTTTTGAAAATGAAGAAAGACAAGAAAAAACTTTTTTTTTTTCTGTTTTCAATTTTCAAAACTTTGTGACAAAAAGTGAGGTCTGCAAAATACTCACTATACCTCTCAGCAAATAGCTTTGGGTGTCTACTTTCCAAAATGTTGTCATTTGGGGGGGTTTTGTGCCACCTGGGCTTTCCATGGCCTCCGAAACTGTGATAGGCAGTGAAGAGTGAAATCAAAAATTCACGCCCTTAGAAAGCCTGAAGGCGGTGCTTGGTTTTCGGGGTCCCGTACGCGGCTAGGCTCCCAAAAAGTCTCACACATGTGATATCCCCGTACTCAGGAGAAGCAGCAGAATGTATTTTGGGGTGTAATTTCACATATTCCCATGGCATGTTTGAGCAATATATCATTTAGTGACAACTTTCTGCAAAAAAAAATAAAAATTGTCTCTTTCCCGCAACTTGTGTCGCAATATAAAATATTCCATGGACTCGACATGCCTCTCAGCAAATAGCTTGGGGTGTCTACTTTCCAAAATGGGGTCATTTGGGGGGGGGTTTGAACTGTCCTGGCATTTTATGCACAACATTTAGAAGCTTATGTCACACATCACCCACTCTTCTAACCACTTGAAGACAAAGCCCTTTCTGACACTTATTGTTTACATGAAAAAGTTATTTTTTTTTGCAAAAAAATGACTTTGAACCCCCAAACATTATATATTTGCCCTACAGATTAAAATGGTGGGTGTTTCATGTTTTTTTTTTTCACACAGTATTTGCGCAGCGATTTTTCAAACGCATTTTTTGCAGAAAAAACACACTTTTTTAAATTTTAATGGACTAAAACACACTATATTGCCCAAATGTTTGATGAAATAAAAAAGATGATCTTAGGCCGAGTACATGGATACCAAACATGACATGCTTTAAAATTGCGCACAAACGTGCAGTGGCAACAAAATAAATACATTTTTAAAAGCCTTTAAAAGCCTTTACAGGTTACCACTTTAGATTTACAGAGGAGGTCTACTGCAAAAATTACTGCCCTCGATCTGACCTTCGCAGTGATACCTCACATGCATGGTGCAATTGCTGTTTACGTTTGACGACAGACTGCCGCTTGCGTTCGCCTTAGCGTGAGAGCAGGGGGCGACAGGGGTGCATTTTTTTTTTTTCTTTATTTTTTTTTTCTTTTTTATCTTATTTTTAAACTGTTCCTTTCATTTTTTTTTTTAATCATTTTTATTGTTATCTCGGGGAATGTAAATATCCCCTATGATAGCAATAGGTAGTGACACGTACTCTTTTTTGAAAAAATTGGGGTCTATTAGACCCTAGATCTCTCCTCTGCCCTCAAAGCATCTGACCACACCAAGATCGGTGTGATAAAATGCTTCCCCAATTTCCCAATGGCGCTATTTACATCCGGCAAAATCTAAGTCATAAAATGCTCATAGCTTCCGGTTTCTTAGGCCATAGAGATGTTTGGAGCCACTCTGGTCTCTGATCAGCTCTATGGTCAGCTGGCTGAATCACCGGCTGCATTCTCAGGTTCCCTGTTGAGACAGGAGAGCCAGAGAAAAACCCGGAAGACGGTGGGGGGGGGCATTCCCTCCCACGGCTTGTAAAAGCAGTCTAGAGGCTAATTAGCCGCTAGGATTGCTTTTACATGAAAGCCGACCGCTGGCTGAAAAGAATGATACCAAGATGATACCTAAACCTGCAGGCATCATTCTGGTATAACCACTCAAAGTCGTGAATGGCGTACCTGAAGACAAAAAAATGGTTAACAATAAAGCACAGTAAACGGTAAAGTATAAAAAATTGCATACCTGAAAAGCAAACATGATAAAACATAATAACAATAAAACATTGCAGAATAGAATACAGTAAAAAAGAGCAGAACAATAGAGAGAGAACAGAGAGAGAGAGAACAATAAAACGACAACTATTTTTTTTAATTTTATATATTTATTTTTTTTTTACACTTTTTTTGTAACTAACTTTTATAACGGTAACCGGTTCCAGGTTCGGGTCTCTCAAAATGCGATGGCATCTTGGGAGACCCTGTGAAAGTGTGCCTAGTCTGTGGAATGCTGTACCCTACGCTAATACTCAACTAGTGCATGGTAGCGTTCAAAACATTCACCAATACAAAGACCAGGATTGTCAGGACAGGAGGGACAATAATAGCGGGTGTCACGCCTATATCCGCGCTTGCTGCAGACACAACATCTTTTTTGGGGGGTTTTGAGGGTAGGGGTACTCGGGAGGACATAAAAATGCCTCTCATGCAGCCGACTGCATTTGGTTGGGGATGTGAATGGGGGAAGTACGGGCGCTGCAGAAGTGATGGGTTCCCAATTAGGATTGGCGAATGCAGCAGGAAGGGCACTATGGGCACGACGGGCCTGTGTTTGTCTTCTTGGTGGCAGCGGGACACTACTTGTGCTTGCCACCTCACCAGCTTGAACTGCACTTATGGGACTCGCCACGTCACCAAGTGTTACTGCAGTGCTGGTTTGACTACGACCGGGGTGTACTAGGCCGCTGGCGCTTGCCAGTTCAATAAAAAGCTACCAAAAAAACTGTTAGCGATCGCAGGGATCAGGCCTGACTCTGCGAACGCTGCAGTTATGCGTTAAGTGTTTTGTAAGTGACAGTGATCGATCGATACTGCATTTGGGTGGGCTGAGCTGGGCCGGGCGGAGGGGCAAAATGCGAGTGCTAGCAGGTATCTGGGCTGATCCCGCTAACACTGCGTTTTTGGGAACCCTAAACTGCTGGGGGCGCTAGTATAGATCTGATCGGATCAGATATTGATCCGTTCAGATACTATACCACTAAGGGAGGTGTATGCTGCGTGCGTGGGTGTTAGCGGTACTGGCGCTAACCTGACGCTGCTTGGGGCTGGTGCTTGCCAGTTCACCAAAATACTACCAAAATAACTGTTAGCGATCGCAGGGATCAGGCCTGACTCTGCGAACGCTGCAGTTATGCATTTAGTGTTTTGTAAGTGTCAGTGATCGATCGATACTGCACTTGGGTGGGCTGGGCTGGGCCGGGCGGAGGGGCAAAACGCAGGTGCTAGCAGGTATCTGGGCTGATCCCGCTAACACTGCGTTTTTGGGAACCCTAAACTGCTGGGGACACTAGTATAGATCTGATCGGATCAGATATTGATCCGTTCAGATACTATACCACTAAGGGAGGTGTACGGTGCGTGCGTGGGTGTTAGCGCTACTGGCGCTAACCTGACGCTGCCTGGGGCTGGTGCTTGCTTGCCAGTTCACCAAAATGCTACCAAAAAAACTGTTAGTGATTGCAGGGATCAGGCCTGACTCTGCGAACGCTGCAGTTATGCGTTTAGTGTTTTGTAAGTGACAGTGATCGATCGATACTGCACTTGGGTGGGCTGGGCGAAGGGGCAAAACGCAGGTGCTAGCAGGTATCTGGGCTGATCCCGCTAACACTGCGTTTTTGGGAACCCTAAACTGCTGGGGACTCTAGTATAGATCTGATCGGATCAGATATTGATCCGATCAGATACTATACCACTAAGGGAGGCGTATGCTGCGTGCGTGGGTGTTAGCGGTACTGACGCTAATCTGACGCTGCCTGGGGCGATGCATATCACCGCCGGGCGATCAGGGGGCTAAACCTTTATTCGGTAATAAACGGCGGGTGCCCTGACACTATAAAAAATAAACGAACTAACCAGCGTCAACCGTAACACTTATACGGTGATCAGTGGTGAAAGGGTTAACTAGGGGGCAATCAAGGGGTTAAAAAATTTATTCGGTAGTATATGGGGGTCCCTGACGCTATAAAACGCTGACGGCGAACCTAAACATTTACGTCTCTAACTAGCATCACCAGCGACACTAATACAGCGATCAGAAAAATGATCACTTAGTGACACTGGTGACGGGGGGTGATCAAGGGGTTAAAACTTTATTAGGGGGGGTTAGGGGGGTACCCTAGACCTACAGGGGGCTAACAGTAACTACCCTAACACTGTCACTGTCACAAACTGACACCAATACAGTAATCAGAAAAAAAAAAAAAACCTGCTTGGTGTCAGTTTGTGACGGGGGGGGTGTGATTGGGGGGGGTCGGGGGGCGATCGGGGGGGAATCGGGGTGTTTTGTGTGCCTGGCATGTTCTACTGTGTGTGTGTGTTGGTGCACTCACAGTGATGTCTTCTCTCCTCGGCGCCGCAACGGAAACTACCGAGCCGAGGAGAGATGACATAATTTCCTTTGCTGCTGTTTAGCATACAGCAGCAAAGGAATGTTCCCATTAGCCGGCGGCGATCGCAAGGAGGGGGGCCCTCACCCCCGATTGCCGGGGAACAAAACACGACCGCCTCGGGCACCGTGTACGTGATTTTGCCTGTCCGTGCCACCTTGCTGACGTACATCGGCGTGAGGCGGTCGTCAAGTGGTTAAGACGACTCTCAGATACTTTGGTCTAGGCCCCAAAATGTTTTACTGTTTTTCCTCCTTGTATTCTCTCCCAACAGCCCAAATTTGAATGAATGTAACACTAAGCGATCCTCTCACACTACATAATGGAACCAGACAAGGATGCCCTCTATCCTCCCTTTTGTTCGCTATCTCCCTTGAACCTTTCTTAGCACACATCAGACATAACAACAGCATCCAAGGAATCAAAGTGAGCCCTAAAATACATAAATACGCTGCATATGCGGACGATATTCTGTTCTTTATTCAACAAGCACACATCCCCTTCCAAAACTTATATACGCCTTCCAAACCTTCCAAACACTGTCTAATTTTAAAATAAACCTATCCAAATCAGAAATTCTCAATATTAATATTCCCAATTCTATCGCTACATGATTAAAACCTCAATTCCCCTTTCAATGGAAAATGGACACTCTAAAATATCTAGGTATTCATCTTACCCCCCATCTTCACTCCCTTTTTAGACACAATTACATCCCCCTTCTTAACAGTATTAAGTCAGACTTGAGACAATGTTCCTCCCTCTCACACTCTTGGCTAGGCAAAATAAATATTATTAAAATGAACATTCTCCCCCGGGTTCCCTTCATCTTTTATCTTTCATCTTGTTGCCAATGGGTGTGCCTGTAGGGTTCTTCTCTATTTTACAGTCCATGATATCCCACTGCGTTTGGAAGGGCAGACACCCTAAGATAGCCCGTGCGATCCTCTTTCGCTCCAAAAATGCGGGTGGTCTGGCTCTTCCAGACTTTAAGGCGTACTATCATGCAATTGCATTATCCAGGATCTCCGACTGGAAGTATGCTGGCTACACTAAATTGTGGGTTAAATTGGAACATGAGCTGAGTGGTACCAACATATCTATTATGCCCTGGATCCCACGTTCTTTTCGAGCCATATTGCCTAATATGTCACCACTGACTACCTCTACACTTGCAGTGTGGGACTCTTTGCATAAAAAATTCTCGTGGAACTATAATTCCCCCTTAATGCCTATACTGAACCACAACTTTTTCTATCCTGGTAACATGGACACTGGATTTAAATCTTGGTCACCTGAAGGCCCGCTCCTTCTTCACCATCTCACTCAATTGGGCAATCCCAGACCCCTAACTGATATTCTGGGTTCCGAACAGGTTTACTTCATGGACAGATGGAGATACAAACAATTACAACAATTTGTTCGCTCTCTTCCACACCCAATAAGAATTTTTTTTTTTTTTCTTTCAAAAATCTTTTATTGGTTTTGTACAAAAACAAAAGAATATAATAAAAAAAAAAAAACACAAAAAAGGCACAGGGTTTGAAATCGCATGTCATTCAAAAATCAACTGATACATAAGAAACGCCTGCTGGAACTAGAGCGTTAGTATTTATAAGGCACATTAAATGTACTTGACTATGGTGTATAGGAACCTGTGTTTGGAACCTTGTGGCTTGTGCAAACATAGAATAAGATCCCTAAGGGGATTGTCTGACGACTAGAGAGGCATTAGGGGATCACGCCGGCACCCCTAATGGGCTCATGCTGTGCACAGCGTGAGCGCCCCTCCTCTCCTAACCTGGGGTTGAACTTGGACCCTAGGGACTCGAGGATCTCTATAATACAATTACTGGGGATTACAACATATCAGATAGTAACATGCTACGAAAAGGGTAATGTTTGTCTCGAACTGGAGGGGTTCTGGTGAGAAAAAACCTATATAGCCATTACCCGCTGTACTGTCCTAGTTTCCCCCAGCAGAGGGACACGTTCAGCAAAAAAAAAAAAAAAAGGATAACAAAAAAAAAAAAAAAAAAACTACTATAAAAACAGAAAGGGGAAAGAGGAGAAAGGAGAAGATAGAAAAAAGGGTGGTTAGCTGTCCGTCTGGAGAGGCCCCCGCCTCTTAAGTTGGCCCCTCTTAGGTTTGGGGTGGGACTCCCGGAATGAGAGAAATGCAGACGAACCTTGCCCAGGGCTCCCAAATGGCTTCAAATTGCTTAGTTTTATCTTCTAAGATGCTGGCCAGTTTCTCTTGGGCCATGATCCAAGAGATTTTGTGGATTGTCGCTTTAACCGAGACTTTGGGCTGTTTCCAGGCCTTGGCAATGGTGATTTTTGCACCTAAGAGGATGAAGTGTGTCAGTTTACGTGAGCTCTTCGTCATCCTGGGGAAGTTGTCATTAAGCAGAGCTATGGTTGGGGATTTCGGGATTTGGGTCTGTGTCGTTTTCCTTATCAGGGAGAATATTTTATTCCAGTAGGGCCTTAGTCTGGGGCATTCCCACCAGATATGGGCCATTGTGCCCACCAGCTGGCACCCTCGGAAGCACTTGGGGTCAGCTGATGTGTACATTCTAGAGAGCTTGACAGGCGTGAGGTACCACCTTGTCATAACCTTAACACCGCCTTCAATTAAGGAGATGTTTTTGATGCCTTTAAAGGCTCTGTCAAAGGAGCGTCTCCATTTGGAGATCTCCCAATCAAAAGCTAGATCCCTCTCCCAGTCAAGCATGTAGGGGGTTTTTTGGGGGTGCGAGGCTAGTGACTGGTAGATGACGGAAATCCCCCCCCTCTGTTCAAAGGAGCGACCACACCATAATTCGTATGGCGTAAAGGCTTTGTGTGAGGGGTTACCTCCTCTCCAACGTTGACAGAGGAAATGTCTTATTTGGTGGAATCTGAAGTGCTCAGATTTCGGGATTTCCAGTTGCCTTACACCTTGCTCCAAGGAGATAGGACCCTCATTTGTGAAAAAATGTCCGATTCGATACAGTCCCTTGTCCAACCACCAACGAAAAGCCTTAATATCCAACCCAGGGGGAAAGTCAGGGTTATTGAAGATGTGTGCTAGGGGAGAACATTCTGAGATTAAGGTTGAATTTTTCCTTAGATTATCCCATATGTGGAATGATTGGGATAAGGATGGGGAAAGAATTGGGGGTCTCTGTTTGTGAGGAGTCCAGAGGAGATAGTCCAGGGTGTATGTGGGGACAGCCTGTCTTTCTATCTGAATCCAATCTGGCTTCTCTGCCTTGGAGTAAACCGTGGACAGTTGGGCCAGCCTGGCCGCTTGAAAGTACCAGTGAAGCTGAGGAGCCCCCATGCCACCCTGGTCTCTCGGAAGGAATAGGGTTTTTTGCTGAAATCTATATCCTCTGCCCCCCCAGATAAATTTGGTGATCTTTTTTTGAAAATTGGAGAGGTGTTCTTTGTTTATATTTACCGGGATGGCCCTGAAAAGGTATAGTAGTCTGGGCAGGAGAGTCATTTTTACTGCATGAACTCTGCCCAGCCAGGAAATCTCACCCTTGGACCAAGCTCCCAGGTCCGCTGTAAGTTTCCGGTACATTGGCGGAAAGTTTAGAGGGTACAGTTGTTCTGTTCTAGCTGGGAGTTTGATTCCTAAATAATCTATCCATTGGTCATTCCATTTAAAATCAAAGGAGCTTTGTAGAGCGGAAACCGTATCCGACTGCAGGGAGATATTTAAAGCTGAGGACTTAGAATAGTTCACTTTGAGGCCTGAGGTGCTAGAGAAGTCTTTCAATAATTTACATAGGTTAGGGAGTGAGGTGATAGGGGACGTTATGAAAAGGAGCATATCATCGGCGAAAAGCCCACACTTGTGGACTTGATCCCCACAGGAAACGCCGTGAATATTGGGGTTTGATCTAATCGCAATTGCCAGTGTTTCGATGGCCATAGCGAAAATGAGAGGGGAGAGAGGGCAGCCCTGTCTCGTCCCCCTCGCTATTTATAGGGGTTTGGAGTATTGTCCCTGCAGTCGGATTATTGCTGCCGGGTTTGAGTAGAGGGATCGTAGTACCCCTAGGAAGCTAGCCCCGAACCCCCATCTCTCCAGGAGGGAGAAGAGATAAGGCCATTCGATCGAGTCGAAGGCCTTATGTAAATCTAGTGACAGCAACATACCTGCTTGTTTAGGGCCCCCATCCCAATTTGATTGGAGAATGGAGACAATGTCCACCGCTCTCCTAATTTGATCTGGACCCTGCCTCCCTGGGATGAAGCCTACCTGGTCCTTATGGACGTACTGTTTGATAAAAGAGGCTAGTCGGTTGGCTAAAATTTTTGTGAGTATTTTGAGGTCGTTATTGATGAGGGAAATGGGCCTATAGTTCTCTACTTCTTTGTGGTTTTTATTAGGTTTGGGGATTACTGTTATGAAAGCCGTATTCAGGTGGGGTCCAATGGGGAACCCGTTCTCTTTGAGTTGAAAAATTTGGCCATGTGTGGGGCCAGTATTTCCCCGAACTTTTTGTAGTAAGGGACTGACAAGCCGTCTGGCCCTGGGGCCGAGCCTGTCTTGAGGTTTTTGATAACTTCCTTTATCTCGTCTGAGGAGAAGGGTTCCTCCATCAGATCTCTATGGTCTTTAGAAAGAGATGGCAGTGTAATATTCTCGAGGAAGGGGATGGTCGGACTGTCGCTCTGTGTTTGTGTGGCTTTGTATAAGCCTGAGTAAAATTCATGGAAAGCTGACATGATTTTGGATGGATTGGCCGTGGGAGGTTGACCCGCAATGCGCACTTTGGGGAAAGTGCGAGATTGGAACTTGGGGGAAAGTTTCGCGGCTAGCATTGTCCCGACTCTGTCTTTGTGGCAGTAAAATTTGGCACCGCTCCATCTAATATGTTTTTCAGCTTTTGCCGTTAAGGCTAGGTTGAGTTCCAATCTAACCGTGTCTAGTTGATCATTAAGGTCTTTAGACGGGGATTTTTTGTATTCAATTTTTAAAGCCATAAATTTTTGTTCCAGTCTAAAAATGTCTATCAGCCTTTCCTTTTTAACTTTAGTGGCTAGTCTAATGAGCTCACCACGGACCGAGGCCTTGTGGGCTGCCCACAGTGTTTCAGGGGAGATGTTATCGACATCATTTAACCGAAAATATTCCTTAATCGCGTCTGCTACTAGTTTGGCTTGAACTGGATCCCCCAGCAGAGACTCATTCAGTCTCCAGTAAGAGCTCCCAGTACGCGATAGCACATTTTTCAAAGTCAGGAGGACTAAAGAGTGGTCCGACCATACTATGTCTAAGATTTTGGCTTTGGAGGAAAGAGGGATGAGGTTAATCTGAATAAGTATGTGATCTATCCTTGCGTAGGTCTGGTGGGGAGAGGAGAAGTGAGTAAAGTCCCTGGAGGTGGGATTCAGCTCCCTCCAAATATCTGCTAGCCCCTGGGAGTGAATCATTTTGGCTATTCTGGTGCTTAATTTGGTGGGGCGTGTTAGTTTACCTTTGAGAGGGTTGGTTTTGTCCAGCCCCTGGTCAAATGCTACATTTGAACCCCCAGCCCATATGACTTTCCCCTCCAAGAGGGGGCTAAGAGTTGTGAAGAGATTCTGGAAGAAAGATGCTTGACCCTTATTAGGGGCGTAATAAGAAATTATGGAGTATAGAACTCCTTCCAGAGTGCCCTTCACAAGGATGAACCTACCCTCTGGGTCTTTAAGATCAGAGATATGGTTAAATTTACTATTTTTAGAAAAAAGTACCGCTACGCCTTTGGTTTTGTTTGAAGCATTGGCCATGAAGAAAGTTGGGTAGAAGGCGTGTAAGGACTTGGGACTGTATCGAATCGGAAAATGCGTCTCCTGTAGGAGTACTACATCCAGTTTGAGGGATTTATAATGGTCTAAGGCAACCCTTCTTTTCCTAGGTGAGTTGAGCCCTTGTACGTTGTGGGAGGCGACCCTGAGGTTGAGACCCTTAGAGACTTGATCAGTCATGAGAACAGAGAGGGGAGTGATCACCGGCACTGCAGCCGCCTACCTTGTGTTGGAGAGTTTTCCTTGGGTACGGAAGGGTGGACGGGTCCATGCTATAATAGCGAGCGGGGGGAACCGGGGGGTCTCCAGACGGCCAGCTAGGAGAAAAAGAAGAGGTGAGAGAAAGAGGGGGGAAGAAGGGGAGACACGTAGACAAAAAAAACAACAACAGTAATAACAATAAGATTAGCGAAAAGGGTCTTTTAGAAGGACCCATGGAGGGTAGCGGTGTGTGTGACCGCTTAATCTCCATTTTAAGTCTTCCCTCATCCATATTGGGCGAGAGAAGTCTCACTCTACTGGGGCACAGTATTTGCCCTAGAGGTGAGAGGAGGCGCATGGGTACCACCCCGGACCCATACTTCTAAGGTATCGTCACTAAAAACTATTTGCATAACATGGTGTAAGAACTTCGTCTCAATAAATACTATTTGTTACTGCTATCTCAGTACAGTATAAACTTTCACGGAGACTATAAAAGGGATTCAAGCTGGGCTATGAACCCATGAGAAGTGCTAATAAAAAGGAAACAAGGGGGAGAATCTAAGTAGATAACATGGAAGGGATGTGGCCATCTGCTTTGGGTGACCGGTGACCTTGTGCTTGGATCTGAAAATAAAATAGGTTACTGAGGTTTCAGTGTTCTAAAAGTCAGATTAGGATGTGAGGCGATCTTTCTTCCACTTCGAGAAGGCAAAGTGATCACTGGAACTGTTCTCCGTAGGGTAGTCACTTCAGGGGATTACAGCCAGAAACGTTGTCCCAACAGTGAAAAACGGATTCGTTAACTTGTGTCCAAGGCCCCTTTGGAGTCTTGGGGTTGGAGAAAGGAGCGTTAGCTCATTCAAAGGAGGGGGGACATCCCCAGCATGAAAGACCATGGGAGGTCTAGGAGCGTAAGACGGGGGCCTTCGAGCTCCGTTAAGGGGGTTTGCCATCTTTGCTCCTCTTGGTGGGGCCCTTGTTCCAGAGAGGGGAGACTGGGCTGCCTGGGGGGGGGGGCGTTTGGATGAGCCCGTGGCAGATGAGGAGAGTTCCATGGGGGCCTCCTGGGAGATCAGCTTGAGGGAAAGGAGAAGTTTTTCACCTTCCGGTAGATTGGAGAAAGTGTGGGTCTTGCCTTGTATGGAAAACTTTACTGCAAAGGGGAATGTCCAGCGATATTTGATGTCCCGTTCCATCAACACTGACAGGAGGGGTTTGAGGGTGCGTCTTATTTGGATGGTGGATTGAGAGAGGTCCGCAAAGACCTGGATTTGGTGACCCTGATGTTGGAGCTTGGGCTTCAGGCGAGATTGTCTCATTACCTCCTCTTTGACCGCGTAGAAGTGCGGTTTCACCATTACGTCCCTCGGGGAGCCGTCCTTCCTCGGGGGACCCAGGGCTCTGTGCGCCCTATCCAGCTCCAGCCTATGCGGCGGGATGTTGGGGATGAGGTCCGAGATAAAGTCCTGCACCGTGAGGGGGATATCCGTGAAGGATTCAGGGAGGCCTCTTGTACCTCCTAGACCTGTTCTCAAGTTCGTCAATTCTTGATAGGGCCGTTTCCAGTTGTTCTTGGACTGACTGAAGGTGTGCGGCATTCTGGTTGGTTCTGGCGACTGTATGATCAATTTTGTCTTCCATTGCCTCCATCCTAGAGCCCAGGTTAGAGAGGTCTGATTTAATAGCATTTGTGATCTGGGAGACTCTGCTGGCCAGGCCCTTTTCTAGGAGGGTGGAGAATTTGGTGAAAAGCTCTTCTTGCATGACAGATATGTCCTTAAGTGTGTAGCCAGGTGGGGTGCCTGCATAGGATGATAGGTGAGGGGATATGCCAGAGTGAGAGGCGCCATCTTCCCCCTGTTCACTACTGTGAGTCTCTCTGTGAGCACTCTGTGGGGCTAGGTGCATGCCCTGCTCTGCATTCTGGAGCATGTTGTGGCCTCCCTGTGTTGCTTGGGCATAGGTCAGGGTCGGTGGGGTAAGGATGGGACGTTGCTCGGTCCCCTTCTGAAGTGAGGCAGGGTTAGGCCTAGAAGTTTCCCCCTTCGGCGGCCATCTTGGAGCTTCCGTCCGCCGCTGCTGCTGCAAATTGCGGGCCCAAGTCTCGGCGGGCTTGTGTGCCGGCCATCTCACCGTGTTCCCCCGCTGTTCCGCTAGCGGGGGGAGTGCTTGAGAGCGTCCTCCGCCTGCTGGGTCCGGTGTTATGCCGCTCGTCGGGCCGGGGTGGTGCGGAGCTCCAGGCTTAAGCGGCCATTACGGAGCTCTCGCGCATGCGCACTGCAGCAATAAGAAATATTTAAGAGCTAACATATATATGTTCATTCATAAAGATCCTCCTCTCTACTGTATTTCGCAATTTTATAAAGCTATCATTCAGATTCATAACCCCTCATTTCCGAAATTCCTCAATAAGTGGGAGTCCGATCTGAACTTTCACATCCCTGATGATCAGAGAGATAAAATATTACAGCTTGCTCATGTTCTTCTACTTCCTCTAAGACAGCTGAAATGAACTACAAGCTGCTGACAAGATGGCACTATACCCCAGCTAAATTGCACAGTATGTTCCCCTCCAGTTCCCCGCTGTGTTGGAGGAACTGCGGGAACATAGCATCTCACGCTCACATCTGGTGGTCATGCCCAGTAATCCAACCTTTCTGGTTGAACATTATTCACCTTGTGAACCAAATAACGGGTTCCTCTTTACCCATGGATCCATGGACTATACTTCTGCACAATACAATGGAAACAGCTGGCTCTTACAAGCGCTCCCTCACTCCACACCTGCTGAATGCCACCAAAGCCCTCATCCCAGCCATCTGGGGTCAACCTTCTGCCCCTTCATTGAAAAATTGGATACAGGCAGTGGACAACACTTGCCTTATGGAAGAACTCACCCTAATAGCCAGAGATAACTTGAAACGGCACACCGCGACATGGTCTCAGTGGAACGAATTTAAAAGCTCTACTGGATACAAGGACATTATGTATGTGTCTCCTCTCCTGTATGCTTACAACAAACTCCTCCCTCATAACCAATTAGTCCATAAATATGTAGATTTAGCCTATTGATTGATTGTTTGATCAATATGTAAATCTGCTACATGATGTCTTGTGAAGTCCATCGACTGTCAGCCTCTCTCTATCTCTCCTTCTCTCTTCTCCTCCTACCACCCCCTTTACCCATCTTCTACCCCTTCTCTTCCCCAATTTCTCTCATTCCCCCCTCTCTACCACCCCTCCCTCTGTTCCCCCTATAATTTTCAGATACTTGTTCATTTATTCTATTATGTGAATGTGCATCTGCTAACTCCTCATCCTCCTTGACCCAGGTTACCACACAGTATTGCATGTCCTCTAATATTCGTTTTTTTGTTCCTGTGTGCCTCCAGACAATGTTTTCCTTATACATGTATGCATATGTGCTTAACGTACGATTTTATATGCTTTCTTGTTTTTTGATCAATAAACATATATTAAACAAAAAAAAAAGGATGTAAGGGCTGACACTTTGTCACAACAATTTTCCTCCACTTCCAAGATGGAGTCGTTCCTGTGATTCCTCCTGATCGTATTCTGGCTATGGCGCTCTCAAACAAAAACCCATAATAAGTGATAACAAAAACATAAAGTCCATACAAAACTATGAAGGTGCTTCACAAATAGTGTGTAAAAATGCAGGGAATGCTTCACATCTGGTGTGTGGAAAGTGCAGAGAAAATGTTGCAGAAAAATCTTCAGGTGTACCAAGACACCCCCACATGTGTCCCCACTCCCCAAATCACAATGACACCCAGTTTTTCAGTCTGGGAGTCAGTAAAGGCTTGTAACGATATCCAAGGAATGTTGCAGGATGGAAGGTTTACTGATGAGATCCTTCAACGTTAATACTCAGCCATACGAAAAACAGGTACCCAAAAGGGAAGAAAAAGGGGGGACCAATAGTGAAGTATGCTAAGATTGAAAATTTATTGTGCATAAAAGGTTATACTTACAAAAGTACGTTAAAATCAGGCATTGAAACAATCAGAGAATGCAGCAAACACCATTAACAGCATTCCCACGAGATCGGAAATGACGTCAGAACCAGAAGTGTGTCACGTCAGTGCATTTCGCCCTCCCACAGGGCGTCATCAAAGGACCTATCTTCCATTTGGAACTGACTGCCTTAAATCACAAAAGAGAGAGATACACTCCCCTTCCTCAACCAATCAGATCAGCACAGTAGCCATTTTGTTGGTTAGGAAAACATGTCGCCCCTATGGATAGAGCACACTCCATATGAGGGACTAAACCACCATGAAATTGGTTGGATAAACCTAAACAGATGTCAGTTGCGGTGTTGTGGAAACAAATGGAAACATGTTCAATCTAATGCTTCAATATACAAGTAATGCCCCGTACACACGGTCGGATTTTCCGATGGAAAATGTCCGATCGGAGCGTGTTGTCGGAAATTCCGACCGTGTGTGGGCTCCATCAGACATTTTCCATCGGATTTTTCGACACACAAAGTTGGAGAGCAAGAGATAAAATTTTCCGACAACAAAATCCGTTGTCGGAAATTCCGATCGTGTGTACACAAATCCGACGGACAAAGTGCCACGCATGCTCAGAATAAATAAAGAGATGAAAGCCATTGGCCACTGCCCCGTTTATAGTCCCGACGTACGTGTTTTACGTCACCGCGTTTAGAACGATCAGATTTTCCGACAACTTTGTGCGACCGTGTGTAGACAAAACAAGTTTGAGCCAGCATCCGTCGGAAAAAATCCTAGGATTTTGTTGTCGGAATGTCCGAACAAAGTCCGACCGTGTGTACGCCCTATAAGAATCACAAAAGACAAAAAAATAAAAAATACAAATAAAAATAAGACCATAAAGAAAAAAAAATTATTTAATAACAAATAAGAAATAAAGATAATAGTGAAAAAAATTTATGAAAATAAAAAATAAAATAAAAAAAATAAAAATGAAAATAGAAATAGAAATAAAAATGAAAATAAAATATAAAATATAAAAAATAAAAATAAAAAAACAAAAATAAAAATAATAATAACAATAAAAATGAAAATGAAAACAATAAAATAAAAATAAATATAAATTAAAAATAAAAAAAATAATAAAAAATATAAATACATAGAAAATTAAAAAATGAAAAGATATAAAGATAAAAAATAAAATGCAAGCCTAACCAGATCAATAGATGTGATTAAAAATTGTACAGGAAAAAATTAAGATCTAATTCAATGTTCAAACCCAGAGGGTTAATCATCCTCAAACGATGAATCCACTGGGTCTCATTACGAGAGATGGCTCTCTTGAGGTTGCCTCCTTTCCAATGGGCTTCAACTCGATCAATGCCACAAAAGGTGAGACTACTGGGATCCCTACCGTGGAATAACCTAAAGTGGTTGGACAAGCTGTGGTGTTTGAAGCCCTTTTTTATCCGGTTGACATCTTCACGTAAACAAACCCCCAATGCTCTGGTGGTCCTGCCTACGTACTGAAGTCCACAAGGACAGGACAAGAGGTACGTTACGTGGGTGTATATAATGGTGAACCACAAAGAGAATTTTTTAGTTCTCAATAAAGCGTTGCCAACATCCCAAAATATATTGCAAAAGGAGGACCCTGGAAAGGGACACTTGTACCCCCCGGTACAACGGGACTTTATAGGCGAACAAAGAAAATTTTGTAAAAACATATTATTTATTGAAAAAATGCTTAAAAAAGCATAAAAACATGATAGAAATCTATACATAGTAATAATCTATACAAAATATTGTGCAAAGTACATAAGGTTTTTTACACATGGTGTATTTTTTACAGTACAACTCCAAATATAAACACATATTTCTCCATAAGCCTGACATGTTTCAGGACGATGTCCCTTCTTCAGAGGCGTTTTTAGGAGAGAAACATGGATGTATTCTGGAAAACAGGTAAGATGAACTTAACAAAGAAACATTGTTCAGGGCAAAATCGACTTAATGGCATCTGAGAATGTCCAATATACATACCAATATTGAGTTTTGTAGGGAGAGTTGTGTAAGAATGTACGAAAAAAAACAATCTTCTTAGAAGGTTAAATAAACTTCCACTGCCAATTGTCCACCAGAAGGAAGATGGACTCTGTCCAGGCTCAAAGAAGCCCACACAAAGGTCCCAAGAAAAATACGACCCCACCACATCCACAGCAGAGCCCTAAGGGATAATTTAAATGATTTGATTTATTACATTTAGATATATGATTTGAAAAATACATATCAGAAAACCCCATAAGAAAAACCACCTCTCCTATAACCCATGTATCAGAGCTGACTACTTTTCATCTTCATTTAAATGTTTGAAAGGAAGCACTTATGAATAACACCTTCCTATGCAGTTGCAAATAACTGCAAGGAAGCCAATAGAGATGACTTAGAAGTAGGAGAAAAGAAGGGGAAACAGCAAAGCATAGAAATGAAAGGAGATCTAATGATCTTTTAACTTACTTTTAAATATGGATGTGATCCACAGGTGGCTAGGGCGTTGTTGCTTGTTGGTAGGTGTAGTTTTCACTGGGCAGGACGCCATCTGCAGGCTTTAAAGGCCGCCGGAGCCTGCGCAGTGCTGATCATTGTAGTGGTGTCAGCAGAGTGGGATATTTGTAAGGGCTGCGTCGTTGCGTATAGCGCGATGACGTCATTGCATCGTGAAGTTAGGAAGAAAAATGAAAACAAAGCAGAATGCGACGCTCCAGACTGAGGAAGGGGAGGGGGAAAGGAGGAGAAAAGCACATCCAGTGACATTATAGGCTGATTGAAATTGAACCGGAGCATTTCTATGGCAACCACCAAATACAAAAACACTGCGGACCAAATCATAAGACACATGTGGAAAAAAGAGTATTGGGGAACATCCCTGGAGGGCTTCCAAGGACCCAGATAGGAAACATCCAAAGGGACCTCCAGTGCAGAATCTGCACGGCGCCCGCCCACTACCAAAATAGTAGAGGAGCATCATGCAGATAAAGCCCACGGGCGCAATACCATTGCAATTGAGCAGTCAGCCAGGGCCGATCGGACATGCAATGTAAATGAGAGGCCCGATCTCCCATCAAAAGATGGGAAGAAGGGGCCCCCGTGTGCCGGGCGGGGATAAACCGAAACCCAAACCACGGGATGGTAGGCGGCAAAAATAAATGTGCTTATAAAGATCTTCAAAGAAATTTTGAACTACTGTATGAACTAGTCTAATTATACATCGAAAATTTATAATAATAAGTGTATGGACATAACCAAATACACATAATGGAATTGTGTTGGACAGCAATGGGTACAAAAACACAGAGGCAGACATCATTTTGATTATATAAAAAGACATCCAACATCAAAATATGTTGTGCGATATTCTTGTCAATTATATCATCAATCACATCATATCAATTTTTTATCATATAATATTGGGAATAATATGGGAATAATGAGTATGCCTTACAAATACACAGTTTCTTAATCGGATGTTTAACATGTTAACTGAAAGTATGACGCATTTTTATTTTTAAATGACAGTCACTCTTTTTCACATCCCCCCGACACAAAACCGTTCAAAAATGGAGGGAAACTAATTTGAATGTTGAGTCCTGGGAACAGAGTTGCATTGAGATCGGCAATCCAACGGACCTCCCTCTGGAGTAAGATCTTGTTCCATTCACCACCTCTACTGTCTGGATGAATTCGGTCAAGAATGGTGAAATGAACAAGGGGAAAATTGCCCGCATGATGGTCTCGCACATGTCGCACCAGAGGGAGGTCCGGGTTCGCCTGTCTCATGCTGGTGATGTGTCGTACTGCTCTCTTATAGAACTCCAATTTCGTTTTGTCAACGTAAAAACATTTACATTGGCTTGTTAGAAGGTAAATAACACCGGGCATTTTGCAATTGGCAAGGTGTCTAGGCCTGTACCTCTTGCCATTTGGTAATACAAATTTTACCTGTGTGTTCATATATCGGCAGCAAGTACACCCAGCACAGGTAAAAGTTCCAAATCTTTTACACGCATCGGAGCGAAAGGTGCCAGTGTACTCACTTTTAACCGAATGGTCTCTTAGTGAGCGTGCTCATCTGAAGGTGATGGTGGGTGTCGCAGACACATTTGATTTTAAATTAGGATCGATTTGTAGCAGGTGCCAATGCTTCTGTAAGATTTTTTTAATGATTTTGTGTTGTTTGTTGTAAGTGGTTATTAGTCTGGTGATAGATTTAGAATCGACAGATGTTTTTTTAGGAAAAAGTATATTCTGCCTCAGTTGTCCTCGTGCACGTAGTTCACATGGTGTTAATCAGCCTTCTTTGATAGTACCTCCTGGTATGGGTTCTACTTCATCTACATACATTGGTGATTCCTCTTTATCTTATATCACTACAACCCTATTACAAACAGACAAAGATTTTTTAGCTCACCGAATGGAGGAGTTATTGATTAAAGGTGGGACTTTGAATGAGACACTAGGTCTCCATCCCTGTGCGTACATAGAAAATAAAACAGGAGAGTTGGGACTTTAAATGAGGTGGGCAAATGAGGCCAAAGGTACAGTCACAATTGCATAAACCATTTTATTGATACGTAGTGACACATTAACACAGTCAGAGTTACAGTAAAGATGATAATATCAAATCGTATAACAATCCCATCCTGACCGATACATGGGAAGCATGGTAAACAGCCCCCAAATGGTAGAGGGCAAAAGAACTGGAAAAAATATTCATTGAAGTAGCATAGGGTCACAAAATAAACAATAAAAGCTTATAGGTATATGGACCTATTAAAAAGTCTATGATTGTCTGGTGCTTGACGTAAGCCCGACGCGTTTCGTGTATCAAACACTCTTCAGGGGCGATATAGCACCAGGATCTAAAAAGGGAAAAGGGACAGTGTGGTAAAAGAATGAGTAAAGTGCAAAAAATGCACTATAAAAAAGAAAAAATGATGAAAAAATGAAAAAAATTAACATATAGGGGAGACAGGCAGCCACTGATCCCCCATGGGTACTCACATGTCAACGGATTGTGAACTCCAGGAGGTCCGCAAATGCAGGCCACCAAATAGCTCAGGTCCGGGAGCTGAGGGAGGAGCTCAAAGAGAGGAGCCGGGAGAGAAAACAGCCACACACAAAGGTTCCCAATAAGTGGAGGGTCC
The DNA here is from genome assembly GCA_037952835.1 of Lithobates septentrionalis. Lineage (NCBI taxonomy): Eukaryota > Metazoa > Chordata > Amphibia > Anura > Ranidae > Lithobates > Lithobates septentrionalis. The sequence goes on along the minus strand of JBBDGP010002744.1, from coordinate 349,799 downwards.
ACACTGGTGATCAATGAAGGTGAGGGTTCTAAAGTAATGAGAATAATATGTGTAAGGTATTTCCCCAAGCAAAGCTGGAGCCCCTCATCACAGAAAAGTACAGAATTATCTATGGGATGTCCCCCTTACCTAAGGATGGTGCAAAATAGCCAGCCATGTCTGACCCAGTGATGGACGTGCTGTATGAGAGCAGGCTAGACATGAGTGAGGGTCCTATATGCAGCCAGTCCCCACCCCAATCAGAGAACTCCCCCCAGCATCACGCGGTGCAGACACACAAGCGGACGGAGAACTCCTCCAGCGCAGCGGTAGCCTCCGCCCACAGCTGCTGGGGAAGTCGCCATCCACGTGTCTGCACGAGGAGGAAAACACAACGTCAACACCGGGACACTCACACAGAGGTCACGTGCGTGACGAGGAGGCGTGATGCCGATGCACAACGGGAAACCCGCCCCCAATCACCCGCACCCGCCGAGGCGGACGAGGGGAGAAAGGGGAGGGATCCCGGCCGTGCCTCGCAGCTTCCGGACACTGAACGAAAAAGGCAGCCAAACAGAAGCGAACAGAATGGAGGAGAGTCCTCCAGACATGTAATCTCATCACATATTCCCCCATTTGACCTTTCTCCCCCCCCTGACTCTCAAAACATCATCAATCTTTCCAACTATTCATTCACCTAAGCTGAGAGGGATTTGTTGCACAAAGGTCTCAGTTTCTGTCCAGATGCAGGGTTAAACACCTTTGAAGTAATTAAAGATTTACATCTTTTTGCTCGAAAATTTTATTATAAGAGCCTTTTCTCAAAGGAGGTTTCATGTAGAAAAACAAAGGTTTATCAGGTAGGAATTTGGCAAGATCATTATCCTTCAACAGTAAGTGCCAGTGCTTACGAATAATTTTTTCTACTTGTCTATATTGCTGTGTAAAATCTGTCATAAAAGCAATTCCAAAGTCTCTCTCATTTTCCTCTCTTTTCTTAAAGAGATCATCTCTTTTCATATTCCTTACTGAGAACAGTGTTTTGTTCAGTTCTCGTGGGGTGTAACCCTTTTCCAAAAATCTATCAAAGAGGACCCTCGACTGTAAATCAAAATCTTCAATCCTGGAGCAATTGCACCTGACTCTCATGAATTGGTTCTTGGGGATGGAACTGAGCCATCGAGGATGGTGACAGCTCCCCAAGGGAATATAACCATTACGATCAACTTCTTTGAAAAAGGTTTTTGTGGACAATTGATGATTATCCTTAAAAATTACAAGGTCAAGAAACGTAATACTCTGATTGTCAGAAACTGCCGAGAATGAAATACCAAATCTATTCTCACCAATCTTTGACAAAGATTGTAAGAATTACCCTTTTGATCCTGCCCAAAGAATGATAATGTCATCGATATAACGCTTGTAAAACTTGAGCTGAGGTAAGTGGCCACCAAAAATAGCATCTTTTTCCCAGTTACTCATAAAAATGTTTGCCACTGAGGAGGCATATTTAGCCCCCATGGCCACTCCCCTTTTCTGTCTAAAAAACAGTTTGTCATGCCAGAAAAAATTATGACTCATGGCCAGATCTAAAGCATGTACCAAAAAAATCTTTTTGTTTATTTTTCATTTTGGTATTGTTCAAAGCCCATACTACCGCCTCAATAGCTTGTTTCTGTTAGATGTTGGTGTATAAGTAGTTGACATCAATACTGGCTAGAAGATGCTCATCACTGACCTCAATCCCTCGCAATAATTGCATGAGATCCCTGCTATCCTTCAGATAGGCTGGACAGCTCTGTACCAACGGCTGTAGGAAACTCTGGCAAACAGCGTATCCACCCCACTCACAATAGGTCTCCCAGGTGGTTTGGATGGATTCTTGTGAATTTTGGGCAATTGGTAAATTACCGGTACTCTCGGAGCATCAGGTTCTAAGTACCTGGCCTCTTTCTTAGTGACAATACACTCGTCCAAGGCATTTTTTACCAAGCGTTTCAGTTTGGCTTTGAATTTGTTAGTGGGATTACCCCCCAATTTTTCATAGGTTTCGGCATCATAGACAAGTTTATTAAGCTGAGCTAGATAGTCAAATTTATTAAGAATAACCAGACCACCTCCTTTGTCCGCACTTCTGAACACAATCTGTTTGTTTTTTCTAAAGATTTGAGCCCCCTTTCTAAATCAGTTTTGTGCCTACTGTGTTTTTTATGGGCATACGTTCAAGGTCCTGTTTGACATGGATCGTTTATCATCTCATCAGTAAACCTGCCATCCTGCAACATTCCTTGGATATTGTTACAATCCTTTACTGACTCCCAGACTGAAAAGCTGGGTGTCATTGTGATTTGGTAAGTGGGGACACATGTGGGGGTGTCTTGGTACACCTTAAAATTTTTCTGCAACATTTTCTCTGCACTTTCCGCACACCAGATGTGAAGCATTCCCTGCATTTTTACACACTATTTGTGAAGCACCTTCATAGTTTTGTATGTACTTTATGTTTTTGTTATCACTTATTATGGGTTTTTGTTTGTGAGCGCTGTATTTATATATTTTACCACTATGTTCAAGTGTCTAGCACTTTGTGTATAGCAGCTTCATTCAATCATTTTTTACAACCTATTTTTTTACCACCCATTTTTTTTACCACCCATTTTTACCACCCATTATATAAAAAAAATAAAAAAAATTTTCACATCAGCGTGAGTTTATATATTTTGTTTATTTATTTTCCCAGTATTCTGGCTACGGTTCGCACCAGTCTCACTTCTCCTTTGGGTGAAAAAATTCTTGCCGCTTAAGTCCATGCTCCTCCTCAAAAACTCTGTGACCGCTGATTTGTCCCAGAGAGTCTCCGTACAACTGTGCTCCAGACTTACCATTCTCCCAAGGTTGCTGGCCACCCTGGGAAGAATAAACTCTTTTGGGCCATTTCCCAACAATCCTGGTGGCCTACACGCTGATGTAACCGCCTTCATAGCTGCCTGTTCTGTGTGTGCTCAGAATAAGACTCCACAACACCTTCCAGTGTGCCTCCTACAACCCATACCCAATGGAGAGAGGCCCTGGACCCACCTGTCTATGGATTTCATTGTGGTGTTACCCAACTCCCAGGGCAACACAGTTATCCTTATGGTGGTTGACTGGTTCTCAAAGATGTGTCATTGTATTCCACTTAAGAAGTTGCCCACTTCTAAAGGAACTGGCTACCATTTTTGCTCGGGATATCTTTCGCTTACATGGGCTACCCAAGGTGATTGTCTCGGACAGGGGTAGTCAGTTTGTGTCCCGGTTCTGGCGAGCCTTTTGTACACAGTTCGGAATTCAGCTTGCTTTCTCCTCTGCGTATTACCCGCAGTCTAATGGAGCCTGCAGAACGAGCCAATCAGTCCTTAGAGAAATTCCTATGTTGCTATCTTTCTGACCATCATAACAACTGGTCAGATCTCTTACCGTGGGCGGAGTTTGCTCACAATAGTGCCTTGAATTCTGCTTCCCGATTGTCCCTGTTTATGGCTAATTATGGCTTACAACCTTCCATGTTGCCTGACTCGTTTGTTCCACAGAGTATTCCTGCATTAGAGGAGCATCTCTGTGGTCTTCGTTCCACTTGGGCACATGTCCAGGAGGCTTTGCGACATGCTAATGATAGGTACAGACTCCATGCTGACCACAGACGGCAGACAGCAGATGGCTGTCATCTCGCAACCTCCGACTTCCTGCTCCCTCTCTGAAGTTCGCTCCTCTGTTTATTGGGCCTTTCCATATTCTTTGCAGGATTAACCCAGTGGCTTACGCATTAGACCTTCCTTCTGATATGCATATCTTGAATGTATTTCTTGCCTCCTTATTAAAGCCTTTGGTCTGCAACCCCTTTACCACCTCGGTGCCTCGTCCTCACCCTGTACAGGTTGAGAACCATGAAGAGTATGAAGTACAGTCCATTGTTGGCTCCTGTAGGTTCCATGGGCGCATACAGTACCTGGTGCATTGGAAAGGGTAAGGTCTGGAGGAACGCTCTTGGGTCTCATCCTCGGACGTACATGTCCCTGTCCTCCTCCATGATTTCCATAGATGTTTTCCCCTCAAACCTGGTGGTCCTCTGAGGGGGAGGAGTCATTGAGGAGGGGGTACTGTCAGGGCTGGGCTCAGCCCTTCCTTCTCAAAGCTGGCTACTCAGCTGTCGGTTAATTGCCAGCTCCTTTCTCTCCACAGTGACTCACCTGTTGATGATATCCTTCCTGCTCCTCAGTCCTGCCTACTTAAGCCGTCCAGCCAATATGATCTCTGCCTTCGCCTTGGTCACATCTCTAGAGACGCTCTCCTGTGTTCCTGTTAAAGACTTGCTTGGCTGACATTTCTTCTGGCTCCAGATCCTGCTTGTTGTTCTACTACGCTCATCTCTGGCTCCCTGATGTTTTGGCTTGTCTGACTATCTGTTATGGTTCCTGAACTCTGGCTAGGTTTTGACTACGTGTCTGTTTACCTTTTTATTATTATTATTAAACAAGTGTGATTAAGGCCCCTTTCACACGGACGATCCGTATGTCCGTTTTTCATCCTTCCGTTTTCGGATGAAAAACGGACATACATTCATCCCTATGGAGCGTCGGATGTCAGCGGTGACATGTCCGCTGACATCCGACCCGCTCCGATCCGAAAAGTGTAACGGAGGAAAAACCTACTTTTCCATCCGTTTTCGGATTGGATCGGATGACGACGGACACTACGGACCGTCATCATCCGATCCCCCCATAGGGGAGAGCGGCGCTCTGACAGGTCCGTCGCTGCACAGTGTGCAGCGATGCACCTGTCATCTTCCTGCTCAGCGGGGATCGGCGGAGCTATCCCCACTGAGCAAGCGGATGTTCACGGGGCGGATCATGACTGATCTGCCCCGTGTGAAAGAGCCCTTAACTGTGATTTAACTGTACTTCTGTCTCAATCTGATTCATGGTTTCTGACACTATGATACTGGCTATTTTGCCATTTTGTGACCAAATTAGTCATAACAAAACAAGAATAGCCCACACTACTGCAGTATTGTATTTAAAATAAACAATAATGAAAAATATGGGGTTATAAACTAATTACAAAACAATGTGCTGATTGTCACTTATTTAGATAAAAATGAATACATAAAGCATTTGATATGAAGCAGTTTATATCCATAGAAACCTTCCTGACTCACTGACTTTCATTTCTTGACACTGCCTTATGCATGTCTGTACCCCTCCAATATTGCTCTATTTTATCTATACCACAAAAAGTTCAAAGACGGTGGTCTTTGTTATGGCATAACCTGAAATGATTGGACAGACTATGTTCTCTGAACCCCTTTTTTATACTATTTGAATGTTCCCCTAATCTAGTAGTTAAAACGGGATTCCGGCCAGCTTTTTTTTTTTTAAACACTGTAGCTGCTGATTTTAAATAAGTAGACTTACCTGTCCTGGGTGCCCGCGATGTTGGATGCCCGAGGCCGACCCATCCCTCGGCTCTCGGGTCCCGGCACCGCCATCCTAAGTAAGGGAAACAGGCAGTGGAGCCTTGCGGCTTCACTGCCAGTTTCCTACTGCGCACGCGCGAGCGGCGCGGCGCTTTGTGAATGGGACGCAATGTGTTGTGGGACACGCACAGTTCCCATAACACACCGCGCCCCATTCCCCAAAAGACAACGCGGGGAGCAGAAGACTAAAGATCACCGCGGTGTAGGAAGAGGCAGATTAGGAAGACTGCCTAGCAATAGCCATTTCACGTAAGTAAAAAAAAATGTTTTCCTCCATTTTTTTAGGTATTTTTTGTGCAATTTTTTTTTCAGGGTGGACCTCCACTTTAACTTGCGTGTAGAGTTGGGCCGAACACCCCCCAGTTTGGTTAGCACCAGAACTCTTGAACATCGCAAAAGTTCGGACCCAAACTACAAACTCTATTAAAGTCTATTGGACCCAAACTTAAAAAAATCAAAAGTCACCATTTTTAAGGCTTACATGCAAGTTATTGGTCATAAAAAGGATATGGGGACTGGGAACACACTGGGGACATGTATCAATGCAAATTTTTTTTAAAGATAGGTTTTTAAGGGGGGTCGTGTCCTACTGAGATCCAAGATGGCCGCTTAAGGGCTTCTCTCCTGCTACACTGAGGGATTCATTGGCCTGCATCGGCTCTCCAGTGACATTATCAGCCCGGCAACCCGAGGGATCTGCCTCACTAGACCACCGGGAACATGATGGGGAAAAGAAAAGCAGAAAGAAGGCTGCAAAATGGCCTTATACAGCAGCCGCATGGTAACAAGCAAAATGGTGTCGGTTCCTCTCCTCCGGCGGCCACCCGCTCTCCGCTCCAGTCTCATACACAGGCTCACCAGGGAGCAGCAACCCCACCAAGGCAAGACTCAAGCAGTCTTACAACTCCACACCAGCATCAGGCAGCCTGGAAAAAGCCAGATTCAGACTGGTTGGTGAGCACAGAAGGCAAGAGGTGAGTCCTAATGGGGACACAGGGGAAGACACAAGAGATCTGCCTAATACCATAGAAGAATTTCCAACTAACGATCAACCAGCAATGGACACTGTCCTTAAGGACATGCTCATGTACCTCAGATCCTCCTTAAAATCAGATCTAGCCTCCTATATGCACAGATTCAATAATGATCTCAAAGCTGTTTAAATTGAGTGGAGCATGTTGAAACAAAAATGGGAGAGTTTGCTACCACCATCAATGATCTGATTGATGCAAACAAGGACAAAGGAAGATATGGAGTGGGTAAAAGCCAAATTATCTGACATAGAGGACAGATCGAGGCAAATTAACCTCAAAATTAGAGAGGTCCCCAAGAACATTCAGCAGGACAACCTTCACTCAAACGCCACAAGTCTGTTCAAATCCATCCTTCCTGATGCCACGTAATTGGATGTTACAATAGATAGAATACATCACCTGCCAAAACCCTCATACTTACCTGAAAAAACTCCCAGGGATGTAATTCTACGACTGCATTTTTTCCATTTAAAAGAAAAAATCATCACAGATTCCTTCTAAATATTTAGATCTGCAATTCTTTGCAAATCTGTTGCAGTATACGGTCCAAAAATGAAGAAATCTCAACACCATAATGAAATCTCTTCGTAATGATCAAATCAGCTATAGATGGGGATACCCAACAAAAATGACCATCTCACAAGAAGGATCCACCCACATGGTTGACTCCTTGGAAAAAGGCCTATCCCTCCTGAAGGCCTGGAATAAAATTCCTGAACCACAAGGATCAGCAGCACCTGGGAGAAACACTCAACATGTAACCCCAGATTGGCACCTGGTCACGGCAAAAAAATCCACGCAATCACAAAAAACCTCTGGGCGTGAGATCTCAATCTTGACTGCTTTACCTCAAGTAAGACCTGGTTCTGTTTGACTGTTCAGTTATTTACCCATTGTTTTCTCTGAGCAGCATGAAAGCTGCACCTAGGTTTAAAAGACCTATCTTTCTCCTGTACGTTATGGGAGACTTGCAACCTGTTCATCATTTCCTTTTATTATGTTTTTTTTTTTTTTCATTTTTTTCTTTTTCCTTTTTTTGTGTACATTGTTTTTGTGCCACAGCCTAAAAGTGGTAATCCAGAAGACTCTACATGTGATCACCTTCACACTGAGAAGAATACTGGCAGGAAATACTGACTCCAACCACTAGAGGTCATCTTCTGCTTACTGTGAGTAAAATGGAACACCATCACAATTCACTCATAATGAATTATTTACTCATGAGCAAAACCTTTTTATCAATTAATACCAAGGGTATTAACCACCCTGTCAAATGCAAATCCCTCTGGCAGGAAGCTGTGTAATTTAACTCGACTACACATACCCTAGTGAACGTATATGCACCCAATGTTCATCAACTATGTTTTCTAAATAGGTTACTGCGTTTAGACCACAAGGAACAAAAAGGATCTTTGATATTATAACTTAATTTTAACTCCAGGCCCCAATATTGACACTACCTCTTCTCCGAGGAGAAATGCGCTCGCATTACAACTAGGGCTGAAACAACTAATCGATTAATCGACAACTAATCGATTATGAAATTAATCGATTACTATTTTCATTACTATTTACTATTTAATCGGCCAGTAACATAATGGGGTTAAAAAAAAACTAAAATGAGCCCTTTATAGTACAAAAAGAGCAATTAATAGCTAGTGTAAATATTACTTTCACAGTTCTACAATAAAAAAATGACCCCCTTACAGTAATGATTATCTGCTTTTTTTGTACTATAAAAGGGCTAATTTTAGTTTTTTTAACCCCATTATGTTACTAAACGTCTTAGGCCTGGTTCACACCTATGTGCTTTTTGTAGAAACGCACTACAGTTCATTTACATGGTTTCCTATGGGACACGTTCACATCTATGCTTTTTTCAGCCGCTGTGTATTTGGAAAGGGCCAGGGGACTTTTTTTTTTTTTTTTTTTACGCAAAACGGTGCTTTTTTGGTTCAATATATTTCAATGGAGAAGTTGAAGAAAAGCATGTAATGCGTTTTTGCAGCAATTTGTGTTTTTTATTCTGCCTAACAAATTGGCCAAAAAAAATTCAAAAACGCAAATTGCAGCAAAATCACATGCGCAAAAATCAAAACACACAGAAGAAGCACTGCAGAAACAGATGAAAAGCAAACTGCATAGGTGTGTACTGAGCCTTATGCTGGCCACACCGATCAATTTTCAGACGAGAATATTCAGATGAAAAATCTTTGTACATTCGCTGAATGATAGAATGGTGTTTGAAACTTTCACTTGTTTTTAACATTGTTTTTAAAATGAATGTAATTTCTGAATGAAAACCACATCCACTGTCTGAAAATTCCTTTCACCAAGAAGTTTTCTATAATTTCCAAATTTTCCCATCACTGTGGTTGAAAATGAACATAGATTTGACCCCACTAACGATTAAAAAATCGAACGAACGTTCTTAAAATTACATTTTTGAGGGAAGACATTTGTTTTTGTTTGTTTTTTAAATAAAAAAAATTTGATCTCTGAGTCTGATGAGATTCACCATATTCACCCTTTAATAGTATATATAGTATATCTCTAATCTCATAGTGGATACAGTATTTCTCTTCTATCTGTTATTCTGAGTGGATTAGATATTTTGCTCCCTAACCATATAGTTGGTTATTTATATTTACCACTGCATAGAGATATTTAAGAATAAATTGCCTTTTTTTAAAAACTTTACGTATTAACTAAATTATACACCACACTTTTTTTTTTAACGTTATTAACCGATTAATCGATTAATCGAAACAATAATCGGCCAACTAATCGATTATGAAAATAATCGTTAGTTGCAGCCCTAATTACAACCATTTATTCACTGCCACAAGCTATATGACGGATGGAGATGCCTAAAAGCAAACGAAAGGGATTACAGTTTTTTCCTCTGTACCTCACCACAGTTATAGCAGGATTGATCCCTTCCTTGTGGATCGCGGAATACTGCTGAGGGCAAAATCATCATTAATTAATAACATTACATGGTCTGACCATGTTTTGGTCTCCTTAACCATCAATGATTCACTGTCTTCCAATACCACTTATATGCGAAGAACGAACACTAGGATTCTTCAACTACCAGAATTCAAAACAGAAATTGAGCAATGTTTAAATGATAATTTCACTGATAACACTCCCTTTTTAGACGATCCTTTTCTATTGTGGAACACCCACAAGGCTGTCATCAGAGGAACCTTTATTAAACTGGGGGCCAGAATGAAGAGGCAGCGACTCAAACATATAGATGATCTCACCAAAGAGATTCAAGTATATGAATCCCAAAACAAAATGAACCCCTCCTCTAGTAAAACACAAGAATGTAACTACACAAGACAAGAATTCTGCTTGCTTTTCTTAGACAGTTTTGAAAAAACCTCTAAAAAATGTAAAATGTCATATTATGCCAACGGCAATAGAGCCAGTAAACTCTTAGCTCAGCGCCTAAAATATACGGTATAAAACCAGGATCCCTCTCATCTTGCATCCAAAAACCAAAGACAAACTCTTCCATCCACAAGCGGTAGCAAATGCTTTTAGCGATTATTACAAATCACTGTATAATCTCAATTCAGATGTTGGCACATCTCAGCCCACCCCAGAAATTATCAATTTGCTCAACAGCCTAAAAATCCCCTAACTCCTGAAAACTTACAATCCCTAAATTCTCCTTTTACAAATAACGAAATATCTAAAATCAAAGGATTCGCTACCCAACAAAAAATCCCCTGGTCCAGATGGATTTACAGGAGAATATTATAAAACATTACATGAAGAACATCTACAAGTACTAATAAACAGACGAGAAGTTGGGACTTTATATGAGAAGTGACTATCCAGTACACAATTCTCCATCCCTAATGGTTTGTAACAGAGGGGAGAAAAAGGGGGGAATAGGGGAAAATGGGACTTTATATGAAACACAACACTTGGGTATGTTGAATCATTCAAATAATGTAAAGAGCATATTTATTGATATCACAATTGAGCATAGTATAATAAATAACATGATAGAATAAATAACATGGATAATACAAAATCCAGATAAACATGATTAGTGCATCATATGGTAAAATGGTAGACATTGTTGCACATGGTACATGATATATCAACAGTATACTCAAAGTTGTATAAAAACATGATGGCTAAGTATTAAATTGATGATTCAAAATAATCAAACCCATGGTATTCACATGATTGCTGTGGCATAGCATCAAATATAAGGCTCTACGCGTTTCGTGGGTTGTCTCCACTCATCAGGAGCAGCTATACATAAAGGGTACCTGTAGTGGGTTATAAATAAAATTAATAATCAATGGTAATTGATTAAAAAATAGGGAGAGAGGGAGCAACAAACTATGGTCCTAGCACTCTTACCTATGGGTATAATTTAGCAGGAATGTAGATACTAATGAATAGGATGAAGGGCGTTGGGGGGTGAAACAAACATGACCCCCCCGGGGGCTGGGGTAATGGCAAAGTAGCAACAGGAGGGCCAAACCAAGTATTTCCAATGGAGGTGGATGTTAGGTGAGTAACTGGAGTGGAAGGTGAGGGCCCCTAGGGGCTACTGAAACAATAAAAATAGATGAAATTAGTGACCGTGAAGGAGATCCAAAAACAGAATATGGAATGTAAGAAAAGAAAAGATGAGATCTATGAGAAAGAAAAAGGGTGAATGGGGCCAGAAGGAATACCAAAAGTAGTGAAGGAAGGTGAACAGGAGCATGGAAATTAAATTACCTGAAGCTGTGGGTAAAGCGTGTGGTCAGGATGTGAAGGGTGAATGTGCCAGAATAAATGTGCAAACACGGGGTGACGAAGCTGCAGTGATGGGATAGTGAATGAGTGGCCCACCCGGCAGAACAGAGCCAGAACCGACGTCACGCTGGCGTGCTGGGGAGAGAGAGACGACCATGTCCGAGCGACTAGCGCTCTTAAACAGGCGCCTGAGCTCCCCCATGCTGCACGTCGATGGAAAAAGCGCGCCAGGTGCGGCGCCATGGATGACGCCCCACGTGACGGCGTGCAAGGCGTGACGTCGACACGCAGCGAGCGCGAGCCCCCGCCCCCACAAAAAAACAGATCGGGGGGATTGGGGATAACCCCGGTGCGTGTCGCAGCTCCCGGGAGTGAAATGGATAACACCCCCAAGATGTATTAGCCTTACAAAATTCTATACTATACAGGTTAACCCAGTAAAGCATGTACCTAGGCTGGCACTTAATGCCTGTCAACAGAAATACATGGGGTAAATAGATAGATAAGTGTGTGTTTCCATCCCTAATCAATTACTAATAAACAGACGAGAAGTTGGGACTTTATATGAGAAGTGACTATCCAGTACACAATTCTCCATCCCTAATGGTTTGTAACAGAGGGGAGAAAAAGGGGGGAATAGGGGAAAATGGGACTTTATATGAAACACAACACTTGGGTATGTTGAATCATTCAAATAATGTAAAGAGCATATTTATTGATATAATAAATAACATGATAGAATAAATAACATGGATAATACAAAATGCTGCTGCCTCTTCTGCCTTCCCTCCAGAAATGCTTAAAGGGGTTGTAAAGGTTCACGTTTTTTCACCTTAATGCATCCTATGCATTAAGGTGAAAAAACATCTGACAATGATGCCCCCCCAGCCCCCCCCCGTTTTACTCACCTGACCCCTTGAAAGTCTCGCGCTCGCTCCCGACATCCTCTTCGCCGCAGCCATTGGCTCGCGCTGCTGTCAATCACATCCAATGATGCGGAACGCCGGGGGGGCAGGGCCGAGTAATACAGTCAGCGGCTATAGCCGCCGGCTGTATCACTGGAGTGCGCCCACAAGAACTAAACACCATGCAAGAGAGCTTGCTTGAAGGTGTTTAGTTCTTGCGGGGAGGAGCTGAGACAGCCGCCGAGGGACCCCAGAAGACCAGTTTCAGGGCCACTCTGTGCAAAACGAGCTGCACAGTGGAGGTAAGTATAACATGTTTGTTATTTAAAAAAAAAATACCTTTACAACCCCTTTAAAGCAATAATATAGTGACTCTACCCAAGCCGGGGAAGGACCCTGTCTCCCCCCAAAACTTTTGTCCAATATCACTACAGGCATACCCCACTTTTAAGTACACAATAGTGTTTATTTACTAAAGCTGGAAAGTGCAAAATCAGGCTCACTTCTGCATAGAAACCAATGAGCTTCTAACCCCAGCTTGTTTAATTAAGCTTTGGTAATAAAACCTGGAAGCTCATTAGTCTCTATGCAGAAGTGAGCCTGATTTTGCACTTTACAGCTTTAGTAAATAAACCCCATTGTGTACTTAAAAGTGGGGTATGCCTGTATTGAATAATGACTTAAAAATATATGCTAAGCTAATTGCCACAAGAATGGTTGACATCCTACCCTAATGTATCCATCCAGATCCGGTTTCACTAAAAAACATCAAACTACTGATGCCAATCTTGGACTCATTAACATTATCCACATTGCCAACCAGGAAAAAAATGCCTTCTCTGCTCCTGGCGTTGGATTCAGAGAAGGTGTTTGACAGAATACATTTGACATATCTGTCCCAAACACTCTCTGCCTTTGGATTCCAGGGCTCAATTTACTCGGCTATAATGGCACTTTACACCCTACCATCTGCACAGGTGTTTACTTCTGGGGCTTTATCACCCTAATATCTCTGGTTTTGTGGTGAATAATACCATGCACACTATCAGCCTTTTCGTGGATGACATAATTTTGATGCTGACTGATGTGGAGATCCCTGGCTTCAGTACACAATGCATTAACTTTATTTAACAGGATATCCTATTACAAAGTCCAAATCTCATATCCTAGACCTGGGTGTCCCTAAATCCATCAAATCCCCTTAAGGGCGGGATTTTAAAGGCATGGACTATGAAACAAGAGTATCGTAAAAAATAAATTTTATTAAATACTGTATAAAAGACACATAAAACTCATACAGACATATATAAGACAATCTGTGCAAAGAAAGTTCTCAGGTGCAAGCCCATATTGCAGACACACTGATTGATTACAAAGATCTGGAGCAGCCCATAGATGCGCATCACAAGGGGGGGGGGGGGGGGGTCACACTCTACAAGCGGCAAAAAAACAGAACAAAACAGTAAGCACCATTAAAACTAGTGAGCAATTAGAAAAGGGGTGTCAGTGTGACAAACCCAATTTTAGCTGGCATCCATATGCAGAGCAACATGGGACATGTTGTGGCCCATCGTACACCAACCTGTACCTGGGGGAGTGGGAGCGATTTTTAATGGCAGATGAGCAATTGATGATGTACACCGACCACATCACGATGTGGGTAAGATACATGGATGACATGTTTTTAATCTGGGACGATCCAACAGAGATGCTGCCTGCCTTTTTAGCCAGACTTAATAAGAACCAATTCAACCTAACCTTTACAATGACTTACCACTCCGATGAGGTGACCTTCCTGGATGTCACTGTCCTCCGAGGGGAGGAGGGTGCCATCCAAACTCATCTCTTTAGGAAGCAGACGGCAGGAAACTCTATACTGCATGCCTCGAGCCTCCACCCATGTTCACTTATAACTTCGAAACCTTTCAGTCAGTACTTACGTACTAGAAGAAATTGCCCTGATAACAAAACCTTCAAAATTGAAGCTAAGAAATTACAGAATAGTTTACTGGAGAGAGGATACTCAAAAACATGCCTGAAGAAGGCTTATAAGAAGTCTTTGGAAAAAAACAGGTATGAACTCCTATATCCTCAAAAATCCAAAAATGGTGGCCAAAATGAGATTGTGATCTGAATAATAATACCCTACTCCAACCAACACAACGAGATCTGTAATATTGTACAGAAATATTGGCACCTTCTGTGCCAACCAAACCACTTATTACTTTTAAGCGTGCAACATCAATTTGAGACTCTTTGGTTCAAAGCGAGTTCAGAGGTGTGAACCTAGATAATCCCTGCAAAAACAAGGGTACACCTGTGGGGGCTGCACCTTTTGCCAGTTTATACAGGTGGGACCCACATATACCTTACCCTCTTTAAGGCAGCGCATTTTGCTAACTGCACAACCAAGGGGGTAGTATATATATATATATACATAATATTAATATATATTTACTACTATGCGACTGTGGCTCCTTCTATGTGGGGAAAACCAAGGTGGAATTACGCTCCAGAATGTCCAAACATATCTGGAGCATGAGGAAATGCATTCCAGATCTCCCCTTGGGGATGCACGTTCAATCCCTGCACAATGGTATCTTTTCTAAGGTTAGATTCTTGGTGTTGGATAGAGTGCATCCCAGCTCAAGAGGGGGGGGACTGGAATAAAACCCTATTGCAAAAAGAACTTAAGTGGATTTTTTTGCTCCAGGCCACAACCTTTCTACATTCTATCTAAATATATCTATTAAGATGTACATTGTGTTGGAGACAATTATTTCTATACCACTTCCCTGTTTTTTGTCTCTTTGTCATTATTTACATCGATTTGTATGTTGGCTGTTTGGTTCTGCATGTCAACCAGACTCCAGCTGCTCACCATGGATCGGCTCTGTTTTCACACACTCATTTCTTTTCTTTCCTTTTCTTTTTCCTGTGTCTTCCCCCTTGTCCCTTTCTTTCACCCTTGCACTCTGGATGGGGGGGGCCTGGTGGGCTGTGCATTTTCTCTACGTGTAGTCCCGGCATGCAGGGGCCGTTTTGGACAGTCCCCTTTTTTGGTTTCTGTCCACTCGGCATCTTTTTGCATCTTCCCATGTTTCTTTTGTGGGCTAATATCTTCCCCCCCCCCCAGTATACCATCAGGGTTAATGGTTTTTGCTCTCCCTCGGTCCTCTATGCTCCACCTTTTGTGGTCATGTGACTGCTACTGTAACTGCCAGCATTGCGCAGTCTCTGCAGTGTTTATAGGAGATGCAACACTTCCCCATTATTTTCAGGCCTGCTGGATCCATGGGCAGCCGCGCCTGCGTGCCGGTGGGAGCGCAACTCATGACGTCACTCCTCCCGTACCGCCATTTTGGATGTGGTCAGGGTGTGATGCTGTGCGCAGCGCACTCGGGGGACCGCTCCAACAGCGTGTATGACAGGTGTGGGTGATTTTTATCACCCCCACCTGTCTGGGGGGCAGAGTTTTGGGCACCCAGCCGCCATTTAAGAGAAGGCTGGAGCAGCTCAACATTAGTGCTGTGGTCCTGGACGAGGCAACATATTATTATCATACAAGATCTCAGGTGAATTCCACTTTTTTATCTCTGTCATTTTTTCTTGCTCTGCATACGGATGCCAGCTAAAATTGGGTTTGTCACACTGACACCCCTTTTCTAATTGCTCACCAGTTTTAATGGTGCTTACTGTTTTGTTCTGTTTTTTTGCCGCTTGTAGAGTGTGACCCCCCCTTGTGATGCGCATCTATGGGCTGCTCCAGATCTTTGTAATCAGTGTGTCTGTAATATGGGCTTTTGATGCACCCATCCCTGCTATCCTTCACCACTTGACATTGGGGATTACAATCGGCACGTCCCCTGAAGTTGTTCCTAGTTTGTCCTCGTCTATACATGCATAGCATGCTTTTGAGGTATACTCTTTTGCATATATATATATATATATATATATATATATATATATATATATATATGATAATTTGTATTATGATATTTGACTTTTGGTAAGGGTCCCTACTTTTATTAATATAGATTATTGTCCTTTTTAACTATCAGGCCTACCTCTACATGTGAGGATATTTGGCCCCAGCGAGTTATTTAGAAACACTATTATACTTGAACATATTTGCTGACCACCAAGGTCAACATTGTATCATATTTATTTCATTATATTCTTTAGCCTCCTGCTGTTGCGGTCCCGGACTGCACCTAGGGAATCATATTGCTTACACACTCCCCCCAGCCACCAGGAAGCTTCCTTTTCAACTCTCCTTGTTTTCAACACCTGCACTTCCTTGGCCATCTGGTCACTCCCCTCCGATCCATTGTTTCCAGCTGTCTGTTATGGACATGTAAGTATGGAACGGTATATATGCATCTCAGATTTTTTTTTTGTCTGGATGCATCTGTCGCCATTGGATGGATAGGGTAAAGCCGCTGAGGTGTGTTTTGTTGCTGAAAATACGTTTTCTCTCTTTTAGATTACTACACTTAGAATTTAATGCATATCAGAATATCCTGAAGAAGGAAATATTGTATGCATTTCTATCCATATATGTTCATATCCTGTTGAAACACTGTATGCATTTCTATTATTACGTGTTCATATTGTGTGTGCATACTTTTCCATGATTCTTTTGGAACACTATGCACCTGAGAACTTTCTTTGCACAGATTGTCTTATATATGTCTGTATGAGTTTTATGTGTCTTTTTATACAGTATTTAATAAAATTTATTTTTTACGATACTCTTGTTTCATAGTCCACGCCTTTAAAATCCCGCCCTTAAGGGGAAACCTTGTACAAAATTCAAATTGGGATGTTGGCTGGCTTTTACAGCAGACCTTTTTATAACCTCCAATCCTTTTGATATAAATCCATCAAAAGGAAACAGACCTATTTTCCCATGTATGGAAACAAACAGGTATAAAATACTTAGGTATTACTCTCACCTCCCAGACAAAAGACCTAGCCGCAGCAAATTACCTTCCCTTCCTCATCACCCTAAAATTAAAACTTCAAAGTCTGTAAAAAGTGGAACTAACTTGGTCTGGCAGGTTAGCATCGTTTAAAATGCTGCTGCTTCCCCAACATCTCTACTTATTTAGAACCCTTCCAATTCCTGTCCCCCCAAACCTTTTTTCTAAAAGCACAATCATTACTTAACCGTTACCTCTGGAAAGGGAGGAAAGCAAGATGCGATTTCAGTAAACTTATCCTGACTAGAAACGCAGGAAGAATGGGACATGTGGTAATCAAGGATTATCACAAAGTCGCAATTCTCACTCAAATAAAAGGATGGTTCCCATCCGCCAACAACACACTATGGGCAGACTTAGAATGCTCTCAAATACCAGGGATAACCTGTACAACTTTATACTAACAAACTGTTTTAATAAAATCTCCCAATCTTTACTCTCACCCACTATTAAAGCAGCAATAGTAACAGCTTGTTACTTGTTGAGCTTGTTGTCGGAAATTCCAGTCGTGTGTGGGCTCCATCGGACTTTTTCCATCGGAATTTCCGACACACAAAGTTTGAGAGCAGGCTATAAATTTTTCCAACAAAATCCGTTCACGTAAATTCTGACCGTGTGTGGACAATTCCGACGCACAATGTGCCACGCATGCTCAGAATTAATTCCGAGATGGAACTGCTCGGTCTGGTAAAATTAGCATTCGTAAGGGATATAGCACTTTCGTCATGCTGCAATGTTTTAAATTGTTGAATGCAGCGCACTCTCTTCTTCTTTATAATGCTAGAAGAATAAAGTTGTTTTGCTGCTCATATTCACACAGACTTCTCACAAACTTCTTTCTTTATTATTTTTCGTCATTTAATGAATATAATATTTGTCAGATATAACAAAATTTGTTTGGGTTTTATGTTTTTATATTTTTGATAATTTGTTGTTTGTTTTTGTAATCAGGATCTCCTGTTTTTGTGATTGTTTTTGTTTTGGTGATCTCCATAATTATTTTTGTGGGTTTTGTGTGTCAAGTTACCACAACACCATTATTATATTGTATTTTAGAATCTCAAGGAGGTTGGTTGGTGTCCCTTGTTAATTTCACATTGTATTTTGGAAATGTACCTGCCTACTCACAAACAAACTGTCCTTTTTTAAGTAAAATACACAGGCAAGTATTTTTGAAAAATAAATATCCATTTATTCTGGGTCATAACAAAATAAGGAGGAAGGCAACGCTGGAGAAACTGGTGACATTTGTGAAGCCTTTGTACCCCAGGGTACACATCAATAATTTTACAGTCAAAATTTGTGGCCTGAGGAGTCCTTATAATAGTGAGCACAATCCGGTCCAGGACTACAAGAGATCAGGAACAGCAGCAGATGACATATATGTCCCCAGGCTGTGGTACTACAACAGCCTGCGTCTTTTGCCAGACCAGACTGAACCCAGGCCATCACTCTCTGGTCTTCCTTAGATGCTTCCTTCCTGGCTGTGGCTCTGGTGTTGGAGGTGTGGCAGGAGGTGGAGGAGGAGGAGGACCTGGAGGAGGAGGACCTGGAGGAGGAGGACCTGGAGGAGGAGGACCATGGTTGAACTCACAAATGTGTTTTGGCTTGTGAGTTGGCCCCTTAACCCCTTATTTAGGGTTTGGAAGATGAGATACTCACATATTAGGCATTGGCCCTCCTCCATTTGCAGCATTTTGCAGGCTGTAATGTATGCAAAGTCCTCTTGAACACAGTGGGGGGTTCTGAGGGCCGCAGTAGCCTCCATAAATAGGCCAATTGCTGCCTCCTTCACATTACTCCTCTTCCTGTCACTTTTTTGTGGAAGGAGGAGGGGAGGGACCTGGGATTCGGGCAGGCTACTGGGCCCGGCCACCTCCTGGCTGCCACTTACCCCCGCCACCTCCTAGCTGAGACTTTCCTGTGTATGAAAAAGAGACATCGTTTTAGTTTTTGGTTCATCAATCACACACAATTTTCATCTCATGTTGCAAATTGAATGTTAATAAATAGAAAAGACTATCATTCTGAGCCCAGCATTTTTCATTCTTGTCACAATCATTTGTGGCCACTACTGTCTATTGATATGTAAAACACTTTGTGAAATCAGAAATGATTTATCAAAAGTAACATACAGTATATTTAACATCATTAATTTGACAACCAAAAATATTTGGAAGAATGCTATACCTTACTCAAGCTGGGCTCCTCCACATGTTGCTGCCTGGAAGGCCCAGGTTGGGCGTTAGAGGCCTCAGCTGAGGTGGAAGGAAGCGTGGAAGGAAGACTAGAGAGTGATGGCCTGGGTTCTCTCTGGTCTGCCAGAAAATGCAGTCTGTCACAGTACCACAGCCTGGGGACATAAATGTCATCTGCTGCAGCTGCTGATCTCTGGGAATCCTGGACCTTCTTGCACTCCCTTAGATAAGTGCTCCTCATGCCACCAATTAGGGCCTTCAAATAGAGGATGTCTGCCGTGGGGATAACCGGCTTCACAAATTCCAGCGCTGCCTTCCTCTTTGTTTTATTGTTATAATGTGGGTGGTTTACCTGCCCCAGACAGGGCAGCTCCCTGAACATATCAGTGAATATTGGCATAAAGTCATGATCATTGACTAGATCCATTTTCTCTGCAAGACACAACACAAGACAAACCCTAATATCAGGCTAAACTCTCCTAATCTTGTCCCACTATAGGCCTCAATCTATAAGCAGTATAGGCCCAAGTTAAACTTGTACCTTCTTTATCATGATCAGCGCTTCCGGTACTCCTTCCTCCGCTCACAGATCGTACGTACAATGCACGCGTGTTACGCTTTATATACACTGCGCATGCGTGAAACTCCGCCCGTCCCTGACGTTCTTTCTAGTCTATTCCCCGCCCCTTCTCTTTTGGCGCAGTGGGGGAGAGCACATGGCAGAGAGACAACAGGTGCATGATAATAGCAGCAACGAGGAGGAGGAGGAAAGCCCAGAGCCAAAAACGTCTGGATCTCGGAGGAGAAGATTTAAGGCATCAAATATGTCCTTTGTTGAGATGGTGAAGATGGTGGACATATTGAAGAGGGCCGACTATGATGGGAAGTAGGGATGAGCCGAACACCCCCCGGTTCGGTTCGCACCAGAACCTGCGTACGGACCGAAAATTTGCGCGAACGTTAGAACCCCATTGACGTCTATGGGACTCGAATGTTTGAAATCAAAAGTGCTCATTTTAAAGGCTAATTTGCATGGCATTGTCCTAAAAAGGGTTTGGGGACCCGGGTCCTGCCCCAGGGGACATGTATCAATGCAAAAAAAACTTTTAAAAACGGCCGTTTTTTCGGGAGCAGTAATTTTAATGATGCTTAAAGTAAAAAAAAAGTGAAATATTCCTTTAAATATCGTACCTGGGGGGTGTCTATAGTATGCCTGTAAAGTGGCGCGTGTTTCCCGTGTTTAGAACAGTCCCTGCACAAAATGTCATTTTTAAAGGAAAAAATCTCATTTGAAACTGCTTGCGTTTTTAATGTAATGTCGGGTCCTGGCAATATGGATGAAAATCAGTGAGACAAACGGCATGGGTACCCCCCAGTCCATTACCAGGCCCTTTGGGTCTTGTATGGATATTAAGGGGAACCCTGTACCCAAATTAAAATAAGGAAAGGTGTGGGGCCACCAGGCCCTATACACTCTGAACAGCAGTATACAGGCGGTGCAAACAAGACAGGGACTGTAGGTTTGTTGTTAAGTAGAATCTGTTTGTAATTTTGAACGGGTACATTTTTAACGTGTTTAGCTCCAACCAAAAAATCTTTTTTAACCACTTGCCGACCGCCTCATGCCTATATACGTGAGCAGAGCGGCACGGGCAGGCAAAATCACGGACCCCCCCCGGTGCCAGCTGCGGTCGGCATTTGGCTGGGAGAAGTGAGAGACGAGGGGGAGGCCATCCGATCGTGGCCCCCCCCCTCGCGATCGCTCCCAGCCAATGAGAAACATCCCCTGCCTCTGTATAGTACACAGAGGCAGAGGATGTGATGTCATCTTTCCTCGGCTCGGGAGTTTCCGTTCCGGGCCGAGGAGAGATGACATGTAAGTAAGTGCACAACACAAACATACACAGTAGAACATGCCAGGCACACTAAACACCCCGATCCCCCCCCCGATCCCCCCCCAATCACCCCCCCCCCCTGTCACAAACTGACACCAAGCAGGTTTTTGTTTTTTTTTTCTGATTACTGCATAGTGTCAGTTTGTGACAGTTAGCAGTGGTAGGACAGTTAGTATTACCCCCCTGTAGGTCTAGGGTACCCCCCTAACCCCCCCTAATAAAGTTTTAACCCTTTGATCACCCCCCCTCACCAGTGTCGCTAAGCGATCATTTTTCTGATCGCTGTATTAGTGTCACTGGTTCCGCTAGTTAGGGACGTAAATATTTAGGTTTGCCGTCAGCGTTTTATAGCTTCAGGGACCCCCATATACTACCTAATAAATGTTTTAACCCCTTGATTGCCCCCTAGTTAACCCTTTCACCAGTGATCACCGTATAACCATTACGGGTGACGCTGGTTAGTTCGTTTATTTTTTATAGTGTCAGGGCACCCGCCGTTTATTACCGAATAAAGGTTTAGCCCCCTGATCGCCCGGCGGTGATATGCATCGCCCCAGGCAGCGTCAGATTAGCGCCAGTACCGCTAACACCCACGCACGCAGCATACGCCTCCCTTAGTGGTATAGTATCTGAACGGATCAATATCTGATCCGATCAGATCTATACTAGCGTCCCCAGCAGTTTAGGGTTCCCAAAAACGCAGTGTTAGCGGGATCAGCCCAGATACCTGTTAGCACCTGCGTTTTGCCCCTCCGCCCAGCCTAGCCCAGCCCACCCAAGTGCAGTATCGATCGATCACTGACACTTACAAAACACTAAACGCATAACTGCAGCGTTCGCAGAGTCAGGCCTGATCCCTGCGATCGCTAACAGTTTTTTTGGTAGCGTTTTGGTGAACTGGCAAGCACCAGCCCCAGGCAGCGTCAGGTTAGCGCCAGTACCGCTAACCCCCACGCACGCACCGTACACCTCCCTTAGTGGTATAGTATCTGAACGGATCAATATCTGATCCGATCAGATCTATACTAGCGTCCCCAGCAGTTTAGGGTTCCCAAAAACGCAGTGTTAGCGGGATCAGCACAGATACCTGCTAGCACCTGCGTTTTGCCCCTCCGCCCGGCCCAGCCCACCCAAGTGCAGTATCGATCGATCACTGTTACTTACAAAACACTAAACGCATAACTGCAGCGTTCGCAGAGTCAGGCCTGATCCCTGCGATCGCTAACAGTTTTTTTGGTAGCGTTTTGGTGAACTGGCAAGCACCAGCGGCCTAGTACACCCCGGTCGTAGTCAAACCAGCACTGCAGTAACACTTGGTGACGTGGCGAGTCCCATAAGTGCAGTTCAAGCTGGTGAGGTGGCAAGCACTAGTAGTGTCCCGCTGCCATCAAAAAGACAAACACAGGCCCGTCGTGCCCATAATGCCCTTCCTGCTGCATTCGCCAATCCTAATTGGGAACCCACCGCTTCTGCAGCGCCCGTACTTCCCCCATTCACATCCCCAACCAAATGCAGTCGGCTGCATGAGAGGCATTTTTATGTCCTCCCGAGTACCCCTACCCAACAAACCCCCCCCCAAAATAGATGTCGTGTCTGCAGCAAGCGCGGATATAGGCGTGACACCCGCTATTATTGTCCCTCCTGTCCTGACAATCCTGGTCTTTGCATTGGTGAATGTTTTGAACGCTACCATTCACTAGTTGAGTATTAGTGTAGGGTACAGCATTCCACAGACTAGGCACACTTTCACAGGGTCTCCCAAGATGCCATCGCATTTTGAGAGACCCAAACCTGGAACCGGTTACCGTTATAAAAGTTATAAGTTTGCAAAAAAAACACAAACAAAAATAAACAAAAATAGTTGTTGTTTTATTGTTCTCTCTCTCTCTATTCTCTCTCTATTGTTCTGCTCTTTTTTACTGTATTCTATTCTGCAATGTTTTATTGTTATTATGTTTTATCATGTTTGCTTTTCAGATATGCAATTTTTTATACTTTACCGTTTACTGTGCTTTATTGTTAACCATTTTTTTGTCTTCAGGTACGCCATTCACGACTTTGAGTGGTTATACCAGAATGATGCCTGCAGGTTTAGGTATCATCTTGGTATCATTCTTTTCAGCCAGCGGTCAGCTTTCATGTAAAAGCAATCCTAGCGGCTAATTAGCCTCTAGACTGCTTTTACAAGCAGTGGGAGGGAATGCCCCCCCCCTCCGTCTTCCGTGTTTTTCTCTGGCTCTCCTGTCTCAACAGGGAACCTGAGAAAGCAGCCGGTGATTCAGCCAGCTGACCATAGAGCTGATCAGAGACCAGAGTGGCTCCAAACATCTCTATGGCCCAAGAAACTGGAAGCTACGCGCATTTTATGACTTAGATTTCGCCGGATGTAAACAGCGCCATCGGGAAATTGGGAAAGCATTTTATCACACCGATCTTGGTGTGGTCAGATGCTTTGAGGGCAGAGGAGAGATCTAGGGTCTAATAGACCCCAATTTTTTCAAAAAAGAGTACCTGTCACTACCTATTGCTATCATAGGGGATATTTACATTCCCTGAGATAACAATAAAAATGATTTAAAAAAAAATGAAAGGAACAGTTTAAAAATAAGATAAAAAAGCAAAAAAATAATAAAGGCGCTAAGGCGAACGCAAGCGTCGGTCTGGCGTCAAATGTAAACAGCAATTGCACCATGCATGTGAGGTATCACCGCGAAGGTCAGATCGAGGGCAGTATTTTTAGCAGTAGACCTCCTCTGTAAATCTAAAGTGGTAACCTGTAAAGGCTTTTAAAAATGTATTCATTTTGTTGCCACTGCACGTTTGTGCGCAATTTTAAAGCATGTCATGTTTGGTATCCATGTACTCGGCTTAAGATCATCTTTTTTATTCCATCAAACATTTGGGCAATATAGTGTGTTTTAGTGCATTAAAGTTTAAAAAAGTGTGTTTTTACCACAAAAAATGCGTTTGAAAAATCGCTGCGCAAATACCGTGTGAAAAAAAAAAATGAAACACCCACTATTTTAATCTGTAGGGCATTTGCTTTAAAAAATATATAATGTTTGGGGGTTCAAAGTAATTTTCTTGCAAAAAAAAATAATTTTTTCACGTAATCAAAAAGTGTCAGAAAGGGTTTTGTCTTCAAGTGGTTAGAAGAGTGGGTGATGTGTGACATAAGCTTCTAAATGTTGTGCATAAAATGCCAGGACAGTTCAACCCCCCCCCAAATGACCCCATTTTGGAAAGTAGACACCCCAAGCTATTTGCTGAGAGTCATGTCGAGTCCATGGAATATTTTATATTGTGACACAAGTTGCGGGAAAGAGACAAATTTTTTTTTTTTTTTTTTTTGCACAAAGTTGTCACTAAATGATATATTGCTCAAACATGCCATGGGGATATGTGGAATTGCACCCCAAAATACATTCTGCTGCTTCTCCTGAGTACGGGGATACCACATGTGTGGGACTTTTTGGGAGCATAGCCGCGCACGGGACCCCGAAAACCAAGCACCGCCTTCAGGCTTTCTAAGGGCGTAAATTTTTGATTTCACTCTTCACTGCCTATCACAGTTTCGGAGGCCATGGAATGCCCAGGTGGCACAAACCCCCCCCCCAAATGACCCCATTTTGGAAAGTAGACACCCCAAGCTATTTGCTGAGAGGTATAGTGAGTATTTTGCAGACCTCACTTTTTGTCACAAAGTTTTGAAAATTGAAAAAAGAAAAAAAAAAATTTTTTTTCTGGTCTTTCTTCATTTTCAAAAACAAATGAGAGCTGCAAAATACTCACCATGCCTCTCAGCAAATAGCTTGGGGTGTCTACTTTCCAAAATGGGGTCATTTGGGGGGGTTTTGTGCCATCTTGGCATTTTATGGCCTTCAAAACTGTGATAGGTAGTGAGGCGTGAAATCAAAAATTTATGCCCTTAGAAATCCTGAAGGCGGTGCTTGGTTTTCGGGGCCCCGTACGCGGCTAGGCTCCCAAAAATTCCCACACATGTGGTATCCCCATACTCAGGAGAAGCAGCTGACCGTATTTTGGGGTGCAATTCCACATAGGCCCATGGCCTGTGTGAGCAATATATCATTTAGTGACAACTTTTTGTAAATTTTTTTTTTTTTTTTGTCATTATTCAATCACTTGGGACAAAAAAAATAAATATTCAATGGGTTCAACATGCCTCTCAGCAATTTCCTTGTGGTGTCTACTTTCCAAAATGGAGTCATTTGTGGGGGTTTTGTACCGCCCTGCCATTTTAGCACCTCAAGAAATGACATAGGCAGTCATAAACTAAAAGCTGTGTAAATTACAGAAAATGTACCCTAGTTTGTAGACGCTATAACTTTTGCGCAAACCAATAAATATACGCTTATTGACATTTTTTTTACCAAAGACATGTGGCTGAATACATTTTGGCCTAAATGTATGACTAAAATTTAGTTTATTGGATTTTTTTAATAACAAAAAGTAGAAAATATCATTTTTTCTCCAAATTTTCGGTCTTTTTCCGTTTATAGCGCAAAAAATAAAAACGGCAGAGGTGATCAAATACCATCAAAAGAAAGCTCTATTTGTGGGAAGAAAAGGACGCAAATTTCGTTTGGGTACAGCATTGCATGACCGCGCAATTGGCAGTTAAAGCGACACAGTGCCGAATTGTAAAAAGTGCTCTGGTCAGGAAGGGGGTAAATCCTTCCGGGGCTGAAGTGGTTAAGCTTTTTGAAAAACATAGGGAAGGGTTATCACCCCTGTGACATTTGTTTTGCTGTCTTTCCTCCTCTTCAGAAGATTTCACCTCACTTTTTGTCCCAATGACAAATGTTTTTTGAAAATTTGGGTTTTTTTGTGGAACGAGGATTGGAAAGCATCAGTGGAAAGGAGAAATGTTTTTCCCATATTAACTCTTACAGGAGAGAATTTCCCTTCCATGGGGTAGATTTCATCTCACTTCCTGTTGTCTCCTTCCGTTTGCAAGTAGGAGTCGTTTGTAAGTTGAAAGTAAGGGCCTGCCCTATATACTCAGAAGAAATTTGGGCCTTAGGTGTTGTTGTGGCCACAACACTGTAAGCCCTCACAGGGCCCTGCTGTGAAATATTAGATCAAGAATTGTAATTACATGGCCCTGTTGAACAGGGGCAGAAAAATTGGGCCTTTGGTGGTGGTGGTGGTGCTGGTGCCACAACACTGTAAGTCCTCACTCGCTCTTGGTGGGTGCAGAAATGGGCCCTGCTGTGAAATATTAGATCAAGAATTGTAATTACATGCCCCTGTTGAACAAGGGCAGAAAAATTGGGCCTTTGGTGTTGGTGGTGGTGGTGGTGGTGCTGATGCCACAACACTGTAAGTCCTCACTCGCTCTTGGTGGGTGCAGAAATGGGCCCTGCTGTGAAATATTAGATCAAGAATTGTAATTTATAGAAATAAAAAACTGCGCTAATGGAAAAAAATATATTGAATATAAAAGCTGCGGTTATAAGTGAGGCACACCAAAACAGAATGTAGAAAGTAAAAACCGCGCTATAGATCTATAGATCCTGTATAAAAAGTCCAACAATCACAAATCCCAAGTAGATGACGTGAAAATCTTTAAAATTCAGATCCTGTAGGTGAGTAATCAGGTGAACACATATGAAAGGTTGTGCGCTTACCAGAAGTAAGCCAGAATTAAGCGAGTGGCTTAAAACCCAGCCGAGGCCTTTGGAAATCGATCACAAATGGAATAGAGAAATCACACTCCAACCGTGGGGGCAGATCCGTCAAGGATTATCCAAAAATATAAGAAAAAAACATAGCATAATACTGATAGCACAACAAATGAAAAAAAGGAAGAAAAAAGCAGCACACCACCAAACAAAAAATCATATGTAATCATAAACCACATCCAGTGCCTCAACACAAATCGGATAGGTAAGTGAGTGCCATGCAATCATGCAGTAAGTGAAAATCACTAAATATATGTATATAGAGCCTTACAAATAATTTGCTTACCAGATACTGCAAGGCTAGTGAACATATAACCATCACCAAGTAGAACGGTATAAAAAAGAATCCCTCTGGGTGCAACAAGTGACTTATAGAATCTGCTTACCAGATGTCTAAATAGAATATGCAGGTTCATAGGGCTGAAATACACACACCATAGGAAGTGATACAAGGTATGAAGTTCCGCATACCAGGTGAAAGTCCTGCTTACCAGATGTCAGATATAGGCAGGCAGATTAACTCATGCACAGAGCAAAGTCCTGGCAGGAAGAGCGTGGATACGTCTTGATAATCCTGACTTGAGCTCGGCAATGCGGAATCAAATAAAAGAAATGGCCAATAGTGTGATACTGTATAAAACCAGGGCTTTAATTGAATAAAAATACACTTACAATAGATGAAAGGATAACAAACGTTGCCAGCCGGCACAAAAAGCAAAGCTCCCATCCTCAACAGGGCGACGTGGTGATGTCAGCACGTCCCTCCCAGACGCGTTTCGTCATACGTTGACGTTCTCAATGGGGAACGGGCAGCGTGCTAAGCCACCACTATTTATGCTCACACCAAGCCTCACTCCGAGTCTCGCTGTGGGAATCTCAGAGCGCCATCTTGGATGAGGGCATCAACAATATGTATTCCAAAGGAGAGTAAGGGAAGGAGCCAAATAATGTAAGCTGAAACGCCAGACTCGCATCCATACAATCCCGGAAGACAGTAACATAACTAAAATCATAACAAATAGGAACATATACAGCATTGCAATTATACATTTAACAATGTAAAGAGAGGACCTCATTGAATACCGATCTATAAGTAATTGGGTTACCCCTTACTATTGAACATAAATAAATTGGAAAATAATACAAAAAAGACAACATAAATTTTTTTTTTACAATGATCTTAAGAAAATTAAAAAGAAGGAATGTAAAAAATATCCTACTTCAAAATAGATATGACAAAAAAACAAATAACTCCACATAGTGGATATAACTCAAATAGAGATGGAAATTGAATCATTGCCTCAATAAGACAGCCGTTAAGCCCCCTAGAGGCTAAAGGCAAAACACTGCTCCCATACCAATAAGGGCTAATCAGAAAAAAGGAGGTGGATACAAATAAAAGGACAGTAAGTATTGATACTACATAGCCCACCTAGGTGTCCCCAAAAATGGCCACTGAACTGAGGAAGTGAGCCACAAAAATAATTGATTAAAAAATAATTAATAGAACCGAATCCCATATTCAGATTCTGTAAATCATGATATAATCATTATGCACCAAAAATTAGGAATTGTCTATAAAGGCGTTAACATCCACGTCTATGTTCAATCCATGGGGCGTATAACTTTTGATCCTATGGATCCAGGACATTTCCAGTTTGGAAATCTCCCGCACCATGTAACTCGCTCGCCAATGAGGTTTGTAACGATAAATCCCCAAAAAGAGGGTGTTAGAGGGGTCTCTATCATGTACTAAACGATAGTGTTTAGAAACAGAGTGGTTCTTAAAGCCTGTAAGAATATTCATAATGTGCTCATTGAGCCTTACTTGGAGGGGCCGCTTAGTCCGCCCCACATATTGCAAGCCACATGGGCATTGCAACATGTAGACTACCCCCAAAGTAGAACAGGTGATAAATGGAGTGATGGAGTGAGTATGGCCTGTCCTGGTGGAAACAAACGACTGAGTCCTCCTATTCCTGCAAGAATTGAAGGAACACACTCGACATCTATTGCATTTATAGAACCCAGTAAGTTGATCAAAAAAGGTGCTCCTGTTCAATGGTGGATCCAATGTATTGGGGGCCAGTCTATTCCTAAATGAAGGAGCCCCCCTAAAAACAATTTGTGGTTTAGGCGGTAAAACTTCCTTCAAAAGTCTGTCATTGGTAACTATATGCCAATGCCTAGAAACCAGTTGTTTTACTTCCTTATGTTGGAGAGAGAAAGTGGTAATGAAGGGTACCCCTAAATTGTGACCAGACCCACTTGACTTGGGTCTGTCTCTCAGGAGGAGCTCCCTGTCCATTTCTTGCACATCCTTTAAGACAGGCAACAGACTATCACTAGTGTATCCTTTTTCAAGGAACCTCTCTGTAAGAATATTGCTTTGTGAAATAAACTTGTCAGGGTCGGAGCAATTCCTACGTACCCTCATATATTGGCTTTTAGGTATTGATTTTAGCCAGGGTTTATAATGGCAACTTTCCAATGGTATGTAGGAATTGCGGTCACTCTCTTTAAAAAAAGTGGATGTAGATAAAACCCCGCCCTCTATGAACAAAGTAAGATCCAAAAAATGTATCTGGGTTTGGCTCATCTCAAAATTGAGATGGATTCCACGATTGTTGATGTTAAGAGAGGACAGGAAATGCTGAAGTTCCAGGCCATCACCATCCCATAGGAGGAGGATGTCATCTATATATCTAGCCCACAGGACAAGATGGGGACTCCGGTGGGCATAGATGACATCCTTCTCCGATTTGGCCATAAAAAGATTGGCCAAGCTGGGGGCATATTTCGCCCCCATAGCTACACCACGACTCTGGCGGTAAAACTGGTTAGAAAACCAAAAATAATTATGAGAAGCAGCAAAAACAAGTAGCTCCATAACAAAAGAAATTTGACATGTAGGGAGACCCGGATCTCTGATCAAAGCTTCCCTTACTGCATCTAAGCCCATATCATGGGGAATTATGGAGTATAGGGAAGAGACGTCGGCACTCACCATCCACATGCCAGACTTGATCTCAGTATTGGAAAGGAGATTCAGCACATGACGAGTGTCTTTAATGTAGGAAGGCATTTTTTGAACTAAGGGTTGAAGGAAAAAATCAATATATCTGCCCACCCGGGATGTGATAGAATCGATGCCACTCACAATGGGGCGTCCCGGGGGGCAGATAGGGTTCTTGTGAACTTTGGGTAAATAATATAAGATTGGAGTTCTAGGGGCCTTGGGGATTAAAAATAGGCTCTCTTTCTCCTTAAGAATCCCTGATGCGGAACCCCTAGAGACAATCTTACGTGATTCCCTTAGATACCCATTCTTGGGATCAGAGGGGAGGGGAGTATAGGTGTCCGTATCGCCAAGAATCCTAGACATTTCTGCCATATAGTCTCCACGATCGAGTACCACTATCCCTCCCCCCTTATCCGCTGGGCGAATGATCAAATCCTTGTTTTTGCACAAAGAATCTAAACCCTCTTGTATGGCCTTTGAATTCTTGGCTTTTTTTATTTCCAATTTTTCAAGGTCCCTCAAAATAACATCCCTAAATACCTTAAGTGTGGGAGCAAGAACTCCAGGGGGATTAAAGAGGGATGCATTAGCTAATCCTGAATGTACAAATTGATCAGTGGATTGGGAATTCCTGGTGATAGGATTGCCAATCATGTATCTTTTGATACTAAGTTTGCGAACAAACTTGTGGACATCCACATAAGTTTGGAATTTATTTAAACCCCTGGGAGGGGCAAACTTGAGACCTTTGTCTAGAACTATTTTTTCAGATGATGTTAGTTGTTTGGTACTCAAGTTAAAAATGCCCTGCCCTATTAGGTCCTGGCTTTTTTTTGCTCGCTGGCGCCTCCCCCCTCTTGTTCCTCGCTTCTTTCTACTGGTCTTTTTAGACCTTGACCTGGCTTGGAAAAACCCCAAGTCCCTGGTCCTCTGGAGGGCGGGACGATATGATTAGGCGTAGTAAGATCCTGAGAGGGATATACCATAGAAGAATCATGGACATCCTGTTGGCGTCCATAAGATTCAAATGGGTCAAAACCATCATCACAAGGATTCATATCCCTCATAGGAAAAAACCTATTTTGTGTGGGGAAATTATGTTCCCAACTGACATTATAGGAGTCTTGGTAAGTGGGCTTCTGAAAAGGATCATAATTCTGACCAGGTCTCCACCAATCTGGGTAATTGGCATTATAACCCCGACCCCTATTGGAATCCGGGTGGCCACGCCCTCTTCCATTCACTAGGTGACCTCCTCTCCAAGGCGGTGGCGGTATATACCTTGACCCACCACCCCTTTGTGGATAATTGGATCTAGAGGGCCCTGGATTGTAAGAGTGTTGGGGAGGGATGTTATTGGACTGATTGGGCCCCATTGGTCTTTGAGGGGATTGATACCTCTGAGGGCCCAAATTCTTTTGAATTTTATTGGAGGGACCTTTTTTGGTGTTTTTAGAAGGCTGAGGTTGTCTGGGGGGACCACCTGAATTGTCCCCATAAACTGGTATTGATACCTCCATTTCAATGTTGTTCT
Organism: Lithobates septentrionalis; assembly: GCA_037952835.1. Taxonomy (NCBI): domain Eukaryota; kingdom Metazoa; phylum Chordata; class Amphibia; order Anura; family Ranidae; genus Lithobates; species Lithobates septentrionalis. The sequence goes on along the minus strand of JBBDGP010002744.1, from coordinate 318,254 downwards.
GACCTGCTGAATCTTCAAGCATTCTCTTCTGCCAGTCAAACACTACATTGTTACAATAATCATTTAAGTCTCGGTTGTATTTTTTCTTTTTTTTGAGTTTTTGGTCCCTCTCCTCTTTTTCAAGGACTTTAAGCAGACTCTGTGATCTCTCTCTGTACTCATCACTGTCTTTATTGGCAACGAGTTTATCCTTGATGATTTTAATCTCGGTGTCAATTTTAGTCAGTTTTGCAGACTTTCTATCGATCAGAAATTGAAGGAGTGATAAACCCGCCTGGTTAAAATATTTAAACCACTCCTCCAATTCTGATTCGCCCTTTTGGGGAGAGACCTCCCACCTCAAACTTCTGGGGACCATAGAGTTTTTAATATAGGTCCCAAGATAAGCTATATCCCATTGGGTATGGGTCTCGGAGATCATGAGATTTTTCAATCTCGTGAAAAGCCCACCCAAGTCATTCTCATCCTCTTTGTAAACTTCAAAAACATCCTCGGTGTTAACTATTCTTTGAGCTCTAAAATCAAAGATATCCATAGTAAAATAAACAAAAAAAATAATTAGACAAGAAAAGGAAAAACCAAAACAGCTGCAGTAATAGCCAATGGGTACAAAATAGAAATAAAAAACTGCGCTAATGGAAAAAAATATATTGAATATAAAAGCTGCGGTTATAAGTGAGGCACACCAAAACAGAATGTAAAAAGTAAAAACCGCGCTATAGATCTATAGATCATATATAAAAAGTCCAACAATCACAAATCCCAAGTAGATGACCTGAAAATCTTTAAAATTCAGATCCTGTAGGTGAGTAATCAGGTGAACACATATGAAAGGTTGTGCGCTTACCAGAAGTAAGCCAGAATTAAGCGAGTGGCTTAAAACCCAGCCGAGGCCTTTGGAAATCGATCACAAATGGAATAGAAAAATCACACTCCAACCGTGGGGGCAGATCCATCAAGGATTATCCAAAAATATAAGAAAAAAACATAGCATAATACTGATAGCACAACAAATGAAAAAAAGGAAGAAAAAAGCAGCACACCACCAAACAAAAAATCATATGTAATCATAAACCACATCCAGTGCCTCAACACAAATCGGATAGGTAAGTGAGTGCCATGCAATCATGCAGTAAGTGAAAATCCCTAAATATATGTATATAGAGCCTTACAAATAATCTGCTTACCAGATACTTCAAGGCTAGTGAACATATAAACATCACCAAGTAGAACGGTATAAAAAAGAATCCCTCTGGGTGCAACAAGTGACTTATAGAATCTGCTTACCAGATGTCTAATTAGAATATGCAGGTTCATAGGGCTGAAATACACACACCATAGGAGGTGATACAAGGTATGAAGTTCCGCATACCAGGTGAAAGTCCTGCTTACCAGATGTCAGATATAGGCAGGCAGATTAACTCATGCACAGAGCAAAGTCCTGGCAGGAAGAGCGTGGATACGTCTTGATAATCCTGACTTGACTTATACAGTATCACACTATTGGCCATTTCTTTTATTTGATTCCGCATTGCCGAGCTCAAGTCAGGATTATCAAGACGTATCCACGCTCTTCCTGCCAGGACTTTGCTCTGTGCATGAGTTAATCTGCCTGCCTATATCTGACATCTGGTAAGCAGGACTTTCACCTGGTATGCGGAACTTCATACCTTGTATCACTTCCTATGGTGTGTGTATTTCAGCCCTATGAACCTGCATATTCTAATTAGACATCTGGTAAGCAGATTCTATAAGTCACTTGTTGCACCCAGAGGGATTCTTTTTTATACCGTTCTACTTGGTGATGGTTATATGTTCACTAGCCTTGCAGTATCTGGTAAGCAGATTATTTGTAAGGCTCTATATACATATATTTAGGGATTTTCACTTAATGCATGATTGCATGGCACTCACTTACCTATCCGATTTGTGTTGAGGCACTGGATGTGGTTTATGATTTCATATGATTTTTTGTTTGGTGGTGTGCTGCTTTTTTCTTCCTTTTTTTCATTTGTTGTGCTATCAGTATTATGCTATGTTTTTTTCTTATATTTTTGGATAATCCTTGACGGATCTGCCCCCACGGTTGGAGTGTGATTTTTCTATTCCATTTGTGATCGATTTCCAAAGGCCTCGGCTGGGTTTTAAGCCACTCGCTTAATTCTGGCTTACTTCTGGTAAGCGCACAACCTTTCATATGTGTTCACCTGATTACTCACCTACAGGATCTGAATTTTAAAGATTTTCACGTCATCTACTTGGGATTTGTGATTGTTGGATTTTTTATATAGGATCTATAGATCTATAGCGCGGTTTTTACTTTCTACAAGAATTGTAATTACATGCCCCTGTTGAACAAGGGCAGAAAAATTGGGCCTTTGGTGGTGGTGGTGGTGCTGCTGGTGCCACAACACTGTAAGTCCTCACTCGCTCTTGGTGGGTGCAGAAATGGGCCTTGCTGTGAAATATTAGATCAAGAATTGTAATTACATGCCCCTGTTGAACAAGGTCAGAAAAATTGGGCCTTTGGTGGTGGTGGTGGTGCTGGTGCCACAACACTGTAAGTCCTCACTCACTCTTGGTGAGTGCAGAAATGGGCCCTGCTGTGAAATATTAGATCAAGAATTGTAATTACTGCTGGGGTGCTCCCCACTTTTTTCATCATCCTTTACCTTTTCTCGCAGTGATTCTCTCGTCCCTTCTTTAATATATTTCTCTCTCTGTTTTGAACTAGGTTTTCTTAGTATATGAACAAAGGCCATATACCTAGATTAGTTTAACGACAAAATTACTTTATATAAGTGAGCAAAAAAGGTCCCGACAGCTTATCATGTAGGGGGAGATCCCTCCGATATTACCAATACGCAAAACCACATGAGTAACCATATATTGGATCCCACGCATACAACACACTGCCCATGTGTCTAAAGACCTTTGTTTACAATGAGATATTTAGTTGTTTAACCAGAGACTTTCTGTCAAACTATATACAGATGCTAATATATGGTATAGTTGTGTATCATTATTTTCTTCTTTTATGCACAATTCATGTATTCACGTGATGTAAGAATTCAATGTAACAAACTTTTTATCTCTGTTATATTTCCATTTGTATTATGTTTATCTTTTTTTTCTGAAATAAACTAAGATTGAAAAGAATTGTAATTACATGCCCCTGTTGAACAAGGGCAGAAAAATTGGGCCTTTGGTGGTGGTGGTGGTGGTGGTGGTGCTGGTGCCACAACACTGTAATGCCCCGTACACACGGTCGGACTTTGTTCGGACATTCCGACAATAAAAAATCCTAGGATTTTTTCCGACAGATGTTGGCTCAAACTTGTCTTGCATACACACGGTCACACAAAGTTGTCGGAAAATCAGTTCGTTCTGAACGCGGTGACGTAAAACACGTACGTCGGGACTATAAACGGGGCAGTGGCCAATAGCTTTCATCTCTTTATTTATTCTGAGCATGCGTGGCACTTTGTCCGTCGGATTTGTGTACACACGATCGGAATTTCCGACAATGGATTTTGTTGTCGGAAAATTTTATATCCTGCTCTCAAACTTTGTGTGTCGGAAAATCCGATGGAAAATGTGTGATGGAGCCTACACACGGTCAGAATTTCCGACTACAAGGTCCTATCACACATTTTCCGTCAGAAAATCCGACCGTGTGTATGGGGCATAAGTCCTCACTCACTCTTGGTGGGTGCAGAAATGGGCCCTGCTGTGAAATATTAGATCAAGAATTGTAATTACATGCCCCTGTTGAACAAGGGCAGAAAAATTGGGCCTTTGGTGGTGGTGGTGGTGCTGGTGCCACAACACTGTAAGTCCTCACTCGCTCTTGGTGGGTGCAGAAATGGGCCCTGCTGTGAAATATTAGATCAAGAATTGTAATTACATGCCCCTGTTAAACAGGGGCTGAAAAATTAGGCCTTAGGCACTGGTGCTGGTGCCACAACACTGCAAACCCTCACAGACACTCTAGTTGCAACGCAGGAACGAGCCCTGCTGCAAAGTATTGCATCAAAAATTGTAATTACACGCCCCTGTTAAACAGGGGCTGAAAAATTGGGCCTTAGGCACTGGTGCTGGTGCCACAACACTGCAACCCCTCACAGATACTCTAGTTGGAACGCAGAAATGAGCCCTGCTGCAAAGTATTGCATCAAAAATTGTAATTACACGCCCCTGGTAAACAAGGGCTGAAAAATTGGGCCTTAGGCACTGGTGCTGGTGCCACAACACTGCAACCCCTCACAGATACTCTAGATGGAACGCAGAAACGAGCCCTGCTGCAAAGTATTGCATCAAAAATTGTAATTACACGCCCCTGTTAAACAGGGGCTGAAAAATTGGGCCTTAGGCACTGGTGGTGGCGCCCAGAACCAAAAATGTTCTTACAAGCTATCAGCGTGATGATTGAGGAGGAAGAGGATAATTACTCAGGGATAGTCACTCAGCATCAGCATAGGCAGTCTTTGAAGGGATCTGAGATTTAAAAAAAAATTATTCGGTTACATCAGCATCAGGTGCTTGGTAGCTGGTGGTGATCCAAGACTGATTCATTTTTATGAAGGTCAGTCGATCGACCGAGTCGGTGGACAGACGCACCCTGTGATCGGTTACAAAGCCTCCAGCAGCACTGAATGTGCGTTCCGAAAGAACGCTGGATGCAGGACAGGCCAGTAGCTCAATTGCATACTGTGCAAGCTCTGGCCAGTGATCCATCCTCAAGACACAGTAACCCAGAGGATTTTCGGTGGGAAAGGTGTCCAAGTCAGATCTTGCCCCTAGGTATTCCTGCACCATGTAAAACAGACGCTGGCGATGGTTGCTGGAACCGACCATACCTTGGGGCTGCGGACCAAAAAATTGTCTGAACGAATCGGTCAGACGGCCACCTTCTCCACCGCTCCTCCTTTGACTGACCGGAGCCTCAGCAACACGTTGTCCAGAAACAGGAGTTTGTAACCTCCCAGTCTCTGGGAACGCATTGCACAGAGCTTTCTGCAAGGCCTCCCGAAGATGTTTTATCCTCTGCTCCCTCTGCGATGGCAAGATAAGGTCCGCAACCTTACCCTTGTAACGTGGATCAAGGAGGGTTGCCAGCCAGTATTGGTCCTTCTCCTTGATACCACGAATATGAGGATCCTTACGCAGGCTTTGCAGGATCAGGGAGGCCATGCAGCGTAGGTTTGCTGAGGCATTCGGTCCGGAGTCCTCTGGGTCACTAAGGACGACATGGTCCGCAGCCACCTCCTCTCAGCCACGTACAAGTCCATGTGTTTCTTGGGACTGATCCCTTAAAGACTGCTGCTGATGCTGAGTGCCAGGCTCCACCGCCATACTGACACAATCTTAATCCTCCTCCTCCTCCTCGTCCTCTTCCTGTGTGATCGGCGGGCATGCAGGAACACTGTCTGGATAAAGGGGGCCTTGAGAGCTAAGGAAGTCCTCCTCTTCCTGCCTCTGTTCTGCCTCAAGTGCCCTGTCCATTATTCCACGCAGCGTGTGCTCCAACAGGTGGACAAGGGGGACAGTGTCACTGATGCATGCACTGTCACTGCTCACCATCCTCGTGGCCTCCTCAAATGGTGACAGGACAGTGCATGCATCCCTGATCATGGCCCACTGGCGTGGGGAAAAAAAAACAAGCTCCCCTGACCCTGTCCTGGTGCCATAGTCGCACAGGTACTCATTGATGGCCCTCTGCTGTGTGTGCAGCCGCTGCAGCATGGCCAACGTTGAGTTCCACCTGGTGGGCATGTCACAGATTAGGCGGTTCTTGGGCAGGTTAAACTCCTTTTGGAGGTCTGCCAGCCGAGCACTGGCATTATATGACCGGTGGAAATGCACACAGACTTTCCTGGCCTGCCTCAGGACATCCTGTAAGCCCGGGTTCCTGCCCAAGAACCGCTGCACCACCAAGTTAAGGACGTGAGCCAAACAGGGCACATGGGTCATTTGTCCCTGTCGGAGGGCAGAGAGGAGGTTGGTGCCATTGTCGCAAACCACCATTCCTGCCTTAAGTTGGCGTGGTGTCAACCACCTCTGAACCTGCCCCTGCAGAGCTGACAGAACCTCTGCCCCAGTGTGGCTCCTGTCCCCCAAGCACACCAGCTCAAGCACCGCATGGCATCTTTTGGCCTGCGTACTTGCGTAGCCCCTTGAACGGCTACGGAGCACCGCTGGTTCCGAGGACAAAGCACAGGAAGAGGCCATGGAGGAAGAAGAAGAGGAGGGGTGGAGGAGAGAGGTGTGTCACAATCATTAGTAGTGGCATTTTGGAGACGTGGTGGCGGAACAACCTCCAACACTACTGCACCTTGTCCTGCATCCTTCCCAGCTGCCAGCAGAGTCACCCAATGCGCCGTGAAACTTAGGTAACGTCCCTGTCCATGCCTGCTGGACCATGAGTCAGCGGTAATATGCACCTTACCGCTGACCGCCCTGTCCTGGAGATTGCCTTCCACATGCCGGTAGAGAGCCGGAATCGCCTTCCGTGAGAAAAAGTGGCGTTTGGGTACCTGCCACTGAGGAACCGCACATTCCACAAACTCACGGAAGGGGGCAGAGTTTACCAACTGAAAAGGCAGCAGTTGAAGTGCTAGCAATTTTGCCAAGCTAGCATTCAACCGCTGGGCATGTGGATGGCTGGGAACAAACTTCTTTCGGTGGTGCAGCAGCTGGGGCAGGGAAATTTGCCTGGTACAATCTGACGTTGGTGTACCAAAAGCAGATTGCCCACAAGTACTTGGCTGTGACACACCTAATTCTACACCTTCAATGAAAATATGTCAGAAAGCAGGACCCCGGGGATTTTTTCGGGGTGGAGGGAAGATAAGAGGTACAGGAGTATATGAAGGTAAGCAACAATAGGGTATATAGTAAAATATTTTGACCTTTATTCAAATATATATCAAAAATTGGAAAATTTAAAAGCAATTAAATATACATCAACTGCACTTAATCAATAACATACAGGTTCTAAGGATGAAGAGCACATATATGAATATTGCATATGGAAAAATTCAACAGGTTTCATAATGTTTAGGATGTAAATTCCTTCTTCAGGGATTTCCGGTGCAGTTGTATAAGTAGTCTGTAGAGTGTATAGAAAAATAGAGGTATACTAAACCACAATATAACTATAGTAACCATATATATACTAGTGGACATGCATTGATAGGGAAACAGCTTGGAACCCAAAGTGGGAGAGAGGGAAAAAAGGGGAGGGAGGGAAGGGGGAAAGGAGGGGTGAAGGTAGGAGGGAGGGGGGGGGATATGAGGGTGACATGTAGTGTGATCCCACGCTCTGCCTGATCACCCCCATTTTGTTCCCTTCCTTTCCCTTGGCTTTCCTCCACATTTCCTCCCCCCGCTTCTTATTCCAAATTACTCTTTTCCTACCTCTAGATCCCCTTACACAATAGTCAAGCTATAGGTGTTATATCCCTTGTTCGTTTTGCCAGTTTGTATCATTATGTGGCTATAGCATATACTCTGTATAATAACTCTCAATTCATGTACATAGTATGTAAAGCCTGACGATACAATGCACAATATGCTATTCGGTTATTGAGTTTGATGTAACGAATGTATGTCACTATTTGTATATACGCTGTATATGCAATGTTATGTATATCTATTGTAGCCACTACGTCTTCTGCTCTCCCATTGCGCAATCACCTTTTTTACACAATCAAATTAATTTCTATTGGGGTGGGTATATGTGTTCAGGCATGCCCTGGGGGTTCTCTCTTGCCCTTATTTGGTCCCCCGGCACGGGTAGGCCCCACGCATACACTGTGTGTGGGGCCTTCCATTGGACGTCCGTGGATCCATTATGGCCCGCTATCCGCGCATGCGCGGGTCTGCAGGCTCCTGGATCTACAACACGGGCGTCCCTCCTTTCCATGTCGGCGGCGCTTCCGACGTCATCGCGCTCACCGGCGCGGTGACGCTGGACGCCAGTGCGCCGGGGGAATGGTCGATTGGGCAGCAATTTGCCTCCTTTGCTGACACCAGTCAGCTGTTGGAGGTATGCTGACTAATCTGATGTGGTCCTCCCATACGCCCACACTGTTCGGCCCTATCAGCGTCGTGATTGGGAGACCCCACGCCCCTTTGGGCGGGGTTTTCTCCCAATCAGCTGGCAAACAATCATGTAAAATGCAGGCTTTTTTGCCATACACCCTGCATCCTCTCATCGGAGCAGACGTCTGTTGTACCTGTATCCACAGAGTAAGTACATTGGCCATATACACATTTTGTTTCTATCCTGTTAATTGGATATACATATTTGTAAATATTCACAGCATTTGCCTTCCAAAGCTCCTGCAGCAATATAGAATATATGTTTACTTATAATCCATTTACAACTTGTTATCTACATACTGGGCAACTATGCAACCAGTTAGTTTTTTGCAGCCTTCTCACTGACTTGCTGCCTTACATCCAGGAGCTTGGCTACAAGATGGCAAAAGTATATTTTACCCCTAGGCCCTTCTTACCCTGTGGAGTTTCGGTTTCTTTTAAGGCTACCCTCATGAAATTAGACTAGCTCTCACAGCCCTTATATTTGATATTGTATATTTTGCACATATAATATATGCAGTTCACCCTCTAGTAGGTATAGTATATCTGACTATACGAATTACCACTTATATCCTAGGACATTGCATCGACACCAGCTGGGCCGTTCCTTGCGGACCAAAATCGGCCGGATATATACCCCACGGTTTAGCCTGTTACAGTGCTTCCACCCACACAAATTTTTGTGGAATAAATTACTCCAATGTGCTCTGTCAACATTACAAGGTCACGCATTGAGGTCTTCGAACTGCTTCAAAAAGACATCCCCTTCCCCATTCCCTTCTTTGCAAGCTGGGAGATCAGAATTTGAAGTACTACCCTCTCGGATTTTTGTATACAACTGTAACCGATACAAATCAGTAAGTCCTTTTCGGTACTATATTATTACTCCTTCGGTCCTTTTCCTCCCCTCTCCCTTTTTTCCTCCCGCATCCTCCCCTTTTCCTCTCTCCCCCCCCCCTCCCTCCTACCCTCCCCCCTCCTTTCCCCCTCCCCCCTCCCCCTTTTTTCCCTCTCTCCCACTTTGGGTTCCAAGCTGTTTCCCTATCAACGCATGTCCACTAGTATATATATGGTTACTATAGTTATATTGTGGTTTAGTATACCTCTATTTTTCTATACACTCTACAGACTACAATACAACTGGACAGGAAATCCCTGAAGAAGGAATTTACATCCTAAACATTCCGAAACATGTTGAATTTTTCCATATGCAATATTCATATATGTGCTCTTCATCCTTAGAACCTGTATGTTATTGATTAAGTGCAGTTGATGTATATTTAATTGTTTTTAAATTTTCCAATTTTTGATATATATTTGAATAAAGGTCAAAATATTTTACTATATACCCTATTGTTGCTTACCTTCATATACTCCTGTACCCCTTATCTTCCCTCCACCCCGAAAAATCCCCGGGGTCCTGCTTTCTGACATATTTTCATTGAAATTTTTTGGGATGTGGTGAGAGGTGAAGTTTACCCTTCTACTGATCGGTCTATTCATTATTGACCGTTTTGGTGGTCATACCACATTTATGTATTTATAATTCTACACCTTCATTCCTCTCAGTGCAGGTCTCAGAGAGGACTGAAGGTATAGTGGGGTTGGAGATCTCAGCTGATGAGGAGCAAGGAGAGGTCCTCTTTGTTCTTTGGTGTGGGTCTTTTAGATACGCTTGCCAACGAACTGCATGGCAGCATGGCAGGTCAACATATGTCTGGTCAAGCATGTGGTACCCAAGCGGGAGATGTTTTGGCCACGCGAGATACGCTTGAGACATATGTTGCAAATAGCATCGGTGCGATCTGATGCACTCGTCTCAAAAAAGGCCCACACCAAAGAACTTTTTGAATAACGCGCAGAGACTGCAGCGCCCTGCACATGTGGAGCTTTGGGATGTGATGCAGTCAATGTGCTGCCCTCAGGCTGGCCCCTGGAGGGCATCCTGCCTCGTTGGTGATGTGCCGCCTCCTCCTCCTCTCTCCTATCAGGCACCCACGTTGAGTCAGTGACCTCATCATCGCCTCCCTCCTCATCACTGGAGCAAACCTGGCAGTATGCTGCAGCAGGGGGAGCATGACTGCCAGATTGCTGTCCTTCTTGGGCACCCCCTCTGTCCGTGCTCATGTTACTGCCTTCATTGAGCTCAGTATCATCATCAGAGCCTTCCAAACGCTGGGCATCCTCCTGGAGCATGTACCCAACACTGTGGTCAAACAGTTCGAGGGACTCCTCAGGAGGACATGGTGGGGCTAGGGAAGGAGTCACTGATGACATTGAGCTGAGGGAAGAGGCCGCTGCTTTGCCAGACAAAGTACCCTGGGCATGGGTGAGAGAGGATGAGGAGCATGAGGATGGCTTGGTCATCCACTCGACCAAGTCTTCTGCATGTTGCGGCTCAACACGGCCAGCTGCTGAAAAAAAGGCCAAGCATGTCCCACGGCCACGTGCTGATGAGGATGCACCGTCTCCACGACCAGCACTAGACACAGAGCCTGCTTGCCCTCTCTTTTTTTTTTCAAAAGATTTTATTGAAATTTTACAGGTTAACATGCAAAGTTTGCCATACATCGTAGAGAAATAAACAATCAATGGGCAATATGCACATATAGACCAGCAGAATAAGAACATGAGCAAATATAGGCATATGTAGTCATGCATGAGGCTCAACAGTATAACAAAGTAGGTATCGCCACTTACAGCTATGGATGCAGGTTCAGAGAGGGCGGGTGTGGTTTGCGGAGCAAGGCCAAACCGCGTTATGAGCAATCCCGTTTCCGCTCACCCCCGACGGGATCTTAGCTGTGAACGAGAACGGGATACTTGACAAGGCATATGTAGCATGTAATTTAACGGCATGGCGACTGAAATTTAGAACTTGTACGAAGAAGTGAAGTCGTCCAAAGTGTAGGGCGGACCGAGGGTGAGTCGGTCGCTCGGAGGGGGACTATGTGAAGCCGATATTGAGTAAAGGCATGTGTGATATGCATGGATACAGCAAGCTTTAGGCTTCCTGAAAATGTCAGGTCGGTATCGTTGGTGGGGGGAGGTAAGGGGAGAGGGGGGACAGGGGGGGCAGGTGTGTTATCAAAGGTGGACACGAGTGAACATATCGCGTGGGCTCCTCAGAGAGTCTGAGGGGGTGGTTGGGTCAAGGCCTGTTGTGTTTGTGAGCTTCTATAATGAGTCCAACAGGCCCAAGTGGCCTGAAATTTGGTAGTAGTATCCGCTGCTTGGGAGATGAGTTGCTCCATTTCCGCTATTCGGTCTACCCTGCGAGTCCAGTCTTGAACTGTGGGGGGGGGGAGGGGTTTCTCTAACGTGCAGGGATGCAGAGGTTGGCTGCATTGATCAGGTGAATAGTTAGGGTTTTTTGTATGAGGTGGGGGACCCTTGTCTGTGGTGCAGTAAATATCGGGCGGGGGAGAAGTCTGGAGTATATGTGGTGATTTGGGAGATTAGTTCATGGATGTCTGACCAGAAGGGTTGGAGAAGGGGGCATTCCCACCAGATGTGAAGTAGAGTACCTCTAGCGTTATTACACCTCCAGCAGGTAGAAGGAACAGAAGGGTGGAAGTGGTGGATTTTGTCGGGGGTCCGGTACCATTTCGAAAAAATTTTGTATCTATTCTCCTGAGTCGTGACATTAATGGAACCCTTGTGCATGAGGGTAAATATGTGGTCCCACTCTGTGGGGGTGAGATCTAGGGCTAGGTCATTTTCCCATTGTTGTGTAAGGGTGTCATCTTTAATCTTGTGGCCTGTGAACAGTAGGGCGTAATTTGAGGAAATGAGATGGCCTTGCGGTTCTGTTGAAGTACAAAGAAATTCAAACGGCGTGAGATCTCTGTGCCAGTGAGAGCGTTGGATGGAGGGTTGGAGGAAATGTCTTATTTGCAAGTATTTGTAAAAGGGTATGTCGTAATTAGGCAGAGTAGTTACAAGTGTAGGGAAAGAGAGGAGAGACCCATTTAGGAAGAATTTCTGTGCTCTAGCTGGTGAACTGAGGGTATCAGGGGCAGGATCTTTTAGGAAAAGACCCGGGGGAAAGGCTGGGTTATCGTCCAGAGGGGTCATGGGGCCTGGTGAGGGTGTGAAGGCCAGTAGTTTGCATGCTCTTTTGAACAATGAAAGTGTGGTCCCGATGAGGGGGTGAGTAGTGAATTCCTTTGGAACATTGGTGTGGGTCATCCACGGTGTGTTGGCTAAGGGCAGGTGTGCGAATGATGCTTCTAGTGCAATCCAGTCCTTGGAGGGACGATGTATATGCCAATCCACCAGTCTGGTCAGGTGGCAGGCCCAGTGATATTTTTGGAGATCTGGGAGACCCAGACCCCCCAATCTTTTAGGGAGAACAAGTCTGTCCCAGCCAATACGCGGAGTTTTGGAGGCCCACACAAAGGTTCGGGAAAGAAGTTTATAAGAGGCAAAGAAGGAAGCAGGTAACGAGATCGGGAGGGCTTGAAGGAGGTAGAGGATTCTGGGTAGAATGTTCATTTTTAATATTGCTATTCTACCCAACCAGGAAAAGGAACCTAGATTCCATTTCTGCAGGTCACCCTGGATGGAGCGGAGTAAGGGGAGGAAATTTTTGGCGTAGAGGTCTTTTAGGTCAGTTGTGATTTTGATCCCTAGATATAGTATTTCGGATTTCTCCCAAACGAATGGGAAATTACTACGACACAGCTTCACCGTCTCCCTTGGTAAAGTGATATTAAGGGCCTTGGATTTACTAAAATTAATTTGGAGATTGGATAAAGTCTTGAAAAGGGTAAAGTCCGCCAGAAGGTTAGGTATGGTCATGATAGGGTCTGTCAAAAAAAGTAGAATGTCGTCAGCATATGCTGCTAGCTTATATTGTTTTTGTTGGATGTTAATTCCCTTGATAGCTGAATTTGCTCTCAGTTTACGGAGTAGGGGTTCTAACGTCAGAATGAAAAAAAGGGGCGACAGGGGGCACCCCTGTCGCGTCCCATTGGATACCGAGAAGGCGTCCGACAAGCCACCATTGATCCGGAGTCTAGCGGTCGGGGAGGCATATAGTGCTAAAATCATGTTTAGCATGCGCGGTGGCAAGGCAGCTGCCTGCAAAGTAGCCTCCATGTAGTCCCAAGCGACCTGGTCGAACGCCTTCTCAGCATCCAGCGAGAGAAAGAATCCTGGTGTGGCAGTTTTAGTAAGCCAATGATGAATGTTGAGGCAAAATAGATACAAGAGGAGCAGCGCTGTGATAAAAAAGTTCTATATGATAAAACCAGAACAAAAATTGTGAAAATATTAAGCCCAAAAAAATTTGGGATAGGCTCCAAGTTCATAAATTACATAAACAGCTGGACCGTCCTATTCAAAAACCAATCTTGGATGGTAAATAGAAGAAGCGTGAATAATTGAAAATCAATGAGTCCTTCACCACACCACTGTGATAGTAAAAATGCGCGCTTACCAAATGGCAAGCTTGGAAGAGCTTGCGACCTTAACCCGGTCGGGGCCTTTCAGGGTGAAACCATCAGGGAGAGGCACGCCACTTTGGCTTGGATTAAGCACGCTGTTCTTCCAATTACCACTCTATGTGGAGATGTGACCCCTGGCTAGGGCTAGGCGCAGGGTTCTACAAATTCTGTCTCCACTCCTGTAAGTGTGTCATTTCCTTTAATTTTTGTGTGTTTTAAAGTTCTGCTGGGCTCTATAGTTCCACAGGCAAGGGGGAGTTCCACAGGCAAGTTGAGGGCCTTAGTGGTGTTGTCCCTGGCCTTACCCTCTCTTATTGGCTTGTGACTGCCTGCCTCTCCTTCTTGGCCTTCCAGACATACTAATGGCCTGTAGCTGCAGTAAGCTGGGATATACACATATATATATATATATATGTACTGATACTGCAGCTAGCAAAATCAACTGCCTGCCTGTAGTATGAGAACACCACCAACCTTCCCACTTCCTCCAGGTACAGGTTGTGGCGATGGGGACTTGCTGTGCCTCATCATACGCAAACCTGTACCTGGGGGAGTGGGAAACCACATTCCTCAGTGATGAAAACTCGTCGATGTATACGAACCACTTTTTATTATGGTTCAGATACATCAACGACATTTTCACCATCTGGGACGGTCCCATAGAGCTCTTGCAGTCATGCCTAGAGAGCATGAACAAGAATTGCTTCAATTTGAATTTTACCATGTCATCAAGTCGCAGTGAGATTGCATTTCTGGATGTCATGGTCTATAGGGGTCAGGATGGTGGACTCAGCAGTGGCCTCTATCGCAAGGCCACTGCTGGGAACACCATCCTACATGCCTCCAGTTTCCATCCACCTAGTCTCATTAGATCTATACCATACAGCCAGTACCTAAGGGTGCGCAGAAATTGCACTGACGAGACGACCTTTAAAACAGAAGCAAATAATTTGCGTGCAAGACTCCTTGAGAGAGGTTATTCACACACCTCCCTCAAAAAGGCCTTTAGGCGGGCCACCACACATACCAGACAGGCTTTGATTTACTCGCAAAGGAAAAAAAAACAGGATAACCATCTGCACATTATTACCAAATACTGCAATCAACATGCTGAAATTAAAAGAATTGTGTGCAAGTTCTGGCACATTCTTACCATGGACCCAAATTTGAATAGACTCCTCCCCGAGAGTCCGCTCTTTACTTTCAGGAGGGCTACTTCCTTATCCTCCAGATTGGTGAGGAGCGAATTCAAAGATGAAAATTTTGCCCAGCACTGTAAATATAGGGACACATTTATGTGTGGGGCCTGTGGGTACTGTAAGTATATGTATACTACCAAAAATCCCACCTTACCCGATGGCAGTACCTTCAGGCCAAAACACTTTGCCAATTGCAAGACTAAGGGAGTGGTGTATATGCTATGGTGTGTTTGCGGATGCTTCTATGTCAGGAAAACCAAGTTGGAATTCTGGCATAGGGCATTCAGCCACATCAGAAGCATGCAGACCTGTGACCCCGATCTACCTCTGGGGAGACACACTGCCCTGGTACATCAGGGATTGTTTCCAAGAATCATATTTTTGATTTTGGATCGAGTCCACCCCAGTTCGAGGGGGGGAGATTGGAATAAGGATCTCCTCCAGCTCGAACTGAGGTGGATCTACAACTTGCGGGCGACTAGGCCCCCCGGACTCAATGACACTACATGTTTTAAACCGTTCCTGGAGGGTTTTGACTCCGGGGGTATGGAGAGGTAGTGTTACCTCTCAGTACCTTCCGGTGAGCACCCCAGGCTACACTGTCAATTGTGGGAGGCTCATATTTAATTCTGGTCCCCATATCTATCCCTGTGGTTCAGTGGTATAATTTTCGCCTACCATGTGGGAGGCCTGCGTTCGTTTCCCGGCCAATGCACCTTTACCTGCCTTTTTTATTTTTTGAATTTCTGTTCCTGCTGGTACATTAGATATCATGCAGGACACAAATACAAGGTTTATATAATTTCTAAGGGGCCAGCTTAAATCTTATGCCTCTGCCTCCAATGGGGATTGTGGCATCTATGGGATCAGACTCCAGGATTGGGATTTGAGCATATTTTAAAACTCATTGGTGCATTTTGTGGCTGCTATACAGTCTTTTCCTCTCCGTGTGACAGCTTCATAATAGTCTCCCATGCAGTGATTGCATTTGTTTTTAATTCATATGCCATTCTGACTGAATGGTGTTTGATGCAAGAATCATGCATATATATATTACACTGTTACTGTTTTCTCATCGCGGACTGTCATCACATTTTTTTTTTCCCCTTTTCATTATGAATGGCATGGAGTCCCTGAGTCTGTTGGTTGCTGTTTTTGTAGTGCGCGGACCCGCCACGGCAAGGATGTCCCCTTTGTGGGACATACTGAGGGGATCATCCTCGGATGCTCCTCCATTCCTGATCTGGTTCAGCATGCCTGTTTCCAGCTCAGGCTTGCCGTGTCGGTGGGGGTGGACGGCGGCGCGCAGCTCCGAGGCGCGGCCGTGATGTCCGCTGCTATTCTGCGTTCCAGCTTGGCTGGCGCACATGCGCGGTACGGACTCGGGGCCGGCGCTTGCGGGGAGGCGTGGCGCGGTCCACGCTCAGGGGGCCCATCGACAGGACCTGACGTAGGGTGTATCCCTTCAGGCTGACAATGAGTCAGCTGTTGGGAGGGAGGAATTAACATAGGGGAATTAACAAATTGACGTAGGGTGTTTCCCTTCAGGCTGACAATGAGTCAGCTGTTGGGAGGTGGGAGGAATTAACATAGGGGACGGATCTTGGCTTCAGCTGTTCGGCATTGTAATCAGCCGACAGCGTGAGGTGTGTGTTATAAATACCGAGTTCATTCACTCTGATCTTGTGATCGGAGGAGGATGCCTTGTTGATACTATGCTGTTGGACTGATTATACAGGTAACCCCAGCAAACTGGATTGCTGTTATCTCCACTTCTTTGCATACCTTAAGTGGTGTCTGGCTTTTACCATTTAAATATGTTTACCCGTATTAGAACCTTGTTTCCCCTTTTTTAATTAGATCCCTCTCTCTCCTTTACTATCTGCAGCTTTATGGTTGTCAGCCCGGACCCCGAGTCCTCCTCCTTCCCCCTACATCACAACCTGTAGGTCTCCCCCGTTTGGATCTAGCTTACAGGTATGTTTCCTGTGGCTAGTCCCCACATCTATGTGCTCATGTTTTTTACACACCCTGGGATTTGATATATTTTTAATCCCAGGAGATATGATTGTCTATATTGATTATCAAAATCATCATTATTTATGGGGTCTTGTCCTTGTTTTCAGGTCCAGTTAATTTTTGGACCCCAGCCCGCGCACAAACGCTGCGCCAAATCTTAGGCGCGGCGGTTTTCAGCACCCTTTGGGATTGCATTATATGCACCAGTCATTACAACTTTACTCTACATGGTCCGCGATCTGGCTCTCTTTGTATGCACATGGCCTGGGAGACCGTTGTGAAGCTGAATTTATGCCTTGGATACTTCTATAGCACATGTATTTTGGAAGTGAGTATGACTCTCACACATACCTTCACTGGATGTGGGGGGAATGTTATCTGTTTTTCTTTTTGTGTGTGATGTTAATATTTCTTTTTAATTTTGTAATTTCTTAGATGGTAACTCTCACTTAATGAACCCTGATGAAGGATTCCCCGAAACGCGTCGGTTCAGTGAGACTTATTACATTTCCACTTTTGGTTTTCCTCTCAATGTGATGCAGTTGTGTCCAAATTACATGTCCTTGCTTTTTGATGTATCCCAATGTATATATTGTTTGTGTTTGATCTGTATTTTTGTATATATTTTTTGTTGTACTTTTGAATTTTGTAATAAAATTATATATTTTTTTTACTTACATTGCATCATTGATGGTAGTGCCTCAAAAGTCCCGCTCTAGGGGAATGCTTTGGTCTTTTTGGATTTTTGGGATGTGGCACACCCTCTGCTTAGTACTACTCCCTGTCAGAGACCTCTTTTTCACTACACTAACTTGTAGTTTTAGCGGAACACTGTGAGCAGGACGCACCGCACTAACTTGTAGTTTTAGCTGAACACTGTGAGCAGGACACACTGCACTAACTTGTAGCTTTAGATGAACACTGTGCAGAGGTCTCACTACACTAACATGTAGTTTTAGCTGAACACTGTGAGCAGGATGCACCGCACTAACTTGTAGTTTTAGCTGAACACTGTGAGCAGGACGCACTGCACTAACTTGTAGTTTTAGCTGAACACTGTGAGCAGGACACACCGCACTAACTTGTAGTTTTAGTTGAACACTGTGAGCAGGACGCACTGCACTGACTTGTAGCTTTAGATGAACACTGTGCAGAGGTCTCACTACACTAACTTGTAGTTTTAGCTGAACACTGTGAGCAGGACGCACTGCACTAACTTGTAGCTTTAGATGAACACTGTGCAGAGGTCTCACTACACTAACTTGTAGTTTTAGCTGAACACTGTGAGCAGGACGCACCGCACTAACTTGTAGTTTTAGCTGAACACTGTGCGCAGGACGCACCCCACTAACTTGTAGTTTTAGCTGAACACTGTGAGCAGGATGCACCGCACTAACTTGTAGTTTTAGCTGAACACTGTGAGCAGGACGCACTGCACTAACTGTAAATAGTCTAGCTGCCTGACTGTGGTACTAATAGGATTAAAAGAACACCAGCAATTTTCTTCAGGTAGCTGTAAATACTGTAACAAGACAAGCCTGCCTGTCAGTAAGAAGATAACAGGAACGGATCTAGCTAAACTGAATACAGTGTATATATATATATATATATATATATATATATATGCAACACCTGGGATGCATATATATACACAATACACTGTAAGTTCAGCTAACTCACTGATTGTCCTGCCTAATCTAGCTAACTCAAATGAAATGACACTGTCTCTCTGTCTATCTATCTCTCTTTCAACGCCGGAACACACACTACACAGGGCCGCCGTGCAGGCGGCCTTATATAGTGTGGGGCGTGTTCTAAACCCCCTGAGCCATAATTGGCCAAAGCCACCCTATTACAGCTCTCTCTACTGACGGCGCTGTGATTGGCCAAGCATGCGGGTCATAGTGCATGCTTGGCCAATCATCAGCCAGCAATGCACTGCGATGCCGCAGTGAATTATGGGCCGTGACGCGCCACACGAATTTTGCGCGAACGGCCCATATCGAACAGACGATGTTCGAGTCGAACATGGGTTTGACTCGAACACGAAGCTCATCCCTAATGGGAAGTATGGACCTTACCCCAACCCAAATGTGAGAAAGGCCAAGATCATGACTAAAGTTGTGAAGAGTCTGCACAGGAATTTTAGGGTACAGCGATCCAAGGATCAACTGAGGAAACAGTGGTCAGACCTCAAATTAAGGGAGCATGATCAGTATAGAAGAATCAGGAGAGTGCTGCAAACAAGTAAGTAGTTGTCCTGTGTTCCTATTCTTTCTTTTTATGACGTTCGTGCTGCTCCATGTACTTTTCTTTACTGTTGTACATTTTAAAATGGCAACTTTCATGTTCATGGGCACATTAATCGTTCGTAGGAAACATTGTTAATTAGTTTTGGGCAGATGCAGTTCTATACGGTTTTTCTGGCCTACTTCTATTAATAAAAGTTTTGTTTTCTAGATGGATTTGTAACTAGAATGAAATGCTAACTAGATTCTGTGTAAGGAGAGGACACTCACCAGCTGTTTACACATCTGGAGGCAGGAGCACTAGTGTGGGACAAAAGAACACCCTTTTTATTAGAGGGCCCACACAGGTGCTCCAGTGAATACTATAGCGGTGTCTCCATCTGTGAAGTTTGCACAAAACAGGTAAGTATTCAAGCTTTACAAAGGACCAAAAAATTCTTCAGCTTGGAACTCTGACAAAACAGACAATTGTACCCCACTTCCACGCAATGTTTCATATTCCTATTTCTACAATCAAATATCTGTGTGCTAAATATACCTATTTTTGTTCACATAGGGGAGAAAAGACTCGGGGGACACCACTCATCAATTGACACCAGGGACCCCCCACCTCAGGAAGAAGGGGAAATCCCCCAAACCCAACCAGAGGAGGAGGAGGGAGACGTTGTAGAAATTGTCACCACAACAGGTGAGTGTCTGCGACCACAGCTTCAGGTAAGAGATGGATGCCTGCATATTTATAATACATGGTGTGTTTTCTTGTTTTTTTTTGTAGGTAAACGGGATGTTGTGGAAGAGGAGTGTCATTTCACCAGTGAAAGTGCCCAGATCCTCATTGGGGAGATAATGGGGTGTAATCTAGATTTAGAAAACATAAAGCAAAACATCAATGATGTTCAAAACAAAATGAAGAACATCATTGATGTTTTAGGGAGAATCTAAAACAGCCAGAAATCCCTAAATTTCTTCTGTTTTTTGTGCCAAAATTTTTTTACAGGTGTTAAAAGCCAAAGATGCACACAGTGTGTCAACATGTGCTATCTGCCATCACGGTAGATCAATGTACGCATTTTGTGGGTGCAACCGCTTCCTCTCAGCTACTTTATTATTAAGGAAGGGGTTGCACCCACAAAACGCGTACATTGATCTCCCGTGATGGCAGATAGCACATGTTGACCCCTTCCTCAATAATAAAGTAGCTGAGAGGAAGGGGTTGCACCCACAAAACACATCCATTGGTCCCCCATGATAGCAGCTAGCAAATGTTGACATTAGGCAATTTGTGTGCATCTTCTAAATTTGGCTTTTACAGGGGTGACATCACCCCATCTGCATATCAAACACAGTTTGTACATACTCATGTCTGATATTGCCTTCACTTTATAAAAGTTGAACTTTGTAAGTTCCAGAGTCGTGTATTGTTTTATGGGTTTAAACATGCCTGTTTTACCTTAAAAGGCAATTTCTACTTAATGTGACCTAAAAAATGTTATACAACAAACATGTTGGTTTGTTCAAAAACCCTTTTATAAATGCACATGTGATTGTGCTTTGATTAAAAAGATTGATAATCAACAGTGTGTGGCTTCTTCTTTCAATGCTCCAAAATATTTTTTGTAGTAAAGTTGATGTTTTCAGTGACAATGGGGGTTATTTACTAAAGGCAAATCCACTTTGCACTACAAGTGCAGTTTCAGTGCAGTCTCAAGTGCACTTGTAGTGCAAATTGTATTTTCCTTTAGTAAACAACACCCAACAGTGCTTTCTAATTTTACACAATCATGCCATTTTCATGACTCCCCAAATTTCAGTCATGGTGTTGAAAATTATTAATATTTTTGTCAGTAATGCATTACATGCATTAACAAAAAAAAAGGGTGTGTGTAGCAGACCCGCAACATAATAATAATAGTTAGCCGAAGAAGAGATTGTCACCTCATGTGTCAATGAAATTTCATTTGCACTGTTGAACAAAAAGGCCAAAAAATTAGAATATTAATAAAACATAACCGAGGAGACAGCTAAAAGAAAGCCAAGCAGTAAATCAAAGCAAATATTTCTTCAGTTTCAAATATATTTTTATTTTAAAAATGTCTCAGACATTGTCTGGCGTATCGATGGCCAGCTACCCGCAAAGTATTCCATGTATCTTATATGGACTTCACGGGCACTCTGGGGGGGCAAGCCAGGACGGCCAGTTTCAAGTGCCGTCAGGGTTGGTTCATTAATATGAATTCTGGCCTCAGGCCCAACTGATGCAGCATAGTTCAAAGAATTTTTCCTTAAAAAGTTGTGGAGAACACAGCAACACAGGATGATGTGATTGAGTTTATATTCCGCCATGTGTATCGATGTAAGAAATAGGCGGAACCGGCTGGCCATTATTCCAAACGTATTCTCCACCACTCTTCTGGCTCTGGCCAGCCAGTAATTAAAAACCCTCTGGTCCAGGGTGAGGGTCCTCATAGGGAATGGCCGCATAAGATGATCCCCCAGCGCAAACGCTTCATCCGCAACAAAGACGAATGTGAGTCCTTCCGAATTGTCTTCTGGAGGTGGCAAGCCCAAGCTGCCATTTTGGAGATGCCTGTAGAACTCGGTCTGGGTGATGACTCCACCATCCGACATCTGGCCATTCTTCCCCACGTCCACATACAGGAACTCATAAGTAGCCGACACCAACATCACAATACTATTGAACCCCTTGTAATTATAATAGTATGACCCTCAGTTGGAGGGTGGGACTATGTGGACGTGTATCCCATCAATTGCCCCTCCACAGTTAGGAAAGTACCACCACTGGGCAAAGTGGGAGGCCACAGTCTGCCATTCCTGTGGGTTGGAAGGAAACTGTGGAGTCAAACAAGAATAAAAAAAAAGTCATTTTGCACATAAACATTGAAAGCAGATTAGACACAAACATTCTTGGCCAACATCAGTATAACATTTATTTTAGGGAGTATTTAAAGACAAAAGTATAATGTCCACCTATCAAATTCCTCACCCCCTCTGATGGCCCATTGTTAACATTTTAGGGGGGGAGAAGTTTTGGACAGGTAACCTCCTCCACTTCATTGAGAGATGAATGCCTAAATAATGTGTATTACTTTGGCCAGCCCCTCCTTACTTACACTATTGGCAGCCCACTGGACAGGTAAGAAGTGTCATAATACAAAAATATAAATACACACTGTCCAAATCGGAGCACAATTTTAACATTCTGCAATTGCCTATCAAGATCATAATAGGATACAAAAACTTTAAACAGTACCATTTGAAAGTATTCAAGCAGGCCCTTGCACTACATGCTTTGGGGAATTCATACAGAAATCTGACCACAAAAGAGGTAGGTATAGTGTGTATGGGTTTGGCAAAGTCAGCAGATAGAGGATTGTTATGGGTTGACTTAGCGGTTTGGGGGGGAGGGATCCAAATGAGTTTGGGACCCAAAAAAAAGCTTCTGGTACTCTGCCAGAATTTAAGGACACAAATAACATTTGTACAGATTTTAGGGGGTGTTTAGGGTAAAGCACTACTTTGGAGCTGATAAAAGACATTGTTAAGTGACTAGGCGAGGTGGATATAGGCCCAGGAGAGCATGCTGGGGAGGTAAGTGAAGGCAAATATGTATGAAGGACAAAAAAAAACTTAAAACATTCCAGCATGCATGAGGACAAAGGGGACATTCACAGCATATTACAATCATGGTAATTAGGGAATGAGGAAAGAAATACAATTTATTATCAAACATTAAATACAATAAAATGTGATGTTAAAGGATAAAAATCTTACCTTAATATAGTCCTTCTGCAGGACCTGGATAATGATCCCCAGAGCCTGGGGGGAGATGCCTGTCAAGAACTTGTGGTACTGCAGGCTTCTCCCCGTCGCCAAGTACCACAACGTGGCGGCTAACCTCTGCTCCGGAGTGATGGCTTGCCACATGCAGCTATCCTGCCTGCTGATATAAGGGGTCAGCAAAGCCAAAAAACAGTCAAATACGGGGTCTGTCATCCTGAGAAAGTTCCTGAAATCATCAGGATTATTCTCACGGATCTCGCGGAGCAAAGGCATGTGACAGAATTGGTCACAATGGAGCAACCAATTCTTGGTCCATGAACACCTCCCCACCCTGTTCATGGACTGGGCTTGTGTCAAAGTAAGAACCCCAACACCAAGCCCCTGCACAGCATAAACTCTACGATGAGTACGTACACACAACATGGCTTCAAAACGGTCGGCTGACAGAGCAGTCGGCTAACAGAACGCACTGAAAAACAGCAACGCCTGTGAAGAGCGACCTGAAAATCAGCAACGAGCTGGACAAGAACACAGTGCTAAAACAATGCAAACTCACTACATGCACTGAAGACCAGATACAAACCCACAAGCACAAACTGAACAGCAGAAAAACAAACTGAAAACCACGAGTCTGAAAAAGCGTGAATCGTCTCTCACCAAACTTTTACTAACACAAGATTAGCAAAAGGAGCCCAAAGGGTGGCGCGCTTGGTATTGAACTGCCCTTTTATAGTCCCGTCGTACGTGTTGTACGTCACTGCGTTCTTGACGTTCAGAAATTCCGACAACATTGTGCGACCGTGTGTATGCAAGACAAGTTTGAGCCAACATCCGTCGGAAATAATCCGATGGATTTTGTTGTCGGAATGTCCGATCAATGTCCGATCGTGTGTACAGGGCATTAGACTTACCGTCTGAGCATACAAAGTGTACCAATCTCCCACTCCCTATTCTTAGTCTATCACATGTAATGCCTGACATCAATATTGCAACTTGGGCAAACAGAGGTATATCAAACAGTAGAGGATCTCTTAATAAGCCCATCCATTAAAACTTTCCGATCCCTACAAATTTAATATGCAATCCCTAACCAAGACAACAAAAATATAACACTGGCACTACCATGGCATATTGTACAATTCTATATAAAACCATCCACTAAAGGAAAGGGCATATCCTTATTTTACTCCATACTCAATCAAAAAGACACTTGTCAAAACTGTTGCATTTAAACAGTGGGATGTTGGGGTGAATTATCTACCCTCCACTTGGCAAAAAGCCCTATTCATCACATATGCATCGACAGAAGTGCCAACCAGTGGGAATTAACCCATAAAATAGCTCTGAGGTGGTACTTAACACCTCAGCATATAGCTAAATTTGTTCCTCAATCTTCTCCAGGATGCTGGAGGCGATGCAGGGAAGTGGGCTCATTGTTCAATATATTATAGGGATGCTCCTTCCTTGCCTCGTTGTGGCAGGAAATATCAAGACTGGTAAAGTTCTACGGATTAATATCTCTCTATCCCTGGGATTGGCACTATGTTCTCTAGGAATTGACACCATCCCTAATCAGCTAAGGACCATATTAGTACATATTCTCCTAGCGACTCGACTGACACTGGTTAAACATTAGAAAGACAATAATCCCCTTACAGTAGGCGAAGTGATTCAAACCATCCAAACACATTCCACTTATGAAATAATTAAGGACCCAATTAAGAGACATATAACCACCCACCTTCTTTCGTATAAGACACCTTTTTACTTACTTTACTTACCAGGTTTCTTTTGGACTGTGACGCACACACATATTTGCTCTATCAAAGTCAACTGTTGCCCAAATGTGTTTACTATGTCTGTCTTTATTTTATATATTATAATTATTTTATTTTAATTATTTTAGTTATTAAACCTACTATACTACTATCGATAAAACTTTACACTATACAGTGAACGAATGTATGCTAGGAGCTTTTTGAACACATCACTATGAATATAGTATTGCATTCCAATAGAGAACGCGATGAGCCCAACAGCCCACGACACAGTTTGTTCCCAGAAGGGGTGTCGGGGCAGAAGGGCCATCTCCGTTTCATTACCACAAAAATAATATCCATTGTATGAAAGTATATATGATCAAACTTTTCTAAGTTTGAAGTCTACCGTATAACAGAAATTATCAATGCTTTTGTATCCTTTGTTTTCTTGAAAAATGTAATAAAAAATTATTAAAACTAAAAGATAGTTTTTAAAGGAGCAGTGATTTTAATGATGCTTAAAGTGAAGCAATAACAATGAAAAATTCATTTAAATATAGTGACTGTGGGGGGGGGGGGAGGGTCCCCTTAGTCTGCCAGTAAAGTGGAGTACCGGTATCTGTACTGAGCATAGAATCTGCTGCAGCAAAACTGACATATATAAAAAAAATGACATTTAAATTGATTTTCCCTGCAAGCTTTCTTTATTTTGTAAACAATGGCTTGGGGAGCCAGTCTGTATGATGAGGCTACAATTTAGTGCACTCAGAACAAGATTAGAGTTTTTTTGGGTAAATTCTGGTGTCTCTTTGGCAGACTTTGGATGGAAATAACACATTTTTGCACTATAGTGAACAAGCCTTATGTGAAAAAGCCGAATTATAGTACACTCACACCAAGATGAACATTTTTCTTTTTTAGATAAAGTCTGGTGTCTGGTGGCTTTGGATAGAGGTAACAGGTGTGGAAAAATTGGGCTTTGGGTGTTGTTTGTGCCTTCACACCATAACCCTATAGAGGCACTTTATTGCTTTATTCTCTCATCGTGCCATCTTCTTCCTCCTCTTCTACTCCTCGTATACACAATACATTATTACACCTTATTAGAACTTCTCCAAGATGTCCAGACAATGCCCCATCAATATACTCTTCTGTGTTGGTGAACTGTATGTTCATGTAGCCATCCACAGAAACCAGATATCCCTTGTATTCAATACCCCAACTTCAGTTTCACCATTACTGGCTTATCAGTAAGGCCAGTAAGGAATGGGTTTGGGTTTAGTGCCAAACTCATTCTACTGCTGAAGCTGCCGCTGTTCTACAGACCAGTGATTTCCCAGCAGAATGCTCTGAGAACACACTGCCAGAGAGAGCAGGAAATGGCTAGAGGAACTCTTGATGAAAGCAAGAATTGGCCTTTCTGTATAAAAATTTGAAGTTAATGCACCTGTCAAATAGGTGCAGATAAATTGGGCTTTGGGCATTGGTAGTGCCTTCACACCATAACCCTATAGAGGTACATTTGATGAAAGCAAGAATGGGCCTTTCTGTAAAAAAATTAAATGACATGCACCTGTCAGACAGGTGCGGAAAAGTTGGTCCTTGGGTGTTAATTGTGCCCATGAAACCTATACCAAAAAATTACTTCAGGATTAAATCAACACCCACAAAGCTAGGCAGCCTAGACAGTCTTTCAGAGATTCCAGAAAAACATTTCATCATCAACATTGGCATCAGGGGCTTGATAGCTGCTATTAATCCAGGACTGATTCATTTTGACAAATGTCAGCCGATCAACAGAGTCTGTGGACAGATGTGCTCTTTTATCTGTCACAAAAACTCTGACAGCACTGAATGGCCATTTGGAAAGCACACTGGATGCAGGGCAGCCCAGCAGCTCAATTGCATATTGGGCATGTTCTGGCCAGTGGTCTATTCACATGACCCAGTAACCCAGTGCATGGTCAACTGGAAAGATCCATGTCTGTTTTTGCCTCCAGATAATCAGCCATCATATGATTCAGATGCTGCCGATGGGATGTGGAAGCTGACAGCCCTGAGCGCCAAGGACTAAACATTTCTTTTAAATGCATCACTTAAGCGGCCCCATTCTCCACCACTCCTCCTTTGACCAAGAGAAGCCTCAAAACTACTTTTTCCATGAGACTGTAATCTACCAGAGTCTGGAAAGGTGTTACATAAACTCTTTTTAAGGTGTCCTCAAGATATTTCATCCTGTGCTGCCTCTGTGAGGACAGGCTGAATTCTAAGACTTTCCCCTTGCAGCGGTGGTCAAGGAGGTTTGCCAACCAATAATGATCTTTCTCCTTGATGCCAGAATTCTCTGGTCCTTTTGCTGGATTTGAAGAATAAGGAAGCCCATACCCTGCAAATTTGTGGAGGCATGAGAAACAGAGTCATCGGGGTCACTGAGGATTACACTATCTAGAACTGCCTCCTCCCAGCCATGTACTACTCCCAAGGTTTCTGAGGACTGAAAACCATCTCTTCAGGTTTGGCGTGTGTCTTCCTCTGCTTCAATGCCTCCAAAACATCTAGAATCCTCCTCCTCCTCCTCCCTCTCCTCTTGTTAGTTCTGTGGTGTCACAAGAATGGTGTCTGCATAATGGCACGTAGAGTATGCTCCAGCAGGAACACAACGGGTATTGTGTCACTGATGCGTGCATTGTCACAGCTCATCATCTTTGTGGCCTCCTCAAATGGTAACAGTACAGTGCATGTATTCTTTATCAGCAGCCATTGGCATGGGGAAAAAAGGCCAAGCTGCCCTGAGCCTATCCTTGTGCCATACTCACACAGGTACTCATTTATGGCCCTCTGCTGCAGCATCACCAAAGTTGAGTTCCACCTGGTGGGCATTGTGACAGACCTAGCCGGGACAGAGGCTTTTGGAGGGGACTGAATGCCAGCCTCTTGCCAACCGATTATGGGCCCTGGCATTTGGGGGAACGGTGTTTGTTGTGAGCTGTATGCCTGAGGACCCTGGAGGTGACATTACATTAGATTCAGGTCCATGTCCCCCAAGACACACAGACTCTGGGGACCCTGGACATGCCATTGTGATGGGAATCACTAATAGGGGCACAAGGTGAATGAGAACCCCATTATGATCTGTGCTAGTCAGACTCAATGCTGTATATATATATGTATATATAATGTGTGCTGTCTCATTGTGTTGTGTACTATTTGCTGTGCTAAAAAATATGTAGAAAATGGGATTTTAAAGGTACCCCTGATATAGGAAAAGACATTATCTACTAAAAATATATCAAATATTTATTAAAGCAGTTTTACAAAAAAATATACAATAAAATGTGAGAACAGTTTTACATTCACAGTCAAAGGTATACATCCTCAACCTAATATTGACAATGAAAAAAACTGTGGTCACCAAGAGTTCAAAGCATAACCACGTCCACATAATTTCAACATGTTTCGCCCAGAAGGCTTCGTCAGGAAAATGGACGAGGCTTTTCAATTATTCAACAACAATATTCACGATAAAAACAACCTTGGATGTTCAAAAGAGAAAGAGAAAAAAAAAAGGTAAATACACAGAAAAAATACATAAAACATTCACATTTATGTAGCTTGAAAGCTCTTTAACTTGTGCAACCATAACTCCACCAAAGCCACCCTCCAAAAACAAAAACAAAAACAGGAGCAAAAACCAACCCACCCCCCATCCCACTCCCCCCCAAACAAAAAAACACCCAACAACCCCCGTCACACAGGCTCACACCCAACCCTCCCCCAGTAGTCCCACCCAAAACAACCACCGCGTCAACTCCATACCTCTGTTATAGAGTTCTGGGGAAGTCGCAGGATACGAGGCGTCAACTGAGAGAAGAGGGGAGGCGGGGTGCCCCTAGAAATGACTCCCCCCTGTGTAGTCCAGATGGATGCCTGATCACCCGTAGGGAGGGATGTATATTCTCATGGATGAAGATCATCACAAGCAAAAAAAGATGATTACGGTATCTGTAACAGATATCATAGATAATAAAATTTCACACATATTACGGGTGAAGAGAGAGGTAGACCACAAGACAAACTAGACAGTGGACACCACTCACCAACCCCCCAAAGAGTAGAAGATTATTTGTATTGGGAGCTCATGAGGACTGAATGGCACAATTTGAATTGTAAAAAAGCACTTGTGCAGGTGAAGACAAAGCTGCTCCACAGTTTCTGAAAAAGTATATAAAATGCATGTAGCTATATTAAACTTCAATGCAACGAGGAACATATGTACGCTGCAGTTTTAAATCTTCAAGAGCACCTGCTCACCTTGAAAAGATATCACATCGTTATGTAAGAAGCTACGTCACATTTCTGTTGGCGCTGCTGAAAGGGCACCCTAAAATAGTGGGCCACAAAAGATAATCACTTCCTATATAAAAAAAAAGGGTTTGTCTAAAAGGAAATAGAGCACCAAAGGTGGTGCTTTAGTTTAAAATTAGACATATCACAGAGTGCTGGACCGATAAATGGTCAATGTTTAGTTTTACCTGGTGCCGGCGTCCATGTTTAGCATGAGCTCCCTGACTGCTAGCAAGCATCTGAATGTGTGGGGTTTAAATATCCCTCCCCATGGCCCCAGAATGCTGTGCCTGTCATCACACTGCACCGGAGCCAAGCGGACGCAAAGGGGAAGTTCCTGGTCCAAGGACTGATGACCCGGAACCGGAAACGACAGTAAAACTACTTCTGGTGTGCCCAAAACAGCACTAAGACTCCCTTTGGAAACAGTGCTGAGCCAAGAAGGAAAACTTGGACAGCTGGAAAGATGGCTGTGGGATACGGTTATACCGGTATGCCAAGGACTATAAGGAGACCTCAAGGCGGGCGTATACCGGGTTGGCAACCCCCAGGAAAGAAAAGCCCAAGGGGCATGTGTGTCCAACCTAGTATACACCCTTGGGAGTCCATAGGGGGATCAAATGGCACTGAACTGGGGGGGGGGGGGGTAAAAACGAGGGAAAATAGAGCCTGGGGAGGGGTAAAAAAAAAAGGGAAGAGGGGTTCCCCAAGGCTTGGGTGTGGTCATTATTGCACATTACAATGATTCGTCTACAACATTGTACCACTAATTTACATATACATATGAAAAGCTGTATCAATATGCATATCATTGCAGCTGACTCAATATATGTTAGTATCCCTTTTCTAAAAGATATATTGTTTCTAATAGAGGCAATTCTGGCCTAGACAACCAATCCAGAATAGGTCGCGAGAGGAATCGTAAACGTCTGGTGATCCCATGATATTCAAACGCAGTAAATGTTAACAAAACAAGGGAAGGGAAGACACTCAATGGGGCACATACTCCCAAGGAGACAGGAGTGACCAGATCACAAAAGGGGGGTGATGTTTATAGAAAAGGCTTATAGCTAATCCCCTCATTGAGGCCGGGGGACCGAGTAGCCTGTAAACAATAGATCCATCTCGTCTCCAATTGGAGAAGTTTATTGTCTATATCACCTCCTCGTTCATGTTCTGGTATGTGTTCAAGGCTGAAAAAGCTGATAACTTTTAAATCGAAATTGTGGTATAGCCCCACATGACAGCTAATAGGTGTTTCCATCCTATGTTTGGAGATAAGGGACACATGGTCCCTGATTCTACAAAAAAGTGGGCGCTTGGTTTTTCCCACGTAAAATGCCCCGCAGTGACATTTCATTAGGTATACGGAACCAACCGATTGACAGTTTGTTCTATGTTTGGGGGTCCAGACGTTATTGTTGGGAAGGATAACATTGTTCCCTTTTAAAATGAAGGGACAATAGTTGCATCTGCAACAAGGGTAGGTGCCTGGTGATTTAGACTTGAGTACAGTCTGATTGCGATAGTGGCTACTCACTAGAGTATCCCTCAAGGAGCGAGAGCGTTTGAAGGTGATCTCTGGATAGGGTCTAATGAATTTGGAAATTTTTTGATGCCAATAGGTACCAGAACTTTTTATAGATATGTCGCACCTTTGCATGTTGTCTATTATATTTAGTAATCACTCTTGTTGATGTTGATACTTTATCTCATCTGGGTTTATATAGCAACAGTTGTCTATTCTCCTTTTTTACCCTGTTGAATGCTTTTTTCAGACATGTTTTACTATATCCTCTAGCTAGGAGGCGATCGCGTAGCAGGTTTGCCTCCTTTTGGAAGTCTGTATCCAATGTGCAATTGCGTTTCAGGCGCAAGAATTGATTGAAAGGGATGCTTTTGATTCGTTTTTCAGGGTGCGAACTGCTAGCATGCAGTAAGCTGTTGCCTGCTCACGGTTTGCGATATAGTGTGGAACAGAACATTCCTGTTTCGTTTATAAAGATCTCTACATCTAAGAAAGTAATTTTTGACTGGTTGAACGTGTAAGTAAACTTAGGATTGTATGTGTTCACCTGTAGACCCACCAGGAACTCTAGTAGTTTTCTTTTGATCCTGCCCACACCATAAAAACATCATCTATGTATCGATGCCATGATACAATCTTGCCTATAAACTCTGCTTTGGATTCATCAAAGAAAAGGTCTCGTTCCCACCCCCCCAGGTACAGGTTAGTGTAGGAGGGGGCACATTTTGCCCCCATTGCCACGCCCTGTCCCTGGAGGTAGTGGGAACCCTTAAACACAAAAATATTGTGTGTAAGTATAAAATTAAGAATTTCAATCACAAATTCGTTATACTTCCACGAGTCAAGATCTCGTTCATTCAAAAATTCTCGCACAACCTCCACACCTCTGGTATGAAGTATGGAGTTGTACAAGGCCTCTATATCAATCGCAACTAGCCAACATCCCTGAGGTAGCTGTAATCCATCCAATGTTTTCAATAGCTCAATGGTATCCTTAACATAGGGAAAAAGTCCCTTTACGTGGGGGTATAGATACCCGTCCACTAGTTGGCTGGCCTTTTCTGTCAGGGATCCGCACCCCAAAATAATCGGTCGGCCTGGGGGATTCTGTAGGTTTTTGTGCACTTTAGGCAATGCGTAGAATGTTGGAGTCACCGGATTGGTAGTCCAAGAATTTTAGTGTGTTGGAGTCAATGACCCCCCTGTAGTGCGCCTTAGCCAGGATGTCCTTATAAAGTTTCATGTAATAATTAACGTGAGATTTGGGTACTGGTCTGTACCAGTCAGTATTACGTATGATATCAAAACACATTTGCTCATATTGTTTTGTATCCATCAGAACGAGGTTGCCACCTTTGTCGGATGGTTTTATTACGATGTTTTTATTAGACCTCAAGTTCTGTAATGCCTTTTTTAAGGGTTTAGATAAATTGCCCGGAGGGCCAGTTAGCCAGTTGGTAGCTTCAATCTCTTTAGTGACCTGGATCACAAAGGCCCACAAGTTAGAGTTTCCCTGTAGGATAGGGAAGGACTTGGATTTGGGTTTATATGTCTTTGGTGTCTCAAAGGTTATTACAACAGAAGATATGGAAAAAGGATTATAGGAGTAAAGGGGGTTGTTAGATGGGCCAGCCCCCTGATTTACAAGTTGGTAGGTCTCCGATCCAGGTGGGTTGAATATCCAACCCGCCTCCTCGGGATTGCTCTCCTCCCACAAATCCATTAAATCCTGAAGGGCTCGTAGGTCTTCAAAAGTAACACCTTCTAAATTGGCATTGTCTGAGTTCGTTATCTCAACGTCATTAGGATTTTTGTCATATAGGACTTTGTACATGAGGCGTCTGGCAAAGAGGTGCAAATCCTTGATCAGTTCAAATTTGTTTGCCTCCTCATCCAGACAGAAAGTGAGACCTAGCTCTAACAAAGTGGTCTCATCCTCTCTCAGGGGATGTGAGGACAAGTTGATAATGTCAAATTTGTCCCGGTTCCCATCCAAGATGGAACCGGGAACCTCTACTTTAATGGTTGACTCATTGTTCGTACGGGAGTAGGTGTGGGTAGGGAATTGCGCCTAGAGTCCAAAGTATTGGAACTAAAAATGGGTGCCATTCGAGAGTCCGTGGGAAAGACAGTTGTAGCTGGGTGTTGTTCCAACATTTGTTGGGACATGGGTCCCGCCGGAGTTGAGACCAACTGTCCAAGTTTTCCTTCTTGGCTCAGCACTGTCTCCAAAGGGAGTCTTAGTGCTGTTTTGAGCACACCGGAAGTAGTTTTACTTCCGGTCTGTCGTTTCCGGTTCCGGGTCATCAGTCCTTGGACCAGGAACTTCCCCTTTGCGTCCGCTTGGCTCCGGTGCAGTTTGATGACACGCACAGCATTCTGGGGCCATGGGGAGGGATATTTAAACCCCACACATTCAGATGCTTGCTAGCAGTCAGGGAGCTCATGCTAAACATGGACGCCGGCACCAGGTAAAACTAAACATTGATCGTTTATCGGTCCAGCACTCTGTGATATGTCTAATTGTAAACGAAAGCACCACCTTTGGTGCTCTATTTCATTTTAAACAAACCCTTTTTTTTATAGGAAGTGATTATCTTTTGTGGCCCACTATTTTAGGGTGCCCTTTCAGCAGCGCCAACAGAAATGTGACGTAGCTTCTTACATAACGATGTGATATCTTTTCAAGGTGAGCAGGTGCTCTTGAAGATTTAAAACTGCAGCGTACATATGTTCCTCGTTGCATTGAAGTTTAATATAGCTACATGCATTTTATATACTTTTTCAGAAACTGTGGAGCAGCTTTGTCTTCACCTGCACAGGTGCTTTTTTACAATCGATATTGTGCCATTCAGTCCTCATGAGCTCCCAATACAAATACTCTTCTACTCTTTGGGGGGTTGGTGAGTGGTGTCCACTGTCTAGTTTGTTTTGTGGTCTACCTCTCTCTTCACCCGTAATATGTGTGAAATTTTATTATCTATAATATCTGTTACAGATACCGTAATCATCTTTTTTTGCTTGTGATGATCTTCATCCATGAGAATATACATCCCTCCCTACGGGTGATCAGGCATCCATCTGGACTACACAGGGGGGAGTCATTTCTAGGGGCACCCCTCCTCCCCTCTTCTCTCAGTTGACGCCTCGTATCCTGCGACTTCCCCAGAACTCTATAACAGAGGTATGGAGTTGACGTGGTGGTTGTGTTGGGTGGGACTACTGGGGGAGGGTTGGGTGTGAGCCTGTGTGATGGGGGTTGTTGGGTGTTTTTTTGTTTGGGGGGGGAGTGGGATGGGGGGTGGGTTGGTTTTTGCTCCTGTTTTTGTTTTTGTTTTTGGAGGGTGGCTTTGGTGGAGTTATGGTTGTACAAGTTAAAGAGCTTTCAAGCTACATAAATGTGAATGTTTTATGTATTTTTTATGTGTATTTACCTTTTTTTTTTTCTCTTTCTCTTTTGAACATCCAAGGTTGTTTTTATCGTGAATATTGTTTTTGAATAATTGAAAAGCCTCGTCCATTTTCCTGATGAAGCCTTCTGGGCGAAACATGTTGAAATTATGTGGACGTGGTTATGCTTTGAACTCTTGGTGACCACAATTTTTTTCATTGTCAATATTAGGTTGAGGATGTATACCTTTGACTGTGAATGTAAAACGGTTCTCACATTTTATCGTATATTTTTTTGTAAAACTGCTTTAATAAATATTTGATATATTTTTAGTAGATAATGTCTTTTCCTATATCAGGGGTACCTTTAAAATCCCATTTTCTACATATTTTTTGGTTTACTACTTCAGGGATGATGGTACACACATAAAAAACGTTTGTAAACACTGATCTCTACCCATATAGCCTATTACAATACCGGGTGGATAATACACCCATGAAAAACCCATTCTTGGGTAGAAGAGATCAGTAATCAAGCTTATTTTTTCTGGTTGAAATTCTTGATTATTTTCTTTTTTGTGAATACATGCAGATGATATTTATAGCATTCTTGCATTCTTTCTATGCGCTTTTTCATTGCAATTTTATCTCACTAGCATAATCTCTTATACTTTTTTCTCCCCTTTTCGATTTATCTAAAGTGGCAAATAGTGGTTATAGACAGCAGTCTTGCACAGTCGTGGCTCATATTCGTCTGAATCCCAACTTCCGCCTTCACATGTGGAAGTTTCACGTGAGTGAGTGGTCTACAAAATGACGGACTACTGTGGTCAGGCATGGGATGGGTTTGTTTCAGAGGTACAACAGGTCCGATCCAAAGATGATGTCACTGAAGCTGAGGTAGATATCTATTTCTTGGGGTTACAACGTCTGGTCGAAAGGAAAACTCGTTTATTTTGGCACAAGGAATATTTTGGAAAATATGTGACAAACCAGATCATACCATGGCGTCTGCGTATCCAAATTTTCCCAAATATAAAAAAGGTTGAACCAAATGTAAAAAAAGCATGGGAAGCAAACCTGCAGGCTTGTTCCCTACAAATGATGCAAATACTTAGTGACCAATATAAAACGGACATTGGTGAATTAGACAAAGAAATTTTGAAATGGCAGGAGGATCATAGCCACTTGTCTTCTCATAATTGTTTCCTTGGCAAAGACAAGATTTTGAAAGAGCACTTAACAAAATATGCCACGAATTTAATCAAAACCAAAAGAAAACAAATTTATGAGAGATAAAAAAGCGTACGATCAGGATCAAGCATATAAATGGCACCAACAGGGCCATCACTCCCGTCAGAGGACCACATACAATCGGGCTCCTCAGACCCATAATGTGGATCTGATTGAATCCGATAGTTCATCCATGTCCTCAGCATCATATGTCCCGATAGCTACACACTATAGCGATTCTAGTGGAGCTTCTAGAAAGAGAAAAAAAGATAGTGAAACTAGCTCACAGGAACGCCCCAAGTCAACTCATGACAAAAGTAATGACAAGAAAACACATGTACAACGTTCGCGTGGCGGTGTAACTCCCAATACCTCAAGAAATGGTAATATACAAAACCATTCACTTGTGACGCTAACCACTACAACAGTAAATTCAAATTCGGTCTCAACTCCGGCGGGACCCATGTCCCAACAAATGTTGGAACAACACCCAGCTACAACTGCCTTTCCCACGGACTCTCGAATGGCACCCATTTTTAGTTCCAATACTTTGGACTCTAGGCGCAATTCCCTACCCACACCTACTCCCGTACGAACAATGAGTGAGCCGTTAAAGTAGAGGGTCCCGGTTCCATCTTGGATGGGAACCGGGACAAATTTGACATTATCAACTTGTCCTCACATCCCCTGACAGAGGATGAGACCACTTTGTTAGAGCTAGGTCTCACTTTCTGTCCGGATGAGGAGGCAAACAAATTTGGACTGATCAAGGATTTGCACCTCTTTGCCAGACGCCTCATGTACAAAGTCCTATATGACAAAAATCCTAATGACGTTGAGATAACGAACTCAGACAATGCCAATTTAGAAGGTGTTACTTTTGAAGACCTACGAGCCCTTCAGGATTTGATGGATTTGTGGGAGGAGAGCAATCCCGAGGAGGCGGGTTGGATATTCAACGCACCTGGACCGGAGACCTCCCAACCTGTAAATCAGGGGGCTGGCCCATCTAAAAACCCCCTTAACTCCTATAATCCTTTTTCCATATCTTCTGTTGGAATAACCTTTGAGACACCAAAGACATATAAACCCAAATCCAAGTCCTTCCCTGTCCTACAGGGAAACTCTAACTTGTGGGCCTTTGTGATCCAGGTCACTAAAGAGATTGAAGCTACCAACTGGCTAACTGGCCCTCCGGGCAATTTATCTAAACCCTAAAAAAGGCATTACAGAACTTGAGGTCTAATAAAAACATTGTAATAAAACCATCCGACAAAGGTGGCAACCTCGTTCTGATGGATACAAAACAATATAAACAAATGTGTTTTGATATCATACGTAATACTGACTGGTACAGACCAGTACCCAAATCTCACGTTAATTATTACATGAAACTTTATAAGGACATCCTGGCTAAGGCGCACTACAGGGGGGTCATTGACTCCAACACACTAAAATTCTTGGACTCTACCAATCCGGTGACTCCAACATTCTACGCATTGCCTAAAGTGCACAAAAACCTACAGAATTCCCCAGGCTGACCGATTATTTCGGGGTGCGGATCCCTGACAGAAAAGGCCAGCCAACTAGTGGACGAGTATCTATACCCCCACGTAAAGGGACTTTTTTCCTATGTTAAGGATACCATTGAGCTATTGAAAACATTGGATGGATTACAGCTACCTCAGGGATGTTGGCTAGTTGCGATCGATATAGAGGCCTTGTACAACTCCATACCTCATACCAGAGGTGTGGAGGTTGTGCGAGAATTCTTGAATGAACGAGATCTTGACTCGTGGAAGTATAATGAATTTGTGATTGAAATTCTTAATTTTATACTTACACACAATATTTTTGTGTTTAAGGGTTCCCACTACCTCCAGGGACAGGGCGTGGCAATGAGGGCAAAATGTGCCCCCTCCTACACAAACCTGTACCTGGGGGGGTGGGAACAAGACCTTTTCTTTGATGAATCCAAAGCAGAGTTTATAGGCAAGATTGTATCATGGCATCGATACATAGATGATGTTTTTATGGTGTGGGCAGGATCAAAAGAACAACTACTAGAGTTCCTGGTGGGTCTACAG
Source organism: Lithobates septentrionalis (assembly GCA_037952835.1). Taxonomy (NCBI): domain Eukaryota; kingdom Metazoa; phylum Chordata; class Amphibia; order Anura; family Ranidae; genus Lithobates; species Lithobates septentrionalis. The sequence goes on along the minus strand of JBBDGP010002744.1, from coordinate 281,088 downwards.
GTGAACACATACAATCTTAAGTTTACTTACACGTTCGACCAGTCAAAAATTACTTTCTTAGATGTAGAGATCTTTATAAACGAAACAGGAATGCTCTGTTCCACACTATATCGCAAACCGTCAGCAGGCAACAGCTTACTGCATGCTAGCAGTTCGCACCCTGAAAAACGAATCAAAAGCATCCCTTTCAGTCAATTCTTGCGCCTGAAGCGCAATTGCACATTGGATACAGACTTCCAAAAGGAGGCAAACCTGCTACGCGATCGCCTCCTAGCTAGAGGATATAGTAAAACATGTCTGAAAAAAGCATTCAACAGGGTAAAAAAGGAGAATAGACAACTGTTTCTATATAAACCCAGACGAGATAAAGTATCAACATCAACAAGAGTGATTACTAAATATAAATATAATAGACAACATGCAAAGGTGCGACATATCTATAAAAAGTTCTGGTACCTATTGGCAGCTGATAAAAAAATTTCCAAATTTGTTAGACCCTATCCAGAGATCACCTTCAAACTCTCTCGCTCCTTGAGGGATACTCTAGTGCAGTGATGGCAAACTTTGGCACCCCTGATGTTTTGGAACTACATTTCCCATGATGCTCATGCACTCTGCAGTGTAGTTCAGCATCATGGGAAATGTAGTTCCAAAACATCTGGGGTGCCAAGGTTCGCCATCACTGCTCTAGTGAGTAGCCACTATCGCAATCAGACTGTACTCAAGTCTAAATCACCAGGCACCTACCCTTGTGGCAGATGCAACTATTGTCCCTTCATTTTAAAAGGGAACAATGTTATCCTTCCCAACAATAACGTCTGGACCCCCAAACATAGAACAAACTGTCAATCGGTTGGTTCCGTATACCTAATGAAATGTCACTGCGGGGCATTTTACGTGGGAAAAAACAAGCGCCCACTTTTTTTGTAGAATCAGGGACCATGTGTCCCTTATCTCCAAACATAGGATGGAAACACCTACAATGGCTTGCGAAAGTATTCGGCCCCCTTGAACTTTTCAAACTTTTGCCACATTTCAGGCTTCAAACATAAAGATATAAAATTTTAATTTTTTGTGAAGAATCACCAACAAGTGGGACACAATTGTGAAGTGGAACGAAATCTATTGGATATTTTAAACTTTTTTAGCAATTAAAAAACTGAAAAGTGGTGCGTGCAAAATTATTCGGCCCCTTTACTTTCAGTGCAGAAAACTCACTCCAGAAGTTCAGCGAGGATCTCTGAATGATCCAATGTTGTCCTAAATGACTGATGGTGATAAATAGAATCCACCTGTGTGTAATCAAGTCTCTGTATAAATGCACCTGCTCTGTGATAGTCTCAGGGTTCTGTTGAAAGCGCAGAGAGCATCATGAAGACCAAGGAACACACCAGGCAGGTCCGTAATACTGTTGTGGAGAAGTTTAAAGCCGGATTTGGATACAAAAAGATTTCCCAAGCTTTAAACATCCCAAGGAGCACTGTGCAAGCGATCATTTTGAAATGGAAGGAGTATCAGACCACTGCAAATCTACCAAGACCTGGCTGTCCCTCTAAACTTTCAGCTCAGACAAGGAGCAAACTGATCAGAGATGCAGCCAAGAGGCCCATGATCACTCTGGATGAACTGCAGAGAACTACAGCTGAGGTGGGAGAGTCTGTCCATAGGACAACAATCAGTCGTACACTGCACAAATCTGGCCTTTATGGAAGAGTGGCAAGAAGAAAGCCATTTCTCAAAGATATCCATAAAAAGTCTCGTCTAAAGTTTGCCACAAGCCACCTGGGAGACACACCAAACATGTGGAAGAAGGTGCTCTGGTCTGATGAAACCAAAATCGAACTTTTTGGCCACAATGCAAAACGATATGTTTGGCGTAAAAGCAACACAGCTCATCACAATCAACACACCATCCCCACCGTGAAACATGGTGGTGGCAGCATCATGGTTTGGGCCTGCTTTTCTTCAGCAGGGACAGGGAAGATGGTTAAAATTGAGAGGAAGATGGATGCAGCCAAATACAGGACCATTCTGGATGAAAACCTGTTGGAGTCTGCAAAAGACCTGAAACTGGGACGGAGATTTATCTTCCAACAAGACAATGATCCCAAACATACAGCAAAATCTACAAAGGAATGGTTCACAAATAAACGTATCCAGGTGTTAGAATGGCCAAGTCAAAGTCCAGACCTGAATCCAATCAAGAATCTGTGGAAAGAGCTGAAAACTGCTGTTCACAAACGCTCTCCATCCAACCTCACTGAGCTCGAGCTGTTTTGCAAGGAAGAATGGGCAAGAATTTCAGTCTCTCGATGTGCAAAACTGATAGAGACATACCCCAAGCGACTTGCAGCTGTAATCGCAGCAAAAGGTGGCTCTACAAAGTATTAACGCAAGGGGGCCAAATAATTTTGCACGCCCCACTTTTCATTTTTTTATTAGTTAAAAAAGTTTCAAAAATCCAAAAGATTTCGTTCCACTTAACAATTGTGTCCCACTTGTTGGTGATTCTTCACAAAAAATACAAATTTTATATCTTCATGTTTGAAGCCTGAAATGTGGCAAAAGGTTGAAAAGTTCAAGGGGGCCGAATACTTTCGCAAGCCACTGTATTAGCCGTCATGTGGGGCTATACCACAATTTCGATTTAAAAGTTATCGGCTTTTTCAGCCTTGAACACATACCAGAACATGAACAAGGAGGTGATATAGACAATAAACTTCTCCAATTGGAGACGAGATGGATCTATTGTTTACAGGCTACTCGGTCCCCCGGCCTCAATGAGGGGATTAGCTATAAGCCTTTTCTATAAACATCACCCCCCTTTTGTGATCTGGTCACTCCTGCCTCCTTGGGAGTATGTGCCCCATTGAGTGTCTTCCCTTCCCTTGTTTTGTTAACATTTACTGCGTTTGAATATCATGGGATCACCAGACGTTTACGATTCCTCTCGCGACCTATTCTGGATTGGTTGTCTAGGCCAGAATTGCCTCTATTAGAAACAATACATCTTTTAGAAAAGGGATACTAACATATATTGAGTCAGCTGCAATGATGTGCATATTGATACAGCTTTTCATATGTGGATGTAAATTAGTGGTACAATGTTGTAGACGAATAATTGTAATGTGCAATCATGACCACACCCAAACCTTGGGGAACCCCTCTTCCCTTTTTTTTTTTACCCCTCCCCAGGCTCTATTTTCCCTCGTTTTTACCCCCCCCCAGTTCAGTGCCATTTGATCCCCGTATGGACGCCCAAGGGTGTATACTAGGTTGGACACACATCCCCCTTGGGCTTTTCTTTCCTGGGGGTTGCCAACCCGGTATACGCCCGCCTTGAGGTCTCCTTATAGTCCTTGGCATACCGGTATAACCGTATCCCACAGCCATCTTTCCAACTGTCCAAGTTTTCCTTCTTGGCTCAGCACTGTCTCCAAAGGGAGTCTTAGTGCTGTTTTGGGCACACCGGAAGTAGTTTTACTTCCGGTCTGTCGTTTGTTTCCGGTTCCGGGTCATCAGTCCTTGGACCAGGAACTTCCCCTTTGCGTCCGCTTGGCTCCGGTGCAGTGTGATGACACGCACAGCATTCTGGGGCCATGGGGAGGGATATTTAAACCCCACACATTCAGATGCTTGCTAGCAGTCAGGGAGCTCATGCTAAACATGGACGCCGGCACCAGGTAAAACTAAACATTGACCGTTTATCGGTCCAGCACTCTGTGATATGTCTAATTGTAAACTAAAGCACCACCTTTGGTGCTCTATTTCCTTTTAGACAAACCCTTTTTTTTTTATTTTATATAGGAAGTGATTATCTTTTGTGGCCCACTATTTTAGGGTGCCCTTTCAGCAGCGCCAACAGAAATGTGACGTAGCTTCTTACATAACGATGTGATATCTTTTCAAGGTGAGCAGGTGCTCTTGAAGATTTAAAACTGCAGCGTACATATGTTCCTCGTTGCATTGAAGTTTAATATAGCTACATGCATTTTATATACTTTTTCAGAAACTGTGGAGCAGCTTTGTCTTCACCTGCACAGGTGCTTTTTTACAATTGATATTGTGCCATTCAGTCCTCATGAGCTCCCAATACAAATACTCTTCTACTCTTCGGGGGGTTGGTGAGTGGTGTCCACTGTCTAGTTTGTCTTGTGGTCTACCTCTCTCTTCACCCGTAATATGTGTGAAATTTTATTATCTATGATATCTGTTACAGATATCGTAATCATCTTTTTTTTGCTTGTGATGATCTTCATCCATGAGAATATACATCCCTCCCTACGGGTGATCAGGCATCCATCTGGACTACACAGGGGGGAGTCATTTCTAGGGCCACCCCTCCTCCCCTCTTCTCTCAGTTGACGCCTCGTATCCTGCAACTTCCCCAGAACTCTATAACAGAGGTATGGAGTTGACGCGGTGGTTGTGTTGGGTGGGACTACTGGGTGAGGGTTGGTTGTGAGCCTGTGTGATGGGGGTTGTTGGGTGTTTTTTTGTTTGGGGGGGGGAGTGGGATGGGGGTGGGTTGGTTTTTGCTCCTGTTTTTGTTTTTGTTTTTGGAGGGTGGCTTTGGTGGAGTTATGGTTGCACAAGTTAAAGAGCTTTCAAGCTACATAAATGTAAATGTTTTATGTATTTTTTCTGTGTATTTACCTTTTTTTTTTTCTCTTTCTCTTTTGAACATCCAAGGTTGTTTTTATCGTGAATATTGTTGTTGAATAATTGAAAAGCCTCGTCCATTTTCCTGACGAAGCCTTCTGGGCGAAACATGTTGAAATTATGTGGACGTGGTTATGCTTTGAACTCTTGGTGACCACAGTTTTTTTCATTGTCAATATTAGGTTGAGGATGTATACCTTTGACTGTGAATGTAAAACTGTTCTCACATTTTATCGTATTTTTTTTTTTAAAACTGCTTTAATAAATATTTGATATATTTTTAGTAGATAATGTATTTTCCTATATCAGGGGTACCTTTAAAATCCCATTTTCTACATATTTTTTGGTTTACTACTTCAGGGATGATGGTACACACATAAAAAACGTTTGTAAACACTGATCTCTACCCATATAGCCTATTTGCTGTGCTAGTTTGGGATGTGGCTGTATTCCAATGTTCTATTGTGTCTGTCTGCCTTGAATTATGGGATGTTTATCTCTATGGGGGGAGGGAGGATTCCTGCAGCAGCCCCCCTGCTAAGACTGTTTACTGATGAGAAGTTAAACACACCTGACCTGTGTCCATTGTCATTGGACAGTTTAACCCGCCCTGTTTTCCAAGGGTGGGGGGAAGTGTTTTGAAGTGGGATCTGTATAACATGTGTGTCAATAAAAATCATTCCTGTTTGACCCTCAAGACAGAGCCTTGTCTCGTAATTGGGGTAGAGTTATTCGTATGGGTTTCTTGTTTGGCTGATCAGAGTATTCGGTAGCTGCCTTTGTGTTTGGAAATGGAATGTCTTAAACGGCTTTAACCCCTTTCATACTTGGGGTGTCGTTACAACTGGTGACAAGCACTGGGATCATTCCCACAGCCCAGAAGGACAGCTACAAGAGGACACAGGACAATGGAAGCATAGTATGAATGGCTAAAGCTCTCTTCCCTCAAGGACTTACTGGAGAACCGGGGCCGACCGGCCAACAACCGTAAGAAGAGGGACATTATCACAGAACTAGTAGAAATGGATAGAGCCGAAAGACTGTTGTGGAAAATCTTATGTTAATGTATTGTCATAAGAGTTTCCCAGTGTCTGCTCTCTCACAGCCCGCTCTGAAGAGCTGACTGGGGCAGACTTACACTGGTTGAGACCTGTTAGGTAGTGGAAAACTTCCTGGTGTTTGGAGAGAGGTATTTGCGGAGAGAGGACATGTCCGCCAGCAAAGGGCCCCTGTGGAATGTACAGAACGATCGTCTGGTGGGGGTGTGTTCGCTCTGCAAAGACATTATCGGTTTAGCGGTTGTTTGCTCTTGTCACCCCGGTATGCCTGATCAACATGTTTGGGGTGCCATGACGTACACCTGCAGATAATCTACCATCTATGATGAACTCTAGTCATCGTCATTTGGTTGTATGTATTTTGTTGTGTTGTTAAATCCTTATATGGTCATTCACATCCTGTGTTCATTTCTTGTGAGGTCACAAGCTGTGTAAGAGGTGTTTGGCTGTTGGAAGCCCAACCCTCGAGCTTTGGGACTTCCTGTTGATATGCTAATAAAGTGGCTCACTCGCAGCTGAGGGGGGGCTGGCTGGCAGTGTGATGGTGGAGCTGATAACGTGAGGATGTGTTGTGTTTGTTTGTAAGGAAGGGGCACACACCAGAGGATGGGCTACGGCAGAAGGAAAGACATATGATCAAAAGGTGAGATGCATTTATATCATTAGACGAAATTGTTATTATTATGAGAAACAGGAGATTTGGCTGTGTGCTCTGTGTGCAGCCAAATTTTGCTGTCAGCTTGGCGAGTCAGGACGTAGGAGTGAACAGAACCTCCTTCAGAATCGGATCATTAAGATGTTCTGGGGAGTAGGGATGAGCTTCGTGTTCGAGTCGAACCCATGTTCGACTCGAACATCGGCTGTTCGACCGTCCGTCGAATTGCGAACGATATGGGCCGTTCGAGCCAAATTCGTGTGGCGTGTCACGGCCCATAATTCACTGCGGCATCGCAGTGCATTGCTGGCTGATGATTGGCCAAGCATGCACTATGACCCGCATGCTTGGCCAATCACAGCGCCGTCAGTAGAGAGAGCTGTAATTGGCCAAAGCCAGGGTGGCTTTGGCCAATTATGGCTCAGGGGATTTAGTACACGCCCCACACTATATAAGGCCGCCTACACGGCGGCCCTGTGTAGTGTGTGTTCCGGTGTGCTGAGAGATAGAGAGAGAGACAGACAGTGTCATTTGATTTGAGTTAGATAGATTAGGCAGAACAGTCAGTCAGTTAGCTGCACTTACAGTGTATTGTGTATATATATGCATCCCTGGTGTTGCATATATATATATACACTGTATTCAGTTTAGCTAGATCCGTTCCTGTTATCTTCTATCTAGACTATTTACATTTGGTGCAGTGCGTCCTGCTCACAGTGTTCAGCTAGATCCGTTCCTGCTATTTACATTTAATGCAGTGCGTCCTGCTCACAGTGTTCAGCTAGATCCGTTCCTGCTATTTACATTTAGTGCAGTGCGTCCTGCTCACAGTGTTCAGCTAGATCCGTTCCTGCTATTTACATTTAGTGCAGTGCGTCCTGCTCACAGTGTTCAGCTAGATCCGTTCCTGCTATTTACATTTAGTGCAGTGCGTCCTGCTCACAGTGTTCAGCTAGATCCGTTCCTGCTATTTACATTTAGTGCAGTGCGTCCTGCTCACAGTGTTCAGCTAGATCCGTTCCTGTTATTTACATTTAGTGCAGTGCGTCCTGCTCACAGTGTTCAGCTAGATCCGTTCCTGCTATTTACATTTAGTGCAGTGCGTCCTGCTCACAGTGTTCAGCTAGATCCGTTCCTGCTATTTACATTTAGTGCAGTGCGTCCTGCTCACAGTGTTCAGCTAGATCTGTTCCTGCTATTTACATTTAGTGCAGTCAGTGCGTCCTGCTCACAGTGTTCAGCTAGATCCGTTCCTGCTATTTACATTTAGTGCAGTGCGTCCTGCTCACAGTGTTCAGCTAGATCCGTTCCTGCTATTTACATTTAGTGCAGTGCGTCCTGCTCACAGTGTTCAGCTAGATCCGTTCCTGCTATTTACATTTAGTGCAGTGCGTCCTGCTCACAGTGTTCAGCTAGATCCGTTCCTGCTATTTACATTTAGTGCAGTGCGTCCTGCTCACAGTGTTCAGCTAGATCTGTTCCTGCTATTTACATTTGGTGCAGTCAGTGCGTCCTGCTCACAGTGTTCAGCTAGATCCGTTCCTGCTATTTACATTTAGTGCAGTGCGTCCTGCTCACAGTGTTCAGCTAGATCTGTTCCTGCTATTTACATTTAGTGCAGTCAGTGCGTCCTGCTCACAGTGTTCAGCTAGATCTGTTCCTGCTATTTACATTTAGTGCAGTCAGTGCGTCCTGCTCACAGTGTTCAGCTAGATCCGTTCCTGCTATTTACATTTAGTGCAGTGCGTCCTGCTCACAGTGTTCAGCTAGATCCGTTCCTGCTATTTACATTTAGTGCAGTCAGTGCGTCCTGCTCACAGTGTTCAGCTAGATCCGTTCCTGCTATTTACATTTAGTGCAGTGCGTCCTGCTCACAGTGTTCAGCTAGATCTGTTCCTGCTATTTACATTTAGTGCAGTGCGTCCTGCTCACAGTGTTCAGCTAGATCCGTTCCTGCTATTTACATTTAGTGCAGTGCGTCCTGCTCACAGTGTTCAGCTAGATCTGTTCCTGCTATTTACATTTAGTGCAGTCAGTGCGTCCTGCTCACAGTGTTCAGCTAGATCCGTTCCTGCTATTTACATTTAGTGCAGTGCGTCCTGCTCACAGTATTCAGCTAGATCTGTTCCTGCTATTTACATTTAGTGCAGTCAGTGCGTCCTGCTCACAGTGTTCAGCTAGATCTGTTCCTGCTATTTACATTTAGTGCAGTGCGTCCTGCTCACAGTGTTCAGCTAGATCCGTTCCTGCTATTTACATTTAGTGCAGTGCGTCCTGCTCACAGTGTTCAGCTAGATCCGTTCCTGTTATCTTCCTACTGACAGGCAGGCTTGACTGGTTACAGTATATAAAGCTACCTGAAGAAAATTACAGGTGTTCTATCCCAGCTTAGTGCAGCTACATTAGTATGTCTGGAAGGCCAAGAAGGAGAGGCAGACAGTCACAAGCCAATAAGAGAGGGCAAGCAGGCTCTGTGTCTAGTGCTGGTCGTGGAGACGGTGCATCCTCATCAGCACGTGGCCATGGGACACGCTTGGCCTTTTTTTCGGCAGCTGGCCGTGTTGAGCCGCAACATGCGGAAGACTTGGTCGAGTGGATGACCAAGCCGTCCTCATCCTCCTCATCCTCTCTCACCCATGCCCAGGGTGCTTTGTCTGGCAAAGCAGCGGCCTCTTCCCTCAGCTCAATGTCATCAGTGACTCCTTCCCTAGTTCCACCATGTCCTCCTGAGGATTCCCTCGAACTGTTTGACCACAGTGTTGGGTACATGCTCCAGGAGGATGCCCAGCGTTTGGAAGGCTCTGATGATGATACTGAGCTCGATGAAGGCAGTAACATGAGCACGGACAGAGGGGGTGCCCAAGAAGGACAGCAATCTGGCAATCATGCTCCCCCTGCTGCAGCATACTGCCAGGTTTGCTCCAGTGATGAGGAGGGAGGGGATGATGAGGTCACTGACTCAACGTGGGTGCCTGATAGGAGAGAGGAGGAGGAGGAGGAGGAGGAGGAGGCGGCACATCACCAACGAGGCAGGATGCCCTCCAGGGGCCAGCCTAAGGGCAGCACATTGACTGCATCACACCCCAAAGCTCCACATGTGCAGGGCGCTGCAGTCTCTGCGCGTTATTCAAAAAGTTCTTTGGTGTGGGCCTTTTTTGAGACGAGTGCATCAGATCGCACCGCTGCTATTTGCAACATATGTCTCAAGCGTATCTCGCGTGACCAAAACATCTCCCGCTTGGGTACCACATGCTTGACCAGACATATGTTGACCTGCCATGCAGTTCGTTGGCAAGCGTATCTAAAAGACCCACACCAAAGAACAAAGAGGATCTCTCCTTGCTCCTCATCAGCTGAGATTTCCAACCCCACTAGACCTTCAGTCCTCTCTGAGACCTGCAGTGAGAGGAATGAAGGTGTAGAATTAGGTGTGTCACAGCCAAGTACTTGTGGGCAATCTGCTTTTGGTACACCAACGTCAGATTGTACCAGGCAAATTTCCCTGCCCCAGCTGCTGCACCGCCGAAAGAAGTTTGCTCCCAGCCATCCACATGCCCAGCGGTTGAATGCTAGCTTGGCAAAATTGCTAGCACTTCAACTGCTGCCTTTTCAGTTGGTAGACTCTGCCCCCTTCCGTGAGTTTGTGGAATGTGCGGTTCCTCAGTGGCAGGTACCCAAACGCCACTTTTTCTCACGGAAGGCGATTCCGGCTCTCTACCGGCATGTGGAAGGCAATGTCCATGCCTCGCTGGACAGGGCGGTCAGCGGTAAGGTGCATATTACCGCTGACTCATGGTCCAGCAGGCATGGACAGGGACGTTACCTAAGTTTCACGGCGCATTGGGTGACTCTGCTGGCAGCTGGGAAGGATGCAGGACAAGGTGCAGTAGTGTTGGAGGTTGTTCCGCCACCACGCCTCCAAAATGCTGATTGTGACACACCTCTCTCCTCCACCCCCTCCTCTTCTTCTTCCTCCATGGCCTCTTCCTCGGAACCAGCGGTGCTCCGTAGGCGTTCAAGGGGCTACGCAAGTACGCAGGCCAAAAGATGCCATGCGGTGCTTGAGCTGGTGTGCTTGGGGGACAGGAGCCACACTGGGGCAGAGGTTCTGTCAGCTCTGCAGGGACGGTTCAGAGGTGGTTGACGCCATGCCAACTTAAGGCAGGAATGGTGGTTTGCGACAATGGCACCAACCTCCTCTCTGCCCTCCGACAGGGACAACTGACCCATGTGCCCTGTTTGGCTCACGTCCTTAACTTGGTGGTGCAGCGGTCCTTGGGCAGGTACCCGGGCTTACAGGATGTCCTGAGGCAGGCCAGGAAAGTCTGTGTGCATTTCCGCCGGTCATATAATGCCAGTGCTCGGCTGACGGACCTCCAAAAGGAGTTTAACCTGCCCAAGAACCGCCTAATCTGTGACATGCCCACCAGGTGGAACTCAACGTTGGCCATGCTGCAGCGGCTGCACACGCAGCAGAGGGCCATCAATGAGTACCTGTGCGACTATGGCACCAGGACAGGGTCAGGGGAGCTTGTTTTTTTTTCCCCACGCCAGTGGGCCATGATCAGGGATGCATGCACTGTCCTGTCACCATTCGAGGAGGCCACGAGGATGGTGAGCACTGACAGTGCATGCATCAGTGACACTGTCCCCCTTGTCCACCTGTTGGAGCACACGCTGCGTGGAATAATGGACAGGGCACTTGAGGCAGAACAGAGGCAGGAAGAGGAGGACTTCTTTAGCTCTCAAGGCCCCCTTTATCCAGACAGTGTTCCTGCGTGGCCGCCGATCACACAGGAAGAGGAGGAGGAGGAGGAGGAGGAGGAGGAAGATTGTGTCAGTATGGAGGTGGAGCCTGGCACTCAGCATCAGCAGCAGTCTTTAAGGGATCAGTCCCAAGGAACACATGGACTTGTACGTGGCTGGGAGGAGGTGGCTGCGGACGTTGTTGTCCTTAGTGACCCAGAGGACTCCGGACCGAATGCCTCAGCAAACCTACGCTGCATGGCCTCCCTGATCCTGCAAAACCTGCGTAAGGATCCTCGTATTCGTGGTATCAAGGAGAAGGACCAATACTGGCTGGCAACCCTCCTTGATCCACGTTACAAGGGTAAGGTTGCGGACCTTATCTTGCCATCGCACAGGGAGCAGAGGATGAAACATCTTCGGGAGGCCTTGCAGAAAGGTCTGTGCAACGCGTTCCCAGAGACTGGGAGGTTACAAACTCCTGTTTCTGGACAACGTGTTGCTGAGGCTTCGGTCAGTCAAAGAAGGAGCGGTGGAGAAGGTGGCCGTCTGACCGATGCGTTCAGACAATTTTTTGGTCCGCAGCCCCAAGGTATGATCGGTTCCAGCAACCATCGCCAGCGTCTGTTTTACATGGTGCAGGAATACCTAGGGGCAAGATCAGACTTGGACACCTTTCCCACCGAAAATCCTCTGGGTTACTGGGTCTTGAGGATGGATCACTGGCCAGAGCTTGCACAGTATGCAATTGAGCTACTGGCCTGTCCTGCATCCAGCGTTCTTTCGGAACGCACATTCAGTGCTGCTGGAGGCGTGGTAACCGATCACAGGGTGCGTCTGTCCACCGACTCGGTCGATCGGCTGACCTTCATAAAAATGAATCAGTCTTGGATCACCACCAGCTACCAAGCACCTGATGCTGATGTAACCGAATAATTTTTTTTGAAATCTCAGATCCCTTCAAAGACTGCCTATGCTGATGCTGAGTGACTATCCCTGAGTAATTATCCTCTTCCTCCTCAATCATCACGCTGATAGCTTGTAAGAACATTTTTGGTTCTGGGCGCCACCACCAGTGCCTAAGGCACAATTTTTCAGCCCCTCTTTAACAGGGGCGTGTAATTACAATTTTTGATGTAATACTTTGCAGCAGGGCTCGTTCCTGCATTCCAACTAGAGTGTCTGTGAGGGGTTGCAGTGTTGTGGCACCAGCACCAGTGCCTAAGGCCCAATTTTTCTGCCCCTGTCTAACAGGGGCGTGTAATTACAATTTTTGAAGCAATACTTTGCAGCAGGGCTCGTTCCTGCGTTCCAACTAGAGTGTCTGTGAGGGGTTGCAGTGTTGTGGCACCAGTGCCTAGGGCCCAATTTTTCTGCCCCTGTCTAACAGGGGTGTGTAATTACAATTTTTGAAGCAATACTTTGCAGCAGGGCTCGTTCCTGCGTTCCAACTAGAGTGTCTGTGAGGGGTTGCAGTGTTGTGGCACCAGCACCAGTGCCTAAGGCCTAATTTTTCAGCTCCTGTTCAACAGGGGCATGTCATTACAATTCTTGATCTAATATTTCACAGCAGGGCCCTGTGAGGGCTTACAGTGTTGTGGCCACAGCAACACCTAAGGCCCAAATTTCTGCTGAGTATATAGGGCAGGACCCTACTTTCAAACATCTAACTTACAAACGACTCCTACTTGCAAACGGAAGGAGACAACAGGAAGTGAGATGAAATCTACCCCTAGGAAGGGAAATTCTCTCCTGTAAGAGTTAATATGGGAAAACAATTTCTCCTTTCCACTGATGCTTTCCAATCCTTGTTCCACAAAAAAACCCAAATTTTCAAAAAACATTTTTCATTGGGACAAAAAAGTGAGGTGAAATCTTCTGAAGAGGAGGAAAGACAGCAAAACAAATGTCACAGGGGTGATAACCCTTCCCTATGTTTTCCAAAAAGCTTAGAAAATATTTTTTGGCTGGAGCTAAACACGTTAAAAATGTTCAAAATTACAAACAGATTCTACTTAACAACAAACCTACAGTCCCTGTCTTGTTTGCACCGCCTGTATACTGCTGTTCAGAGTATATAGGGCCTGGTGGCCCCACACATTTCCTTATTTTAATTTGGGTGCGGGGTTCCCCTTAATATCCATACAAGACCCAAAGGGCCTGGTAATGGACTGGGGGGTACCCATGCCGTTTGTCTCACTGATTTTCATCCATATTGCCATGACCCGACATGACATTAAACCGCAAGCAGTTTTAAATGAGATTTTTTCCTTTAAAAATGACATTTGGTGCAGGGACTGTTCTAAACATGGGAAACACGCGTCACTTTACAGGCATACTATAGACACCCCCCAGGTACGATATTTAAAGGAATATTTCACTTTTTTTTTTTTTACTTTAAGCATCATTAAAATCACTGCTCCCGAAAAAACGGCCGTTTTTAAAAGTTTTTTTTGCATTGATACATGTCCCCTGGGGTAGGACCCGGATCCCCAAACCCTTTTTAGGACAATACCATGCAAATTAGCCTTTAAAATGAGCACTTTTGATTTTGAACGTTCGAGTCCCATAGACGTCAATGGGGTTCTAACGTTCGTGCGAACTTTCGGTCTGTTCGCGGGTTCTGGTGCGAACCGAACCGGGGGGTGTTCGGCTCATCCCTACTGGGGAGGGTCTGCTTTGCGAAAAGAACACATTTTTCGTCTTTTGAGATAATGCTGGAAGTTTGATCGTATGTCTGGTGTGTGCCTGCGTGTGTGTGTGTGATTTGTATCTCAAATCTTTGTGTAAGGAGACTGTGTGTATGTGTAAGTAACTGTATGTTGTGTAATAAGTATATGAGAAATAGAAATGTATGATCATTTGCAGCCTGCAATGTGTGTGTGTGTGGCTGAGTAGTTTTGTAAGTAGCTCAATCTGTTTGTAAAGATTCCATGAGTTTAGTGAAGGGGCAGGCATTGTTGTTTTTGTGTTGAAAGGGGCTATGCCCTGTGGGAAGGGAACTATAATGTTCTGAACAGACATGCAAGCATTCACTGTCTGTATCTCTCACTGTCTTGTTCCTGTGAAAGCTGATGTGAACTGAGTTTGAGAAGAGGGTATGTCTCAGCCGTGTGCTTGTGTTTTTAGTGTGGTCCAGATTTCATCTACCATGTGTTCCTAAGTTGTGCTTTTTCGTAACTTTAACACTTTTAAATGTTTGTCTAAGCGTTCATTTAGTATCTCAAATGTGTAATTTTTTGGGGAGAAATTTTTGGTTTTGGCAGGAAAATGGTTTTTGTCTGCTATTTCCTTTTTGTTCTTTTGTTGTTGTCTGCCATGTGACTACGGTCGGCCATTTTCTTTTCCTTTGTGTGTGAACTTTGAAATGTTTATCCATCTTGGTATTGATATAGAAAGAGAGGGCTGTAGGCATCAAGCCTTGGGACTTTAAAGGTGTCAATATCAAAAGATTTTTATAAACATAAACATCTTGCAGGGGCGGACTGATAACTCATGGGGCCCCCGGGCAATAGGAGATTATGGGGCCCCCAGGCAATCAGAGATTATGGGGACACACAGTATACACACACACAGTATACAATCACACAGTATACACATACATGTACACACAGTATACACAGACAGATGTAGAAAAAAAACACAGATTTATACATACTGTCCCTGATTTTACTGAGGCTGGCAACCCTGATGGGGCCCCCTAGTGGCCCAGGGCCCTCGGGCAGTGCCCTAATCGCTCAATGGTCAGTCCGCCGCTGACATCTTGGTATTGAATTTTTCAGTTTTGGCGGGAAAATGCACTATTTTGTTGGGGTCTGGCTTTTGTTGGAGTCACCATGTGGACCGGTGGCCATTTTGAAGACCTGTGGCCCTTCCTACAGGGGAAGCTGCTCCATTGTGTATTCCTTTGTGTGTGCAAAGCCATGTGCTATAAGCTACATTCTGGCTTCTAGGCACCATTTTGTGAATTCTATTTTTGTACTGTTTACATACTTTTCAAGGAACTATTGCGTTTTCTGTATTGAATATTGGTTCTAAGTTGAAATGCCTGTCGCATATCCAAGTGCCCATGCATTGTTGGGACATCACAATAGGAGCTGTTTACTCCCTGTGGGGGTCTCAGGTTTCTAGGTAATAGCATGGGGGGAGTTCTAACTCTCAGAGTCAAATATTGTGTTGTATTTGCGACAAGAGTGTATTGTTTAAGACGTTTTATTTCATTTTTTATGTAACTTTGGCGTTTTGGATATATTACATAATTACATGGCTGGGTGGAGACACCAGTCCATCCAGTTCAGCCTGAGTGAGTGTGGGTGTGTGTCTGCGGTTGTCCCTGTCCCTGTGCATTGTGTCTCATTGAGATCCTCATATTTGTTTAAAGGTACCCATATAGCTCCATCGTTTGCGCAGGGCTCCACACGTGCATCGCATGCTCACGTCGGTCCCTGCCCTCGGGGAGCCCGCAGTCCGGGGTCCCCAGTTTGCATTCATGTACTAGGGCCAATTTTGGACGGAGGCCAATTGGCCTGCCAGCATGTCTTTGGAGTGTGGGAGGAAACCGGAGTGCCCGGAGGAGACCCACGCAGGCGCAGGGAGGACATGCAGAGACCAGGCGGGTGGTGTCATGGTTGGAATTCAAGCCAGCTGCCCTTTTTGCTGCTGGGCGGGGATGCTAATGACTACACCACTGTGCCACCCAATATTGTTTAGTTAAATATGCCTATATTTCAGTATATGCCCTAATTGACATAGCCTAAAGTGTTTGTCTAGGGATAAGTGTTAAAATTGGTGTCTCAATTGTATAGTCAGTTTTTGTAGTAAGAAATCCTGGTTTGTCTGGTTTTCCATTTGTTATTGTCGGCCATTTTTCTGTAGTCCGGGTTTCATTCACCATTTTGCCGTGGACCGATTTTCGATTGCTGCAACTGCCTTTTTGTTTCTGCTGATTTTAGTCTCGAGCAAAATATCTCTGTTTTTGTACTGAATTCCATTTCCAGTAGAATCATTTATGTTTCTAGTGAAGAAATCTCGATTTTGGCGGGATCAACAACTAAATTTCATGTGTTAATGGCGCCATTTTGTTTGTGGCTTGCAGTGGAAGGGAAAAGATTTTGGTTGAACTCCTTCAGCTGTCTTTTTGCAGGAGTTTCAGTTTTTGGCTTTTGTTACACTGTTGTGTGGTTTTTCGGTCTCAAAACTTGTGGTTTGATTTCCCAGGGGATATGTGAGTCAAGGGGGATTCCCTCCCATTTGCAATATGGGGGCTTATTCCACCCACTCCTGGACAAAAGTTTTTATTTTTTGATGTTAGCCATACATTTTTCTAATGTCTTGATAGACAAAATATGAAGCTATTCGAGGCTTCCCCTCCCCCTCCCTCTTCCTACTCAGGTGTGCAACAGGAAGTTGGTGGGAGGGGCTTGGGGTCTTTTGACTTGTGTTTGAAAGGACAAAATCATTTTTTTTTTTAAATTAAATTAAGGTTTATACTGTAATACAGTTTTGGGTAGAGAGCAAACAGGAGGCATCCAAGTTATTGTTGTAATATCGAGGTACAGATAGAAGCCATAAGATTGTTTTTGTTTTGAATAGTGGAGGATTTCATGGTGCTTTGTAGTTTGTCTGACAACACATTTATAGGGCTGCCGATAACCGGTTGTAAAGCATGTAAATGTGAGGAGTAGTACGCTAACAGCCCCGCTCAGGCCGTGTATGATAATCGGAACGCGGGGGTCGATTATGGTGATAAAGGTGCAAACCATAATCGCTCCAAAAATAAAGCGCAGGGTTCTCTGGATGCAGAGTTCGCCAAAAAAGTGATTTTTTGGAGAACTCTGCATCCAGGGTTCTCTGGATGCAGAGTTCGCCAAAAAAAGTGATTCGAATCGTCATGGGTAATGTGCCGTCCATGTGTTGGAGGAAAAAATGAGGCTCCACACCAGTCAGACAGCTGCACCTCACATGAGATCTGGGTTTGGGGCTCCGGACATGAGACCCCTTAAAGTTTGGCAGATATGGTCAGAGGGTATAGTAAGGTGTACTCCTTTGGAAGGTACTTTTGATGTCTGGAGGTACGAGACCCCAGAATAAAAATACCTTGGAAGTAGTTCAGCTGTGGCTTCAGAAATCTGTAAAGTTGAGTGAGTTGATGGATGCATAGTACACGTTTGTGTGATTAAAAGTACACAGGCCTGTTTTTGAACTTTGTGGGGCTGGTCCATGCAAAGATTTCAAAATGCTCTTGTGCTTTTCAAATTGTATTCTTTTTCTATCGCTAAAAGTTTGAAGGCAGCATTCCATCTGGTCGTTTTTATTTTTTCCTTTTTGGAAACTATGAAATGTCTCCCCCACATTTGTATCTAAATGTTTGTCTTTGTTTCATTGTTTGTATGTGGTAACAAGATGTTTGAACCTACCGCGACAGCCCTCTTGCGTGTCGCGGCTGTTGTATTTTAGTAAAAAAACGTGAAAGTAAGATTTACAGAGGGTTTAGTTATTATCGGTTTTGTGGAATGTCAAGTGACAAGTTACCAATGTACATGAATGTTATATTGTTTACCATTCTTTGAAGGATATAGTAATAACTTTTGTTTATAAGTATCTTTTCAGGTCCAAAGAGTTTCTGAAAGTGTGTGTACAGGTGTATAAGAAGGTAAAAGCATCATAGGCTATTTCATTGTTTTATTCTGCACCATTCTAAACCCTGCCTTCCTCCAGCTTGTAATGAGGAGGAAGAAAAGGGGGGATGATAGTGGTGAGAATGACACATTTTCAAACCAACAACACTAATCGCTCTAATTCTTGTCAAAAGAAGTTTATTGAGTATACAATGTTATAAAGATACATAAAGTAAGTTTACAGGATCTATAAAGTAAGCTCATTGTTTTACAGTAGGGTTTATATAGGTAAATATCATGAAATTTCAAATATTAAACATTGGGTTCACGTAAACCTAAATTAAAGATATATATCATTTCCTTAGTTACTTTTTTAGGTATTTAAATGATTTATACCTACTATACATATTGTTTACAAGTAGAGTGTATATAGGTCAAATAAATTCTGATAATGAGCTTTAATCGTAAGGTGGAGAAAAGGAAAGAGAAAGAAGAAAAAGGGTTGAAAGGTAGAGGTATGGTCCACAAGGTTGTCCCGCTTGTCAGTTTATTATTCTTTTTAGTTCTCTTTGAAGCCTTAGAATGGGTGTCTCTGTAAATCATTTAATCTGTTACCATGGCAACAGGACAGAGTCATTGAAGTTTGACAGGAACTGTTGTTTTATCCAAGGATGCCAAAGTTTTTCAAATTTTGGAATTTGATTATGATCGATGGCTACCATCTTAGCATGGGACATTGTATTATTCATTCTGTGAATTGTTTCTGCTAGTACCAATGTAGGAGATTTCCATGCCTTGGCCCCTGTTTGTTTTGCAGCCGTTATTAGTTGGATCATAAGTTTGAATTGAGAGAGTGTTAACCATTCCGGTTTTAGATTAAGTAAAGTTAAATATGGATCTGGTTGTATTATTTTTTTAAATATTTTAGATGCAATCACGAAGACTTCCTTCCAGAAGGTTTGGATTACTGGGCACGTCCACCATATGTGTAAATATGTGCCTATTTCTGGGCATCCTCGAAAACAAAGAGCTGAGGTATTAGGTGAATATTTTGCCACTCTAGCGGGTACAAGGTACCAGCGAGTTAGGACTTTATAATTTGTCTCCAGTGCTAAGATGTTGGGTGAAGATGACTTAGATGTGAGCCATATGTTAGACCAGTCCGTGTCTTCTAAAGTTCGTCCCAGGTCCTCCTCCCACCTCTGAACGTAAGAGGGTCTATTAAGATTTGCTACTCCATATAATTGATTATAAAGTGATGAAATTGTACCTTTAGCAAATGGATCTTTTGTACAGATTGATTCAAAAATGGATAATTGGGATAATGGTGTATCCCCCTTTAGGAATGGTGTATAGAAATTTTTGATTTGGAGATATCTAAATATCTCAGAGTTTGGTAGATCATATTTTTCTCTAAGCGATGGGAATGAAAGGAATGATTTAGATGCTATGAAGTCATTTAGTGTCTGAATGCCTGATGTTGTCCAAGCTTTAAAAGAATTTGGGTAGATCCATGCCGGGTAAAAGGCCGGATTTCTGATAAAAGAAAGGAGAGGATTGTGTGGAGATTGTAACTGATATTTGGTTTTTAGTTTATCCCAGAGAGATAAGAAGTGTTTAGTTATGGGATTATGAATTTTAAAGCGGTCTTTAGGATCAAGCCATAATAAATTTGATATTAATAGAGGGTCATTTTCTGAAGCCTCTATAAATACCCATAATGGGATTTCCTGTTTTGCATGGTATTTGGACAGACTGGCCAAATGTGCTGCTCTGTAGTAGTTAGTAAAATTAGGGTATCCCAGGCCTCCTTTATTTTTGGGAAGATGTAGTGTGTGTATAGGTATACGTGGTTTAGAAGAGCCCCATATAAACGAAGTTGCTCTTTTTTGTACTATTCTCAAAAAATAGGAAGGAATTGGAATAGGGAGGACTCTGAATAGATAAAGCAATTTGGGTAGAATAGTCATTTTGATTGCATTAATCTTCCCTATCCAGGATAAAGGAAGTTGCGACCATTGTTTTATTAGATTTGTGATCTGTCTTAATACAGGAGGATAATTGGTTGAGAATAAGTCAGAATGAGATGCTGTTAAATGAATTCCAAGATATGGGATTGATTTTTCTGCCCATGTGAATGGGAGTGCAGCCCTAGCCGGGATCAATTCCATGTTTGTGAGTGAAATATTAAGCGCTAGGCATTTCTTAGGATTAATCATAAGGCCGGATAGGGCTGCAAATCCATCAAGAGCTGGTATTAAGTTAGGACCAGAGACCTGTGGTGATGATAGAAAAAGTAATATATCGTCTGCAAATATACATAATTTGTGTGTAATACCTCCTACTTCAATGCCAGTTATAGTTTGGTTTGTTCTGATGTATTGGGCCATGGGTTCGAGTATAAGGGCAAATAATAAGGGAGATAATGGGCAACCCTGTCGGGTACCTCTTTCGATATTAAAGGCTTCAGATTTGTATCCAGCATATTTTATATAGGCTTTGAGTTTATTATATAATGCTTTGATCCATGTTAAAAAGTGGGGTCCAAAACCCCATTTTTGTAATGAATATTGCATATATTGCCAGGATACTGTGTCAAATGCCCTCCTAATATCGAGAGATAGAAAACATAAAGGGATTTTCCGTTTTTTAGCAATATGTGCCAATAACACTGCCCTGTGTATATTATCGCCTGCCTGTCTATTTGGCATGAAGCCTACTTGATCTCTATGTATTAATTTTTCTATAATGCTATTGAGGCGTTTTGCTATATTATTTTTGCTAATAATTTAATATAATATCGAGGTTTAACAGAGAGATAGGCCGATAATTCACACAGGAAGTATCATCAGAAAGGGGTTTTGGGATCATACAAACAATTGCCATTAGTGTTTCTTGCTGAAAAGAATGTCCATCTAGAAGTTTGTTAAAAGTTTCAGTGAGAATGGGAGAGAGTATTTCTGAGAATGTTTTATAGTATAAAGCCGAGTAGCCGTCTGGGCCTGGTCTTTTGTTAAGTTTTAGGTCTTTTATGGCGTTAGCAACTTCATCTACAGTTATAGGCTCATCCAAACTGCTTTTTTGATTCTGAGATAACTCAGGTAAGGTTATTTTTGAGAAGAAGGATTCAGCCTCTGTAGGATTAAAATCATTGTTTGTCTTGTATAAAGTTGCGAGATGTGAGTGAAATTTATGGACTATTTTAACTGGATTACAAGTGTAAACATTTTTTGATAATTTCAAACGTATTGGTTTGAAAGATTTGTTAGTTGAATTTAATGCCCGAGCCAAATATGTACCTGGTTTGTTTGTATTCATGTAGAAATTGTGTTTGGAGCGTTTGAGGGATTTATCAACTGACTCAGTGAGAAATAGATTTTATTCCAATCTAGATTTTTCCAGATGAGATTTTGTACTCTGAGATGGATTATCTTGAAATGATATGTAGGCTGCATTAAAATTGAGTTCTAGTTTTTTTGCTAGATTTTTGCGTTCCCGTTTAAATAGTGCCATTTGTCTTTGTATTGTACCACGCAAGACAGGCTTATGAGCTTCCCACAGTGTTATTGGGGAGATGTCTGTTGTATTATTAATTGATATGTATTCCTTTAAAGCTTGTTCAATGGCCATCTGATGTAGTGGGTGTTTGAGCATTATGTTCGGTAAGTACCACGTTGGGTCATGCGCTTTTGGTGTGGCTGAGGCTATAGTAGTGTATACTGCATTATGATCAGACCACGGAATCGGAATTATATCTGATGCACTAATTTCTGGTATCATTCCTATTATTAGAAAAATATGATCTATTCTGGTGAAGGTTTGATGAGGGTGCGAGAAATAAGTGAATTTCTTTTTCATTGGGTTACTTTCTCTCCACGAATCTACCAGATTGTATTTGGAAAGAAGTTGAGAAAAAGGTAATCTTGAGTTTATTTTGGATGGTGTAAAAGGTGATTTATCTAGAAATGGGAGGAGGACCTGGTTCGAATCCCCACACATTATCACTGTTCCTATTTTGTGTGTATTAATCACTTGTAATATATGTGAGAGGAATGGTGTAGGTTGTTTGTTAGGAGCGTAGTAGGAAATCACCGTGATTGCTGTATCCATTATATAACCCATGAGTATCAGGTATCTACCTTCTGGGTCTTTAATTTCTGATGATAAGGTGAATGGTGTGGATCGGTGAAATGCAATTAGAGTTCCCCTTTCCTTGGTACAGGCAGAAGCCGTGTAAATTTGTTGATAAAAAGGAGAAATATATTTTGGAGTAGAATCTTTGGTGAAGTGTGTTTCTTGGAGGCATACTATGTGAGCCTTCTTGTTATGGAAAGTACGGAAGGCTTTGGTCCTTTTTTGAGGGACATTTATTCCCTGAACATTCAGGGAAAGTATATTCAGTGGTGCCATGGCAACAGATCAAATAGTTTTTACTTACTTTTTGTTATGCAGAGCTGACTGCGCAGATCAACCTGTGTGGACTGAAGAGATGAAAAGATAGAAAAGAAACCAGTGAATTCTGGAGTAAAGAGTAAACAAAAAACATATGAGATTAGATGATACATTGTATAAATTATTTTTTGCAAGTAATCACAATTTACCCGTGAAAGAGAATAAATATCTCTCTCAGGGGAATAAGTGCCTTCGTCACACTCCCACATAATATGGTTGGGAGAATGAGGAGGGCTAATGGGGGTACACGGATCTTCCGCTTACAGGAGAGAAGTGCTATGTCAAAAGACATCAAAATGATGTTTCATTAATTGGAGTGCAGAATATAGTTTTTGTTGAAATTATTTATTCCAGGGTGGTTGTATATGGTTAGTCTTGCCCTAGGCTAAATAATTCAGTTAGAAAGGTACTGTTAATAACTTTGGTATTGATGAAGATAGTTTGAATTATTTTGGGATTTTAACCCTTTTAGAGTAAACAATTACATATTTTATTCATATGTAACTGTTTAGATATGTTAACTCATAAAATTGAGGTTGTATTGCTTCAGATTAGAATAAACAAAAACATAATTCTAGGAACTAGTTAGGTAATAATATATTTGTTTTAAGAAAAGAAAGAAAAAGCTTCCATTACTTCTGGATTATTGAACATATTTGTCCTAAAAAGTAATACATCTATTGTTATTACCTGATAATATATAACTGAACAAGAATTTCCTTATTTCACTTATATATTCTAAGGCTATATGAATCAGAAGTAATAAGAAATATAACTGGAATGTAACATGATCCCGCACAGTGTGTGACTATCAGAATGCAGTTACATTCAGTTATAAATACAGGTTTTTTTATCGAGAACCATCTCTTAGTATAATAAATGAAGAGATATCAGGAATTAGGATGTCAGTCCATTGAATCTTCTTGGTCCATGGATGATGTGGCATAACGGCCTCTTTTGTGAGAATGATGATTCCCATTTTGTTCTGAAATTTTCTGAGTGCTGCCTGAAGGTGAAGATGATGCCATTCTTCTGCGTATGGGAGAGTTGCTGCTTGTGGGTTCTGTCAGATTTAATTTTAAAAGGGTTTGTTGTAGTTCATCTGCTGATCTGCTTCTGTAAATTGTACCTTGGTAGTTAAATCTGACTGAAAAGGGGAAGCCCCATTGATACATAATGTTGTGGCGTTGCAGTTCCATTAGTTGGGGTTTCATGGATCGTCTTTTAGTAATAGTAAGTTGGGATAGGTCAGCAAAAATTTGATAATTGTGTCCTTGAAAATTAAGTTCCTTTTTTTCTCTTGCAGCAATTAGTATTTGTTCTTTCGTTCTGTAATAATGAAATTTTGTGATTATATCACGTGGGGGTCCATCTTTCTTTTTGGCTGTGAGGGCTCTGTGTACTCTGTCCAGTTCTAAACGTTCAATAGGGATATCTGGCTTTAGTTCTTGTAATAGAGCAGTAATAGTAGATTGCAGGTCTGTCACAGTTTCAGGTATTCCCCTTATGCGCAAGTTTGAACGTCTGGCTCTATTTTCGTAATCTTCGAGCTTAGTTTGAAGTATTAAATTCTCTTCTTTTAATTGTTCCAATTCTGTTATATTTACTTGGGTTGTAATTTCAATTTCATCCATTTTTATTTCTAGGGCTGCGGTGCGGTTTCCCAGCTCTCTTATTTCTTTGGTTAGGCTTTTTGTTATTTGGTCTGAGGTTTGTTTTAAAGCCTTATGAAGCATCTTTTCAAATTGTAATAATATTACTGGGGATGCTGAGGAGGCTTGTGGAGAAGTTTGTGAGAGGATTTGTTCTGTATCTGACTCAAATGGAGAGTCTTGCTGTGACCTTTTCTGTCTGTGAGAGCGCCCTGATGCTGTATATTGTGAGGTGACTGGAGCTGCTTTAGTTGCAGTGAGTGCCTGTGAGCTCTTTGTGAGGTGATTTTTATTTCTGCCATGGTTTCCTCCCAGTACCATATTTCCTGCCCAAACTTTCACAGTTTGTTCCCTGGGGCAAAAAGGTTCAAATGGATACCTTTTGAGCCTGCAGGCTCCGCTTTGTCCTTCTCTTCTCTCCTCAGCGGTGTGGAGCTCTAACAATGCATGTCTGCTCTGCTAGGCTCCGCCCATCTCCCTCCTCTAATCGCTCTAATTCTAACCAAGTTTGTGCCAAGACTGTCTTTCTTTGATAGAATTTTGAATCAGCAAGCAGCAGTCTGGTGAAGTAGGCTCCCATCCCAGATGCTAAGAACCTTTTTGTCACTGGTTCCAGGTATTACACCCCAGATTGTAAGCCACGCACAGGTTATGCAGTGACCACAGTCCCGATGTCTGGGTTATTGTCATATGAGGTTTGTTTGGAGGTCAACCAAAAATAGAGTTGTACTTTCCTCATTAGCTGTCACCTACATTCTCAGCTGATGGGGTGGGTGCAATCACTGTAACATAAATTTCAAAAGGTCCACCACAGGGTTCACAAGTCCATCTTGGACCCTGACACAATAACCAGTTTACATTCTTTCCAACCAGGTGACTGGGTCATTGTAAAGAAGCTTGAGGGATGAGACCACGCCAGCCACTGCAAGAAGCGGATCAACCACAAAGAGTAGAGAAGTATCTTCGTTAATTTATATTTTTTGTTTAATACATTTTTAATACATTTTGGCAAGGGTAATGATGAAAAGCATCCCAACTAGCTAAGAAAGAGAACAGGACACATGGTCAGGTATTAGTGCCCCAGCGATGACAGTGGTACATGCTATATGTGACGTTCATATTGGTGTGAGGAGTTTTGACAGACTAGTAAAATCCAAACAGACACTTGTCAAAGGAACTTAACAAAACATTTCTAGAGGGTAAAATTAATTATAATTTTAACAATAGCTCTGGTTCTTGCCAGCTTTGGTATCGGGATAACTAGGTAGCCCACAAGTGTGCTTCAACTGTAGTTTGGTATTAATGAGGATCTACAGCTTATAAGGTAATTTCCCGTAAGGCAAGAGGTTCATGTGTGCTGATGAAACTCGTCCCAGCATCTTATGTCGCAGCCGATCGTGAGGATCTGATGGCGCGAGAGAAGGTAAGAATGGCAGGGACAGCTGGAAGGGAATTGCTTGTACACGGTGGGGGCTTGAGCTTATGAAACACTTGCATGTAACTGTTGAAGAAAGATTGTTATATCTGGATCAGGGATAGTAGTGACAAAGTTCAGGCCCATATGGATAAGGTTTAGATCCCTACAAGGCAAAGCCAGAGCTATAGCTAGTGAAGGTTGGAATCCTTTTTAAGGGTTTGGGAATCTTTGGGGATTTAATTTTTATTTTGCAGCGGATCATAGTGAAGGAAGTAGGGGTATATATACTCATGTTGTTTTTGTTTCTATTACTTCAATATGCCATGATGAGGTGCTCCTGTTGCCTGATTGGATGCGTGACCAGAGCCTGAGCAGATGACCACATCTTCCCTGATGAGATGCCCCGAAGCCCGACCCACGTACAAGACATAGAGGATCCCAGAACGACCGGCGACTACTACAGCTCACCACGTCATCTCCAACAGAGTCTACATGTCAAGCCGTGTTTTACTTTTTATGGACTAAGAAGAAGATCAGGATTCATCGAGGGACACATGGGATAATATGACAAGAGGAGGGACTGTTGTGGAAAATTTTATGTTAATGTATTGTCATAAGAGTCTCCCAGTGTTTGCTCTCTCACAGCCCGCTCTGAAGAGCTGACTGGGGAAGACTGACGCTGGTTGAGAACTGTTAGGTAGTGGAAAACTTCCTGGTGTTTGGAGAGAGGTGTTTGCGGAGAGAGGACATGTCCGCCAGCAAAGGGCCCCTGTGGAATGCACAGAACGATCGTCTGGTGGGGGTGTGTTCGCTCTGCAAAGACATTATCGGTTCAGCGGTTGTTTGCTCTTGTCACCCCTGGTATGCCTGATTAACATGTTTGGGGTGCCATGACGTACACCTGCAGATAATCTCCCATCCATGAGGAACTCTAGTCATCGTCATTTGGTTGTATGTATTTTGTTGTTGTGCTAAATCCTTATATGGTCATTCACATCTTTTGTTCATTTCTTGTGAGGTCACAAGCTTTGTAAGAGGTGTTTGGCTGTTGGAAGAGCTTTGGGACTTCCTGTTGATATGCTAATAAAGTGGCTCACTCGCAGCTGAGGGGGGGCTGGCTGGCAGTGTGATGGTGGAGCTGATAAAGTGAGGATGTGTTTGTTTGTAAGGAAGGGGCACACACCAGAGGATGGGCTACGGCAGAAGGAAAGACATATGATCAAAAGGTGAGATGCATTTATATCAATATGCCCCGTACACACGGTCGGACTTTGTTCGGACATTCCGACAACAAAATCCTAGGATTTTTTCCGACGGATGTTGGCTCAAACTTGTCTTGCATACACACGGTCACACAAAGTTGTTGGAAAATCCGATCATTCTAAACGCGGTGACGTAAAACACGTACGTCGGGACTATAAACGGGGCAGTAGCCAATAGCTTTCATCTCTTTATTTATTCTGAGCATGCATGGCACTTTGTGCATCGGATTTGTGTACACACGATCGGAATTTCTGACAACGGATTTTGTTGTCGGAAAATTTTATAGCCTGCTCTCAAACTTTGTGTGTCGGAAAATCCGATGGAAAATGTGTGATGGAGCCTACACACGGTCGGAATTTCCGACAACAAGGTCCTATCACACATTTTCCGTCGGAAAATCAGATCGTGTGATCTGATCGATCCTGGGCATTAGACAAAATTGTTATTATTATGAGAAACAGGAGATTTGGCTGTGTGCTCTGTGTGCAGCCAAATTTTGCTGTCAAGACCCAATATAACCGAAAGGCCCAGCATAACAGACAGGACACCCGATGAGGCATGGTTTGATCGGGCTGTTAAAGTAAGACTGGCACATTATGGGCCTAACTAGGGATAAGCCGAACACCCTCCGGTTCGGTTCGCACCAGAACCTGCGAACGGACCGAAAATTTGCACGAACGTTAGAACCCCATTGACGTCTATGGGACTCGAACGTTCGAAATCAAAAGTGCTCATTTTAAAGGCTAATTTGCATGGTATTGTCCTAAAAAGGGCTTGGGGACCCGGGTCCTGCCCCA
Source organism: Lithobates septentrionalis (assembly GCA_037952835.1). Lineage (NCBI taxonomy): Eukaryota > Metazoa > Chordata > Amphibia > Anura > Ranidae > Lithobates > Lithobates septentrionalis. The sequence goes on along the minus strand of JBBDGP010002744.1, from coordinate 253,769 downwards.
GGGGACATGTATCAATGCAAAAAAAACTTTTGAAAACGGACGTTTTTTCGGGAGCAGTAATTTTAATGATGCTTAAAGTAAAAAAAAAAAAGTGAAATATTCCTTTAAATATCGTACCTGGGGGGTGTCTATAGTATGCCTGTAAAGTGGCGCGTGTTTCCCGTGTTTAGAACAGTCCCTGCACAAAATGTCATTTTTAAAGGAAAAAATCTCATTTAAAACTGCTTGCGGGTTTAATGTAATGTCGGGTCCTGGCAATATGGATGAAAATCAGAGAGACAAACGACATGGGTACCCCCCAGTCCATTACCAGGCCCTTTGGGTCTTGTATGGATATTAAGGGGAACCCCACACCCAAATTAAAATAAGTAAAGGTGTGGGGCCACCAGGCCCTATATACTCTGAACAGCAGTATACAGGCGGTGCAAACAAGACAGGGACTGTAGGTTTGTTGTTAAGTAGAATCTGTTTGTAATTTTGAACGGGTACATTTTTAACGTGTTTAGCTCCAGCCAAAAAATCTTTTTTAAGCTTTTTGGAAAACATAGGGAAGGGTTATCACCCCTGTGACATTTGTTTTGCTGTCTGTCCTCCTCTTCAGAAGATTTCACCTCACTTTTTGTCCCAATGACAAATGTTTTTTGAAAATTTGGGTTTTTTTGTGGAACAAGGATTGGAAAGCATCAGTGGAAAGGAGAAATGTTTTTCCCATATTAACTCTTACAGGAGAAAATTTCCCTTCCTAGGGGTAGATTTCATCTCACTTCCTGTTCTCTCCTTCTGTTTGCAAGTAGGAGTCATTTGTAAGTTAGATGTTTGAAAGTAGGGGCCTGCCCTATATACTCAGCAGAAATTTGGGCCTTAGGTGTTGTTGTGGCCACAACACTGTAAGCCCTCACAGGGCCCTGCTGTGAAATATTAGATCAAGAATTGTAATTACATGCCCCTGTTTAACAGTTGAACAGGGGCAGAAAAATTGGGCCTTTGGTGCTGGTGGTGGTGCTGGTGCCACAACACTGTAAGTCCTCACTCGCTCTTGGTGGGCGCAGAAATGGGCCCTGCTGTAAAATATTAGATCAAAAATTGTAATTACATGCCCCTGTTGAACAAGGGCAGAAAAATTGGGCCTTTGGTGGTGGTGGTGGTGGTGCTGGTGCCACAACACTGTAAGTCCTCACAGACACTCTAGTTGGAACGCAGGAACGAGCCCTGCTGCAAAGTATTGCATCAAAAATTGTAATTACACGCCCCTGTTAAACAGGGGCTGAAAAATTGGGCCTTAGGCACTGGTGCTGGTGCCACAACACTGCAACCCCTCACAGATACTCTAGTTGGAACGCAGAAACGAGCCCTGCTGCAAAGTATTGTATCAAAAATTGTAATTACACGCCCCTGTTAAACAGGGGCTGAAAAAGTGGGCCTTAGGCACTGGTGGTGGCGCCCAGAACCAAAAATGTTCTTACAAGCTATCAGCGTGATGATTGAGGAGGAAGAGGATAATTACTCAGGGATAGTCACTCAGCATCAGCATAGGCAGTCTTTGAAGGGATCTGAGATTTCAAAAAAAATTATTTGGTTACATCAGCATCAGGTGCTTGGTAGCTGGTGGTGATCCAAGACTGATTCATTTTTATTCATTTAATGATAGTCGGTGGACAGATGCACCCTGTGATCGGTTACAAAGCCTCCAGCAGCACTGAATGTGCGTTCTGAAAGAACGCTGGATGCAGGACAGGCCAGTAGCTCAATTGCATACTGTGCAAGCTCTGGCCAGTGATCCATCCTCAAGACCCAGTAACCCAGAGGATTTTCGGTGGGAAAGGTGTCCAAGTCAGATCTTGCCCCTAGGTATTCCTGCACCATGTAAAACAGATGCTGGCGATGGTTGCTGGAATCGACCATACCTTGGGGCTGCGGACCAAAAAATTGTCTGAACGCATCGGTCAGACGGCCACCTTCTCCACCGCTCCTTCTTTGACTGACCGAAGCCTCAGCAACACGTTGTCCAGAAACAGGAGTTTGTAACCTCCCAGTCTCTGGGAACTCGTTGCACAGACCTTTCTGCAAGGCCTCCCGAAGATGTTTCATCCTCTGCTCCCTCTGCGATGGCAAGATAAGGTCCGCAACCTTACCCTTGTAACGTGGATCAAGGAGGGTTGCCAGCCAGTATTGGTCCTTCTCCTTGATACCACGAATACGAGGATCCTTACGCAGGCTTTGCAGGATCAGGGAGGCCATGCGTAGGTTTGCTGAGGCATTCGGTCCGGAGTCCTCTGGGTCACTAAGGATGACATGGTCCGCAGCCACCTCCTCCCAGCCACGTACAAGTCCATGTGTTTCTTGGGACTGATCCCTTAAAGACTGCTGCTGATGCTGAGTGCCAGGCTCCACCTCCATACTCACACAATCTTCCTCCTCCTCCTCCTCTTCCTGTGTGATCGGCGGGCACGCAGGGACACTGTTTGGATAAAGGGGGCCTTGAGAGCTAAGGAAGTCCTCCTCTTCCTGCCTCTGTTCTGCCTCAAGTGCCTTGTCCATTATTCCACGCAGCGTGTGCTCCAACAGGTGGACAAGGGGGACAGTTTCACTGATGCATGCACTGTCACTGCTCACCATCCTCGTGGCCTCCTCAAATGGTGACAGGACAGTGCATGCATCCCTGATCATGGCCCACTGGCGTGGGGAAAAAAAACCAAGCTCCCCTGACCATGTCCTGGTGCCATAGTCGCACAGGTACTCATTGATTGCCCTCTGCTGCGTGTGCAGCCACTGGAGCATGGCCAACATTGAGCTCCACCTGGTGGGCATGTCACAGATTAGGCGGTTCTTGGGCAGGTTAAACTCCTTTTGGAGGTCCGCCAGCCGAGCACTAGCATTATATGACCGGCGGAAATGCACACAGACTTTCCTGGCCTGCCTCAGGACATCCTGTAAGCCCGGGTACCTGCCCAAGAACCGCTGCACCACCAAGTTAAGGATGTGAGCCAAACAGGGCACATGGGTCAATTGTCCCTGTCGGAGGGCAGAGAGGAGGTTGGTGCCATTGTCGCAAACCACCATTCCTGCCTTAAGTTGGCGTGGCGTCAACCACCTCTGAACCTGCCCCTGCAGAGCTGACAGAACCTCTGCCCCAGTGTGGCTCCTGTCCCCCAAGCACACCAGCTCAAGCACCGCATGGCATCTTTTGGCCTGCGTACTTGCGTAGCCCCTTGAACAGCTACGGAGCACCGCTGGTTCCGAGGAAAAAGCACAGGAAGAGGCCATAGAGGAAGAAGAAGAGGAAGGGGTGGAGGAGAGAGGTGTGTCACAATCATTAGTAGTGGCATTTTGGAGGCGTGGTGGCTGAACAACCTCCAACACTACTGCACCTTGTCCTGCATCCTTCCCAGCTGCCAGCAGAGTCACCCAATGCGCTGTGAAACTTAGGTAACGTCCCTGTCCATGCCTGCTGGACCATGAGTCAGCGGTAATATGCACCATACCGCTGACCGCCCTGTCCAGCGAGGCATGGACATTGCCTTCCACATGCCGGTAGAGAGCCGGAATCGCCTTCCGTGAGAAAAAATGGGGTTTGGGTACCTGCCACTGAGGAACCGCACATTCCACAAACTCACGGAAGGGGGCAGAGTCTACCAACTGAAAAGGCAGCAGTTGAAGTGCTAGCAATTTTGCCAAGCTAGCATTCAACCGCTGGGCATGTGGATGGCTGGGAGCAAACTTCTTTCAGCGGTGCAGCAGCTGGGGCAGGGAAATTTGCCTGGTACAATCTGACGTCAGTGTACCAAAAGCAGATTGCCAACAAGTACTTGGCTGTGACACACCTAATTCTACACCTTCATTCCTCTCAGTGCAGGTCTCAGAGAGGACTAAAGGTATAGTGGGGTTGGAGATCTCAGCTGATGAGGAGCAAGGAGAGGTCCTCTTTGTTCTTTGGTGTGGGTCTTTTAGATACGCTTGCCAACGAACTGCATGGCAGGTCAACATATGTCTGGTCAAGCATGTGGTACCCAAGCGGGAGATGTTTTGGCCACGCGAGATATGCTTGAGACATATGTTGCAAATAGCAGCGGTGCGATCTGATGCACTCATCTCAAAACAGGCCCACACCAAAGAACTTTTTGAATAACGCGCAGAGACTGTAGCGCCCTGCACATGTGGAGCTTTGGGGTGTGATGCAGTCAATGTGCTGCCCTTAGGCTGGCCCCTGGAGGGCATCCGGCCTCGTTGGTGATGTGCCTCCTCCTCCTCCTCCTCTCTCCTATCAGGCACCCACGTTGAGTCAGTGACCTCATCATCCCCTCCCTCCTCATCACTGGAGCAAACCTGGCAGTATGCTGCAGCAGGGGGAGCATGACTGCCAGATGGGCACCCCCTCTGTCCGTGCTCATGTTACTGCCTTCATCGAGCTCAGTATCATCATCAGAGCCTTCCAAACGCTGGGCATCCTCCTGGTGCATGTACCCAACACTGTGGTCAAACAGTTCGAGGGACTCGAAAAACACCACCAACCTTCTACAGGTAGCTTTAGCTGAACACTGTGCAGAGCTCGCAAAAAAATAACTTGTAGGTTTAGCTACACACTGTAAGGAGGACGCCCCACACTAACTTGTAGTTTTAGCTGAACACTGTGAGCAGGATGCACTACACTAACTTGTAGCTTTAGATGAATACTGTGCAGAGCACGCAAAAAAATAACTTGTAGGTTTAGTTGAACACTGTAAGGAGGACGCACCACACTAACTTGTAGTTTTAGCTGAACACTGTGAGCAGGACGCGCTGCACTAACTTGTAGCTTTAGATGAACACTGTGCAGAGGTCTCACTACACTAACTTGTAGTTTTAGCTAAACACTGTGAGCAGGACGCACTACACTAACTTGTAGTTTTAGCTGAACACTGTGAGGAGGACGCACCACACTAACTTGTAGTTTTAGCTGAACACTGTGAGCAGGACGCACTACACTAACTTGTAGCTTTAGATGAACACTGTGCAGAGCTCGCAAAAAATTAACTTGTAGGTGTAGCTGAACACTGTGTGCAGGACGCACTGCACTAACTTGTAGCTTTAGATGAACACTGTGCAGAGGTCTCACTACACTAACTGGTAGTTTTAGCTGAACACTGTGAGCAGGACGCACTGCACTAACTTGTAGCTTTAGATGAACACTGTGCAGAGGTCTCACTACACTAACTTGTAGTTTTAGCTGAACACTGTGAGCAGGACGCACTGCACTAACTTGTAGCTTTAGATGAACACTGTGCAGAGCTCGCAAAAAAATAACTTGTAGATTTAGCTGAACACTGTGAGAAGGACGCACCACACTAACATGTAGTTTTAGCTGAACACTGTGAGCAGGACGCACTGCACTAACTTGTAGCTTTAGATGAACACTGTGCAGAGGTCTCACTACACTAACTTGTAGGTTTAGCTGAACACTGTGAGGAGGACGCACCACACTATCTTGTAGTTTTAGCTGAACACTGTGAGCAGGACGCACTGCACTAACTTGTAGCTTTAGATGAACACTGTGCAGAGGTCTCACTACACTAACTTGTAGTTTTAGCTGAACACTGTGAGCAGGATGCACTGCACTAACTTGTAGCTTTAGATGAACACTGTGCAGAGGTCTCACTACACTAACTTGTAGTTTTAGCTGAACACTGTGAGCAGGACGCACTGCACTAACTTGTAGCTTTAGATGAACACTGTGCAGAGGTCTCACTACACTAACTTGTAGTTTTAGCTGAACACTGTGAGCAGGATGCACTACACTAACTTGTAGTTTTAGCTGAACACTGTGAGGAATACGCACCACACTAACTTGTAGTTTTAGCTTTACACTGTGAGCAGGACGCACTACACTAACTTGTAGCTTTAGATGGACAGTGTGCAGAGCTCGCAAAAAAAAACTTGTAGGTTTAGCTGAACACTGTGAGGAGGACGCACAACACTAACATGTAGTTTTAGCTGAACACTGTGAGCAGGACGCACTGCACTAACTTGTAGCTTTAGATGAACACTGTGCAGAGGTCTCACTACACTAACTTGTAGTTTTAGCTAAACACTGTGAGCAGGACGCACTACACTAACTTGTAGTTTTAGCTGAACACTGTGAGGAGGACACACCACACTAACTTGTAGTTTTAGCTGAACACTGTGAGCAGGACGCACTACACTAACTTGTAGCTTTAGATGAACACTGTGCAGAGCTCGCAAAAAATTAACTTGTAGGTGTTGCTGAACACTGTGTGCAGGACGCACTGCACTAACTTGTAGCTTTAGATGAACACTGTGCAGAGGTCTCACTACACTAACTGGTAGTTTTAGCTGAACACTGTGAGCAGGACGCACTGCACTAACTTGTAGCTTTAGATGAACACTGTGCAGAGGTCTCACTACACTAACTTGTAGTTTTAGCTGAACACTGTGAGCAGGACGCACTGCACTAACTTGTAGCTTTAGATGAACACTGTGCAGAGGTCTCACTACACTAACTTGTAGTTTTAGCTGAACACTGTGAGCAGGACGCACTGCACTAACTTGTAGCTTTAGATGAACACTGTGCAGAGCTCGCAAAAAAATAACTTGTAGATTTAGCTGAACACTGTGAGGAGGACGCACCACACTAACATGTAGTTTTAGCTGAACACTGTGAGCAGGACGCACTGCACTAACTTGTAGCTTTAGATGAACACTGTGCAGAGGTCTCACTACACTAACTTGTAGGTTTAGCTGAACACTGTGAGGAGGACGCACCACACTATCTTGTAGTTTTAGCTGAACACTGTGAGCAGGACGCACTACACTAACTTGTAGCTTTAGATGAACACTGTGCAGAGCTCGCAAAAAATTAACTTGTAGGTGTAGCTGAACACTGTGTGCAGGACGCACTGCACTAACTTGTAGCTTTAGATGAACACTGTGCAGAGGTCTCACTACACTAACTGGTAGTTTTAGCTGAACACTGTGAGCAGGACGCACTGCACTAACTTGTAGCTTTAGATGAACACTGTGCAGAGGTCTCACTACACTAATTTGTAGTTTTAGCTGAACACTGTGAGCAGGACGCACTGCACTAACTTGTAGCTTTAGATGAACACTGTGCAGAGGTCTCACTACACTAACTTGTAGTTTTAGCTGAACACTGTGAGCAGGACGCACTGCACTAACTTGTAGCTTTAGATGAACACTGTGCAGAGCTCGCAAAAAAATAACTTGTAGATTTAGCTGAACACTGTGAGGAGGACGCACCACACTAACATGTAGTTTTAGCTGAACACTGTGAGCAGGACGCACTGCACTAACTTGTAGCTTTAGATGAACACTGTGCAGAGGTCTCACTACACTAACTTGTAGGTTTAGCTGAACACTGTGAGGAGGACGCACCACACTATCTTGTAGTTTTAGCTGAACACTGTGAGCAGGACGCACTGCTCTAACTTGTAGCTTTAGATGAACACTGTGCAGAGGTCTCACTACACTAACTTGTAGTTTTAGCTGAACACTGTGAGCAGGATGCACTGCACTAACTTGTAGCTTTAGATGAACACTGTGCAGAGGTCTCACTACACTAACTTGTAGTTTTAGCTGAACACTGTGAGCAGGACGCACTGCACTAACTTGTAGCTTTAGATGAACACTGTGCAGAGGTCTCACTACACTAACTTGTAGTTTTAGCTGAACACTGTGAGCAGGACGCACTACACTAACTTGTAGTTTTAGCTGAACACTGTGAGGAATACGCACCACACTAACTTGTAGTTTTAGCTTTACACTGTGAGCAGGACGCACTACACTAACTTGTAGCTTTAGATGGACAGTGTGCAGAGCTCGCAAAAAAAAACTTGTAGGTTTAGCTGAACACTGTGAGGAGGACGCACAACACTAACATGTAGTTTTAGCTGAACACTGTGAGCAGGACGCACTGCACTAACTTGTAGCTTTAGATGAACACTGTGCAGAGGTCTCACTACACTAACTTGTAGGTTTAGCTGAACACTGTGAGGAGGACGCACTGCACTAACTTGTAGCTTTAGATGAACACTGTGCAGAGCTTGCAAAAAAATAACTTGTAGGTTTAGCTGAACACTGTGAGGAGGACGCACCACACTAACATGTAGTTTTAGCTGAACACTGTGAGCAGGACGCACTGCACTAACTTGCAGCTTTAGATGAACACTATGCAGAGGTCTCACTACACTAACTTGTAGGTTTAGCTGAACACTGTGAGGAGGATGCACCACACTAACTTGTAGTTTTAGCTGAACACTGTGAGCAGGACGCACTGCACTAACTGTAAATAGTCTAGCTGCCTGACTGTGGTACTAATAGGATCAAAAGAACACCAGCAATTTTCTTCAGGTAGCTGTAAATACTGTAACAAGACAAGCCTGCCTGTCAGTAAGAAGATAACAGGAACGGATCTAGCTAAACTGAATACAGTATATATATATATATGCAACACCTGGGATGCATATATATACACAATACACTGTAAGTGCAGCTAATTCACTGATTGTCCTGCCTAATCTATCTAACTCAAATGAAATGACACTGTCTCTCTGTCTATCTATCTCTCTTTCAACGCCGGAACACACACTACACAGGGCCGCCGTGCAGGCGGCCTTATATAGTGTGGGGCGTGTTCTAAACCCCCCAAACCATAATTGGCCAAAGCCATGCTGGCTTTGGCCAATTACAGCTCTCTCTACCGACGGCGCTGTGATTGGCCAAGCATGCGGGTCATAGTGCATGCTTGGCCAATCATCAGCCAGCAATGCACTGTGATGCCGCAGTGAATTATGGGCCATGACGCGCCACACGAATTTGGCGCGAACGGCCCATAACATTCGGAATTTGGCGAACGACCTAACAGCCAATGTTCGAGTCGAACATGGGTTCGACTCGAACCACGAAGCTCATCATTAGTCCTAACCCTACAGCGGAGATCATAGACCTAGTTATAGTGGCTGTGGATGCAACTTGGCTGCAGCAAAGAGGTGCTACAGCAGCAGAAGTCACAGCAGCACCAACTGAAAGGAGAGGAGAGGTACAGATACCAGCCACCATGGAAGAGGAATTCAGAAGGAGGTTGCGAGAGATGCAGATACAGCATAGAGGACCAGTATCAGAACAGGTCCTGCTGGGATGGTCTGATTCTATCCGATGCAAGCTCTGGAAGGAAGCGCTAGCCCGTGAGCAGGGACACCAGGGAAAAGTTCTCCCCTCCATCCATGTAAGGTAGTGGTTGCAGTATGAAGTACAAATGCTGTTATTGGGGAACAGCCAAAGCAGGAGTGGAGAGCTGAGTTAAGCAGGCTGAACCGGGCAGAGATGCGGTTGGACGAGAGCTACAGAGGCCTCCGGGGGTATGTAGCCCAAGAGTGCCTGTGGTCAGCGGATGACAGCCCCATGGAAGGCTTTGACTATGATGGCCTGGGATTGTTGTATTGGAGGCTGTCCAGGGACCCTGACTTTTGGAGTGACCGGGAGTGGCATTTGGAGGAAATAATGGAGCACAGAGAGCGAAGACTGAATGTCTCGGAAGGGCACTGGGCACAGGAAGATTTGGAGTTTCTGGCCATTCAGGAATGGGAGCTGGAGATCACCTACAGACTCTGCTTAGCAGCTAGGTGGGGCTCCCTTTGCCTGGGACTATCAGGAAATACCAGTTGACAACTCCTAAATCCTGGCTGAAGAATCGGCAGTGGAAAATCTGGAGATTGCCATCCCCAAAGCTGAAGTGCTGACAACAGGGCAGAGTTCTGCTAACCTCTGCGCAACACTGATAGCATCTTCTGGATTCCACGGACATGAGATTGTGAACTTCTATCCCCAGACACCAGTTGCAGAGGAACTTCCCCAGCTGAGGCGCTGGTCACCGGATAGAGGGTCCAAGACCTCTTTCCCACTCCTGTGGCAGTTCCGGAGGCTCATGGTGAGAAGGTGGCAATCACTTCCCAGTGGATTTCAGAGATGCAGGGAGGAGAAGCAGCCATTTTACCTCCCCAACAAGGGTTCATGCACCTGGGAGACAATACCAGTGAAAGGGAGTTCCAACAGCAGACGGTGCCCCAGAATGATGACACCAACCCAGCTGAAACGCTGGCAACCGGGCAGAGTGCTAGCAACCTTTGCCCAGCACCGACAACAACTACAGAGTTCCAGGAAGCCAGGGCAGTCAGCCTCCCTCCCCAACAGTTAGCCGGAGCAGATGTTGTGGGGTTTCCAGCAGAAGGGCTGGCAACAGGGCAGAGTGCTGCTGGCCTCTACCCTCAACTAACAAAGGATGAATTTCCTGTAAAGGTGGATGGGGCTTCAGTCCCCACCTGTATACCCCAGGGATGCTGGGCAGTCAGCCCAGATCCCCAACAGCATGATGGAGTGAGCTCAGTCACCCTGTCTTCTCTCCAGTGGCTGAAAGGACTCCAGGGAGAAGGGCCAGTCCAGACCTCTTCCCAGTGGCGGGCATGTTCTCTCAGAGAGGCAGAGGTTGGCTGGGTGAGTAATACTATGTTTGGGACAATTTGTTTGGGGTACTGTGAGGATACCAGCATTAGAGGACTGGAACTACTGACTAACTTCAGAGTCAACCCGTCTGGGGTCTCCTCCTGTGTTAGTCTCCTGCCGAAAGGGGAGAAATGTGACAGACCTAGCTGGGACAGAGGCTTTTGGAGGGGACTGAATGCCAGCCTCTTGCCAACCGATTATGGGCCCTGGCATTTGGGGGAACGGTGTTCGTTGTGAGCTGTATGCCTGGGGACCCTTGAGGTGACATTACTTTAGATTCAGGTCCATGTCCCCCAAGACACACAGACTCTGGAGACCCTGGATATGTCATTGTGATGGGAGTCATTAATAGGGGCACAAGGTGAATGAGAACCCCATTATAATTTGTGCTAGTCAGACTCAATGCTGTATATATATGTATATATAATGTGTGCTGTCTCATTGTGTTGTGTACTATTTGCTGTGCTAGTTTGGGGTGTGGCTGCATTCCAATTGTGTCTGTCTGCCTTGGATTATGGGATGTTTATCTCTATGGAGGGAGGGGGGATTCCTCCAGCAGCCCCCCTGCTAAGACTGTTTACTGATGAGAAGTTAAACACACCTGAGCTGTGTGTCCATTGTCATTGGACAGTTTAACCCGCCCTGTTTTCCAAGGGCGGGGGGAAGTGTTTTGAAGTGGGATCTGTATAACATGTGTGTCAATAAAAATCATTCCTGTTTGACCCTCAAGACAGAGCCTTGTCTCGTATTTGGGGGAGAGTTATTCGCATGGGTTTCTTGTTCGGCTGATCGGAGTGTTCGGTAGCTGCCTTTGTGTTTGGAAATGGAATGTCTTAAATGGCTTTAACCCCTTTCATACTTGGGGTGTCGTTACAGGCATGTCACAAATCAGGCGGTTTACAGGCAGGTGAAATTCCCGCTGAATTTCAGCCAACCGAACACTGGCTGTGTATGGCTGCCGGAAATGGCTACAGATTCTTCTGGCCTGCATTAGAAGATCTTGAAAACCTGGGTACCTGTTGAAGAAATGCTGCACCACCAAATTGAGGACATGTTCCAGGCATTGCAGTTGTCAACTTTCCCTGTTGAAGGGCGGACAGAAGGTTAGTGCCATTATCGCACACCACTATTACTGACTCAAACTTCCATGGCGTGAACCACTTCTGGGCCTGCCCCTGCAGAGCTGCGGTGAGGCTCCTGTTCCCTAGACAGACCATCTGAAGCACTGCATGGCATCTTTTAGCCTGACTTGTTGAATAGCCCCTTTAACCTTCTATGAGGAGGTGAGCTGCCATCTAGATAAAGGAAGGCCGGTAGACGTGGTGTATCTGGATTTTGCAAAAGCATTTGACACAGTTTTTGTAACTAAACATTTACTGTACAAAGTAAGGTCCATTGGCATGGACCATAGGGTGAGTACATGGATTGAAAACTGTCTAGAAGAGCGAGTTCAGAGGGCAGTGATAAATAGGGAGTACTCGGAATGGTCAGGGGGTGGAAAGTGGGGTCCCCCAGGGTTCTGTGCTGGGACCAATCACATTTAAATTGTTCATAAATGACCTGGAGGATGGGATAAACAGTTCAATCTCTGTATTTGCGAATGATACTAAGCTAAGCAGGATGTGGAAACCTTTCAAGAAGATCTGAACCAATTAACTACATGGCATATGAGGTTTAATGTGGAAAAATGTAAAATAATGCATTTGGGTGGCAAAAATATTAATGCAATCTACTCACTGAGGGAGAACCTCTAGGGGAATCTAGGATGGAAAAGGACCTGGGGGTCCTAGTAGATGACAGGCTCAGCAATGGCATGCAAAGCAAACAGAATATTGGCATGCATTAAAAAGGGAATTAACTCAAGAGATAAAGCGGTAATTCTCCCAATCTACAAGACTCTGGTCTGGCCTCACCTGGAGTATGCTATCCAGTTCCGGGCACCAGTCCTCAGGAAGGATGTACTGGGAATGAAGCAAGTACAGAGAGGGGCAACAAACATAACAAAGGGACTGGAGGGTATTAGTTATGAAGAAAGGTTGCGAGCACTGAACTTATTCTCTCTGGATTTACAAATGCCACACTGGTGACCCCACAATAGGGTTAAAACTTTTCCAAGGAAGGGAGTTTAATAAGACACATGGCCACTCATTAAAATTAGAAGAAATTAGATTTAACCTTAAACTGCGTAGAGGGTTCTTTACTGTAAGAGTGGTGAGGATGTGGAATTCCCTTCCACAGGCGGTGGTTTCAGCGGGGAGCATCGATAGTTTCAAAAAACTATTAGATAAGCACCTGAACGACCACAACATTGAGGGATATACAATGTAATACTGACATATAATCACACAAATAGGTTGGACATGATGGACTTGTGTCTTTTTTCAACCTCACCTACTATGTAACGCTTAGGGGGTAGTGGTGAAGGAGGGCATGGAGGAGGAGGGGGTGGAGCTGACTGATCTCACATCATCACCACTAGCTGTATGGAGATGGGGTGGCAAAACAAGCTTCAGCACTGAGCCCTGTCCTGCATCCTTCCTAGTTGCAAGCAGAGTTACCCAGTGTGCTGTGAACTAAATACATCGTCCTGGACCATGTGTAAGCAGTAAGGTGGACCTTGCTACTGAGTGCCTTGCCCAAGGATGCCAAATTATTGCCTTCCACATGATGGTACAGAGCTGGAATGGCCTTACGTGCAAATAAATAGTAACTGGGAACCTGTCACTGTGGTACAGCACATTCTGCCAATTTATGGAAGGGGCAGAATCCACCAGATGAAAAGGCAGGAGTTATAAAGCCAGCAATTTGAACAAGCTGGAATTTAGACGTAGGGCATGTGGGTGGCAGGGAGTGTATTTTTTTTTCTTCAATGCAGCAACTAGGGCAGAAAAAATTGTCTGTTATACATGTGCTAAAAAAAGGCTCACACAGCTGAGCTGTGGGAAGTGGGCTGGGAGATAAAAGCTCCACAATCTGATGGAATAGGGTGGCTGCTCTCTACTGTTCCATGATGGCTGTCCCTGGAGGATACCCTGCCTTGTTGGGGTTATGCCTCCCCCTCACTTTCCTCCTCTGCTCTATTTGGCACCCAAGTTGCTTCAGTGACCTCATCATCATCATCATCATCATCATCACCCCCTCCTTCCTCATCATCACTGGAGCCAACTTGGCAATATGCTGTGGCTGGGAAGTATGACTGCCAATTTGTTGTTTATCAGTGTTATCCCCTCTCTGTAGCCTCATGCTCCTCCCTTCCTCAACCTCAGAACCAACATCAGAATCAAGTAATGTCTGTGCATCATCAAGAAGCAAGTGCTTGACGCTGTGTTTAAATGATTCAGCTGAATTCTCTGTGCATGATGCTGGGGCTATGGCAGGAGTAGCTGTGGACAAGGAGGCAGAATAAGCCACTCTGGCAGCTGCGGTGGACTGAGCACTAGTCTCGGCTTGGGTGATAGGGGGATGGGATGGAGGATGCGATGAAGAGGATGAGGATGGTTTAGTAAGCCAGTCCACCACCTCCTGTGCATGCTATGGCTGGATAGCACAGGCAACATCACTAAAGAGTGAAAAACATGCCCTGCCTAATGACTAGTAATGACGGTGATCAGCGATTTTTATCGAGACTGCGACATTGAGGCGGACAGATCGAACCTTTTTGACACTTTTTTGGGACCAGTGACATTGTTACAGTGATCAGAACTAAAAATATCCACTGATCAATGTATAAATGACACTGCAATAAAGGGGTTAACACTAGGGGGCGATCAACGGGTCAAGTGTGTCCTAGGGAGGTGTTTCTAACTGTGGGGGGAGTTGACTGACTGGGAGTACAGAGAGATTGCTGTTCCTAATCACTAGGAACAGACAATCACACTGTACTCCCCTGACAGAACGGGGATCTGCTCTGTTTACATTGATTTTACAAGCTTAAAATCAATGGTACACTGTCAGACAGGGTTACTATAAAAAATGGGACAAGACAGGGTTGCCCACTGTCCCCCCTTATTTTTATTATTTCACTTGAACCATTCATCAGGCACATACTTGCAAATAGCTCTATTAGGGGTTTCCAATTGAATGACAAGGAATACAATGTAGCGGCGTACGCCGATGATCTCATTTTTTCTGACAGAACCGCATAACTCTGTTCCCTCCCTTATGAAAGAATTCTCCCTTTATGGTTACCTATCCAACCTAAAAATACATTTTTCAAAGTCGGAAGCGATGAATATTACTTTACCCAATGACAAGCTAACCGCTGCACAGAGCAATAGCCCCTTTTCCTGGGTAAATTCAGCCATTAAATATCTTGGGATTTGGTTAACCCTGAGTCTCTCATCAATTTTTGACCGCAATTTCCCTCCTCTCCTTAAAACTATAGAAAAAAATCTGCAGGACTGGCACACTTCCTATTTTTCATGGTTTGGCAGGGCGGCCATATGTAAAAAATCCTATACCTGTTCCGCACACTTCCTGTAAAAATACCCCAAAGCTTTTTCAATGCTCTACATGCTCTGCAAATGAAATTCATTTGGGCACACAAACCACCACGTCTAAAAGCCTCCCTTTTAACTAGACCTAAGATGATGGGAGGCCTGGCATTCCTGACTGTAGAGATTACTATCACGCGGCACACATAGCACGTATTATTGATTGGCATTGCCATACAGAGTTCAAAGATTGGATCACGATAGAAAATAACTTGAGCGGGGTCCCACTTCAATTCTCTCCGTTGATTCCCAAAGCAAAATACCCTCTTACTATGAAGGTTCACCCTCTCATAGGCACATCTTTGGACATTTTTCATAAACTCACCAAACATACCAAATTTTCCACACCCCTGAGCCCTCTTACTCCACTACAAAATAATCCTGACTTTCCTCCGGGACTAGGTAACCGCCTTTTAGAATCAGCAGATACAAAAAGGTCTCTCCTCGCAGTTCATTGTTTTACCAATAAGATAATAAAAGACTTTAACCAATTCAAGTTAGATAACAAAACACCGCTCCTGCCAAAGTGGTCTTACTTCCAATTACGCAGTTATGTCAACGCTGCAAATCGTAGGAATCACTTCACGAGAGACCTCATGGAATTTGAGAAAGTTTGTCTCGGTGGAGATCAGATATTGAAAACCACCTCCACCTCCTATGCATGGTTACAAAGTTTGAAGGCGACGGCTGTGGATGGGTTCAGGAAGAGATGGTCGGAGGATTTAGGAATACAGTTCTCCGATAGCCAATGGGAAAGAGCATGCATATTCTCCCATAAAGGCTCAATTAGCACTAGGATGCAGGAAACTGCTTATAAAGTCCTGACTAGGGATGAGCTTTGAGTTTGAGTTGAACTCATGTTCGACTCGAACATTGGCTGTTCGCAAGTTCGCCGAACAGCGAACAATTTGGGGTGTTCGCGGCAAATTCGAATGCCGCGGAACACCCTTTAAAAGTCTATGGGAGAAATCAAAAGTGCAAATTTTAAAGGCTAATATGCAAGTTATTGTCATAAAAAGTGTTTGGGGACCTGGGTCCTGCCCCAGGGGACATGGATCAATGCAAAAAAAAGTTTTAAAAACGGCAGTTTTTTCAGGAGCAGTGATTTTAATAATGCTTAAAGTCAAACAATAAAAGTGTAATATCCCTTTAAATTTCGTACCTGGGGGGTGTCTATAGTATGCCTGTAAAGGGGCGCATGTTTCCTGTGTTTAGAACAGTCTGACAGCAAAATGACATTTTGAAGGAAAAAACTCATTTAAAACTACCCGCGGCTATTGCATTGCCGACAATACACATAGAAGTTCATTGATAAAAACGGCATGGGAATTCCCCACAGGGCAACCCCGAACCAAAATTTAAAAAAAAAATGACGTGGGAGTCCCCCTAAATTCCATACCAGGCCCTTCAGGTCTGGTATGGATATTAAGGGGAACCCCGGCCAAAATTAAAAAAAAAAAAAGACGTGGGGTTCCCCCTGAATTCCAAGAAGAAGAGAAGAAAAGAAGAAGAGAAGAGCGGGAGCCTCCCCCCTATGCCATGGGTGCGGAGCGGCCCGAGGAGAAGAAGATAGAAGACGCTGCGGAGGAGATGCTGGACGAGAACGCCGGAGGAAGAACCAGAAGAGCCAGAAGAACCAGAAGATGAAGGAAGATAGAAGAAAGAAGAAGCATTTAAATAAAGGAATTGTCAAAAACTGTCTCTTGTCATTTTTAACATTTTTGACAGTTTTTTAGTGAAATGGTAGGGGTAAGTACCCCCTTACCATCTCACACAGGGGGGGGGCGGGATCTGGGGGTCCCCTTGTTAAAGGGGGCTTCCAGATTCTGATAAGCCCCCCGCCTGCAGACCCCCACAACCACCGGCCAGGGTTGTGGGGATGAGGCCCTTGTCCTCATCAACATGGGGACAAGGTGTTTTGGGGGGCTACCCCAAAGCACCCTCCCAATGTTGAGGGCATGTGGCCTGGTATGGTTCAGGAGGGGGGGGCGCACTCTCGTCCCCCCTCTTTTCCTACGGCCTGCCAGGTTGCTTGCTCGGATAAGGGTCTGGTATGGATTTTTGGGGGGACCCCACGCCGTTTTTGTTTTTTTTGGCGCGGGGTTCCCCTCTCAAATCCATACCAGACCTGAAGGGCCTGGTATGGAATTTAGGGGGACTCCCATGTCATTTTTTTTTTTTAATTTTGGTTCGGGGTTCCCCTTTGGGGAATTCCCATGCCGTTTTTATCAATGAACTTCTATGTGTATTGTCGGCAATGCAATAGCCGCGGGTAGTTTTAAATGAGTTTTTTCCTTCAAAATGTCATTTTGCTGTCAGACTGTTCTAAACACAGGAAACATGCGCCCCTTTACAGGCATACTATAGAACACCCCCCAGGGATATTAAAGGGATATTACACTTTTATTGTTTGACTTTAAGCATTATTAAAATCACTGCTCCTGAAAAAATGGCCGTTTTTAAAACTTTTTTTTTCATTAATCCATGTCCCCTGGGGCAGGACCCAGGTCCCCAAACACTTTTTATGACAATAACTTGCATATTAGCCTTTAAAATTAGCACTTTTGATTATTCATGTTCGTGTCCCATAGACTTTAACGGTGTTCGCGTGTTCAAACAAACTTTTTTCCTGTTCGCATGTTCTGGTGCGAACCGAACAGGGGGGTGTTCGGCTCATCCCTAGTCCTGACCCACTGGTATGCTACTCCAGAGAAAATAAAAAAATGGTATCCCCAGACATCTAATCTTTGTTGGAGATGTAACAAAGAAAAAGGCACGTTGTTTCACATTTGGTGGCAATGTGACATGATAGTTCCATTTTGGTCCAAGGTCATAAACATCATTTATCAAATTACGGAGACCAAACTTAAACTTGATGCTGCCTGCTATCTGTTACATGTGACGAACCTCTCCTTTAAAAGATATAAAACCTCTCTATGCAGACATTTAATAAATGTGGCCAATGCACTTTTTCCGCTGTACATGAAATCGACATGTATCCCCACACTTAAAGAGTGGTTACATAAATATTCATCTATTTGTGAGATGGAAGATACAGCAGCACAATCCTCCGAAATCATTGAACGCTATCACAAAACTTGGTCTCCCTGGTTTGTTTTTAGACAATTTAGAGCTTATGAAGACCTATTAACATAAGTAAGATATTAGAATTCGATGAACGATTACTGACCTTGTAGGTTACCCACTGTCTTTATGTGATAACCATACAGATCATCGGGACCTATATGTAAAATCGTGCTCTATCTGTCTATAATATGTTTTGACATTAAATATTAACTTAGAATAATTGACTATTTCAGTAATGCAATTCTAACCTTCCCTTTCTCCGATAACCTCTTTTACTTCTTTTCTAGCTTTTCTCTTTCTATTCTGATCCCCTCTCTCCTACTTTTTTTCAACTAAAGAATGAATGATATGCTTCATAGTATAAAAATTGGAACATACTCTCAGTCTGTAAACTACTGCAATGACTATAGTCTGGTTATGGGGTAGTAGCATTAGCACCTACAGACTAGA
The DNA here is from genome assembly GCA_037952835.1 of Lithobates septentrionalis. NCBI lineage: Eukaryota > Metazoa > Chordata > Amphibia > Anura > Ranidae > Lithobates > Lithobates septentrionalis. The sequence goes on along the minus strand of JBBDGP010002744.1, from coordinate 235,230 downwards.
AAGACAACGTAGTTTTGTGTACTCACGCATTTACATTTATCTGTTGTCTAATTGTACGTTTTCATACACCATTTATCTAAGCTTATATATATGTTATTGGACTTTTCATTCTCTTTTGTTTGTATACAATTTATTCTTCAATAAACTTGAATGTAAAAAAAAAATATATATATATCTGCATACGTACTTATTTTTAATCTGGTCCAGTTTGATCAAGTGATCCAGCAGCTCTGGCTTCCCTGTGTCATTGAGCATCTGCTGCGGGGGATAGGAGGGAGCACTGAGAATGGCTAGGCCATGGGAGCCAATGGGTGATGTCACATCTCCAGGAATTCACACAGCCATTGTTAAATGTTCCCTTACACAAGGGAGCCAAAGCTGCAGAATAATGTGACTGGAAAAGCTTAAAAAAGGTAAGCACATGCTTTTATACAGGGTATGCAGGATAGGTTGGAGGATGGGTAAGGGAATGTTTTAAAGAATAGTAAGACTTTACCACCACTTTAAGTTCTGAGGAGATTCATGTACAGCTAGGCATACTAGCTCTAAAGAAAAAATGTGGCTGCTATAGGTGAAACTGCATAGCCTCACTATTTTCACAGAAAATGACACAAACAATTTATGCTGAAGATTACATATTTTAACATATTCGGATGAAGATGAAAAGGTAAGTCCCGTATCAAATGACTGCCTTTGAGCAATTCTGCCAACAATGCCCGGGTGCTCGCGGCACCATTTCCATGATTTTCTCCTTATTAACTGCTGGCAACACTTCCACTACCCTTTCCTATGTGCTTAAATGGGAACGCGACCTATCCCCCATAGATCTAGCAGATTGGAGTAAAGCCTGGTCCAGCATAGCAAAATGCTCCTTTAACACTGCTACGTTGGAGGCGGCCTATAAGGTCCTCCTGCGCTGGTACTGGGTTCCAGCCCGCATCGCCAAATCAAACCCATCTTGCAATGATAGATGCTTCCGAGGTTGTGGTCAAAGAGGAGATGAACTGCACACATGGTGGTCTTGCCCTCGTCTTGTAGGCTTCTGGTCAAGGGTCTTTGGTCTACTTTCCTCCCTATTTCATGTTCACTTCCGCAAAGACCCCAAATTTGCATTACTTCATTGCCCGCTCCCGGGCCTTTTCTCTCATCAACAGAAACTAGCTACATACTTATTTATCGCCGCCAAACGAACAATAGCGAGGGCTTGGAAAAAACCCTCTGTCTCATTCGCAGAGGTGAAGACTTCATTGACGACCCTCATGATTCACGAGAAAATGTCCAGCATCCTTCACGACTCCCATGCAAAATTTATTAAGGTATGGGCCCCGTGGTGGTCCTACACACTCCCCAACCTAAATCCAACTAGCCTAGGTTTGTAAATTCATTTTGAACTAACCTCCAGCCTGGGGGACCCCTTTCCCCCCTCCTCCCATTTCCTCTCTTCCTGGGCCCCTCGCCCGACGTTCTACCCTACACTTACCCCCCCCCCCCCCCCCGTAATGGTATATGCGTTCTTCCCTTCTTCTCTTTTCCCCCTTTTTCCCCCCTTCTCTTTTTTCTTTTTTTCTCTCCTCGTGTTTGTCTGTCACCCTCTTCCCTGTTTTGCGGACAACTCTGCTCACCCTTGTCTGCCTCAGCCCCTGGGCCCCATGGCCTGGACATAGCGCACTGACCTCCGGCCCTGACTGGTAGGTCAATGTCAGTTGATATAATACACTCTTAAAATATGTTTCATTATGTACTTTTATGTAAACCTCTTCCTTATGTTTTTGTACATATCCCCTGCGTGGGAATTCGTTATCTGGGGTTTTTCCCTTCTTTTTTTTTTTCAATAAAAACATTGTACCAGAAGATGAAAAGGTAAGGAACAGGATAGGGAATGGAAACTAGGTAAGAAATTGTATCCTCAGTGAAGTGAGGGGAGCTTGCTATAGAGGAAACTAGAGGATTGTGTTTGATCTAACAACCTGAGTTGTATAATCAAGGAATTGTGCAGGTTTCAGTCAGATAAGTGTCAATCAAGACTGGCTAAACATATACTAACATACTGTAAAGCTTTCTTCCTTTAAAACATGATTACATGTCCAATGCTCCAAGTTGTGCTTTTCCTCTTCTCGTACCATTAGATTTTTTACATGTAAAAAAGTAAAAAGAAATACAGTAGAACTACACCATGTTAATTGACTGTTTCCCAAACATCAAGGTAAAGGGTATAAGAGTGAAACATTTTAATGCTATTATTGTTTAATGATTTGTATTATTTACTGAGTTTGCAGTAGAAACAAATAAATATTTAGCATTTTTTTTTAAACATTTTAAAATTTGTTGGCAGTGGATTTATATGGCCATACAGAGTACAATACAATTGTTGCTGTGGCGCCTGGGATACACCACTTTAGCATATTTTTGCCCATTGAGATGCATTACAGAAAATGCTGTTCATGGCTTTATTTATCTAACTATGTAAGGCACTTGATTAATTGGCTTTCATGCCTGGGAAAATATATTATTTACATTGTGACTGAACTCCGATTATAGCAAAAGAATAGGATTAATCATAAGGTTAGAGATTAAGATCTGCATTGCAGTTGTTCAGCACGCTTCCTGGAACACAAAATGCTGCTTGCCAGTGCAACATTTATTTTATTGTAAAATTCTTTAAAACGTTATATTCTTCTAAAAATCTTTTCCTCTAAACCTGAGTATCTCTCCTGTAATTGTTAGTGCAGTTCATAGCTAAGCATGATTTATTGCCGAGATTCCAAAGGGATTTGTTATACATTGATTCCTGTGCTGATTCAGCAAAACTGATTTCTTTTAATAGACTAAAATTCTGTGCTCTATATCAAAACTGAAAGCCACTGCAGAATGAAAAAAGGAAAAAAAAAACAGTTGTTTTCATTTTTTTCATATCTAAAGTGTTATTATATTTTGTTTTAACCTGCAACATTAAAAAGGAACTTACAGTATTATTCAATAAAGAATACACATTCCTAAAGTGGTAGTAAAGGCTAATGCTGGAAGATATATTACGTAAATCATGGGGTTGACTTAGCACATACTGGGAGTCATGAAGATAATATACCAGGAGGTCACCAACACAAATAAATAGCAAAAAGTAATATGAAGAGAAACAAAGCGGGTGTTTTAAGGGTGGCCTGCTGGTATTTACATGATTGTCCAATTACACAAAAAAAATCCCTATATATAAAAAATACATAACTTTTATTGTAGAGCAATTCAAAAATCTTAAAAATATATAATTGGATCCACATAAGAAACCATACAGAAAAAGGAAGAATTACTGTCCAATTAGTGTCCATTTAAATTAAACTAAAATTAAAATATATAAAATATATATAGCATAATATATAAAAATATACTTACAAAAATAATCAAAGAAACAAAAGGAGAAAGTTCAGTTCATCTCAGGTTGTGGGGAGGCAAGAACAAAGACCAAAAATGGAGGGAGCCTGTCCATCTTAGCAACTCTATATAAATTAAAAAACAAAAATGATGAAGCATGAAAAGCTTCAAATGTTTAAATATACCCAAACCACAGGCTATATTGGTTCCAAATAAGGTACAGATATATGTGAATATATCCAAAGTGCTATGTATTGGTTAAATGCTTTTGGGTCCCCTAAAGTAGAGCTGATGACTGTGTGTGAAAAGGGCTCATGGATATTAGCCACAGTATAAATTGCTACACACTCAGTTCCCTCCAAGTCAAAAAGTCAGATCAGCCAAGCTCTAAGATGAAGAAAAATTAAACCAAAAGTAAAAAAGCCCTAGGAGCCACTGCCTAAACTTCCAACAGCTGTAAATATATTGCAAAATTCTTACCTCACTATTTTCAAATACAGAGATTGTCTCTTCATCTTTGGCTTTTTGGGGACACTTTTGAGACTAAACACACCCCCCTGCCCTTAAATAGTATCTGGGCCTCTCAAGGACCCACCCACCAAATCCTAAACAAGCAGGAATTCACCACAAATGCAGCAAACGCCCTATGCGGATGGGGGAGTCCCCTCCCAGTTGGCCAAAGAGACAGCTTGACTGATTGATACCAGCAAAACCCAAACATGGCCACTCTGGGAGGAGGATGCCAGCCCTGCACATGGCTGAAAGTGCCCTCCTCTTCCAAAGATGGCCGTCGCCCCAGATATGATGTCACAGACACATCCCCTGTAGCATACCATGTGATCACAAGATGGCACTGCAAACAGGTAGTAAAAATGGTGACACCACATTTAAAAAATAGACACAACAAGAAAAGGCAACTACAAAGCAATACAACAAGAGAGCTACAAGGCAAACAAAAACAATTCCTGCACACTTTGCACCTGACAGTGACAAAACCCGAGGCAAACAAAGTTAATAAAAAAATAAAAATAAAAAAAAAAGGCAAGGGGCTTACATTCTCAAAGGGTATTAATGACATATCTTAGTGCTGAAAATATTGGTCATATACTGGTATAACCTCTATTTAAAGATATCACTTCACACTGCATAAACATGAAGATGTGAACGTCATCATGTTTCTATCAGAAAAGGTGCAAAACTCAAGGAATCATTCAAGCAAGGAGGAACAATGACCCATAAACTATGTATCCACCTGGCTTCTGTCTGCAGAACCATGTGGCTGCGGGTGAATTCTGGCCAAGGCTCCGAACTGCAGGGAATCTAGGTTGTATGTGTGTTTTTTAGCAAAATGTCTACTTATTTGGCTTTCCAAGTTGGACACTCATGTCTGCCACATGATCTTTAATGCGTTGCCACAGTTTTTGAGGTGTCTTGCAAAAATTGCATTACATCCAAATGTTGTTAACATGTACACTATCCCTATGGTGTCACAGTAAAAAAAATGTTTAGGAACAATTTTGGTAGTTCCAATTGTAAACTTTACCCCTTGTTATAAAAATGAACTTACAGTACCTGTAGGCATAATCGCCACATCTAAATGTGCCTTTACGGTGTATACCACAAGAGTCCTGTCCCTTTTTTCTATCAAAGTGGCCTTTGCATGATTTTTCTAACCTCCTCACTCTGGATTTTTGTCAGAAACCATGAAATCAGGCCGAGACAGAAGTACAGTTAAATCACACTTGTTTAATAATTAAAAGTAAAAAGAACAAACATAGTCAAAACATAGCCATAGTTCAGTAACCGGAACAGATAATCAGCCAAGCCAGAAGTCAGGGATCAATGTAGTGGAACAGCAAGCAGGAGAAAGAAGGGATGTCAGAAAAGCAAGTCTTGAACAGGATCGTAGGAGACAGTTTCTGTGATGTTGACCAAGGCGAAGGCAGGGATCCTCTGGACTGAACGGCTTAAGTAGGCAGGACTGATTAGCAGGATATCATCAACAGCTGAGTCCCCAACCTGGTAGGAAGGCACAGGCAGGTGTCTGCAGTCAGCATGGAGTCTGTACCTATCACTAGAATGTCGCAAAGCCTCCTGAACTTGTGCTCAAGTGGAACAAAGACCATGGAGATGCTCCTCTAATGCAGGAATACTCTGCGGAACAAATGAGTCAGGCAACATGGAAGGTTGGAAACCATAATTCACCATAAATGGGGACAATCGGGAAGCAGAATTCAAGGCACTGTTGTGAGCAAACTATGCCCACGGTAATAGGTCTGATCAGTTGATATGGTGGTCAGAAATATAGCAACGTAGAAATTGCTCCAAGTACTGATTGGCTCATTCTGCCGCCCCATTAGACTGCGGGTGATACACAGAGGAGAAAGTAAGCTGAATTCCCAACTGTGCACAAAAGGCTCACCAGAACCGTGACACAAACTGACTACCCCTGTCTGTGACAATCACCTTGGGTAGCCCATGTAAGCGAAAGATCTCCTGAGTAAAAATGGAAGCTAGTTCCTTAGAAGTGGGCAACTTCTTAAGTAGAATACAATGACACATCTTTGAGAACCGGTCAACCACCATAAGAATAACTGTGTTGCCCTGGGAGTTGGGTAACTCCACAATGACATCCATAGACAGGTGGGTCCAGGGCCTCTCTCCATTGGGTATGGGTTGTAGGAGGCCCACTGGAAGGTGTTGTGGAGTCTTACTCTGAGCACACACGGTACAGGCAGCTACGAAGGCAGTTACATCAGCATGTAGACTAGGCCACCAGAATTGTTGGGAAATGGCCCAAAAGAGTTGATTCTTCCCAGGGTTGCCAGCAGCCTTTTGGAGAACGGTAAGTCTGGAGCACGGCAGTACGGAGACTCTCTGGGACAAAGCAGCGGTCACAAGGTTTCTCAGGAGGAGCATGGACCTGAGCAGCAAGAATTTTGTCACCCAAAGGAGAAGTGAGACCGTAGCCAGAATACGATCAGGAGGAATCACAGGAACTGGAACGGACTCCAACTTGGAAGTGGAGGAACATTGTAGTGACAAGGCGTCAGCCCTTACATTCTTAGTACTGGGTAAGAATGAGACAATGTAATTGAAACTCGACAAGAAAAGACCCCATTGTGCCCTTCTGGGAGAGAGGCGTTTAGCCTCAGACAAGAATTTGAGATCCTTATGGTCAGTAAGAATGAGAACCGGCACAGTGGTACCTTCGAGGAGATGTCTCCATTCTTTCAGGGCAAAAATGAGTGCCAACAGCTCTCTGTCACCAATCTCGTAATTGCACTCTGCAGGTGACAATTTCTTGGAAAAGTAGCCACAAGGATGCATAGCGCTCTCAGAGGTAGGACGTTGAGACAGAAGGGTGCCAACACCAGTCTCAGAAGCATCAACCTCAAGGATAAAAGGTAACATGGGATCAGGATGTGCCAACACAGGAGCAGAAACAAAGACAGCCTTGAGACTCTCAAAGGCCTTAATGGATTTCAGAGACCAACTCTGTGGGTTACCGTCCTTTCTCGTCATATCAGTCAGGGGCTTGACCAGAGATGAAAAGCTACGAATAAACTTCCGAAAATAGTTGGCAAAGCCCAGGAAATGCTGCAGAGGACATAAACCCATGGGTCGGGGCCACTGTAGAACTGCCGAAAGTTTCTCTGGGTCCATCGAAAAACTAGCAGTCGAAATGACATAACTCAGGAATTTAACCTGTTCATGATGGAACTTGCACTTCTCCAGTTTACAATAGAGATTGTTCTCTTTTAGTTTCTGAAGCACATGACAGGCAACTGTGTGGTGGCTCTCCAGGGACTTGGAAAATATGAGGATATCATCGAGATAAACCACCACACATAACTGCAACAAATCTCGGAGGACATAGTTAATGAATTCCTGGAAAACTGCTGGGGCATTACAAAGGCCAAAAGACATTACGAGGTACTCATAATGGCCTGTTCTGGTATTAAACACAGTTTTCCACTTGTTGCCCTCCTTAATCCTCATAAGATTGTATGCCCCTCTCAAAGCAAACTTTGTGAAAACCGTTGCTCCCTTGAGGCGGTAAAATAACTGTATAATCAATCGGATAGGCATTCTTAATCGTGAAACAATTGCGACCCCTATAATCAAAAGGTCTCAGTTCACGGCTCTTCTTCTTCACAAAGAAGAAACCAGCACCAGCAGGAGACAAGGATTTGCAGATGAAACCTCGAGAAAGTGCGTCTGCAACATACTCCTCCATGGCCTTATCCTCCAAGACCGACAAAGGGTAAACCCGGCCAATTGCGCAATCATACGGCCGGTGTGGAGGCAAACTACTGGCTTGACCTTTGTCAAAGACATCCCTAAAATCACGGTACTCCTGAGGCAGGAAGGAGAGTGAAGAGGTGAAAAAGGACCCTAGCTACCTTCTGGAATCCTTGAACAGGATTGTAGGAGAGAGTTTCTGTGATGTTGACCAAGGCGAAGGCAGAGATCCTCTGGACTGAATGGCTTAGGTAGGCAGGACTGACGAGCAGGATATCATCAACAGCTGAGTAACTGTGGAGAGATAGGAGCTGGCATTTAGCCGACAGCTGAGCGGCCAGCTCAGAGAAGGAAGGGCTGAGCCCAGTCCTGACATTATTAAACTGTAAACTTGGTCATGTCTTATTTTACATTTTTCTATCATTGCAATTTATAATATATATATTCTTTGTATTTTCTCCCCTTGAAATGATAATAATTCCTGTGGGCTCTCTTTTGCTTTGCGGTATGCTTGTTTAAGTACTTTTTTAGAACAGAGAAATCTGTCTCTCAGGAGCTGGGCTTGTATTTCAAAGTCTTCAGAGTTAGAGCAATTTCAACGTAAACACATATACTGTCCAATTGGAATGCCTCTAATTACATGTTTAGTCTGAGCGCTATTGTCATGAAGATAATAATTACAAGCCACTGGCTTTCTGAAGAGGTTAGTGGAAATAGTTTCATCATGATCTTTATTGATAGTTAAATCCAGAAAAGGAAGCACATTCTCATCCAAATTGAGCCTGAACTTTCAGTTCCTCTCATTATTGTTGAGAAGATTCACAAATTCTAAAAGTAGATCCCGAGATCCAGTCCAAAAAAATCAGTATATTGTCTATATGCTGCGGCCAAATAGACACATGGTGGAGGTATCCAGACAAATCATCACTCCCACCCCCCCAGGTACAGGTTGGCATAGGAGGGGGCACATGTGGTCCCCATTGCCACACCCTGAACCTGGAGGTAGTAGGAGCGGTCAAACATAAAATTATTCGGAGTCAATATAAATTCCAGAACATCCACAATGAAAGCATTGTATGCATAGTAGTGCAATTGGGCATACAATGGTTATGGGGGTCTGGGTACTGCCCTGAGGGACATGTATTAATGAAAAAAGTTTGTAAAAAGACATCATTTTTTAAATGAGCAGTAATTTACTGATGCTTATAGTGAAACAATCAAAAGGGGAAATAACAATAAAAATGAAAAATTCCTTTAAATATAGTGCCTGGAATGTGGCACATCTGCTGTAGCAATAATGACATTTATAAAGCCAAAAAAATGAAATTTTCCATTCAAGCTTTCTTTATTTTTATAAACAACGGCTTGGGGAGCCAGTCTGTATGATGAGGCCACAATTTAGTGCACTCAGAACAAGATTAGAGATTTTTTGGATAAATTCTGGTGTCTCTTTAGCAGGCTTTGGATAGAAGTAACAGATGTGGAAAAATTGGGCTTTGGGTGTTGGTGGTGCCTTCACACCATAACCCTATTGAGGCACTCTTGATGAAAGCAAAAATTGGCAATGACAGAAAAATGTAAAATAATGCATTTTCACTAGGGGGGGGGATCCTAGGATGGAAAGGGACCTGGGGGTCCAAGTAGATGCCAGGCTCAGCAATGGCATGCAATGCCAAGCTGTTGCAAGCAAAGCAAACAGAATATCGGCATGTATTAAACAGGGGATTAACTCTAGAAATAAAACAATAATTCTTCCACTCTACAAGACTCTGATCCAGCCACACCTGGAGTATGCTGTCCAGTTCTGGGCACAAGTCCTCAGGAAGGATGTGCTGGAACTGGAGGGAGTCCAGAGAAGGGCAACAAAACTAATAAAGGGACTGGAGGACATTAGTTATGAGGAAAGGTTATGAGCACTGAACTTATTCTCTCTGGAGAAGAGATGCATGAGAGGGGATATGACTTCAATGTACAAATATCGTACTGGTGACCCCACAATAGGGTTCCGCGAAAGAGAATTTAATAAGACACATGGCCATTCACTAAAGTTAGAAGAAAATCAGTTTAACCTTAAACTGCGTAGAGGGTTCTTTACTGTAATGCCCCGTACACACGGTCGGATTTTCCGATGAAAAATGTCCGATCAGAGCGTGTTGTCGGACATTCCGACAGTGTGTGGGCTCCATCGGACATTTTCCATCGGATTTTCCGACACACAAAGTTTGAGAGCAGGCTATAAAATTTTCCGACAACAAAATCCGATCGCGTCAATTCCGACCATGTGTGGCCAGTTCCGACACACAAGGCGCCACGCATGCTCAGAATAAATTCCGAGACGGAACAGCTCGGTCTGGTAAAATTAGCATTCGGAATGGATACAGCACTTTCGTCACGCTGCAATGTAAAAAATGGTTTAATACAGCGCACTCTCTTCTTCTTTATAATGTGAGAAGAATTAAGTAGTTTTGCTGCTTATATTCACACAGACTTCTCACAAACTTCTTTCTTTATTATTTATCGGGATTCCCTCAATATATTTTGATTTGTCACATGTGACAAAATTATTTTTGGGTTGTTTTCTTTTGTTTTTTTTGTCTTTTAAAGGCTGTTTTTTTTTCAGTTTGTATTTTTTTTCAAGGCTGATCTTTGTTTTATTTTTTGGTTAGTTTTACTCCCTGATATTTTTGTGTGTGTTTTGTGTGTCAAGTTACCACAACACCATTGATATCTTATATTATTTAATCTCAAGAAGATTGCTTGGTGTTGGTGTGCCTTGTTAATATGACATTGTATTTTTGAAATGTACCTAAATCCTCACAAACAAAATGTCCTTTTTTAAGGAAAACATACATAGGCAAGTATAATTGAAACAAAAAATCTTTTATTAAGGGCTCAGAACCAAACAAAGAGGGAGGCAACGCTGGAGAAACAGCTGAAATTAGCGAAGCCTTGGACCCCCAGGGCAGACATCAATTCTTTACCAGCAAAATTGGTGGCCTGAGGAGTCCATATCTAAGGGAGTGCAGTCTGGTCCAGAAGTCCCAGAGATCCGGAAAGCAGAAGATGACATCTGTGTCCCCAGGCTGTGGTACTACAAGAGGCTGCATCTTTTGCCAGACCAGACTGGACCCAGGGTCATCACTTTCTGGTCTTCTTTCCACGGTTCCTTCCTGGCTGTGGCTCTGGTGTTGGAGATGTGGCAGGAGGAGGAGTAGGACCTGGAGGAGGAGGAGGAGGAGTAGTATTAGGACCTGGAGGAGGAGGAGTAATAGGACCTGGAGGAGGAGGAGGACCATGTGTGAGGTCACAAATGTGGGTAGCAGATGTTATTTGGCCCCTCAACCCCTTATTGAGAGCTTCCAAAATTAAGGACTCACACAGGAGTCGTTGGCCCTCCTCCATCTGCAGCATTTTGCAGGCAGTTATGCAAGCAAAGCCCTCCTCCACAGTGTGGGGGGTTCTCAGGGCCTCAGTAGCCTTCCAAAAGAGGCCTATGGCAGCCTCCTCCAGGGTACTCCTCTTCCTGCCACTTTGTCTTTGCAGGTGGAGGGGAGGGACCTGCATATCAGGCAGCCTGCTTGGCCCGGCCACCTCCTGGCTGAGACCTCCCTGTTTATGAAAAAGGGACATGGTTTTAGTTTTTGCATCATCAATCACAATCATAAATTAGTACTCCAAACTAACATCTAGTTAACATCATTGATTGGACAAGCAGAAATATTTAGAAGAATGCTATACCTGGCTCAAGCTGGGCTCCTCCACATGTTACTGCCTGGAAGGCCCAGGTTGGGCGTCAGAAGCCTCAGCTGGGGGGGAAGGAGGCGTGGAAGGAAGAGTGGAGAGTGCTGGCCTGGGTTTAGTCTGACCTGCCAGAAAATGCAGCCTGTCATAGTACCACAGTCTGGGGACATAGATGTCATCTGCAGCTCCGGATCTCTGGGAATCCTGGACCTTCTTGGGCTCCCTTAGATAAGTGCTCCTCAGGCCACCAATTAGGATCTTCAAATAGGTGATGTCTGCCGTGGGGATCACTGTCTTCACAAATTCCAGCAATTGATCCAGTGCTGCCTTCCTCTTTGTTTGGTTCTTTTTTTCTCTTAATTTACTTTAAAGTATTTTATTGGTTTTTGAGAAAAAAATAAAATATATTCACAAGCTGTAGTTACATATCATAAATGTTAACATGCCAAAATAGACATAACCATGGTATGTTGTAGCTTGGTGACATCTTATCAACTTGAAATACATCAAACTTTAGGTGAAATTGGTGAAACCTCGGGTCTGGTCTTAACTCGTCCGTGTCTAAACCTGCCTTTGTGATGTTGCTTAGAGTCATTATCCCGTTCCTCCGCCAGCACCCCTGCATGGGTTCACACTGTGCCGGAGAGAGGAACGGGAACCATCCTCTATAGATTTAGTGACTTAGCAATGGAAAAACTTAGTGAGTATATGAACCAATTAAACCTTGGTAGAAACAATAGCATGCTATTACAAAAACATTTCAACCTTATACTGACTATCCCTCTGGCGGAGGCATTGTTTAGTCAAGAAACATAAATATATTTGCTAATCTGTGTGTTTTAAACGTAGGGACTTTCTACTTAGTAAAGTTTTCTACTATTGAGCCTTCCCGTGAAGATCAACTTAGGGGGTAAATCCCCATCATAACCAGCCAGAGGTGATGGAAAGATGGATTGAGGAGAAGGAGAAGAAAGAGGAGAGAAGAGGAGAGAGGTGAAGTATTACTGTTTTGTCTAGATAATGTAGGAGTGTAGCTGTCTGCCGGGCCAACCCACTTCTATTGGAGTGCTATTTCTAAGAATTTGGGTGTTCCCCCAGACCAATATATTTGGACCATGGTTCCCAAGTCTTCTCATATTGAGCTGAGGTGTCTAGGATCGAGCTTACTAATTTTTCCTGTGTCATTATCCATGACACTTTCCGTTTAGCTGCTAGTATAGAAATTGATGTCGTCTTCCATGCTTTAGCTAGGGTAATTTTGGCTCCCAGCAGAATGAAAAATACTAATTTTTGTGAAGATTTTGAGATCCCCGGTATGGGGTGATTTAGAAGAGCAAATAGAGGAGACTTGGGAACGGTCTTACCTGTCACTTTGGAAATGGTGTAAAATATTTTTTTCCAATAGTTCCTGATTTTCGGGCATTCCCACCATATATGTATCATGGAGCCTTTCATGTGACATCCGCGAAAGCATAGGGGGGAGACTGAGGGATGCATCAAGGAAAGCCGGGATGGGGTTAAGTACCATCTGGTGATTACCTTAAGGCTAGCTTCAATCAAGGAGATATTATAAATGCCCTTGAAGGATCGGAAGAAGGTTGTGTGCCAGTGGTCTAGGTCCCATGTGTCCTGTAAATCCCTCTCCCAGGCTTGCATAAACATTGCTTTCCCTTCTGTGGATGCAAGCGAAGAGTAGATTAAGGAGATGCCCCCCCTCTGCTCCATGAGACTCCCACACCATAATTCGTATTGGGTGAATTTGGGAGGTTCCGGTTTCTCGACCCAGGCTGATTTGAGAAAATGCGAAATTTGAAAGAATCGGAACCGCTCCGAGTTGGGGAGATCCAGGTGTTTTATACAATGGTTAAGGGATATTGGTCCAGCTGCGGTAAAATAGTTCCCGATCCTATACATTCCCCTGTCCAGCCACCACTGGAAAGCTTTTATGTCCAAACCCGGTGGGAAGGCGGGATTACGGAAAAGGTGGGATAGGGGTTTGCTTTGCGATACTAGGGAGGGGTTCTTTCTAAGAGTGTCCCATAACGACAGAGAGTGTGATAAGGCGGGAGACAAGACTGAAGGTCTATCCTTTGGTGAGCACCATAGGAGGAAGTCAAGTGTATATGTTGGCACCGCCTGTCTCTCCATTTCCACCCAGTCAGGTTTGGCTGTCTTGGTATAAACCATCGATAGCTGTGCTAGTCTGGCCGCCTGGTAATACCAAAAAAGAATTGGGAGTCCCAAACCACCTCTATTTCTTAGATCGAATAGGGAGCGTCTCGGGAGACGTTACCCCCTCGGTCCCCAAATAAATTTTATTATCTTGTTTTGGAGTGCTAAAAGGTGATCCTTCCGTATTGCAATCGGAAGTGCTCTGAAAATATATAGTAGTCGTGGTAGCAGAGTCATTTTTACAGAGTTTATTTTACCTAACCAGGAGATGTGATGCGGTGTCCATTGTTTGAGGTCGCTTTCTAATTTTTTATATATGGGAGGGTAGTTTGCCTGGTATGGCTGTTCAAATTTAGGAGTGAGGTTGACTCCTAGGTATCTTATGTTAGACTCACTCCATGAAAAGCGGAACGTTTCTTGCAGTCGCGATACTAGAGCCGACGGGAGGGAAACATTTAGAGCTTGGGACTTGGAATAGTTAACACATAACCCCGAGACCTGAGCAAAGTCTTCTAGGAGCTTACAAAGTACCGGTAGGGAGATTAATGGTGACGTAAGGTAAAGAATGAGGTCGTCAGCGAACAGACCACATTTATGTATAACAGAGCCACATCGCACCCCCGCTATGTCCGGATTAGTGCATATAGCTATTGCTAGTGATTCAATCGCTATCGCAAAAATCAAAGGCGATAGCGGGCAGCCCTGGCGCGTCCCCCTTGCTATTTTAATAGGTTCAGAGAGTTGTCCCTGCAGTTTGATTCTCGCTTCAGGGCAGGAGTATAGGGAGTGAAGTAACCCAGAAAACCGAGGGCCGAAGCCCCATTTTTGTAGAATTGAAAATAGGTAGGACCAAGAGACCGAGTCGAACGCTTTTTGTAGATCTAGAGACAGTAACATTCCCTGTTGGGCTCCGCCACCATCCCAGCCCGATTGCAGGATAGAGACCACATCCACCTTTCGTCTGATTTGGTCAGGACCTTGCCTTCCAGGGATGAACCCCACTTGGTCCTTATGAATGTAGGATCCTATGAAGGAGGCCAGACGGTCTGCCATAATTTTAGTCATTATTTTCAGATCGTTATTGATCAGGGATATGGGTCTATAATTGGAAACTTCACCCTGGTCTTTGTCAGGCTTTGGAATCACGGTTATGAAGGCAGCGTTCAGCTGCGGGTCCAGAGGCTCCCCCTTGGTTTTGAAGTTAATAAATCTAGCAAGATAGGGCGCTATGGTATTTGCATAAGTCTTATAGTATGGTACGGAGAAGCCGTCTGGACCCGGAGCCGAACCTCTTTTTAGGTTTTTGATCACTGTTAGAACTTCAGCGGTGGTAACTGGGGCTTCGAGTCTGTCTCTGTGTTCCTCCGATAGGGTAGGAATCGGGAGATTGTCTAGGAAGTTAGACAGAGCTTGGGGATTATTTGTCTTATGTTCGCTATACAGATCTGCGTAAAAGCCATGGAAAGCTTTCATAACTTTCAAAGGGTTTGTGGTGTGGGGTTGGCCCGCTATTTTAATTTTAGGGAAGTTATAGGAGTGAGGGCGTGGTGTGAGACGGGCTGCCAAGAGAGACCCGGTCCTGTCCTTCTGGTAATAATACTTCGCGCCCAGCCATGAGAGACTTTTTTCAGCCTTTGCTGTGAGAGCTAAGTTTAGTTCTAGGCGCGCCGCATCCAGTCGGGAGGCGGGTATTGCAGCCGGGTCTCTCTTGTGCTCCGCACATAGTTTTCGGAAGTTCTTTTCTAGGTTGACTATGTCTATCCCATGTTCTTTTTTAATTTTGGCTGCTATTTGTATGAGTTTCCCTCTTATTGTGGCCTTATGAGCTGCCCATAAGGTTTCCGCGGATACATCTGCAGTGTCATTTTGATTAAAGTATTCAATAATTGCTTTTTCAATTTCTATTTTCCAGGCGGGGTCAGACAGGATATTTTCTTTTAATCTCCAAAGGTTATTTTTGTGGTTTGGGGTTTGGTTATTTAGCAGGACACTTAACAAGGAGTGGTCTGACCAGACCGTGTCTCTAATTTGTGATCTTTGGGCTGCCGGGATCAAGTTATTCGAGACTAGCAGATGGTCGATGCGGGCATAGGATTGGTGGGCATGGGAGAAATGAGTGTAGTCCTTTTTGGTGGGATTCAGCTCCCTCCAAATGTCCGTGAGTCCCTGTTTATGTAACATCTTAGCAATTCTCAAACTGGTTTTAGTTGGACGGATGTTTTGGGCATTGGGGGGTTTAGATCTATCTAAGCCCTGGTCAAAGGCTACATTGGAGTCTCCCCCAAAGATTATGGAGCCTTCAAGCATAGGTCCAAGCGTCTTAAACATAGAGCTAAAAAATTTTTGCTGTCCTGAGTTAGGGGCATAGTAAGAAACCAGGGAGTATAGTCTACCCTCTACGAATCCCTTAACCAGGATAAACCTACCTACTGGGTCACGTAGTATTTTCTGTAGTGTGAATCTGCAATTTTTAGAGATAAGGATAGCAACCCCTCTGGTCTTATCCTCCGCGTTAGCTAAATAGAATAATGGGAACTGAGCGTGAATAAAATTAGGTTTGTACCGGATCGGGAAGTGGGTTTCTTGGAGAAATAAGAGGTCAATCTTGCGGACTTTCATAAAGTCCAAAACTTTCCTACGTTTAGAGGGTGAATTCAGCCCTTGGGCGTTATGTGTGGCCACCCTCAATAGGGAGGTTGAGTTGTCATTGACAGCCATGGAGCAGAAGTAGAGGTCTAGCCCCCCAACCCTCAACGCTTACCTGGTCCAGTTGGAGAAAGGGCACCGAAGGAGGAGTCTCTAAAACGTCCCTGCACGTCTTATTGGGAGAGTGGGTGTGTCCCAGCAGACAGCCAACTACAACAGTAAAAATTGTTAGTGAGGAGAGTAGAAAAGAGCGAAGAGAAGGGGTAGAGGGAGAGAAAATCAAGTCATCGTGAAACTTGGGTGAGCAGTGATGGCAATGGAGCACATCACCCCTCACAGTAGTGGATGTGTCTGAGCCCTGCGAGCAGGGAGGACACATAACCCAGGAGACCGGCATCGCCTGGTCCTTGGGATTAGTGGAGGTGCAGCTCAGCTGCCGCGACCTCGGCGCACTTTGAAAAGATTAAGCTCAACAAAGAAAAACACAACTGATCGGATCAGATCCGAACTTGGGGACCGAAAGGGACCCCGCAAACCCCTTGTCCCACCTCCTTCCCCTCCCACCCGGGAAACGGGTCCGGGTGGGATAGGAAGACTGCCTAGGGTGCATCCCAGGCAAAATAAAACTCTTTCCCACAACTAGAGTACTGTAAAAGGGAATACCATTGGATAGAACTGTGTTACACTATGCCTTGTAAGTCTGGATCAAATAGTAGTGTATAGGACAAGATCTGCATAGTATGTTAGTATAGGAGATCTATCTGAGGATCTTGTCGGTTCACCTTGGAATACAAAGACCCAAACCGAGCCCTAAAAGGGAATCCTCGTGGGACTGCACTGTGTCTGGGAGTAGTGCGTATGTTGTTCCTTCTAATAGAAGGTCAAGATAGTCAGGCCTGGTGCTCCCCCCCTCCCCTCCCCCCACCCCCCAAATAGCATTAATAAAGCCGAACATTTAGCGCTGGGAAACTTAATGACCCTACTCCCTTCCTCTGTATATTAGGGGAGGGCAACCACCGGAGCTGTCACCCTAGCCCTCATTCATAGCTCCGCCTGCATTCCGGGTAAAAGAGATCTCAGATAAAATTTAAAAAGGAAAAAGCAAAAAAAAAAAAAATAAAAAATAAAAGGTTTTTCTTTCCCTTTTTTCCCCTTTTTCTCTTCTTAAAAGTCTAGGGAAGGTCCACAGAGTTCGTGAAGGTGTACAAAGGGGAGAAGCAAAAAAAAAAAAAAAAAAAAGAGGCATGGGACAGTCATTCAACCGTCTTCTTAAATCGCGGACTCATGGAGGCCTGGCTTCCTTGGAGCGTTTATATTTAGGTTTTTCCCATAGGGGCTGCAAAGGACTTGCTGGAGATGGGCGTTTGTAGGACCCCACCGATGAATTGTTGAAGTCCATAGCTGACTCTTGAGAGATGAGACGGAGGTCTAGCAGAATCCGTTCTCCTTCTGGGAGGCT
The DNA here is from genome assembly GCA_037952835.1 of Lithobates septentrionalis. NCBI lineage: Eukaryota > Metazoa > Chordata > Amphibia > Anura > Ranidae > Lithobates > Lithobates septentrionalis. The sequence continues at coordinate 217,601 of JBBDGP010002744.1, read as the reverse complement.
TCGGAAAGAGTGGGTTTTACCTTTGTGGTCAAACTTGAGCGCAAACGGAAAGGCCCATTTGTATTTGATTTCCTGTTGCATCAACACGGTTAAAAGGGGCTTCAAGGCCCTCCTTTTTTGTATTGTGTTGGGTGAGATATCTGCGAAGACCTGTATGGTATGACCTCTGCACGTGAGGGGCTGTTGGTATCTGCACTTTCTCATCACCTCTTCTTTAACCGAGAAGTAATGTGGTTTGACCACGATATCTCTGGGGAGGCCGTCTTTCCTCGGGGGTCCCAGTGTCCTGTGAGCGCGGTCAATTTCCAGCTTATGTGGAGGAATATCTGGGAGAAGTTGTTTAATGAAGTCTTGAACCACCATCGTGGAGTCGGTTATAGATTCTGGAAGTCCTCTCAGTCTAAAGTTTTCCCTTCTGGATCTGTTTTCAAGGTCATCAATGCGTGAGAGAGCAGTGTCCAGTTGATCTTGTAGAATCTGTATGTGGTTAGAGTTCTGTCTTGTTTTAGATATGGTCTGGTCTAGTTTATCTTCGATAGCTTCCATTCTGGAGCCTAGGGCCTGGAAGTCCTCCCTAATATCGCCCGTTATTTTGGCTGCTGTTTGGGCCAGACCTTTATCTAGCAGGGCTGATATCTGGGCGAAAAGATCAGGGGCTGTAAGGATTGTGTGGGCTGTGGTGAGCGCCATCTCAGGCCCTGTGGTAATGTGAGGGGAGGGATGCTGCTGTGGGGGCGTCAAGGGCTGTTCTGTGAGGTGTTCTGAGAGGGCCGTGAGCTGTGTTATCAGTGGTGGGGTACTCACTGGGGTCCCAGGGGGTAGAGAGCGGGTCACAGCCGCGTAGGAGAGTTTGTTTCCTGAGCTCTCTGCTGCTATCTGAGTATCCTGCTGCGTGGCGCCCGCCATCTTGGATTCGGCCCGCTCGGCCGACGCTCTGAATAGCGGTTCCAGGTCCCTCCTGGACGAACCGCCTGGCATAGGATCGTTCCCCTGCACTTCCCCTCGGCCTGTAGGTGGAAATAATGGTCCCCGGGGTCCCGGTTCCCCCGCTATGTGCGCCGGGTGGTCAGGGCAGAGCGGAGCTCCGGGCTTACGTCGCCATCTTGGAGGAGTCCGCGCATGCGCCCCCTCTTTGTTTGGTTCTTATATTCAGGGTGGTTTATCTCCCACAGACAGGGCAGCTCCCTGAACATATCAATGAAGATTGCCATAAAGTCGTTATCTTTCAAGATATCCATTTTCACTGCAAGACACAACACAAGACAAACCCTAATGTCAGGCAAAACTCTCCTAATCTTGTTACAATATAGGCCTCAATATAGAAGCAGTATAGGCCCAAGTTTGGCTCTTACCTTCGTTATCACGATTGGCGCCTCAGATACTCCTTCCTCCGCTCACAGATCGTACGTTCTACGCACGCGTGTTGCGCTTTATACACACTGTGCATGCGTGTAACTCCGCCCACCCCTGACGTTCTTTCTAGTCTAATTCCCGCCCCTTTTCGTTCGGCGCAGTGGGGGAAGAGCACATGGTGGAGACACAGCAGGTGCGTGCTAATTATAGCAACGAGGAGGAGGGGGAGGAAAGCCCAGAGCCGGAAACGTCTGGATCCAGAAGGAGACGATTTAAGGCATCAAATATGTCCTTTGGGGAGATATTGGAGATGGTGGACATCCTGAAGAGGGCCGACTATGATGGAAAGTATGGACCTTACCCCAACCCCAATGTCAGAAAGGCCAAGATCATGGCGAAAGTGGTCAAAAGTCTGCACCGGAATTTCGGGGTACGACGATCGAAAGATCAGCTCAGGAAACGGTGGTCGGACCTGAAATTAAGAGAGCACGAGCAGTAGGGATGAGCTTCGTGTTCGAGTCGAACCCATGTTCGACTCGAACATCGGCTGTTCGACCGTCCGTCGAATTGCGAACGTTATGGGCCGTTCGCGCCAAATTCGTGTGGCGCGTCACGGCCCATAATTCACTGCGGCATCGCAGTGCATTGCTGGCTGATGATTGGCCAAGCATGCACTATGACCCGCATGCTTGGCCAATCACAGCGCCGTCAGTAGAGAGAGCTGTAATTGGCCAAAGCCAGGGTGGCTTTGGCCAATTATGGCTCAGGGGATTTAGTACACGCCCCACACTATATAAGGCCGCCTGCACGGCGGCCCTGTGTAGTGTGTTCCGGTGTGCTGATAGAGAGAGAGACAGACAGTGTCATTTGATTTGAGAGCTAGATTAGGCTAGATCTGTTCCTGCTCTTTACATTTAGTGCAGTGCGTCCTGCTCACAGTGTTCAGCTAGATCCGTTCCTGCTATTTACATTTAGTGCAGTGCGTCCTGCTCACAGTGTTCAGCTAGATCCGTTCCTGCTATTTACATTTAGTGCAGTGTGTCCTGCTCACAGTGTTCAGCTAGATCCGTTCCTGCTATTTACATTTAGTGCAGTCAGTGCGTCCTGCTCACAGTGTTCAGCTAGATCCGTTCCTGCTATTTACATTTAGTGCAGTCAGTGCGTCCTGCTCACAGTGTTCAGCTAGATCCGTTCCTGCTATTTACATTTAGTGCAGTGCGTCCTGCTCACAGTGTTCAGCTAGATCCGTTCCTGCTATTTACATTTAGTGCAGTGCGTCCTGCTCACAGTGTTCAGCTAGATCCGTTCCTGCTATTTACATTTAGTGCAGTGCGTCCTGCTGACAGTGTTCAGCTAGATCCGTTCCTGCTATTTACATTTAGTGCAGTGCGTCCTGCTCACAGTGTTCAGCTAGATCCGTTCCTGCTATTTACATTTAGTGCAGTCAGTGCGTCCTGCTCACAGTGTTCAGCTAGATCCGTTCCTGCTATTTACATTTAGTGCAGTGCGTCCTGCTCACAGTGTTCAGCTAGATCCGTTCCTGCTATTTACATTTAGTGCAGTGCGTCCTGCTCACAGTGTTCAGCTAGATCCGTTCCTGCTATTTACATTTAGTGCAGTGCGTCCTGCTCACAGTGTTCAGCTAGATCCGTTCCTGCTATTTACATTTAGTGCAGTGCGTCCTGCTCACAGTGTTCAGCTAGATCCGTTCCTGCTATTTACATTTAGTGCAGTCAGTGCGTCCTGCTCACAGTGTTCAGCTAGATCCGTTCCTGCTATTTACATTTAGTGCAGTGCGTCCTGCTCACAGTGTTCAGCTAGATCCGTTCCTGCTATTTACATTTAGTGCAGTGCGTCCTGCTCACAGTGTTCAGCTAGATCCGTTCCTGCTATTTACATTTAGTGCAGTCAGTGCGTCCTGCTCACAGTGTTCAGCTAGATCCGTTCCTGCTATTTACATTTAGTGCAGTGCGTCCTGCTCACAGTGTTCAGCTAGATCCGTTCCTGCTATTTACATTTAGTGCAGTGCGTCCTGCTCACAGTGTTCAGCTAGATCCGTTCCTGCTATTTACATTTAGTGCAGTGCGTCCTGCTCACAGTGTTCAGCTAGATCCGTTCCTGCTATTTACATTTAGTGCAGTCAGTGCGTCCTGCTCACAGTGTTCAGCTAGATCCGTTCCTGCTATTTACATTTAGTGCAGTGCGTCCTGCTCACAGTGTTCAGCTAGATCCGTTCCTGCTATTTACATTTAGTGCAGTGCGTCCTGCTCACAGTGTTCAGCTAGATCCGTTCCTGCTATTTACATTTAGTGCAGTCAGTGCGTCCTGCTCACAGTGTTCAGCTAGATCCGTTCCTGCTATTTACATTTAGTGCAGTGCGTCCTGCTCACAGTGTTCAGCTAGATCCGTTCCTGCTATTTACATTTAGTGCAGTGCGTCCTGCTCACAGTGTTCAGCTAGATCCGTTCCTGCTATTTACATTTAGTGCAGTGCGTCCTGCTCACAGTGTTCAGCTAGATCTGTTCCTGCTATTTACATTTAGTGCAGTGCGTCCTGCTCACAGTGTTCAGCTAGATCTGTTCCTGCTATTTACATTTAGTGCAGTCAGTGCGTCCTGCTCACAGTGTTCAGCTAGATCCGTTCCTGCTATTTACATTTAGTGCAGTGCGTCCTGCTCACAGTGTTCAGCTAGATCTGTTCCTGCTATTTACATTTAGTGCAGTGCGTCCTGCTCACAGTGTTCAGCTAGATCTGTTCCTGCTATTTACATTTAGTGCAGTGCGTCCTGCTCACAGTGTTCAGCTAGATCTGTTCCTGCTATTTACATTTAGTGCAGTCAGTGCGTCCTGCTCACAGTGTTCAGCTAGATCCGTTCCTGCTATTTACATTTAGTGCAGTGCGTCCTGCTCACAGTGTTCAGCTAGATCTGTTCCTGCTATTTACATTTAGTGCAGTGCGTCCTGCTCACAGTGTTCAGCTAGATCCGTTCCTGCTATTTACATTTAGTGCAGTCAGTGCGTCCTGCTCACAGTGTTCAGCTAGATCCGTTCCTGCTATTTACATTTAGTGCAGTGCGTCCTGCTCACAGTGTTCAGCTAGATCCGTTCCTGTTATCTTCCTACTGACAGGCAGGCTTGTCTGGTTACAGTATATAAAGCTACCTGAAGAAAATTACAGGTGTTCTATCCCAGCTTAGTGCAGCTACAGGCCATTAGTATGTCTGGAAGGCCAAGAAGGAGAGGCAGACAGTCACAAGCCAATAAGAGAGGGCAAGCAGGCTCTGTGTCTAGTGCTGGTCGTGGAGACGGTGCATCCTCATCAGCACGTGGCCATGGGACACGCTTGGCCTTTTTTTCGGCAGCTGGCCGTGTTGAGCCGCAACATGCAGAAAACTTGGTCGAGTGGATGACCAAGCCGTCCTCATCCTCCTCATCCTCTCTCACCCATGCCCAGGGTGCTTTGTCTGGCAAAGCAGCGGCCTCTTCCCTCAGCTCAATGTCATCAGTGACTCCTTCCCTAGCTCCACCATGTCCTCATGAGGATTCCCTCGAACTGTTTGACCACAGTGTTGGGTACATGCTCCAGGAGGATGCCCAGCGTTTGGAAGGCTCTGATGATGATACTGAGCTCGATGAAGGCAGTAACATGAGCACGGACAGAGGGGGTGCCCAAGAAGGACAGCAATCTGGCAGTCATGCTCCCCCTGCTGCAGCATACTGCCAGGTTTGCTCCAGTGATGAGGAGGGAGGGGATGATGAGGTCACTGACTCAACGTGGGTGCCTGATAGGAGAGAGGAGGAGGAGGAGGAGGAGGAGGCGGCACATCACCAACGAGGCAGGATGCCCTCCAGGGGCCAGCCTAAGGGCAGCACATTGACTGCATCACACCCCAAAGCTCCACATGTGCAGGGCGCTGCAGTCTCTGCGCGTTATTCAAAAAGTTCTTTGGTGTGGGCCTTTTTTGAGACGAGTGCATCAGATCGCACCGCTGCTATTTGCAACATATGTCTCAAGCGTATCTCGCGTGGCCAAAACATCTCCCGCTTGGGTACCACATGCTTGACCAGACATATGTTGACCTGCCATGCAGTTCGTTGGCAAGCATATCTAAAAGACCCACACCAAAGAACAAAGAGGATCTCTCCTTGCTCCTCATCAGCTGAGATTTCCAACCCCACTAGACCTTCAGTCCTCTCTGAGACCTGCAGTGAGAGGAATGAAGGTGTAGAATTAGGTGTGTCACAGCCAAGTACTTGTGGGCAATCTGCTTTTGGTACACCGACGCCAGATTGTACCAGGCAAATTTCCCTGCCCCAGCTGCTGCACCGCCGAAAGAAGTTTGCTCCCAGCCATCCACATGCCCAGCGGTTGAATGCTAGCTTGGCAAAATTGCTAGCACTTCAACTGCTGCCTTTTCAGTTGGTAGACTCTGCCCCCTTCCGTGAGTTTGTGGAATGTGCGGTTCCTCATTGGCAGGTACCCAAACGCCACTTTTTCTCACGGAAGGCGATTCCAGCTCTCTACCGGCATGTGGAAGGCAATGTCCATGCCTCGCTGGACAGGGCGGTCAGCGGTAAGGTGCATATTACCGCTGACTCATGGTCCAGCAGGCATGGACAGGGACGTTACTTAAGTTTCACGGCGCATTGGGTGACTCTGCTGGCAGCTGGGAAGGATGCAGGACAAGGTGCAGTAGTGTTGGAGGTTGTTCCGCCACCACGCCTCCAAAATGCTGATTGTGACACACCTCTCTCCTCCACCCCCTCCTCTTCTTCTTCCTCCATGGCTTCTTCCTCGGAACCAGCGGTGCTCCGTAGGCGTTCAAGGGGCTACGCAAGTACGCAGGCCAAAAGATGCCATGCGGTGCTTGAGCTGGTGTGCTTGGGGGACAGGAGCCACACTGGGGCAGAGGTTCTGTCAGCTCTGCAGGGGCAGGTTCAGAGGTGGTTGACGCCACGCCAACTTAAGGCAGGAATGGTGGTTTGCGACAATGGCACCAACCTCCTCTCTGCCCTCCGACAGGGACAACTGACCCATGTGCCCTGTTTGGCTCACGTCCTTAACTTGGCGGTGCAGCGGTTCTTGGGCAGGTACCCGGGCTTACAGGATGTCCTGAGGCAGGCCAGGAAAGTCTGTGTGCATTTCCGCCGGTCATATAATGCCAGTGCTCGGCTGACGGACATCCAAAAGGAGTTTAACCTGCCCAAGAACCGCCTAATCTGTGACATGCCCACCAGGTGGAACTCGACATTGGCCATGCTGCAGCGGCTGCACACGCAGCAGAGGGCCATAAATGAGTACCTGTGCGACTATGGCACCAGGACAGGGTCAGGGGACCTTGGTTTTTTTTCCCCACGCCAGTGGGCCATGATCAGGGATGCATGCACTGTCCTGTCACCATTCGAGGAGGCCACGAGGATGGTGAGCACTGACAGTGCATGCATCAGTGACACTGTCCCCCTTGTCCACCTGTTGGAGCACACGCTGCGTGGAATAATGGACAGGGCACTTGAGGCAGAACAGAGGCAGGAAGAGGAGGACTTCCTTAGCTCTCAAGGCCCCCTTTATCCAGACAGTGTTCCTGCGTGCCCGCCGATCACACAGGAAGAGGACGAGGAGGAGGAGGAGGAGGAGGAGGAAGATTGTGTCAGTATGGAGGTGGAGCCTGGCACTCAGCATCAGCAGTCTTTAAGGGATCAGTCCCAAGGAACACATGGACTTGTACGTGGCTGGGAGGAGGTGGCTGCGGACGTTGTTGTCCTTAGTGACCCAGAGGACTCCGGACCGAATGCCTCAGCAAACCTACGCTGCATGGCCTCCCTGATCCTGCAAAGCCTGCGTAAGGATCCTCGTATTCGTGGTATCAAGGAGAAGGACCAATACTGGCTGGCAACCCTCCTTGATCCACGTTACAAGGGTAAGGTTGCGGACCTTATCTTGCCATCGCAGAGGGAGCAGAGGATGAAACATCTTCGGGAGGCCTTGCAGAAAGGTCTGTGCAACGCGTTCCCAGAGACTGGGAGGTTACAAACTCCTGTTTCTGGACAACGTGTTGCTGAGGCTTCGGTCAGTCAAAGAAGGAGCGGTGGAGAAGGTGGCCGTCTGACCGATGCGTTCAGACAATTTTTTGGTCCGCAGCCCCAAGGTATGATCGGTTCCAGCAACCATCGCCAGCGTCTGTTTTACATGGTGCAGGAATACCTAGGGGCAAGATCAGACTTGGACACCTTTCCCACCGAAAATCCTCTGGGTTACTGGGTCTTGAGGATGGATCACTGGCCAGAGCTTGCACAGTATGCAATTGAGCTACTGGCCTGTCCTGCATCCAGCGTTCTTTCGGAACGCACATTCAGTGCTGCTGGAGGCGTGGTAACCGATCACAGGGTGCGTCTGTCCACTGACTCGGTCGATCGGCTGACCTTCATAAAAATGAATCAGTCTTGGATCACCACCAGCTACCAAGCACCTGATGCTGATGTAACTGAATAATTTTTTTCAGATCCCTTCAAAGACTGCCTATGCTGATGCTGAGTGACTATCCCTGAGTAATTATCCTCTTCCTCCTCAATCATCACGCTGATAGCTTGTAAGAACATTTTTGGTTCTGGGCGCCACCACCAGTGCCTAAGGCACAATTTTTCAGCCCCTGTATAACAGGGGCGTGTAATTACAATTTTTGATGTAATACTTTGCAGCAGGGCTCGTTCCTGCATTCCAACTAGAGTGTCTGTGAGGGGTTTCAGTGTTGTGGCACCAGTGCCTAAGGCCCAATTTTTCTGCCCCTGTCTAACAGGGGCGTGTAATTACAATTTTTGATGCAATACTTTGCAGCAGGGCTCGTTCCTGCGTTCCAACTAGAGTGTCTGTGAGGGGTTGCAGTGTTGTGGCACCAGCACCAGTGCCTAAGGCCCAATTTTTCTGCCCCTGTCTAACAGGGGCGTGTAATTACAATTTTTGATGCAATACTTTGCAGCAGGGTTCGTTCCTGCGTTCCAACTAGAGTGTCTGTGAGGGGTTGCAGTGTTGTGGCACCAGCACCAGTGCCTAAGGCCCAATTTTTCTGCCCCTGTCTAACAGGGGCGTGTAATTACAATTTTTGATGCAATACTTTGCAGCAGGGCTCGTTCCTGCGTTCCAACTAGAGTGTCTGTGAGGGGTTGCAGTGTTGTGGCACCAGCACCAGTGCCTAAGGCCCAATTTTTCTGCCCCTGTCTAACAGGGGCGTGTAATTACAATTTTTGATGCAATACTTTGCAGCAGGGCTCGTTCCTGCGTTCCAACTAGAGTGTCTGTGAGGGGTTGCAGTGTTGTGGCACCAGCACCAGTGCCTAAGGCCTAATTTTTCAGCTCCTGTTCAACAGGGGCATGTAATTACAATTCTTGATCTAATATTTCACAGCAGGGCCCTGTGAGGGCTTACAGTGTTTTGGCCACAGCAACACCTAAGGCCCAAATTTCTGCTGAGTATATAGGGCAGGACCCTACTTTCAAACATCTAACTTACAAACGACTCCTACTTGCAAACGGAAGGAGACAACAGGAAGTGAGATGAAATCTACCCCTAGGAAGGGAAATTCTCTCATGTAAGAGTTAATATGGGAAAACAATTTCTCCTTTCCACTGATGCTTTCCAATCCTTGTTCCACAAAAAAACCCAAATTTTCAAAAAACATTTTTCATTGGGACAAAAAAGTGAGGTGAAATCTTCTGAAGAGGAGGAAAGACGCAAAACAAATGTCACAGGGGTGATAACCCTTCCCTATGTTTTCCAAAAAGCTTAGAAAAGATTTTTTGGCTGGAGCTAAACACGTTAAAAATGTTCAAAATTACAAACAGATTCTACTTAACAACAAACCTACAGTCCCTGTCTTGTTTGCACCGCCTGTATACTGCTGTTCAGAGTATATAGGGACCTTTCCTTATTTTAATTTGGGTGCGGGGTTCCCCTTAATATCCATACAAGACCCAAAGGGCCTGGTAATGGACTGGGGGGTACCCATGCCGTTTGTCTCACTGATTTTCATCCATATTGCCAGGACCCGACATGACATTAAACCCGCAAGCAGTTTTAAATGAGATTTTTTCCTTTAAAAATGACATTTGGTGCAGGGACTGTTCTAAACATGGGAAATACGCGTCACTTTACAGGCATACTATAGACACCCCCCAGGTACGATATTTAAAGGAATATTTCACTTTTTTTTTTTTTACTTTAAGCATCATTAAAATCACTGCTCCCGAAAAAACGGCCGTTTTTAAAAGTTTTTTTTGCATTGATACATGTCCCCTGGGGTAGGACCCGGGTCCCCACACCCTTTTTTAGGACAATACCATGCAAATTAGCCTTTAAAATGAGCACTTTTGATTTCGAACGTTCGAGTCCCATAGACGTCAATGGGGTTCTAACGTTCGTGCGAACTTGCGGTCCGTTCGCGGGTTCTGGTGCGAACCGAACCGGGGGGTGTTCGGCTCATCCCTAACGAGCAGTACTGAAAGATCCGGAGAGTGCTGCAAAAAAGTAAGTAGTTGTGCTGTGTTCATATTCTTTTTGTGTTTGTTACGTTCGTGCTGCTCCATGTGCTTTTCTGAACTGTTGTACAGTTTAAAATGGCAACTTTCATGTTCATGGGCACATTATTCGTTCGTATCAAACATTTTTATTTCGGCCTATAAAACACCATTGTTTTGGCCATATGCATTTGACCACATTTTTTAGGGCCTACTTGTATGAAAATAATTGGGTTGTGTAGATGGGTTTGTTACTAGAATGAAATGCAAACTAGATTCTGTGTAAGGAGAGGACACTCAGCAGCTGTTTACACATCTGGACACTGGAGCACTAGTGTGGGACACAAGAACACCCTTTTTATTAGGGGGCCCACACAGGTGCTCCAGTGTATACTAGATGTCTCCATCTGTGAAGCTTGTACAAAACAGGTAAAGTATTGAAGCTTGATAAAGGACCCCAAAAATTCAACATCTTGGAACTTGTACCCCACTTCCAAGCAATGTTTCATATTTATAGTTCTGCCATCAAATATCTGTGTGCTAAGTATACCATTTTTTTTCACATAGGGGAGAAAAGACTCGGAGGACACCCCTCATCCGAGGAGACCAGAGACCCCCCACCTCTGGAAGAAGGGGAAATCCTACAAAGACAAGCAGAGCAGGAGGAGGAAGATGTGGTGGAAATTGGCACCACAACAGGTGAGCGTCTGTGACCACAGGCTCAGGTAAGAGATGGATGCCGGCACATTTATAATACATGTTTTTTTTTGGTTTCTATCTTTTTAGGTGATCGTGATGTTGTGGATCCAGGGCATTTCACCTCGGAAAGTGCACAGATCCTTATTGGGGAGATCATGGGGTGTAATGTTGCATTGGAAAACATTAAGAAAAACATCAATGATGTTATTCAAAAAAATAATAACATCATTGATGTTTTGGGGAGAGTTTAAAACCCCTCCAAAGCCCTTTCTTTTATGGTGTGCTACAATTTTAAAATTTTTTGTTGAATTGTAGAAAAGCCAAATTTTGAAGAGGCACACAATGTGTCAACATGTGCTATCTGCCATCACGGGAGATCAATGGACGTGTTTTGGGGGTGCAACCCCTTTCCTTTCCTTTGCTCCCCCAAAACACGTCCCTTGATCCCCCGTGATGGCAGCTAGCACATGTTGACATTCGTAAGTTGGTGTGCATCTTCAAAATTTGGCTTTTCCTGGGGTGACTTAGTTACATAGTTACATAGTAGGTGAGGTTGAAAAAAGACACAAGTCCATCAAGTCCAACCTATGTGTGTGATTATGTGTCAGTATTACATTACATATCCCTGTATATTGCGGTCATTCAGGTGATTATCTAATAGTTTCTTGAAGCTATCAATGCTCCCCGCTGAGACCACCGCCTGTGGAAGGGAATTCCACATCCTTGCCACTCTTACAGTAAAGAACCCTCTACGTAGTTTAAGGTTAAACCTCTTTTCCTCTAATTGCAATGAGTGGCCACGAGTCTTATTAAACTCTCTTCTGCGAAAAAGTTTTATCCCTATTGTGGGGTCACCAGTACAGTATTTGTAAATTGAAATCATATCCCCTCTCAAGCGTCTCTTCTCCAGAGAGAATAAGTTCAGTGCTCGCAACCTTTCCTCATAACTAAGATCCTCCAGACCCTTTATTAGCTTTGTTGCCCTTCTTTGTACTCGTTCCATTTCCAGTATGTCCCTCCTGAGGACTGGTGCCCAGAACTGGACAGCATACTCCAGGTGCGGGCGGACCAGAGTCTTGTAGAGCGGGAGAATTATCGTTTTATCTCTGCAGTTGATCCCCCTTTTAATGCATGCCAATATTCTGTTTGCTTTATTAGCAGCAGCTTGGCATTGCATGCCGTTGCTGAGCCTATCATCCACTAGGACCCCCAAGTCCTTTTCCATCCTAGATTCCCCCAGAGGTTCTCCCCCCAGTGTATAGATTGCATTCATATTTTTGACACCCAAATGCATTATTTTACATTTTTCTACATTGAACCTCATTTGCCATGTAGTCGCCCACCCCATTAATTTGTTCAGGTCTTTTTGCAAGATTTCCACATCCTGCGGAGAAGTTATTGCCCTGCTTAGCTTAGTATCGTCTGCAAATACAGAGATGGAACTGTTTATCCCATCCTCCAGGTCATTTATGAACAAATTAAATAGGATTGGTCCCAGCACAGAACCCTGGGGGACCCCACTACCCACCCCTGACCATTCTGAGTACTCCCCATTTATCACCACCCTCTGAACACGCCCTTGTAGCCAGTTTTCAATCCATGTACTCACCCTATGGTCCATGCCAACGCACCTTATTTTGTACAGTAAACGTTTATGGGGAACTGTGTCAAATGCTTTTGCAAAATCCAGATACACCACGTCTACGGGCCTTCCTTTATCTAGATGGCAACTCACCTCCTCATAGAAGGTTAATAGATTGGTTTGGCAAGAACGATTCTTCATGAATCCATGCTGATTACTGCTAATGATATCATTCTTATTACTAAAATCTTGTATATAGTCCCTTATCATCCCCTCCAAGAGTTTACATACTATTGATGTTAGGCTAACTGGTCTGTAATTCCCAGGGATGTTTTTTGGGCCCTTTTTAAATATTGGTGCTACATTGGCTTTTCTCCAATCAGCTGGCACCATTCCAGTCAATAGACTGTCTGTAAAAATTAGGAACAACGGTCTGGCAATCACCTGACTGAGTTCCCTAAGTACCCTCGGATGCAAGCCATCTGGTCCCGGTGATTTATTAATGTTAAGTTTCTCAAGTCTAATTTTAATTCCGTCCTCTGTTAACCATGTAGGTGCTTCCTGTGTTGTGTCATGAGGATAAACACTGCAGTTTTGGTTACTGAAGCCCCCCGATTCACTCGTGAATACTGAGGAGAAGAATAAATTCAATACCTCTGCCATCTCCCCATCCTTTGTAACCAGATGTCCTTCCTCATTCTTTATGGGGCCAATATGGTCTGTCCTCCCTTTTTTACTGTTTACATACTTAAAGAATTTCTTGGGATTTTTTTTGCTCTCCTCCGCTATGTGTCTTTCATGTTCTATCTTAGCCATCCTAATTGCACCCTTACATTTCTTATTGCATTCTTTATAAATTCTGAATGCTGTGGATGATCCCTCAACCTTGTATTTTTTGAAGGCCTTCTCCTTTGCTTTTATATGCATTTTTACATTGGAGTTAAGCCATCCAGGATGTTTGTTCGCTCTTTTAAATTTATTACCCAATGGGATACATTGGCTAATGCCCTTATTTAATATGCTCTTAAAGCAAACCCATCTCTCCTCTGTATTCTTTGTTCCTAATATTTTATCCCAATTTATGCCTTTTAGCAAGGTTTGTAGTTTAGGGAAGTTGGCTCTTTTGAAATTCAGTGTCTTTGTGTTCCCTTCATGTCTCCTATTTGTGTGATTCATACTGAAACTAATTGACCTGTGATCGCTGTTACCTAAATTGCCCCGTATTTCCACATCTGTTATCAGGTCTGTATTGTTGGTAATCAGTAGATCTAGTAATGTTTTATTTCTAGTTGGTGCGTCTACCATCTGACCCATAAAATTGTCCTGCAAGACATTAAGGAACTGGCGAGCCTTAAATGAATGCGCGGTTCCCTCCGCCCAGTCTATGTCTGGATAATTAAAATCCCCCATTATGATAACACTTCCCATCCTTGCTGCTAATCCAATTTGTGATAGGAGATCCGTCTCCACTTCCTCCCTCAGGTTAGGGGGCCTATAGCATACTCCCAGTATTATTTTCCCCTTAGCTTCATCCCTTTGGAGCTCTACTCATAAAGATTCCACCTCCTCCCTAGCCCCCTCAGTGATGTCATCTCTCACATTCACTTGTACATTATTCTTGATATATAGGCATACCCCTCCCCCTTTTTTACCCTCTCTATCCTTGCGGTATAGGGTATACCCTTGAATGTTTGCCAGCCAATCATGAGAGCTGTTGAACCAGGTCTCTGAAATTCCCACAAAATCCAAATCCTCCTTGTACAACAGTATCTCTAGTTCACCCATCTTGTCCGCCAGGCTCCTGGCATTGGTGAACATGCCACATAGTTTAGACCGGTCGCATATTGTCCTCGTATTGGGTGTTTCAAGATTGCAACTTGGACTTGCTACTATACTCACCTTGTGTTTTTGTGCTTTGGTTAACCTACCACTAATGCCCCCAATACTACCCTCTGGAATATCTTCCGCGCTGGCTATCACTGTCTCTGGACCCTCCCCCCCATCGCCTAGTTTAAAAACCCCTCTAACTTTTTGGCCATCTTCATTCCCAGCAGATCTGCACCCTCCTCATTTAGGTGCAGTCCGTCCCTTCTATAGTACCGGTTACCGACTGAGAAGTCGGCCCAGTCCTCCAGGAACCCAAACCCCTCCTTACTACACCAGCTCTTCAGCCACTTGTTTACTTCCCTAATCTCCCTCTGCCTCTCTGGTGTGGCTCGATGTACCGGTAGTATTCCTGAGAACACTACCTTGGAGGTCCTTTTCCTCAATTTAGCTCCTAAGTCCCTAAAATCGTTCTTTAGGACACTCCAACACTTTAGGACACTTTAGGACTTCACCCCATATGAACGCAATATCAAACACAGTTCCTAAATACTCATGTCTGATATTGCCTTCAAGTTCTACCAAATGTGAACTTTGTAAGTTCAAGATTTGTGTCTTTCTTGTTGGTTTGAAACATGCCGGTTTTATCTTAAATGGACATTTCAACTTTTTCTAATGCCACCCCAAAAATTGTTATACAACAAACACGTTGGTTTGTTTTAAAAACCTTGTCAAAATTCACATGTGATTGTGCAGGTATTAAAAAGATTGTTAATCAAGAATGTGTGGATAATTGTCTCAACGCTCCAAAACATATGTTGTGCTCTAATTGCTGCTTTCTGTGACAATAGGGGTTATTTCCTAAAAGGGCAAATACACTTTGCACTACAAGTGCAGTTTCAAGTGCACTTGTAGTGCAAAGTGTCTTTGCCTTTAGTAAATAACACCCAACAGTGCTTTGTATAAGGTTACACAATCACGCCATTTTCAGGACTCACCACATTTCTGTCAGGGTCAGCTAAAACAAACACAAGCAGTAAATGTCACCAAAGATTTGCTTAATTATTTTTTTATTTGATAAAGGTTTCACACATTGTCTGGCATATTGATAGCCCCCCTACCCGCAAAGAATTCAAGGTATCTTAGCCGGACATCATGGGCACTCAGGGAGGGCAAGCCAGGACGGCCACTTTCAAGCGCCGTCAGGGTTGGTTCATTTTGAATTCCGACTTCAGGCCCAACTGAGCCAGCATAGTTGGCAGAATGTTGCCGTAAAAAGTTGTGTAGAACACAGCATGCCAGGATAATGTGATTCAGTTTGTACTCCGCCATATGCATGGGTGTAAGAAATAGGCGAAACTGGCTGGTCATGATTCCAAACGTGTTCTCCACCACTCTTCTGGCTCTGGCCAGCCGGTAATTAAAAACCCTCTGGTCCAGGGTGAGGGTCCTCATCGGGAATGGCCGCATAAGATGGTCCCCCAGCGCAAATGCTTCATCTGCAACGAAGACGAATGGGAGTCCTTCCACATTGTCTTCTGGAGGTGGCAAGTCCAAGCTGCCATTCTGGAGATGCCTGTAGAACTCTGTCTTGGCGATGACTCCACCTTCGGACATCCGGCCATTCTTCCCCACGTCCACATACAGGAACTCATAAGTAGCCGACACCACCGCCAACATCACAATACTATTGAACCCCTTATAATTATAATAGTACGACCCCGAGTTGGGTGGTGGGATGATGTGGACATGTTTCCCATCAATTGCCCCTCAGCAGTTAGGAAAGTCCCACCGCTGGGCAAAGTGGGAGGCCACAGTCTGCCATTCCTGTGGCGTGGAAGGAAACTGTTGAGGAAAACAAAAAAAATTAGTTTTTTTGCACATTAAAACATGGAAAGCAGATTAGACACAAACATTCTTGGCCAACATCAAGATAACATTTATTAATGGGAATTTTTAAACACCAAAGTATAAGGTACACCTATCATATCCCCCCTCCCCCCTCTCCTGGGCCGTTTCTAACATTATAGGGGGGGGAGCTCTTGGACAGGTAACCCTTTCCACTTAATTGAGAGATGAATGCCTAAATAATGGGTATTACTTTGAACAGCCCCTCCTTAGTTACACTATTGGCAGCCCACTGGACAGGTAAGAAGTGTCATAATACAAAGATATAAATACACACTGTACACATTTGAGCACATTTGGACATTCTGCTATTACCTATCAAGATAATAATAGTATACAAAAACTTTAAACAGTACCATTTGAAAGTATACAGGCAGGCCCTTGCAATACATGCTTTGGGGAATTCATCCATAAATCTGACCACAAAAGAGATGGGTATAGTGTGTTTGGGTTTGGCAAAGTCAGCAGATAGATGATTGAGGATAGATAGAGAATTGTTATCAGCTGAGTTAGCAGTTGGGGGGAGGGAGGGTTCCAAATGATTTGGGGACCCCTAAAAAAAAGCCTCTGGCACTCTGCCTGAATTTAAATTACAAATCACATTTAAAAACATTTTAGGGGTGTTTGGGGTGAAGAACTACTATGGAGCTGATAAAATACATTGTTAAGTGACTACATGATGTGAATATAGGGGCAGGAGAGCATGCTGGGGAGGTAAGTGAAGGCAAATATGTATGAAGGATAAAAAAAATAATTACATGAATGAGGACAAAGGGGACATTCACAGCATATTACAATCATGGTAATTAGGGAATGAGGAAAGAAATACAATATATTAACAAACATTAAATACAATAAAATGTGATGTTAAAGGATAAAAATCTTACCTTAAAATACTCCTTCTGCAGGACCTGAATGATGGCAGAACAGGTCTCTAGGATAATGATCCCCAGAGCCTGTCGAGAACTTGAGGTAATGCAAGCTTCTCCCCGTCGCCAAGTACCGCAGGGTGGTGACCAGCCTCTGCTCCGGAGTGATGGCTTGCCTCATACAGGTATCCTGCCTGCTGATATAGGGGGACAGCAAAGCCAACAAACGGTGAAATACGGGGTCCGTCATCCGGAAAAAGTTCCTGAAATCATCAGGATTATTCTCATGGATCTCACGGAGCAAAGGCATATGACAGAACTGGTCACGCTGAAGCAACCAATTCTTGGTCCATAAACTCCTCCCCACCCTGTTCATGGACTGGACTTGTGTCAAGGTCAGGACCCCAACACCAAGCCCCTGCACAGCACGAACTCTACGAGGAATACGTATACGCAACATGGCTAGAAAACGGTCGGCTGCTCAGAACAAAGTAACAGAACGCACTGAAGAACAGCAAGGCCTGTGAAGAGCGACCTGAAAAACAGTAACGAATGAACAAGAACACAATGACTAATAAAAGTCATGTGTAGCTTGCTTGCACACACTGAAGAGCAGATACAAACCCACAAGCACAAACTGAACCGCAGAAAACGATCTGAAAACCACGAGTCTGAAAAAGCGCAAATTGTCTCTCACCAAATTTTTACTAACACGAGATTAGCAAAAGGAGCCCAAAGGGTGCCGCGCTTGGTTCTGAACTGGCCTTTTCTAGTCTCGTCGTACGTGGTTTATGTCACCGCGTTCTTGTCGATCGGAAATTCCGACAACTTTGTGCTACCGTGTGTACGCAAAACAAGTTTGAACCAATATCCGTCGGAAAAAATCCTAGGATTTTGTTGTCGGAATGTCCGATCAATGTCCGACCGTGTTTACGGGGCATAAGAGTGGTTAGGATGTGGAATTCTCTTCCACAGGCAGTGGTTTCAGCAGGGAGCATCGATAATTTAAAAAAACTATTGGATAGGCACCTGAACGACCACAACATACAGGGATATACAATGTAATACTGACATACAGTAAAATCACACACATAGTTTGGACTTGATGGACTTGTGTCTTTTTTCAACCTCGCCTACTATGTAACTATATAATATGCACGTAACAGGTGCGGAAAAATTGGTCTTTGGGTGTCGGTAGTGCCTTCGCACCGTAACCATATCAAGGTACTCTTGATGAAAGCAAGAATCGGCCTTGCTGTCAAAAATTGCAATAATATGCAGTAGTTGCAGTAGTAGTTGTTTATGTATTTTGGGTAGTGCGTAAAAGGTAGGGGTCATTGGATGTGCAACTCTAAAATAGTCACAAGTATCTTTAGTGATGATAGATTGTGCAAAGGCTTTATCTATAATTTTAAAGAAAGCATTTTGAAATAAAGTGGTTGTGATGGGTGAAATTGGTCGGTACCACAATTTGTTCATTAGAATCTTATTACACATATGAACATATTGTTCCCGAGTAGAGATGGGCTGAACGACCCCCTGTTTGGTTTGCAGCAGAACTTTAGAACATTGCAAAAGTTTGGGGGGGGGCGTGGCCTAACTCTGGACCAAGATGGACACTTAACCCATGCTCTCGAGCACACAGGAGCAGCTAAGTTACAATTCGGGACGAACTACACTAAACCCAAATGTGGGAAAGGGAGACCGGAGCTCCTCATCCTCCCATAAACCCCTGGAGACAAACCAAAATCATATTAACAACATTCCAGCGATGTTCCACACATCGCTGGGGGAAGGCCCCAAAGCCGCAGCTTCGCCTAAGCTCTCCGTCCCGCTCAGTGGCTCCAGCACCATGACGGATGGCGCGAGCGGCGCTCAGAACCCTGAAAGCCAGGCATCAATACCAACTCCACATACACAAGCCTTCTGCCTCTCTGATTTATAAGCAGTGGCCATGGACATTAAAGCAACTCTTTCTGCAGCCATTACAGACCTTAAAGCTGACATACAGGGAGTAGCAGCAAGAATGGGATTGGTGGAGCAAGCCTCAGCACGCCATGCTGACGCCATTAAACAGGTACAAAAAACCTCTGACATGCATTTATCACATATTATTGAAATTCATTGCCACTTAGAGGACCTCGATAACTGAGGAAGATGTCACAATATTAGAATCAGGGGGGTCCCAGAACTGGCAGATCAAAACTCAATAGAACAGACCGCTGCAGCAATATTTAATGATCTATTAGACAGACCCCCTGATTCCCCCATTGATTTTGAGAGGATCCATCGTGCCCTCAGACTGAGAGGAAGAGATACAGACCCTCCCAGGGATATAATATGTTGCCTGGTTAACTTTACTCTGAAAGAAGCCATCCTAAAAAAGGCAAGGGAGAAAAACAGAGTCCTCTTTAATGAAAATGAAATAAAACTATACCAAGATTTATCAAACATCACATTACAACAGCGCAGAGCCCTACGCCCGATCTTAGGCCAATTGCGTACCAGAGGAATTCCATACAGATGGAAGTTTCAATTCTGTCTCTCAGCCACATGGAGAGGTCACACAGCATTGCTACGCACGCCTGAGGACCTTCAATCGTTCTGCGAAACATTGAACATCCCTAAAATCGAGGTCCCAGAATGGTAATGCTACTATTTATTTTCAAAGTTTCATGTCCGTAATGTGGTTATGACTAAGGCCTTATAGGCTGAAATGCGTCAACTGTTCTTATTTGCATTTGGTCACTGTGGCTTGTCAATAAATATTATACTTCTTAAGAGTAATCACCGGAGTGCGGATCATCTTTTCCTCATTTACCTACTCAGCCAGCAACTGTGGATCGAGCACCTGGGATCTCTGCTTTCTATGTGATGTATGGGTAATAGCACTGACTTTTTTGTTTATATTCTGGACTTTATTCGTTTGTTAGTGCTCCCTGTGAAAACAAGATTGCTATTCATAGCTTGACAGCTTGATACCCGTTATTGCCACAGTGACAAACTGCATGATATGGAACTTCATTCGAGTGAGACAACCAGGGACAATGTGGTCCCACAGACATGCAGAGATCGTGTCAATACCATTTTTACAAGGGATCCCTCACAGGTTCTGGACAGCACAGCCTGTGAAGTGGAATTCAACAAATTACTCCGTCATATGAAATCAGAGGTCACCCTGTGGTGGGATCTCACCAGTTTAAATCAGTATCTGGGTGAACAAATGATTCCACGAGGGTTACGTATTAAGAAGATCCCCACTACAGTCTATCCTGAGACTTTTGTACAGGAATGGAATGCTATCTTGTCTAACTGCTCATTTGAACTGATGAGACTAATTGTCCGGTATGAACAGGAGTGTTTGGACAAAATCAACTCAAACATCAAAAACCAAAAAGAAGCGGTAAATAAGTTTGCACATTTACCTACATTCACAGATTCAGAGACCAAACTACAACGGATGATAGAGGAATTAATACACAGATTACACAGATGAAAAGGACTAAATACCTCCGTGATGTGGATGATTACCAGAGCAATACAGTTTATGAGTGGGGGGGAGCTTCAGCTCTACACCACGATCTATTCTCAGGAGAAAACACAGATCTGCTAGTATAATTAAGAAAGTGGGCTTCAGCTCACCGGAGGCATCGGATTCCTTATCTGCAGTCTCAGATACAGCTGAGGGGGATGGTTGTCCCTGTCTGGAACTACTGCAGCTCTGAGAACATCCACTCCCCGAATCTCTTCAGACAAGGTTTTTTCTGGTGGAAGTGTTAACCCCGAGGGGTCAAAAAATGCCATGTCTGCAACATACTACCAGCAGCCAAAGAAAAAACAAACAACCAGAAAACAGGACACTGCAAGAAAAGGCAAAGGCGAGGGGGGAAAAGACGGAGATAGACGATATCCACAGAGAAAAAAGAAATAAATAGTGAATTATCAACCATTACCTCAGTAGTTAATTTAACAGATGAGGTTTTGACTGATTCTGAATTGTCTCTGTTGTCCCAGGGTCTATCTTTTTCACCCACCTATCACTTTGATATTTTTAATACCATTTTGGACACCAACAGGTTTGTCAGGAACCTCTTACTGCGGAAACATTTTCAACAGGGAATTGACAAACAGGTGGATGACCCACTGACATCAGAGATGGTGAGTGAATCTGACCAAAACCAATCAATTGCAGAACAAGATGTTTGCCCGCATGTTTCTTTTTTGTTTCAGGATTTATCTGCATCATTACCTGTAGAACAGCTGTATTCAGAATCGCATATGGAGCTTCATGCAGTACATCACAATATGGGGATAAGTTTTTTTACCCTGTAAATGCAAGAAACTCTACTATAGACACTTTTCAGGCTGTAATAGAGGGGGAATACAACTGAAACAACATAGCTCAATATCTAGAAAGACTAATATCTCAAAGCAAGAGAAAGAGGCTCTACAGCAATTGAATGACAATAAAGGGTTAGTGATAAAGGAAGCAGATAAGGGAGGAGCAGTGGTGGTGATGACTATGGAACAATATAGATCTGAAGCCATTAGACAGCTCAGTGACAGTGACACATATCGACCCTTGTCTAACAACCCCACTACTGTTTTTCAATCAATTCTTTTGAAACATTTACAGTTGGGCTTTAGTATGAGAGTTCTGTCATCCAAAACTGCTGAGTATCTCTATGTGGATAAACCTGTGGTGCCGGTATTCCATCATCTCCCTAAGATTCGTAAACTTGATCGTCCCATCCAGGGATGACCAATCGTGGCTGGAATTGGCTCTCTTTATTTGAGCATTTGGGAGAATGGGTAGACCGGAACCTACAGCCTTTGGTATACAGATTGCCCGGCTACATCAGAGATACGAGCACAGTCCTATCCCATATCACATCTGTTAAATGGATATCCACCTATGTGTGGGCCACACTAGATGTGAGGGCACTCTATTCGTCGACCCCCACAGCGCTGGATTGCAGGCCATCTGTAACGAGCCCCTTTGCTCGCTCGGTTCCACTCTCCCGACGCTCCTCTGCAGCTATAGAATCAGATTGCAGATCGCAACATCTGATTGTTCGGCCATCCAATGCTCCGGGATTAGAACTACAGCTATGTGCCATTCTAACCCAGTTGTGTAGCTCAGAACAAACACCAGGCAGGCTGTATGTAAGTTCAACCAGGAATCTCTCTTTATTGACAGGAATACAGTCTCTTTTATACAATAAAAGGGGAGGTGCATACCTCCTGCTCATATTACTCTAACAATACAGCTGTAACCTAATTAACCTAATTAACATGAGCTAATTAACTAATCCCTTTAGACAGCCTAGATGACTCAGACATGACCTTTAGGCCAGACTGGCCATCTTGTAGTTCAGAAAATCCAATCAACATTATCACAAAAGCAGAGTTAATTAAACACAAACAACAATGGGGATCTAATGACTCTTAGATCCCATACTAGAGACTTATTTACAATACACATTTTAGCAGACAACAGACAGGTAGCTGGAATTGATGACATTAGCATTTAACAGTAGGAGTCCCAACGGTATGAATCAGTCACTATTCCAATATGGCAAATCCAGGGTCCCCAGAGTCTGTGTGTCCTGGGGGACTAGGACCCGAATCCACAGTAATACCACCTCAAGGGTCCCCAGGCATACAGCTCACAAAGAGCACCATTACCCCAAATGCCAGGGCCCACGATCGATCAGCAAGAGGCTAGCATTCAGTCCCCTCCAAAAGTCTCTCTCCGGGCTAGGTCTGTCACACCATCCAATATCATCTTCAACGCTACAGCTCCTACTCTCAGGAGCTACAGGAGTTTATTCTGTTAAGTGTTGAGCTTTTATTAAAGCATAATTATTTTTTATTTGATGGCGCATATTATGTCCAGCGCTGCGGAGCGTCGATGGGTGCTAGATTCTCACCGTCCATGGCGAACCTCTATATGGGTTGGTGGGAGGAACAAGTTTTGTTCTCTCCCAGCAACCCTTTTGCTAGGCAGATTGTTTGGTATGGTCGTTTCAGTGATGACCTCGTGATGGTGTAGGATGGTGACATTATGGGATTGCATGAATTTTTGAAATTTCTGAATGATAATCAGTTAAATCTACATTTTTCAATTGAGCATGATGTTTCCAGTATCAACTTTTTAAACATCACCCTAAAGGGTGATCCAATCACAGGTGATGTTTTAACATGCACCTATAGGAAACCTTGCTCTGGTAACACTACACTTTTTGCAACCAGTTGTCATCCATCCCACACCATCAATGCCATCCCTTATGGGGAGTTTATTCGAGCTAAACGTAACTGTTCAACAAACTCAACCTTTGAACTAGAATGTAAGGTCATCCATCAGTGCTTATTGGACCGAGGTTATAACGAATCTGTTATACACCAAGGACTAGAAAGGGTTTTGATGATGGACAGAGAGGAATTACTGTCAGATAAGCCTAAAACTGGGAGAGAGCATAAAAATAAAAATAAAAATAATAACAAACCTCATCAATCTTACAACTCTAGGAATAGAAAAACGGGTACACCTATCACATTTGCAACCACATTTTCCCAAGAATATAATCAAATAGTCAGAATAATAAAAAAGAATCTGCCAATATTACATACAGATAAAGATTTTAATGAAATTCTGCAAGCAGGTTGCCTTTTTTCTAGCCAACGTGCGCCCACACTGGGGACTGCACTATCACCTAGTCTATTTTCATCCAAACATTGCCAACCCACCTGGCTTTCCTATCCTGGCAGTTACCCTTGTAATATAAAAACCTGTAGGTACTGTAACTTGTGTGATCTTTGTAAAACATTTGTTGCCACAGCTACAGGTGATGAGTTTACTATACAGCAATACATCAACTGTGGCACAAACTATGTAATTTACCTGATCACCTGTATTTCATGCAGCCTCCAATATGTAGGCTGTACCACACGTCCTCTGAGAGCCTGTATAGGGGAACATTACTGTGACACAATTAACCCAAATGCTAGAAATATTTTGAATGCAACACGTCACTTTAGGGAATGTCACCAGGGCGATCTATCCTCTTTCCGCTTTAGAGGAATAGAATGGTTGTCTCACTTGCCCAGAGGAGGTGACAGGGAGAGAAGGCTACTGGGGAGAGAAGCATGGTGGATTTTTAGATTAAAAACTAAATCGCCTCGGGGGTTAAACCTGAGGTGGGATCTGGATTTGCACTTATATTAAGCATGCCTCTCCCCAGAGCCTCCTCTCTCTTTCTCTCTTTTCCTCCTCTGGTGTCTTTTTCACATACCTGAATTATTATTTTTATTTTTTACTTTTTGTATATAATGTTTTTGTATTTCATGGTGTGTTTTAATCATGTATATGTGCATGAGTGCATGCATGAGTGTGTGCACACATGTACTTATTATCACTCTACGGTGTGTGACAAATAGTGGCATGCATATGGATCACCCAATATGCAGTATAGCTGATTCCCTTTTTTTGGATAATTGCCTGTAGTCAATTAAGACAATTAATGGGTGGAGCCAGTGATCCTTGGAGCTACTATTTATTTTCAAAGTTTCATGTCTGAAATGTGGTTATGACTAAGGCCTTATAGGCTGAAACATCTTTTCCTAAAGAGAGATACACGTCTCTTGAAAAATAAAACTGTAGCTGGACATAATCTGAAATGAACCATTGCTTTACATAGTTACAGTTAGTCAGGCTGAAAAAAGATACAAGTCCATCCAGTTCAACCTTAAAAACAATAAATAAAGAAAATAAAAAATATTGCCCAAAAACAAAAATTTTAGTGGTTTTGGATACTCTCCACAAACCCAGGCTACAGGCGTTCTTCTTTTGTTCGATTATATCCAAAGTTGTTTGAAGGGTTGTCACTTTTATATATTGTTAATATAGTGATTATACAAGATAAACACAAAGGTAAGGCATATTAGTGGATCACAATGAATATATTTCATTATCAAACTCAGGGTATCTCACCTCATAATTTTTACCCTCTTTTCCAAATATTCTACATGGGTGTTCCATACCATAAGTACCGTATTTATCGGCGTATAACACGCACTTTTTCCCCTAAAAATCAGGGAAAAATCACGGGTGCGTGTTATACGCCGATCCCCTGCGATCCGGAGCTGTCAGATTTTCAAAATCGCCGACCGCGATTTGAAAATGGCGCCGCCGGCGCCGAAATACACAGTGCCGGTCCTCGGCTCTTCTCGGTCACTATTGTCTTCACTCGAGCGCCGCCCGAACCTAGCCGAGTGTACTCGGCTAGGTTCGGATAGCTCCGCTCGGGACTACGAGTGGAGCCGAAAGTAAACGAGAGCCGCCGAGAAGAGCCGAGGACCGGCTCTGTGTATTTTGGCGCCGGCGGCGCCATTTTCAAATCGCGGTCGGCAATTTTGAAAGACAGGATGGCAGGGATCACAGGATGCAAGGCTGCATTGGGGAAGACTGCACTGGGGAAGGCTGCACTGACAAGGCTGCACTGGGGAAGGCTGCACTGGGGAAGGCTGCACTGGGGATGGCTGCACTGGGGATGGCTGCACTGACACGGCTGCACTGGGGATGGCTGCACTGACACGGCTGCACTGACAAGGCTGCACTGACATGGCTGCACTGACATGGCTGCACTGGGGAAGGCTGCACTGACAAGGCTGCACTGGCGAAGGCTGCACTGACAAGGCTGCACTGACATGGCTGCACTGACATGGCTGCACTGACATGGCTGCACTGGGGCAAGGCTGCACTGACATGGCTGCACTGGGGCAAGGCTGCACTGAGAAGGCTGCACTGACATGGCTGCACTGACATGGCTGCACTGGGACAAGGCTGCACTGAGAAGGCTGCAATGATGTGCATTTAAATGTAAGTTTTTTTCCTTCAACTTCCCTCCTAAAAGTTTTTTTTTCCTTAAAATTCCCTCCTAAATTGGGGTGCGTGTTATACGCCGGTGCGTGTTATAAGCCGATAAATAAGGTTAATATTTTCAACATCAATAGAATTACCTCCTCCACATTATCACAAAAGATAGAAGGTGCATAAAGTGAGGCGAGGAAGAGAAAAGGGGAAAGAGAATGGAGCAGAAAAAAGAAAATCATATTATATGCTGACCACCACGATGCCTTATGGATGCACCAGATATCTCTGAAAGAATCATAAATACAAGCATTTAATGAAATTTTGTGTGTTCACCACTAACTTTAACGGTTGCATGATTAAAAAGACTTGATATACTTAAATGTAATATTTATTATTAAAATGAATTATTTAATATTTAATTTAATACTTAAAAATACCTGAATTTAAACATTTCTATAAGCTATAGAATACAATCTCCTACCTTGCATGAATCCTGATTTCTCCAGTACAACAGTGCCCTCTAGTGGCCAAACTACAAAAATGTACATAATGGTTTATTTAATCTAGATATGATTAGCTCTACCTAAAAAAAAGAACACAATATATTCTTATAAAATCTGACCTATTACACTATCTCATTTGCATATAGAAATTCATTACACCCTAATCCAAAAGACATACTAGATATTATCTATCCTAACTAATATATTACCCTCTCCCATATCTAATACACTATATTTTAATCCTGATCCATTAGGACAATGCATTCAGCTCGCTGCTCCGAAGTGCTAAACAAAACTAAACAAAATAAGATAAACCAGTTCTATCTCTTGGTACTTGTCACGGAATGTCCCACACTCCGCTTGAGTGCTTCCGTCATATACCACTTCCTCCCAGTCTGTATACAGATATCAGATATTCCAACCTCTCTGAGCACAAAACAAGGCGACACTTGCTTGTTGCTAACATGAACTGACTTTATTTAGAATCAAAATACAGTCTTATATACAGGAGAAGATGAGGTTCCCCCCTCCTGCTCATATTACTCTAACAATACAAATGTAACCTAATTAACCTAATTAACATGAGCTAATTAACTAATCCTTTATACAGCCTAGGTGACTGAGACATGACCTTTTGCCCAGACTGAGTTAATTATCACAGGACATTTTCTCACAATAGCAGCAGCTCCAACAGGAGTCGTCCCGTCTCCTACATTGTATAGAGGACAATGTGATCAGCTCATTCAATTAACATGAACACAGGTAGTTGGAGTTGATGACACCAGCATCTCCTCACAGCATGTGTCCCAACAGTATGAATCAGTCTTATCAGCAGGGGCTGCTGGAGGAATCCCCAACAGAATCAAACAACTTACAATATATACATATATACACGACTGAGTCCGAGTACAGTTCAGACTGGATTTCTAATTCACCTCACAAAGAGTATTGTTCCATCGAAAATCCAGGGCCCATAATCAAAAGGCAAGAGGCTTGCGTTCAGTCCTCTCCAACAGCCTCTGCCCCGGCTAGGTCTGTCACATTTCTCCCCTTTGGGCAGGAGACTAATGCAGGAGGAGACCCCAGACGGGTTGACTCCGAAGTTAGTCCATAGTTCCAGTCCACTACTGCCTGTACCCACACAGTACCCCAAACAAATTGTTCCAAACAGAGTATTGCTCACCCAGCCATCCTCTGCCTCTCTCAGAGAACATGCCCACCGCTGGGGAGAGGCCTGGACTGGCCCTTCTCCCTGGAGTCCTTTCTGCCGCTGGAGAGAAGACAGGGGGACTGGGCTCACTCCATTCTGCTGTTGGGGATCTGAGCCGACTGCCCAGCATCCCTGGGGTATACAGGTGGGGACTGAAGCCCCATCCACCGACACCAGATCAAGCTGCAGTTGTGAGGTGATGACTGCATTCTCTCCCTGGATCCTGATCTGCAGCTCGCAATAGACTGCCACCTCCTCAACTTGGGCCTCCACAATTGCTGCAGGTGTGGGGCAGAGGTCTTGGACCCTCTGTCCGGTTGCCAGCACTTCTGCTGGGGATTTGCTAGGTGGTTCCTCCTCTACAGAAACGTCTATCAAATCCTCAGTCTCTGGAATTGCTAAAAGTGTGGGACAAAGGTCTTGGACCCTCTGTTCATTTACCAGATCTTCAGCTGGAGAAGTTTGTTGTAACTCCTTAGATGCTGCTGGCAGAAAATCACATGTCCCTGTCAGTGTTGTGGGAGAAAGGCTGAATACCTCTTCTCTCAAGAAGGCCGAAGCAACTGTTGGTGCTGGGCAGAGCACAGTGAACTTTGGCCCTGATAGCAGCTCTTCTGCTGGAGGCTCATCAGGTTGTTCTTTCTCAGCAGAAAAGTCTATCAAATCCCATGTCTCTGCAACTGATGTCTGGGGATATAGGTTCACATCTCCTGTCCATGGAACCCAGAAGATGCTATCATTTCTGGGCAGAGGTTAGCAGAGCTCTGCCCTGTTGTCAGCACTTCACGTTTGGGGATGGCAATCTCCGGATTTTCCACTGCCGATTCTCTGGCATTCTGCTGAACGTGTTCCAGCAGTTTCCTGTATGCCCTTTCCAGATGCTGTTCCTTCCTTAGCAAATGGTCCAGATCAGGTTTGAGCTCTGAGACCACTGCAAGACCGAGCATAGCCTCTCTATATTCTCGCAGGTCCTCAAGGTCAGGTTCCCCTTCATCGCCAAACATAAAATGATCTGTAAGGCTCTCCCACAGCAATCCAGGGCCTCCAAAGTCATATCCCTCCGGAGAGCATTCTGTTGTCTCCCCTAAATATCCCTGCTCTGCGTGCCACTGCAGAGCCCAATAACGATTGTCCAGCTCTATCTTCTGCTGGACCAGCCTGTCCAACTCAGTCACCCATTGCTCCTGGGGCCGCTCTCCCAGGAATGCCATCCGCAATGCCCGTTGGTCACTGGCCCGTTGCTCTTGGGTTGGAAAGCACTTGCCGTGTTTTATACCAGCGAGCTGGAGGGCTCCAATCCAGAGCTCCACCCGAATCTGCTGCCTGAGCTCCAGGTATTCATCCTCAGACACAGTCCTGGTGTATGTTGAAAGGATGATCCGCAGCAGCCCCGGAAACTCTGATGCCAGGTCCATATCTCCACTGGGGTGACTGAAGTCTGCTATGCTGATCTTGGATCCAGTTGGAGGTTCGGATGTCCCAGACTGCAGGAAGCTTTCCCGCTGCTTGCCACCAATGTCACGGAACGTCCCACACTCCGCTTGAGTGCTTCCGTCATATAACACTTCCTCCCAGTCTGTATACAGATATCAGATATTCCAACCTCTCTGAGCACAAAACAAGGCGACACTTGCTTGTTGCTAACATGAACTGACTTTATTTAGAATCAAAATATAGTCTTATATACAGGAGAAGATGAGGTTCCCCCCTCCTGCTCATATTACTCTAACAATACAAATGTAACCTAATTAACCTAATTAACATGAGCTAATTAACTAATCCTTTATACAACCTAGGTGACTGAGACATGACCTTTTGCCCAGACTGAGGTAATTATCACAGGACATTTTCTCACAATAGCAGCAGCTCCAATAGGAGTTGTCCCGTCTCCTACATTGTATAGAGGACAATGTGATCAGCTCATTCAATTAACATAAACACAGGTAGTTGGAGTTGATGACACCAGCATCTCCTCACAGTATGTGTCCCAACAGTATGAATCAGTCTTATCAGCAGGGGGCTGCTGGAGGAATCCCCACTCCCTCTTCAGGGACACAAATCCCAAATGACCACAGCAAGGAGTCCCCAACAGAATCAAACAAAATACAATATATACATATATACACGACTGAGTCCGATTAGTACAGTTCAGACTGGATTTCTAATTCACCTCACAAAGAGTATTGTTCCATTAAAAATCCAGGGCCCATAATCAAAAGGCAAGAGGCTTGCGTTCAGTCCTCTCCAACAGCCTCTGCCCCGGCTAGGTCTGTCACAGTACTCATTAGAAGTAGAAAGAGACAGAAAGAGACAGAGACAACTGCATTAGGAATCCATTAGGTCTTATTTGGTCCCCGCTCCCACACAAAGGGTATATTTTATTGCCCTTTGAACATACCGGACCTTGTAATTAATCAATTTAATTTTATTTCTCCCCCTTTTTTTTGTTTTGTTTTGTTTCTTTGTTTGCTATTCCATCCCCCTTCAAACCTATGTACACCTCTCAGATCATTACTAGGAAGAACAGATAATTTATACTATTTCTCCAAACACCAGAGCCTTGCTACAACATCCTGGAAGTAGGTAATTTAGAGACCTGATAGATATATCTCAGGATGTCTACCCATAGACAACAAACCATCCCGTCCACATTAAAACATGTATCAGTAAAAAGGACTCAACATCCCAGAAAAATTAACCAAATTTCTTAATGATTTCCACAAACAAAAAGCAAACATCATTTGCATACAGGAAACTCACTTTAAATCTGATAAAACTCCAAAAATGCAAGACAAAAGATTCCCAACTGCATTCCAGAATCAGAAGGGAAAACAAAAGGAGTCTCAATATTGATATCTAAACAGACATCAATTCAAATTCTTGACACAATGATAGATCCTGGGGGGAGCTACATATTCTTGAAAGGGAAGATGGGCCCTCATCCCATTACAATAGCAAACATCTATGCCCCTAATTCAAAGCAGGTAGCTTTCTTTCGCAAAATTAAAGACCTATTAACAACTTTCACCTCAGACATTCTTATTCTAGGAGGGCATTTAAACATTCCTTTGAATCCCTTCATAGACACCTCAAATGGTACATCGAGCCTCCTGTATAGGGCATTGAAACAAATCAAAATTCAATTACAGGAACTAACGCTGCACGACACCTAGAGAACTCTAAACCCTCAAACTAAAGACTACACTTAATTCTCCTCTGTCCATTAAAAATACTCAAGAGGGGGCGTGTCCGGACGTCCTGCTGGGAAGACGTGTGTGAGCTAAGCTCCTCACAGACTGCAGTAATCTGGAGCCATCCTTTGTCCCTGCTCATCCCATCACAGCCACAAACGGCTCATTTTACTCCCAGACCACTGCCAATCGATCCTGGGAGTATATTGTTACATTCTGATAACCAGATCCTCTCCATATCCCCCTTTGCCATCAGGACCGTCCGCCGCCATCTTGGGGCCTACGGACGGACTCTCTGCCCTGTCCCTCTGGAGAGGTGGAGGGACAAATCAAACGGCCTGGCGGAGGATACAGCCTACGAGGGGCAGACGGATTGCCCTATAGATGAAGAGGGATTACCTGGTTCAGTCCGGCGGTCGATCTAAGCAAGTCCCGGCCTACCATCCAGACGCGGACCGCGGCCTAGATTACGGACGCTATCCCGGGACACTGTAAGTGAGGCATCCCGCAAAACCTACCCCAACCGAGTCCCCAGGAGACTAGGGCCTACCTGTCCCTCCGTTCCCATACCCCCGGGGAGGTGCTGGAGACCCGGGGCGGCCGTGTGCACGTTCTCGGCGGCCGTCCCTTAGGATAGACCGCGGCTTCGGCCTACCTCTGGAAGCCGGCGGCCATATTGGGACTCCAATCTGCTCCCAGTAGCAATCACCTCACCCCTTAAGCTACACAGGCTCACACAGAGTGCTGGGGATTGTGAACACTGCCTCCTCTCTCCCAGTAAAATGATAGGGAGGAGGAGGGGAACAAATAAGGGGTTTTGAGGCCCCAGATGAAGCTTGTTACTATATATGAAAAGGATGCAGCTTAAATAATCTCAGGGTCCTAGCCTGCTCACCGAGACCTCCGTACAACAACAGTAGCTATACACAGAGTCGGAGGTAAGCCTGCAAGTTTGACCACTAAATCCTCTGCATACCTCATGGGCAAAGTCGGCCAACAGCAACAATACTACAAATCACTGATTACACCACGAGAAGAACCAAACATGGAACGTTTTGTTACCAGATCACAACCTATCTCCTCTAATCCTTCCGTAAACCCTTTTGCCCTGCTGGACCCATCTTTAGATTCAGAAGAAGCTACAAACCCCTCTCTAACCAACTCGCAGATACCGGCGCCCACTTTGCCATCCTCAAATGCGACTCTTACCCCTGAAATCCTGGATTCCAAGCTACAACTTTTACTTCAACAGATTACGTCCAATGTCTCGGCCGAGGTAAGCAAACTGGCTGCCGAACTGAGGGGGGAAATAACCCAAATTGGCGACCGCACAGACACTCTAGAGAACAAATTCGACGAAATGATAAATTACGTGCAAACGATTGAGGAAGAAAACCATACTTTACGCCTTTCTGTATCTCAACTACAAATACAACAGGAGGACTTGGAAAATAGAGAAAGAAGACAAAACCTTCGATTCAGAGGGATACCCGAGACAGTGGGTGACTCTGAACTCCGAGCCTACCTCCTAAGCCTTTTCAATTCTCTAGCCCCCTCAGTGGTAGATATAGATTGGCGCCTGGATAGGGCCCATCGGTCTTTAGGCCCAAAACCTCCGGCTGGAGCTAGGCCAAGAGATGTCGTGGTACGTTTTCATTTTTTTGAAAGTAAGGAAGCACTGACCATGGCGACTCGCAATAGATCCCAAATAATGTTCAAAGGTGCTAAATTGCAAATCTTCAGCGACCTCTCCCCCATCACCCTTGCTAAACGTAGGAACTTACGTCCCCTGACCTCACATCTGCAACAACTCAAGATTCCGTATTACTGGGGATTCCCTTTCCGTTTAACTGTATCCAAAGAGGGCACCCAATACTCGCTACGTGAATTGCAAGAAGCAGAAGCCTTCCTGAAAAATTTGGGGCTTCCCCCCCTCCCGGAAGAGGACATGATCCCACCGGCCGCACAAGTCCGTCTACCTCCGACTACTCCTACTCGCATCTGGACCCCTGTCCGGGGCAAATCTAAGAAGCATCTTTCCACCCCTCAACGTCTGCGATCTTCTAAACAACCCCCTTGAACTTCTCTGGATTCTCCTTTTTGGTTCTACTTTCTCAATTTTTTTTTTTTTTTGTGCATTTCCGTTTCCTCTGGAGTTTTCTTTTTCTCTCCCGACGAAACGATGTTGCTGAACTGGTCCTACCGATTTTCGTTTGATCCTACCCCGTTTATCTTCGGGGGAAGATCCTTTCTCATCCCATGGGATGCATTCACAAAAGGTTTTGAAATTTTAAGTGTTCAACGTACCTGTTTTATTTGTTAACCTTGCTTTTTCTTTAAGGCTTTACAGGTTTTTGTTTTTTATTTTTACTCCTCTAATGAACGTTGTCATACTTTGTTCTATTAGCAACCAATTACACAAGGTGAGCAGCAGACCCATCTCATCCCCTCAGACAGAGTCGCCAGATGGGAGTCCGTTCACCCCCCTACCGGGCCCTGGTTTGCATCCAGGGCTTCCTGAGAGATTCTTATCTCTCAGGTACACAGAGTTTTGAACTCTTTTTTGCTTTTTTGTTTTTCATTTTAATTTTTTTTTGTTGTTTTTCCTTTTTAATTTTTTCAACTATATCCACTGCTGTGTTTCACAGATTGAAATCCCATGGTCATTATTACCTCACTTTGAGAGAGATATACCTTGGTGTTTATGTCTTGGTGGTTAGAGATGGGAGGTTGCTCACCATTACTAATACCCGTAAAATACATCATATGTATTTTCTTTCTTTAAATACTCTAATGTTTATAGTGTTAGCGGTGTTTATATCGATATCCCTACATAGACCACAAACATGGCTTTAAAAATTATGTCCTACAATGTAAAGGGATTGGGCTCCATTAGTAAGCGCTGGATGGCCCTGAAAGATTTCAGGGCCTCAGGCGCAGATGTGGTGATGATCCAGGAGACCCACTTTCGGTCGAGGGGATCGTTCAAGTTTGCCTCAAGGTTCTTCCCTACTTCATACCTTGCCTCTGACTCTACGGGCAGGGCAGGAGTGGCAATTTTGATCAGAAAAACATGTCCTATTAAAGTTCGAAAGTCCCATGCAGA
Source organism: Lithobates septentrionalis (assembly GCA_037952835.1). Classification (NCBI taxonomy): domain Eukaryota; kingdom Metazoa; phylum Chordata; class Amphibia; order Anura; family Ranidae; genus Lithobates; species Lithobates septentrionalis. The sequence continues at coordinate 183,973 of JBBDGP010002744.1, read as the reverse complement.
CCCTCACGTGAGATTTCTTGTTCTAGAGTGTGAGTACATGTCTACCTCCTTTACACTGGTTAATTTGTATGCCCCGAACACGGGCCAGATTGATTTCCTTGACAAACTCTTTGATACCCCCCAATATTGCTCACAACCTTTTATGATAGTTGGTGGGGATTTCAATCTGGTCATGTCACCCACTAGAGACAGACAAACACTTTTTAGTCCTACCCCATCTAAAAGAGTATTGACTCAGGCTAACGCCTTCCGTAAATGTATTAGGTCACATAGACTTTTCGACTCATGGAGGATAAAACACCCTTCTGCTAAACAATTTACGTTCTACTCATCAGCTCATAATATGTATTCCCGTCTAGATCATTTCTTTATTTCAGCCCCACTTATCCCTTATTTAGTTAATTCAGATATTTCTCCCATTACATGGTCAGATCACGCAACCATTATGCTGGATTTAATGTTATCTCAGACCTATACCAAATCCTGTCATTGGCATTTCAATGACCATCTCTTGCAGTCTGAAATCTCCCGCTCTACTCTAGCAAATAGCTTGAGTGAGTATTTCTTACTCAACACTGGATCTGTGTCTCAGATTTCCACACAATGGGAAGCACATAAGGCTGTTTTCCGAGGCACATGTATTGCTGAAGGTTCTCGACTGAAGAGAGATAGAAATAACCTATTACAGTCCCTAATGTCTGCTCTGGTAACTGCTGAGCGGAGACTTTTGGGTAGTCCCACAGTGCCAAAACTTCGCAAAGTCATTCAACTTAGAGAACAAATTAGATCAACAAAACTTAACAAAACAGCTAGATCCATGTTATGGACGAAGCAAAAATTTTATGAATTCTCCAATAAACCTCACAGAATGCTAGTCAATAAGTTATGCCCTCGTCCGTTTAACTCCTTGCCCGATTTTCTTATACGACCAGACGGTTCTAGAACTCATTGCCCTCGTGAGATGTCCAAAATTTTTGGCAACTTTTACAATAAATTATACAATTGCCTGAATCCGGAGAATCAATTTGAATTCACCCAGGAAAATTTTGAGTCTTTTTTTTCCAATATAAAGCTACTGAAACTATCTACAACGGATTTAGAAAGCTTAAACGTAGTAGTTACAGCTGAAGAACTCTCTGCTATAATTAAAAATCTCCCATTACACAAAGCCCCTGGCCCGGACGGGTTGCCTTATTCATACTATAAATCTTTTATCGATATTTTATCTCCTCACATGCTAGCTTTATATGCCTCCTTTCTCAAAGGTACTCCCCCTCATTCACAGTTCTCCCATTCTTTCATATCAGTTATTCCTAAACCTGGAAAGGATCCCTCTCTCCCGGATAACTATAGGCCCATAGCCCTCTTAAACTCGGACTACAAGATTTTTACTAAAATTCTTGCTACCAGACTTTCTGTATTCATCCCCAAACTGATACACAGGGATCAGGTAGGTTTCGTCCTTGGGAGACATGCGGGAGATAACACCCGGCGTACAATAGATCTGATAGACCTCTTGGACAGAACCTCCCAACCGGCACCGATCCTGAGTTTAGACGCACAAAAAGCTTTTGACAGGCTAAGCTGGCCCTACATGTTCGCCACCCTAAAGATATATGGTTTTGTTGGCCCTTTTTTAACAGCCCTAGAAGCCTTATATTCCAACGTCTCTGCGCAGGTACAAATGTCGTCTTTCCTGTCTCCTGGCTTTCCCATGACAAACGGAACTCGACAGGGTTGCCCCCTCTCGCCATTGCTTTTTATTCTATGCCTAGAACCCCTGGCTGAGTATATTCGGGTTCACCCGGATGTCAGTGGGGTAGTGATGAGACAGGGGGAATATAAATTATCGTTATTTGCAGACGACATTTTGCTTACAATCACTAACCCGCTAATATCCCTTCCCTCACTGCATAAAGTACTGAACTCTTTCAGTGCTATTTCCGGGTACAAAATCAACACTTCCAAAACTGAAGCCCTTCCTATACACATTCCATCGCCATTATTATCTCAACTTAAAGAATCTTTCCCTTATAAATGGTGTAACACCTCTCTTAAATATTTAGGTGTATTACTTACCCCTTCTTACACCTCCCTATATGATACAAACTTCCCGCCCCTAATACTAGATATTAATAAATCTCTGTCGAACTGGACCAAATACCCCCTGTCTCTATTAGGCAGAATTAATGTTTTGAAAATGTCTATACTGCCTAGATTACTTTACTATTTTGAAACCCTTCCAGTAGCTGTACCTGCCACACAATTAAAAGCACTTCACAGAACTTTTCTGAAGTTTATATGGAATGGCGGAGCGCACCGTATAGCAAGCTCAGTGTTGTTTGCCATTAGATCCAGAGGGGGCTTAGGAGCTCCTGACATCACTAAATATTATTATGCTACACACCTGAGGGACATTACCTCATGGTCTTCCTTACATGCACCAAACCAATGGTCTGCTATTGAAAAGGGAGTACTTTACCCGGTCCACCCGGGATCCTTGGTATGGGGCGCTCCCCCTGCTCTGGATCCTATATATAAACGTCAATGTACTGGACCAATGATACTGACTCTAAATATATGGCGTAACTGCCTTAAACGCTTTTCCCTTATGTCACCCTGCTCCCCTCTTATAAACATATTATTTAACCCTCTCATTCCGGATAGTATGTCCTTGGGCAGGATATTCCCATGGGTGAACGCTCACCTCTTTCAGCTCAGGAATCTTGTACATCCCATAACAAGGAAACTACATACCTTTAACACTTTAAGTGAGAAATTTGACCTTACACCACATCTCTTCCACTTCTATATGCAAATTAGACATTTCTTTCATTCTAAATCACCATCCCTAATTCTAGATAAACCAACTACTTTTGAATATCTATGTGCCCAAGGCCCCCATCAATTACATTTAATTTCCTGTATATATAGTATCCTCCATGGGTCGTCTCCCGTCACAGAGACATTACATTTTTATATGCGCAAGTGGTCCCATCTAGTGGGCCGCCCTGTTACAATACAGATGTGGGATAGAATCTGGTACTCTACATTTAAATCTTCCAAATGTGTCACCCAGAGAGAGACAACCATTAAAATTCTCATGTTCTGGTACAGAACACCCGATGTAATTCATAAGTATGACCCTTCAGTCTCGCAACATTGTTGGCGATGTGGAACTGAAATAGGCTCACTGTTCCACATTTTTTGGCAGTGCTCCTTGATTCAACCCTTTTGGTGTGATGTACATCTTCTTATACAAAAGGTGACGGGGGTGTCCCTTCCGGTAGATCCCTTGACCTATCTATTGGGCCTACCTCCATCAGGGATATCTAAAAAGACAAGCAAATTAATATCCTACATTTTACTAGCCGCCAGAAGACTTATTCCGTTATTCTGGCTATCCAGTACTCCTCCCCCACGGTCCAGATTACTACTCTTGGTGGCTGAGATTCGGACAATGGAGTTTTTGACAGCCTCGGTACACGATTGTGTTTCCAAATTCACTGAAATATGGGAACCATGGGATCTTTCGGAGTATGGGACCCCCATGACACCAGGCTCACCCTAATCTTAAGTCAACTCTATACTACCTGTGTATATGGCCTGAACTGATTTCAAGGATCCAGACTCCCTCCAATATTACGCTTACTCTCACACCATGGGGAATTGACCTAATATATCTATGTGTCTTGTTACTGTGAACACTTTTTGTCACCTATATTTGTTACTTTATACTTTGTTTTTCTTCTTTCTATAATGATTACTGTATAATGCACATGCATTGACAATGTAATGCTCGTTTTGCTAAAACTTTGTACTTAATTTTTGAAAATCAATAAAAAAAAAAAAATACAATTATAAAAAAAAAAAAATACTCAAGAATTGACTATTTTTTTTTATCACAATAACCTCGACCTTCTGACAAACTAAACAATTGAAACCATGACTATATCTGATCACCACCCAATCACAATGACACTGACTTTCCCGGAAAAAAATATCACAACTAAAACATGGAGACTTAATACTACCATACTGATAGATGAACTGCACTTCAATGACACACTGAAAGACTACTTTGCACAAAATGGAAATGATGAGGCCACATTATTTACACAGTGGGAAGCACACAAATGCGTAATTAGAGGAGAATTTATAAAAAAAACTGTCTAAACTAAAGAAAGAACATCAATCCAAAATAAGATCTTTAATAGACCAAATCCATAGACTAGAAAAAACCCATAAGAGAACCGTTGCACTCTCAACATTTGAAGAACTAACAAAAGCAAAAACTTTACTATCAGAAGAATTAAACTGGAAAACTAAAAGACGATATATCTTAAGACATAAGGTTTACTACGAACAGGGAAACAAAAGTGGGAGGTTGCTGGCAAAAGCAGTTCAGAATAAGAAAGCTGCTTCAACAATACATCAAATTAGAGATAAACAAGGCTTACCACATTCTTCGAATGAGGAGATTGCTAAACAGATCGAACTATACAACCAATTCCTATATAATATTCCATCTAACCCCAAATGCCCACATAATACAGACAAAAGGAAAAAACTAATTTAAGAATTCCTAGAGAAACATAGTCCACCTCAAATAGCAGAAACTACAGCCCATGAACTTGAAGCCCCTATCTCCGGCCCAGAATTCCATAAAGCATTAAAAGACATGAAAATAGGCAAAGCCCCAGGTCCAGACAGGCTACCCTTAAAATATTATAAGACGTTCACCAATGTCCTAAAGCCAAGATTTTTGAAAACCTTTTAGTCACTACACTCCGAACAACAACCCCCAAAACAACTTCTAGAAGCACATATAAGCCTAATTCCTAAGGAAGGTAAAGATACGAGTCAAGTTACTAACTACAGACCAATATCTTTGATAAATCTTGACATAAAGATATATGCCAAAATATTAGCTAATAGTCTTCTAGCCCTACTAACCTCCCTTATCTCCCTGGATCAAGTGGGTTTTATCTCAGGCAGAGAGGGGCGGGATAACACAATTAAAGCATTAAATATAAATCACTGGTTAACATCCATAAAGAAACAAGGATTCTTTCTATCCCTAGACGCTGAAAAGGCGTTCAACAGAGTGGCCTGGGACTTCATGGACGAAGTATTAAAACATATAGGTATCTTACCAGAAATGAGATTGTACATCAGAGCACTATATTCCAATCCAACAGCATGAGTCCGGGTCAATGGCCACCTGTCGAACGCCTTTAACCTATGCAACGGCACGAGACAGGAGTGCCCCTTTTCCCCACTATTGTTGATCCTCACATTGGAACCTTTACTAAACAAAATTAGATCCAACCCAGACATTAAGGGAATATAAATCCAAAATTACACCTATAAAGTCACAGCCTTTGCTGATGATATGCTCCTCTTCCTATCAGAATCCCATTATTCCTTACCCAACATTTTACAAGACCTAAAACATTTCCAATTATTATCCAACTTAAAAATCAATCACTCAAAATGTAATGCCCTCAACATCACATTACCCCAAGTTCAGTAGAATTATGCAAGAAAAACTTCCCCTTTTCATGGGCCAAACAAAACATAACTTACCTAGGAATTGAAATCCCTACAAATTTGAATGAACTCTTTAAAATCAACTTCTTACCCATCCTAAAAGAAACCTACGAAGATCTAAAAAGATGGAACTCCTTAAATGTATCTTGGTTTGGAAGAGTCTCACTAATTAAAATGACAATATTACCCCGATTTTTATATGTCATGCAAACAATTCCCATTCAATTGCCATCATCATTCTTTGAGTCAAATTCACTAAATTAAACATACCCAAAAATAAAAGGGGGATAGCATTACCCGATTTACGAAAGTACCACCAAGCAGCCCTCCTAGCACGTATTGTAGACTGGAATATCCACCATTCAGTTAAGGACTGGGTATCTCTAGAGCAACTGCAATTCTCCCAACAGATAAAGTCTTCTCCATGGATAAACCCAAAACATCATTTTAAAAATATCAAGTCTCACCCCCTCATAGGTCCTACTCAAGAAATCTTTTGAAACACCTTCAAAAACTCTAACCCATCTCCATGGCTTAGCCCTCTCACACCGCTAAGAGTTAACCCAGACTTCCCCCCAGGTCAAGAGCAAAATTACCTGACCAATATCAGGCCACACAAAGAAATCCTAGTCAAACATTTCTTCAAAAATGGGAAACTTTTAACCAGAAATGAAATAAATAAGGAATTTAACCCTAACCTATTCCCACAATGGAACTACATACAAATCAGACACTTTCTGACTAGAAGTGAGACAGCCCAATACTGGATAAGACCACTTACAACACTGGAAGATCTTTGTACAAAAAAAACTCCACAAAGGCACATCATATCTACCTTGTACAATTCGCTCTTTGAGGGCAAAGCGGAGTTCTCCAGCTTGTCGTGCCAAGCATGGGAGAAAGATCTAGATACAAACCTAACAGAAGAAAACTGAGAGACAATGTACATGTACTCACATAAAGGGTCCCTAAATGTAGCCACCCAAGAGTGTGGCTTCAAAATAATCACAAGGTGGTATAGAACCCCAAATCTCTTACATAAATTTTCTCCCCAGATCTCAGACAGATGTTGGAGATGTAAACGTGAGGAAGGCTTGATGATACATATTTGGTGGGCTTGCCCCCAAATCCAAAAATTTTGTAAAATAGTCCACGAAACCATAATATCTATCACCTTATAAAATCTCAGAAAAAAAAGTTTTAACCCTGTACAATACCTGCTACACTATAACTCAATCCACAAAAAACAATATCTAAAATCATTATCTATGTTTATGGTAAATGCAGCAAGACAATGTATCCCATGTCACTGACGTTCGAACACTGTCCCTACGAAAAAAGAATGGTTCCGGAGAATAAACATCATAGAAAAAATAGAAGAACTTATAAGCATTTCACAGGAGAAAATAATCAAATTTGCATCGATATGGTACAAATGGAGAGGATTCGAAAACTCTCAGGCTAATAAAGGAACCTTTACATAATAACAGAATCTATCCACAAGAAATTAATTTTATAGGAATTTCTGAGAAACTAATACAATAATTGCATATTAATTTTATGCTTTTTCCACCCCCCACTTTTTTTTTATCTCCTCTTCCCCATCATCCTCAATGTGTCACTGTCATGAAAGACGTCCTGTTAGTTCAGCCATCGGCGGAAGATCGGTTAACAGAACTATTGTCAGTAGAACCAGAGGACGCGTTCGGAGACGCGTTGACACGAACGGACGCATGCGGGTGCACGCTAATACGAGCGGGTGTACGCGGGTACACAATGAAACGAACGGGCACGTACGATCGGTACTCGGGCGTGCACGTGTGCACGCGGCGGCGCGCAGACGTGCGGTGTGACAGCTTTTGGCGCCATTAGGCCTATTTAAAGGTGCCTGTCAGCATGCTTCCTTGCTGTCCGGTCTACAGCGTTCCCTGTGACCCTAAGCTTCCTGTATACCTGTTTACCTGATTCCTGTTACCCGGCTTGTTCCTGACTTCTCCTGTTTGCTGCCAGTCCCTGACCTCGGCTTGTCTGACGATTCTCCTGCCTCATCCTTCAGTTACTACCTGCCTGTCTGTTGCCGACCCGGTCCGTGCCCTGACTACTCTCCTGGTTCCATTTTGTACCTGCTCTGCTTACCTGTGTTTTGACCCGGCCTGTCTGACTTTGTAAAGTGCTTCCAGTGGTACTACAGAACACCTCCCAGTTGCCTGTTGTTCCTGAGTTCCTGCCAGTGGATCCAGTGTTCCTGATAGTTCTCCTGCTGCTGCACCAGAGGTCCGGATCAACCCTACACCTGCCACTCACCAAGCACTTGTGGCCCCCTGCGCTCTTGAGTCCCTGTCTTCTCTATCAGGGGCTCTCGAACCAGAGGCACACGAGAGGCTACTCCTTGCATTCTGGGCTCCACCACCAGGTACGTGACAGTACCGGACAGCCATGTCTGAGCCCACGCAGGGAGCCTCTCCTATGGATGAACTCTGCCGCCATCTTGCTGGACTTACCCAGGCAGTAAAGAGCCTACAAGAAGGCTACACCCAGCTGGAAGGCCAAGTCCAGGCCCTAGCAGCTTCTACACCTCCAGTATCTGGGACTTCTGCTTCACCATCAGTGGTCATGTTGCCGCCTGAACCCAGGGTCCCCACGCCTGAAAGATTTTCGGGTAACCGGAGCAAATTCAGGTCCTTCCGCAATTCATGCGAGCTCTTTTTTGCCCTTCAACCAAGGACTTTCTCTCTGGAAGCCACCAAGGTGGGGTTCGTGATTTCGCTGCTGACAGGCGAGCCCCAGTCCTGGGCCCATCGCTTGTTAGAAAAGAAAGACACCTCACTTGATACTCTGGATACCTTCTTTCGGGCTATGTCATCCCTATATGAAGACCCACAGTTGACTGCCACGGCAGAGACAGCCTTGCACACCCTACAGCAAGGCCGCAGACCTGTTGAGGACTATGCATCAGAATTCAGACGCTGGTGTTCTGATACAAATTGGAACAATGCCGCCCTACGGTATCAGTTCCGTATGGGCCTTTCAGAATCCTTGAAGGATGAACTAGCCCGAGTGGGCCTTCCTGAGACTCTAGAGGACCTCATAGACCTTTCCATCCAAATAGACAGACGCCTAAGAGAACGACGTACAGAGCGATCTTCTGGCCCTGCTCGTCCTGTCTGGATGCTGCCCCGGGTGCCTAGTTCTCCCCACTCCGCTCCTCCAGCTTCTACTACCATGACTTCAGATACACCAGAACCAATGCAGCTGGGACTCTTACGGCCATCCCTCACTCCTGAAGAGCGTCAACGCCGTCGGGCTGGTAACCTGTGCCTATATTGCGGGGAACCCGGACACTTTGTACGGACATGCCCGGCCAAGCTTCGTAAGTGCCTCTCTGTTTCTCCTGCTCTTACCCCAGCTTCACTGAATAATATATCTCACCTGGCTGTCCCGCTTCTTTTACAGCTCCCAGGAGGGAATATACCAACCAGCGCTATCATTGATTCCGGGGCCTGCAGCGGCTTTATAGACTTGTCCTTCGCTTCCAGACATCATATTCCCATCCGGTCCAGGGCGAAAGGACTTTCAGTATATCTGGCCGATGGTTCTACCCTCAGATCAGGACCAGTAACCCAGGAAACAGTACCCATGCTCACCACCATTGCTGGCACTCATCAAGAGCTACTTTGTCTGGACGTCATTGAATCTCCTCTATTCCCCATCATATTGGGCATGCCTTGGCTCAAGGCCCATAATCCACAAGTTGATTGGGCCTCAGGGAAAATTGAATTTCCTTCCTCTTATTGCCACCAACACTGTCTACCAGAAGTTACTCAAGCTCCCTCTGCCTTGTTGTGCATGGAAACTGATGCCGAGACCCGTCAAGTTGTACCTGAAGTCTACCATAGCTTTCTGGACGTTTTCAGTCAAAAAGGGGCCGAGACCCTTCCTCCCCACCGGCCATATGACTGTCCGATTGAACTTCTCCCAGGGGCAGAGATTCCTTTTGGGAGAATATTTCCTTTATCAGAGTTAGAACTAGGAGTATTAAAAACTTACATTGACGATAATCTTAAGAAAGGCTTCATCCAACCCTCCACATCCCCGGCAGGAGCAGGAATCTTTTTTGTGGAAAAGAAAGACCATTCTTTGCGCCCTTGTGTGGATTATCGGGCACTCAATAAGATTACAATCAAGAACCGTTATCCCTTACCATTAGTGCCAGAACTTTTTCAAAGGCTGGGGTCTGCAGTAGTATTTTCAAAGTTAGATCTTCGTGGTGCCTACAACCTTGTCCGCATTCGCAAGGGAGACGAATGGAAGACTGCTTTCCGTACCCGGTTTGGGCACTTCGAATATTTAGTTATGCCTTTCGGACTCTGTAATGCTCCTGCCACATTTCAGCATTTTGTAAATAACATTTTCAGAGACTACCTTGACCTGTTTGTTGTTATTTATCTAGATGACATTCTAATCTTCTCTTCTTCCCTAGTTGAACACCGTGAACATGTCAGAAACGTTTTGACCCGACTTCGCCTGCACGGCCTTTACGCCAAGCCTGAGAAATGTGTCTTCGAACAGGAGAGTATTCAGTTCCTTGGTCTTATTATCTCTGTGGAAGGCATCAAAATGGACCCTCAGAAGGTCTCCGCCATTCTGGACTGGCCCGCTCCCACTGACAAGAAAGGGATTCAACGTTTCGTGGGATTTGCGAATTTTTATAGAAAATTCATTAAGGGATTCTCCACCATCATTGCTCCCATTACAAGGTTGACCCAACAGGGCCTCAAGTTCCACTGGTCTACGGAAGCTCAGATGGCCTTTACTACACTGAAGGATCTGTTTGTCTCAGCCTCAGTTTTAAAACATCCTGATTCCACGTTACCCTACATCCTGGAGGTGGACGCTTCAGAGATAGCGGTCGGTGCAGTACTTTCCCAAAGACAGGGTCCTAGGGCTCTTCTGCACCCAGTCGCTTTTTTTTCCCGTAAATTATCAGAAGCAGAAAGGAACTATGATGTGGGTGATCGAGAATTGTTAGCGATCAAAGCTGCGTTGGAGGAATGGCGATACCTGTTAGAGGGAGCAGCCCACCCGATTCTTGTTTATACAGATCACAAGAATCTAGAATATTTAAAGACTGCCAAGAGGTTGAAACCACGACAGGCCAGATGGGCACTGTTCTTTACTAGATTTTCTTTCCATATTACCTACCGCCCCGGGTCAAAAAATATCAAGCCTGACGCTCTGTCACGGATGTACAGCGATTCGGAAGCACCTTCTCCACCAGATACCATCTTGTCCGCAGGGAACTTTCTGTTACTCCAAGGGGATCTACTGTCACAGATCAAGCAAGCCTCCAGGAACGTTTCCGCTCCACCGGATACAACCCTACAGGCCAGAGATGATCTTCTATGGTTTAAGGATAGGATCTTCGTACCTCAGGAGGTGCGAACGGCAGCTCTTAGTTCTTGCCATGACCATATGTTAGCCGGCCACTTTGGAGTACATAAAACATCTGAACTTCTTCAGCGCACGTTCTGGTGGCCATCATTAAGAAAGGACTGCAAGGATTACGTGGAAGCATGTGTCACCTGTATCCAAAATAAAGGTAGCAAGTCTAAGGCCTGGGGCCTGTTAAAACCACTATCTGTCCCGGAGAAACCATGGAGGATGATCTCCATGGATTTTATTGTCGAGTTGCCACCTTCTGAAAGCTACACTACGATCTTCGTAATTGTGGATAGATTATCCAAGATGGCACACTTCTTACCAATGAAAGGTACTCCTACTGCTGCTGAAACTGCCAGGACATTTATTAAGGAGGTGGTGAGGCTTCATGGCATCCCTGCCAATATTACTTCCGATCGGGGCGTACAATTCACCTCGAGGTTTTGGAGAGCTCTCTGTGAATCCCTGAAAATTGATCTTGCCTTCTCTTTGGCCTATCACCCCCAAACAAATGGCCAGACGGAGAGAACGAATCAGACGCTGGAGCAGTATCTGCGCTGCTTTTCCTCGTTCTCCCAGGATGATTGGGCTCCGCTTCTTCCCCTTGCCGAATTTGCATACAATAACTCTGTTCATTCCGCTACAAAACAAACACCATTTTTTGCAAATTATGGGTTCCATCCTCTGTTCTTGTCCACTAACGTTCCGGAGTGTCCAGTACCAGCTGTTCAAGAAAACCTAAACTTCTTTGAATCAAATAATAAGCTTCTGCAAGAGACTATGGCAAGGACCCAGAATTATAACAAAGAAGTGTTTGATAAGAAGAGAAGGGGGGAGCTTGATCTTAAACCTGGAGATTTGGTTTGGCTGTCTACTTTGAATCTAAGATTGGCCTGTCCTTCCAAGAAATTGGGTCCCAAGTTCGTGGGTCCTTTTCCAGTGACAAGAAAAATTAATAATGTGGCCTACGAACTAAAGCTACCAGAATCATTCCGGATTCACCCGGTCTTTCATGTTGCCCTACTCAAACCCGCAGTTCCTGATCCTTTTGTCAACCGGAGGGTCAATCCCCCGGAACCCGTGATCATTGACGGAGAAACCGAATATGAGGTCGAGTCCATTCTGGATTGTAGGAAGAGACGTAACCAAGTCCAGTTCTTGGTAAAGTGGAAGGGGTATGGGCCTGAGGAAAACTCCTGGGAGCCGGAGTCCAACATCCATGCTAGGAGATTGATACTTGCCTTTAAAAGATCTCATCCAAGTAAGATGGCACAGTTGGGCATCCGGAGGCTGCCCCTTGGGGGGGGGCAATGTCATGAAAGACGTCCTGTTAGTTCAGCCGTCGGCGGAAGATCGGTTAACAGAACTATTGTCAGTAGAACCAGAGGACGCGTTCGGAGACGCGTTGACACGAACGGACGCATGCGGGTGCACGCTAATACGAGCGGGTGTACGCGGGTACACAATGAAACGAACGGGCACGTACGATCGGTACTCGGGCGTGCACGTGTGCACGCGGCGGCGCGAAGACGTGCGGTGTGACAGCTTTTGGCGCCATTAGGCCTATTTAAAGGTGCCTGTCAGCATGCTTCCTTGCTGTCCGGTCTACAGCGTTCCCTGTGACCCTAAGCTTCCTGTATACCTGTTTACCTGATTCCTGTTACCCGGCTTGTTCCTGACTTCTCCTGTTTGCTGCCAGTCCCTGACCTCGGCTTGTCTGACGATTCTCCTGCCTCATCCTTCAGTTACTACCTGCCTGTCTGTTGCCGACCCGGTCCATGCCCTGACTACTCTCCTGGTTCCATTTTGTACCTGCTCTGCTTACCTGTGTTTTGACCCGGCCTGTCTGACTTTGTAAAGTGCTTCCAGTGGTACTACAGAACACCTCCCAGTTGCCTGTTGTTCCTGAGTTCCTGCCAGTGGATCCAGTGTTCCTGATAGTTCTCCTGCTGCTGCACCAGAGGTCCGGATCAACCCTACACCTGCCACTCACCAAGCACTTGTGGCCCCCTGCGCTCTTGAGTCCCTGTCTTCTCTATCAGGGGCTCTCGAACCAGAGGCACACGAGAGGCTACTCCTTGCATTCTGGGCTCCACCACCAGGTACGTGACAGTCACATTAAATTTTAAATATCACCACTTCCATACAAAAATGTCTAGATCTTGAACAAATGTATGCACAAATTTATAACTTTGACAAAGTATATAAACATATTGATTCCATATCCTTATATAAAGTGTACTTGATTCTAACTGTCATTTGTAATATGTTTACGTGTTCATACCAACATTACTTTGTATTATGTCCTCATGCTGATGAAGTCCCTGCCTACAGGACGTAACGCGTACGGGGGGGCAGGAGTCACGTCTGACATCACCCGCTGATGAAGTCCCTGCCTACAGGACGTAACGCGTATGGGGGGAGGAGTCACGTCTGACGTCACCCGCGGCCATCTTCTAGGTTGAAAACAACCACTTATGTTTCTATGTCTGTGATACCAGCACTCGGTTTTGGAGTGCAATCTTTGTAAGTAGAAATTTTGTATTTTTTATGCTGCTAATAAATGATTGCAAACAGAGAGCACTAGATTGTCCCATTCTTCTCTTTTATATGATTTTATATTGTGAGGATCAACGGCTTTACTCATATATTACCATCACCCCAGGAGTGGGTACAAGGCTTTGTGACCTGTTTCAGGTCGAATATATGAGGTGAGAGGCTGGGAATACCTGTGTTGGAGGGACTTCAATCACTGCTGCATTGTTTTGTCTGCCTGATTCACCTGGAGAACTGTTGTTATTGGACTTTTTTTCAGTGCTTCTACTGCTATCATTCCCAGATTTATTTTATATGATTAATGCATTATAATTTATTTTACATCATTTCCGGATTTTTCAGTACTTCTACTGCTATCATTTCCGGATTTATTTTATATGATTAATGTATTTTAATTTATTTTACATAATTTCCAGATTTATTTTAACCCCCTGATTGCCCCCTAGTTAACCCTTTCACCAGTGATCACCGTATAACTGTTACAGGTGATGCTGGATATCCTTGAGAAAGTCACGTGTCAGTGACGCAACGCGTGGGATGAGCCTAGGACATGGGCTGTGTTGTAATACATTGTATCAAGCAGCAGCGGCTTGTCTGACAAGCCTCGTCCGTAGCGGCAAACTGAGATCTGCTTATCTGCATGCCCTAACACAATGGGGTGCACGTGAGTTCATCACTGTGCTGTTTTTGCTTGTGGACTTTTTTTGTTACATTGCGCAATGATCTTGTTTCTTTATTTCTCTTCCATAATCATCTGGCACTGAGAATCTATTATTGCGTCTGTGGTGGAAATACCTAATATTGTGATTAAACAAACATTGCAGGAATTCAATTACCTCAGCATATTGAGGAATGAACTGCTGAGTTAACCATCAATTCCATCCCATGAACAAAATTATCTATGTATAATCGCATACAATCGGCACTTTATAATATTTCTTATTTATCAATTATTTATATATATATATATAACTTCTTTTTATGTAAGTGTAACTCTTTATTTGAATAAACCGGATCATACAGTATTATACTATTGGGTATTCTTACTTCTTATGCACTGCTGAGCTTGGGCTTGACTGGCCAGGACGCGTCTACACCGCTCCAGATAGGAGCCTGTGTGTGCCTCATCCCATCTGCCTACTCTTTGAGGATGTCTGGTAAGCAGAATATCCCCTAGGATTCGCTGGTGTGTTCCTATCCTATTTACACGTTGGGTTGTGTGACACTTTGCCTATTTGAATTTGTCATCAGGTAAGCAGCTTGTGCATGCGATGTGCTATCTGTAAAGGGTTCTGCTTTTTTCCTATTTTTCACGTTTATTTTTGAAAAAGATTTTTTTCTTTGCATATGTCTATTTTTGGGTGATTTGGTACAGTCTTATCATTACCTGAATCTGTAAATAGATATTGGGTGTTGCAAATTCCATTTACCTATTTCACCCTATTTCACTTTTCTGCATGATTGCATGACACTCACTTACCATCCCTAGTTGCTGCATCAACTTTGGATGATATATGATACACATGATTAGTTTTTTGTTGAGTGTTGCACTTTCTTTCACATTTTGAGTTTTTTTAAATATCAGTATTACGCTATGTTTGTGTTATATATTTTTGGATAAAAATCTTTATGGACTGGACATAAGAGACGAGTGTGATCATGCTGACTCGGCTAGATCATCAGTTTAAAGGCCCAGGCTGGGTTTAAGCCACCTGCTCCTATTTGGCTTACGTCTGGTAAGCGCAACATTTTGGTGTTCTCCAGTTCCACTGCCGTTTACCATTTTATCACATTGGATGAACTTTTATGTTATTCACGTATAACAGTTCCACTTCCCTCATTTATTGTGGACATTTATATGGGACTGCACGGATTATACTAAGATTACACATTTTTAGTAATCCATTTATTATCTTAGCGCGGTTTTTGTTTATTATCTTGTTATTGGTGTGCCACACTTATAACCGCAGCTTCCTTTTTCTTTTCCAAGCGCAGTTTTTTCTTTTTGATTTATATATATATATATCACTAGTATTTAAATAATTGTTATTTATTCATATACATTTTTTCAGTATCGTTATGGAGTTATAGTGTGTATCACGGGGAATATTTGTATTAATTATTTAGGAATTTGAACACTTATTCATATTCAAATAGTATTTATTTTGAAGAGTTTGCACATACTCTTTTACTATATCTGCACATTTTTTCAGTGCATTATTTTCAGCATATCTGCACGTATTTCTTTATATTTTAATTCATTGATTTTACATTTGTGGCATCTATTTTGGAGTATTTTGCACTATTTCAGCATTTTTTCAGTGTATTTGCACATTCTTTTAGTGTATTTTTAGCAGTGTATTTGCACACATTTTTGCTTATAACCAATTTATTTTAGTATTTTTACATACCGTATTTATCGGCATATAACACGCACTTTTTTCCCCTGAAAATCAGGGGAAAATTGTGGGTGCGTGTTATAGGCTGATCCCCGCCAATTTTGTGTGATCGGAGCTATCGCTGCGATTGCCGCGATCGCCGCCGACATACACAGCCGTGTGTAAATTCAAATATGGCGCCAAGACTGCAGGGACTCGTCGGAGCAGAGATACACATACCCGAGAGTCTTCGGCTTTTCTCGGCACCGCTTACAGTCCCGCCCAGTCCTGCCATTGGACCTGTGTGATGTCCATCATAGGGCGGGACTGGGCGGGACTGTAAGCGGCACCGAGAAAAGCAGAGGACTCTCGGGTATGTGTATCTCGGCTCCGCCGAGTCCCTGCAGTCTCGGCGCCATATTTGAATTTACACACGGCTGTGTATGTCGGCAGGGATCGCGGCGATCACACAAAGCTGCACTGGGGCAAGGCTGCACTGGGGCAAAGCTGCACTGGGGCAAAGCTGCACTGGGATGGCTGCACTGACAAAGCTGCACTGACATGGCTGCACTGACAAGACTGCACTGACATGGCTGCACTGACAAGGATGCACTGACATGGCTGCACTGGGGCAAAGCTGCACTGACAAGGCTGCAATGGACACTGGGGCAAGGCTGCACTGACAATTATGCACTGGGGCAAAGCTGTACTGACAAGGCTGCACTGACAATTCTGCACTGGGGCAAAGCTGCACTGACAAGGCTGCAATAGACACTGGAGCAAGGCTGCACTGACACTGACAAGGCTGCAGATGGACACCGATAACGCTGCATTGATGGGCATTTTAATGTAAGTTTTTCTTCCTTAAACTTTTACGGTTTCTGAATTTAAGATCTTTCTTGGCCTATCCCTCCGCATGGGCATAACAAAAAAAAATGAGTTGCGGTCATATTGGTCCACTGACCCAATTCGCCATATGCCCGTGTTCTCTGCTTCCATGGCCAGGGCACGATACAAGCAGATCTTGCCGTTCATGCACTTCAACAACAATGAACTCTGTCGTCCTCGTGGAGACCCTGGATATGATCGGCCCTACAAAATTCGGCCCCTCATAAACCACTTCAACCAACGTTTTGCAGGCTTGTTACTCCCCATCAAGTTGTCTGCATTGATGAGTCCCTGATTACGTTTTCTGGCCACTTGTCATTCAAACAGTATCTTCCCAGCAAGCGTGCCAGATACGGGTCAAGATGTATAAGCTCTGTGACAGGGCCACAGGCTATACATGTAGTTTTATGGTTTACGAGGGAAGAGATAGTCATGTAGAGCCGACAAACTGCCCTGACTACATAGGAAGCGATGGCAAGATTGTGTGGGACTTGGTGTCACCCTTATTCGGAAAGGGGTACCATTGGTACGTGGACAATTATTATACGAGCGTGCCACTTTGTAGTCACTTGTTTGATCATCAGATTGGAGCATGTGGCACCGTGCGATCAGCGGCTTGTAGATTCCCGTCTTAGGCTGGGGTAGAGAGTCTGCTTGAAGTGTAATAACTTGCTCGCTATGAAGTGGAGGGATAATAAGAATGATTTAGTTCTTACTTCCCTTCATGCAGACACGACGGTTCAAATTACTAAGGCGACTGGTGTTGTGGAGAAACCCCTCTGTGTCCACGAATATAAAGAAAATATGGGAGGGCTGGACCTCAACGACCAGTTGTTGGCGCCGTACTTATTTGCCCGTAAGGCCAGATGCTGGTATAAAAAAGTGTCTGTATACTTATTTCAATTGGCTTTGCTGAATGCTCACGTGCTATACAGAGCTTCAGGACAGACTGGATCCCTCCTTAAATTCCAGGAAGAGATTGTCAGAGCCCTTCTTTTTCCAGACGGTGCTCCACCTCACCATCCCAATCCAAATGCAGTAAGCCAGCTGCATGAGAGGCATTTTCTTTATGTCCTCCTGAGTACCCCTACCCAACGAGTCCCCCAAAGAAAATGTTGTGTCTGTAGAAAGCGTGGATAAAGGGGTGACACCCGCTATTATTGTCCCTCCTGTCCTGACAATCTTGGTCTTTGCATTTGTGAATGTTTTGAGCGCTACCATACACTAGTTGAGTTTTAGCGTAGGGTACAGCATTGCACAGACTAGGCACACTTTTACAGGGTCTCCCAAGATGCCATCGCATTTTGAGAGACCCAAACCTGGAACTGAATCGTTGCAATTACAGTTACAAATAAAAGTGTAAAAAAAAAAAAAGTAAAAAATAAAAATTACACAAAAAAATATAAAATAAAAAACAAAAATAGTTGTCGTTTTATTGTTTTCTCTTTCTCTATTCTCTCTCTATTGTTCTGCTCTTTTTTTACTGTGTTCTATTCTGCAATGTTTTATTGTTATTATGTTTTATCATGTTTGCTTTTCAGGTATGTAATTTTTTTATACTTTACTGTTTACTGTGTTTTCTTGTTAACCATTTTTTTGTTTTCAGGTACGCCATTCAGCTGCAGCGCGGATTTATTTATCTTGACAGCAACAGCGTTTGCTCCTATGATACATAAAGCCATGACTCCAGCACTGTCGGAGGTGATTTCACCACCACAGTTAAAAAAAAGAGCATATATGCCGAAGCATTGGGGCAGCAGGGGTGGAGGAGCGATTTGCTCCTAACTTTTGGGGCGGATGCCCCCATGCTTCGGCATATATATATTTTAAGCACAGGTTGTGTTAAAAAATGTTTTATTTTTTACTATTTTTTTATTTGCTTTGCAGGTATGGTATGTCTTACTGTTATGCCCCGTACACACGGTCGGACTTTGTTCGGACATTCCGACAACAAAATCCTAGGATTTTTTCCGACGGATGTTGGCTCAAACTTGTCTTGCATACACACGGTCACACAAAGTTGTCGGAAAATCCGATCGTTCTAAATGCGGTGACGTAAAACACGTACGTCGGGACTATAAACGGGCAGTGGCCAATAGCTTTCATCTCTTTATTTATTCTGAGCATGCGTGGCACTTTGTCCGTCGGATTTGTGTACACACGATCGGAATTTCCGACAACGGATTTTGTTGTCGGAAAATTTTATATCCTGCTCTCAAACTTTGTGTGTCGGAAAATCCGATGGATGTGGAAATCTTGCAAAAAGACCTGAACAAATTAATGGGGTGGGCGACTACATGGCAAATGAGGTTCAATGTAGAAAAATGTAAAATAATGCATTTGGGTGGCAAAAATATGAATGCAATCTATACACTGGGGGGAGAACCTCTGGGGGAATCTAGGATGGAAAAGGACCTGGGGGTCCTAGTGGATGATAGGCTCAGCAATGGCATGCAATGCCAAGCTGCTGCTAATAAAGCAAACAGAATATTGGCATGCATTAAAAGGGGGATCAACTGCAGAGATAAAACGATAATTCTCCCGCTCTACAAGACTCTGGTCCGCCCGCACCTGGAGTATGCTGTCCAGTTCTGGGCACCAGTCCTCAGGAGGGACGTACTGGAAATGGAGCGAGTACAAAGAAGGGCAACAAAGCTAATAAAGGGTCTAGAGGATCTTAGTTATGAGGAAAGGTTGCGAGCACTGAACTTATTCTCTCTGGAGAAGAGACGCTTGAGAGGGGATATGATTTCAATTTACAAATACTGTACTGGTGACCCCACAATAGGGATAAAACTTTTTCGCAGAAGAGAGTTTAATAAGACTCGTGGCCACTCATTACAATTAGAAGAAAAGAGGTCTAACCTTAAACTACGTAGAGGGTTCTTTACTGTAAGAGCGGCAAGGATGTGGAATTCCCTTCCACAGGCGGTGGTCTCAGCGGGGAGCATTGTTAGCTTCAAGAAACTATTAGATAATCACCTGAATGACCGCAATATACAGGGATATGTAATGTAATACTGACACATAATCACACACATAGGTTGGACTTGATGGACTTGTGTCTTTTTTCAACCTCACCTACTATGTAACTATGTCCGATGGAGCCCACACACGGTTGGAATTTCCGACAACACGCTCTGATCGGACATTTTCCATCGGAAAATCCGACCGTGTGTACGGGGCATTATACTGTAATGTTACTTTGTTTTATTGTTAACCATCATTTGCTTAGCAGGTATGCCATTCGGCTGCAGCGCGGATTTATTTATCTTGACAGCAACGGTGTTTGTTCCCACGATACATAAAGCCATGACTCCAGCGCTGTCGGAGGTGATTTTACCACCACAGTTAAAAAAAAGAGCATATATGCTGAAGCATGGGGGCAGCAGGGGTGGTGGAGCGATTTGCTCCTAACTTTTGAGGCAGATGCCCCCATGCTTCGGCATATATAAATGGTGCATGTGTGCCCATCATTAGAAGTGGGTGGATGAAGGGAGGTATTCTAATGGTATGCATACCCACCGATCAATCTCTTTTTTTCCTTCAGCCCACAGGCTGCATGAAAAAAAATTACAATATATGCCCAACAAGGACCAGCAACATACTCGTATGTTGCTGGGACTTTGAGTGGTTATACCAGAATGATGCCTGCAGGTTTAGGTATCATCTTGGTATCATTCTTTTCAGCCAGCGGTCGGCTTTCATGTAAAAGCAATCCTAGTGGCTAATTAGCCTCTAGACTGCTTTTACAAGCAGTGGGAGGGAATGCCCCCCCCACCGTCTTCCATGGTTTTCTCTGGCTCTCCTGTCCCAACAGGAAACCTGAAAATGCAGTCAGTGGTTCCGCCAGCTGACCTTAGAGCTGATCAGAGACCAGAATGGCTCCAATCATCTCTATGGCCTAAGAAACTGGAAGCTACACGCATTTCATGACTTCGATTTTGCCAGATATAAACAGCGCCATTGGGATATTGGGAAAGCATTTTATCGCACTGATTGTGGTGTGGTCTGATGCTTTGAGGGCAGAGGAGCGCTCTAGGGTCTGTCAGTACATTTCACTACCTATTGCTATCATATTTACAGTCCCTGAGATAACAATAAAAATGATAAAAAATATATAAATGAAAGGAACAGTTTAAAAAAAAAAAAAAAAAGCAAAATAAATAATTAGATGAAAAAAAAAGCACCCCTATCCCCCCTGCTCTCGCGCAAAGGCGAACGCAAGCATCAGTCTGGCGTCATATGTAAACAGCAATTGCAGCATGCATGTGAGGTATCACCATGAAGGTCAGATCGAGGGCAGTAATTTTAGCAGTAGAGTGGTAACCTGTAAAGGCGTTTAAAGGCTTTTAATAATGTATGTAGTTTGAGGCTGCTGCACGTTTGTGCACAATTTTAAAGCATGTCGTGTTTGGTATCCATGTACTCGGCCTAAGATCATCTTTTTTATTTCATCAAACATTTGGGCAATATAGTGTGATTTAGTGCATTAACATTAAAAAAATGTGTTTGAAAAATCGCTGCGCAAATATTGTGTGAAAAGAAAAAATTAAACACCCACCATTTTAATCAGTAGGGCCTTTGCTTTAAAAAATATATATAATGTTTGGGAGTTCAAAGTAATTTTCTTGCAAAAAAAAATATTTTTTCATGTAAACAAAAAGTGTCAGAAAAAGGCTTTGTCTTCAAGTGGTTAGAAGAGTGGGTGATGTGTGACATAAGCTTCTAAATGTTATGCATAAAATGTCAGGACAGTTCAAACCCTGCCAAATGACCCCATTTTGGAAAGTAGACACCCCAAGCTATTTGCTGAGAGGCATGTCGAGTCCATGGAAATTTTTTATGTTTTGACACAAGTTGCGGGAAAAAGACAATTTTTTATTTTGCACAAAGTTGTCACTAAATGATATATTGCTCAAACATGCCATGGGCATATGTGAAATTACACCCCAAAATACATTCTGTTGCTTCTCCTGAGTATGGGGATACCACATGTGTGAGACTTTTTGGGAACTTAGCCACGTACGGGACCCCGAAAACCAAGCACCGCCTTCAGGCTTTCTAAGGGTGTAAATTTTTGATTTCACTCCTCACTACCTATCACAGTTTCGGAGGTCATGGAATGCCCAGATGTCACAACAAAGTAGACACCCAAAGCTATTTGCTGAGAGGTATGGTGAGTATTTTGCAGATCTTGCTTTTTGTCACAAAGTTTTGAAAATTGAAAAAAAAAATACATTTTTCTTTTCTTTCTTCATTTTCAAAAACAAATGAGAGCTGCAAAATACTCACCATGCCTCTCGGAAAATAGCTTGGGGTGTCTACTTTCCAAAATGGGGCCATTTGGGGGGGGGTTTGTGCTATCTTGGCTTTTTATGACCTTCAAAACTGTGATAGGTAGTGAGGAGTGAAATCAAAAATTTACACCCTTAGAAATCCTGAAGGTGGTGCTTGGTTTTCGGGGCCCCATACGCGGCTAGGCTCCCAAAAAGTCCCACACATGTGGTATCCCCATACTCAGGAGAACCAGCAGAATGTATTTTAAGGTGTAATTTCACATATGTCCATGACATGTGTGAGCAATATATCATTTAGTGACAACTTTGTGCAAAAAAAAAAAGTTTGTCATTTTCCCGCAACTTGTGGCAAAATATTAAATATTCCATGGACTCAACATGCCTCTCAGCAAATAGCTTGGGGTGTCTACTTTCCAAAATGGGGTCATTTGGGGGGTTGTGCCATCTTGGCATTTTATGGCCTTCAAAACTGTGATAGGTCGTGAGGAGTGAAATCAAAAATTTACGCCCTTAGAAATCCTGAAGGTGGTGATTGGTTTTCGGGGCCCCTTACGCGGCTAGACTCCCAAAAAGTCCCACACATGTGGTATCCTCGTACTCAGGAGAAGCAGCAGAATTTATTTTGGGGTGTAATTCCACATATGCCCATGGCATGTGTGAGCAATATATCATTTAGTGACAACTTTGTGCAAAAAAAAAGTTTGTCATTTTGGGGTCATTTGGGGGGGGGGGTTGTACTGCCCTCCCATTTGAGCACCTCAAGAAATGAGATAGGCAGTCATAAACTAAAAGCTGCGTAAATTCCGGAAAATGTACCCTAGTTTGTAGACGCTATAACTTTTGCGCAAACCAATAAATATACGCTTATTGACATTTTTTTTACCAAAGACATGTGGCTGAATACATTTTGGACTAAATGTATGACTAAAATTGAGTTTATTGGATTTTTCTTATAACAAAAAGTAGAAAATATCATTTTTTTTTTAATTTTCGGTCTTTTTCCGCTTATATTGCAAAAAATAGCAGAGGCAATCAAATACCATCAAAAGAAAGCTCTATTTGTGGGAAAAAAAGGACGCAAATTTCGTTTGGGTACAACATTGCATGACTGCGCAATTACCAGTTAAAGCAGTGTAGTGCCAAATTGTAAAAAGTCTTCTGGTCTTTGGCCAGCTGAAGTGGTTAAATGTAGTGTCTGGAATGTAGCACATCTATACCGTGTATTGAGCCTGCTTCAGTAATAAAGACATTTATAAAGCCAAAAAATTATATTTTCCATTCAAGCTTTCTTTATTTTTATAAACAATGGCTTGGGGAGCCAGTCTGTATGTTGAGGCCACAATTTAGTGCACTCAGAACAAGATTAGAGATTTTTTGGATACATTCTGGTGTCTCTTTCGCAGACTTTGGTTAAAAGTAACAAGTGTGGAAAAAATTGGGCTTTGGGTGTTGGTGGTGCTTTCGTACTGTAACCCTATAGAGGTACTCTTGATAAAAGCAAGAGTTGGCCTTGAACACAGAAATTGAAATGATATGCACCTGTCAAACAGGTGCAGAAAAATTGGTCTTTGGGTGTCGGTGGTGCCTTCACACCGTAACCCTATTGAGGTACTTTTGATGAAAGCAAGATTTGGGCCTGCTGTCAAAAATCGCAATGCTATGCAATAGGGATGAGCCAAACCAGTTCGGTTCGCACCAGAACATGCGAACAGACAAAGTGTTCGAGCGAACATGAGAACCCTATTAAAGTCTATGGGACACGAACATGTTATCCAAATCAAAAGTGTTCATTTTAACCACTTCCCTACCAACCATAGTCATATGACGGCGGCAGGAACCCTTTGTCCCTCCGGGCCGCTGTCATATGATGTCTTTTCTATCTGAGCCTCTAGGGGGCGCACCAGCCACATCACTGAGCACCCGATGCGCGGGCCCGGTGGCCGCAATGTCCATTGGGCACCCGCGATTGCCCGTGAACACAGCAGGACCGTGGATCTGTGTGTGTAAACACACAGATCCACGTCCTGTCAGAGGAGAGGAGACCGATGGTGTGTTCCCAGTACAGAGGAACACCGATTGGTCTCCTCCCCTTTTGAGTCCCTGTCCCCTACAGTTATAATCACTCCCTAGGAAACATAATTAACTCCTCGTTCACCCCCTAGTGTTAACCCCTTCCGTGCCAGTCACATTTGCACAGTAATCAGTGCATTTTTTATAGCACTGATCGCTGTATAAATGTGAATGGTCCCAAAATAGTGTCAAAAGTGTCCAAAGTGTCTGCCGCAATATCGCAGTCATGATAAAAATCGCAGATCGCTGCCATTACTAGTAAAAAAAAAAAAACAATAAAAATGCCATAAATGTATCCCCTATTATGTAGACACTATAACTTTTGCGCAAACCAATCAATATACGCTTATTGCATTTTTTTTTACCAAAAATATGTAGAAGAATACATATCGGCCTAAACTGAGGAAAAAATTTGGTTTTTTTTTATTTTTAATGACATATTTATTATAGCAAAAAGTAAAAAATATTGTGTTTTTTTCAAAATTGTCGCTCTTTTTTTGTTTATAGCGCAAAAAATAAAAACCGCAGAGGTGATCAAATATCACCAAAAGAAAGCTCTATTTGTGGGAAAAAAAATATCAAAATTTCATA
The DNA here is from genome assembly GCA_037952835.1 of Lithobates septentrionalis. Taxonomy (NCBI): domain Eukaryota; kingdom Metazoa; phylum Chordata; class Amphibia; order Anura; family Ranidae; genus Lithobates; species Lithobates septentrionalis. The sequence goes on along the minus strand of JBBDGP010002744.1, from coordinate 159,198 downwards.
TGGGTACAGTGTTGCATGACTGCGCAATTGTCATTCAAAATGTAACAGCGCTGAAAGCTGAAAATTGGTCTGGGCAGGAAGGGGGGTAAAAATGTTCTGTATTGAAGTGGTTAAGGGCGTATATGCAAGTTATTGCTATAAAAAAAAGTGTATAGGGACCGAGTACTGCCCCAGGGCACACGTATTAATGCAAAAAAAAAGTTTTTAAAACAACAGTTTTTTCAGGAGCAGTGATTTTAATAATGCATAAAGTGAAACAATAAAGATGAAATATTCCGGAGTGCGCATGCGCTGGAGATGGCCGCGTAAGCCAGGAGCTCCGCACCACCCCGGGTCACCGGCACTCATAGCAGCCTCCACAGCCAGCCACAAGCGCCGTGACAGGTACTCCAGGGCACCAGAGACCCCCGTGCACACCCCTGGATGTATGCCCCGCCCGCCAGACGGGACCTCGGGCCGCAGCTTGATGCGGCAGTAAGAGGAGGGTGTACCAAGATGGCCACCGTCTCCACAGTACCTCAGCCACACAAGGCCCACACGGAGGGGACACTGGAACAGAGGCAAGTCATAGCCCCAGCCACCCTCACCTACTCACAGGTGACACAAGGGGTTCACCAGCCCCCCCTGGCCCCCTCAATAGCTTCCACAGAATCCCTGCTGGGCCACACCATGGAAGATTTTGCAATATCCCCGCTCGGGCCTACCCACACACACAAGATGGCTACCCCATCCCCAGGATACCTGTACCGGGACCCTGCCTCACCACCTCCAGACCTGTACCTCAGGCTCTCAGACCTCCTGGAAAGGGGACTGGCCAGCACGGGTGCCCAAATAACTAGGGACATCAAATCAGACTTTCAAAACCTTGGATCGAGAATGGAGGCCATAGAAAGTAAATTGGACTTCACGGTATCCAGAACCAATCAAAACTCAGACCACATACAGGTCCTACAAGATCAGCTTAACACAGCCTTATCCAGAATTGATGTATTGGAGAATAGGTCCAGAAGATATAACTTCAGACTACGTAGTCTGCCTGAAAATGTCACGGATGTGACCTCTGCAGTCCAGGACCTCATCAAGCCTCTAATCCCCAATATCTCTCCTTATCGCCTAGAGCTGGATAGAGCCCATAGAGCCCTGGGACCCCCCCCCCCCCGGAAACACGGCTCCCCCAGGGACATTGTAGTAAAGCCTCAATTTTATACAGTGAAGGAGGAGGTCATGCAACAATCCTGATGGTCCTATCACAACGGGACATTAAATACAGATGGGCCTTCCCGTTTGCAGTGAAGTTCACTTTGAACGGCAAGACGCACTTCTTCTCAAGCTTGCCAGATGGCGAGAAGATCTTCCTCAACCTCAAACTCATCTCTCAGGAAGCCTCCATGGATTTCTCCAATGCAGCGGCTAGTTCCTCTAAGCAACCTCTTCCAAAAAGCCTGATCTCTCCGGTCTGGAACAAAGGCATGCACAAACGATCGAAGGACGGCAGACCCCCATAAGATGGCGAGCAAGTCCTACTTTCAATCTCCTCTCCTTAATTCCCCTCACTGCTGAGGGTGACTCTATACACTGGTGGAGCTGGAAGCTACTGGCCCTAGTGGCCCCTTGTTTCTATTTTTTCTTTTTTTATTATTTGTTACATATCCAGCCTTCTGCAGTTGCCCGTTACCGGCTAGTTCAGAAGTCTAGACATTAAGCGGACTCTTTCTTAAGCAAGTCTTGCCCAACGGATGTCTTCAGTTCTGACTTATTTTTGATTGTTCCATTTTTGATGGTTATTTTTTTATTTTTCCTCATCCACGCTCATAGGCCTCAAAAACTTGAAGAATGCCTCTGGTGGTTCCCTGCATCTTCCCATGGGAGGGTCCAGGGATGTCACTGAGTGGCGGGTTCCTGAAATTTAGAGAACACTGTCTCGGACTCGAGCTGCCGGAGTGCGGACAATATTGGTTCCGGGGGCTGTCATGGAGAGCCCGGGGGGACCCTCTTCCTCCCCCCATATGGTGCCCAAGCAGCCCCTTGGTTGGGTTTCACATGGTTGTGGGTGGTTTATAGTTTCTTACAGTTTTTTTTACATCAAGTGTTTTTATAAATTTTTTATCTTTTTTTGTTTCCTTTACATCGAGTGTCGGGGTCTGGGGTGACCCACATGCACCTCATCTCTCCCACTGCTACAGTTTTCCTGTAGCTGTGGGATGGGTAGTCAGCCCCCATTTGGGGGTATCCAATTTTTTTCGGCTGGAGTTTGGCGGAACTGTGATATGCCAAACCCAATAGATCTTCCTAGAAGACGTTTTGCCCTATTTTGTTTTTCCTTACCGCTCTCTTTCCTTCTTTCTTTAACTTTTCTCATTTTTCCAGCTGATCTGCTGGGGAGGATCCGGGACCACACCCATCACCGGTCGGTATCTTACCATACCCATGCACCCACTCAAAACCGAACAAGCCGGCAGGGGGTAAGTGATGGTGTTTATGACAGCATTCCGCTCCTCTACCCCCATGGCTAGCACACAATCCCCAGGATCTCATGTTAGGATAGCCACACACAATGCCCAGGGTCTGAATTCCCCCCAGAAAAGAAAAAAGGCTTTTGATTATTATTATTCCCTTAAACTGGACATAGTTATGCTCCAGGAGACCCATTTCCCGATGCGATACAGCCTTAATTCCCTTCATGCCAAATACCCTACTTTTTACATGGCAAACACGGTGAACAAGACAAAAGGGGTAGCAATTCTATTCTCAAAATGCAGCAAATTCTCCATGACAGCTGTCCACAGAGACCCAGAGGGTAGATTCACACTGGTCAAGGGTACCATGGAAGAATCCTTGTACTCTGTGGTGTCATATTACGCCCCTAATACAGGTCAGACGCAATTTTTCTATTCTCTCTTCAAAACTCTGGTCCCCCTCTTGGAAGGCAAAGTCATCCTTGGTGGGGACTCGAATGTAGCCTTCGACCAGGGCCTGGACAGATAAAGACCTCCTGGGGCTCAATTGACTCATCCTACTAGAGCTAGTCTCAAAATAGCTAAACTCGTCCACTCACACGGCCTAACAGATATCTGGAGGGAAATGAACCCAACTAAGGGACTACACCCACTATTCCTGCCCCCACCAGACATATGCCAGGATCGACCATGTCCTGGTCTCTCTGAATCTCATCCTAACCGCACTGACCTTGTCCATCAAAGACACTGCATGGTCTGACCATTACCTGGTGACCCTTACCCTTCACAACCTCATCACACCACAAACAGGCACACACTGGAGACTTAACGAAACACTTCTCAGCGATCCCATCACAGTTAAAGAAATAAATTACTCCTTAAAGGAATACTTTGCCCTAAAGGATGTGGACAATATCTCCCCAGAACTCCTGTGGGCTGCCCACAAGTAGGGATGAGCCGAACACCCCCCTGTTCGGTTCGCACCAGAACATGCGAACAGGAAAAAAGTTCGCTCGAACACGCGAACACCGTTAAAGTCTATGGGACACGAACATGAATAATCAAAAGTGCTAATTTTAAAGGCTAATATGCAAGTTATTGTCATAAAAAGTGTTTGGGGACCTGGGTCCTGCCCCAGGGGACATGGATCAATGCAAAAAAAAAGTTTTAAAAACAGCCGTTTTTTCAGGAGCAGTGATTTTAATAATGCTTAAAGTCAAACAATAAAAGTGTAATATCCCTTTAAATTTCGTACCTGGGGGGTGTCTATAGTATGCCTGTAAAGGGGCGCATGTTTCCTGTGTTTAGAACAGTCTGACCGAAAAATTACATTTTGAAGGAAAAAACTCATTTAAAACTACCCGCGGCTATTGCATTGCCGACAATACACATAGAAGTTCATTGATAAAAACGGCATGGGAATTCCCCAAAGGGGAACCCCGAACCAAAAAAAAAAAAAATGACGTGGGAGTCCTCCTAAATTCCATACCAGGCCCTTCAGGTCTGGTATGGATATTAAGGGGAACCCCGGTCAAAATTTAAAAAAAAAAATGACGTGGGGTTCCCCCTAAATTCCATACCAGACCCTTCAGGTCTGGTATGGATTTTAAGGGGAATCCTGCGCCAAAAAAAAAAAAAAAAACAGCGTGGGGTCCCCCCAAGAATCCATACCAGACCCTTATCCGAGCACGCAACCTGGCAGGCCGCAGGAAAAGAGGGGGGGACGAGAGTGCCGGCCGGTGGTTGTGGGGGTCTGCGGGCAGGGGGCTTATCGAAATTTTGGAAGCCCCCTTTAACAAGGGGACCCCCAGATCCCGCCCCCCCCTGTGTGAAATGGTAAGGGGGTACTTACCCCTACCATTTCACTAAAAAACTTTCAAAAATGTTAAAAATGACAAGAGACAGTTTTTGACAATTCCTTTATTTAAATGCTTCTTCTTTCTTCTATCTTCCTTCATCTTCTGGTTCTTCTGGTTCTTCTGGTTCTTCTGGCTCTTCTGGATCTTCCTCCGGCGTTCTCGTCCAGCATCTCCTCCGCGGCGTCTTCTATCTTCTTCTCCTCGGGCCGCTCCGCACCCATGGCATGGGGGGGAGGCTCCCGCTCTTCTCTTCTTCTCTTCTTCATTTTCTTCTCCGGGCCGCTCCGCAACCCATGCTGGCATGGAGGGAGGCTCCCGCTGTGTGACGACGCTCCTCGTCTGACAGTTCTTAAATAACGGGGGGCAGGGCCACCCGGTGACCCCGCCCCCCTCTGAAACACGGTGACTTGACGGGACTTCCCTGTGACGTCACGGGGAATGCCACAGGGAAGTCCTGTCATGTCCCGTGCGTCCCGCCCCCCATTATTTAAGAACTGTCAGACGAGGAGCGCCGTCACACAGCGGGAGCCTCCCTCCATGCCAGCATGGGTTACGGAGCGGCCCGGAGAAGAAAATGAAGAAGAGAAGAAGAGAAGAAGAGAAGAAGAGAAGAAGAGAAGAGAAGAGCGGGAGCCTCCCCCCCATGCCATGGGTGCGGAGCAGCCCGAGGAGAAGAAGATAGAAGACGCCGCGGAGGAGATGCTGGACGAGAACGCCGGAGGAAACACCAGAAGAGCCAGAAGAACCAGAAGAACCAGAAGATGAAGGAAGATAGAAGAAAGAAGAAGCATTTAAATAAAGGAATTGTCAAAAACTGTCTCTTGTGATTTTTAACATTTTTGACAGTTTTTTAGTGAAATGGTAGGGGTAAGTACCCCCTTACCATTTCACACGGGGGGGGCGGGATCTGGGGGTCCCCTTGTTAAAGGGGGCTTCCAGATTCCGATAAGCCCCCCGCCTGCAGACCCCCACAACCACCGGCCAGGGTTGTGGGGATGAGGCCCTTGTCCTCATCAACATGGGGACAAGGTGTTTTGGGGGGCTACCCCAAAGCACCCTCCCAATGTTGAGGGCATGTGGCCTGGTACGGTTCAGGAGGGGGGGGGGCCGCACTCTCGTCCCCCCCTCTTTTCCTGCGGCCTGCCAGGTTGCGTGCTCGGATAAGGGTCTGGTATGGATTTTTGGGGGGACCCCCACGCTGTTTTTTTTTTTTTTTGGCGCGGGGTTCCCCTTAAAATCCATACCAGACCTGAAGGGTCTGGTATGGAATTTAGGGGGAACCCCACGTCATTTTTTTTTTTTTTGGCCGGGGTTCCCCTTAATATCCATACCAGACCTGAAGGGCCTGGTATGGAATTTAGGAGGACTCCCACGTCATTTTTTTTTTTTAAATTTTGGTTCGGGGTTCCCCTTTGGGGAATTCCCATGCCGTTTTTATCAATGAACTTCTATGTGTATTGTCGGCAATGCAATAGCCGCGGGTAGTTTTAAATGAGTTTTTTCCTTCAAAATGTCATTTTGCTGTCAGACTGTTCTAAACATGGGAAACATGCGCCCCTTTATAGGCATACTATAGACACCCCCAGGTACGAAATTTAAAGGGATATTACACTTTTATTGTTTGACTTTAAGCATTATTAAAATCACTGCTCCTGAAAAAACGGCCGTTTTTAAAACTTTTTTTTGCATTGATCCATGTCCCCTGGGGCAGGACCCAGGTCCCCAAACACTTTTTATGACAATAACTTGCATATTAGCCTTTAAAATTAGCACTTTTGATTTCTCCCATAGACTTTTAAAGGGTGTTCCGCGGCATTCAAATTTGCCGCGAACACCCCAAATTGTTCACTGTTCGGCGAACTTGCGAACAGCCAATGTTCGAGTCGAACATGAGTTCGACTCGAACTCGAAGCTCATCCCTACCCACAAGGCAACTGTAAGGGGCAAACTAATTAGTATGGCTACCCGGGTCAAGAGGGAGAGACCATTGGATATAGAGAAACTAGAGAAGGCCTTTCAGACCCTAAAGACCAAACACAAGCTCTCCCCCACTAAAACCTCCATGGAACAGCTAGACGCTGCGTGTATAGAGCTCAACCTTGCCCTCACGGTGAAAGCAGAAAAACAAATCCATTGGAGTGGGGCAAAATTCTATACTCAGAGAGATAACATGGGCACCACGTTGGCCTCTAGACTATCCCTACGGTATCGTGCACAAGCCACCCCCCGGATTAGGATAGCAGGACAGCCCCCCACAGCCAACCCAAACAAAATTCTCGAGGCTTTCCAGTACTTCTATTCCTGGCTCTATAGTTCACCCCCCGCAGACAGGGATCAGGAAATTCATGATTTTCTAAAAGACCTTCCTCTACCATCCCTATCTAACGAGCATAAAAATCTGCTAGAGAACCCCTTCTCGTCGGAAGAAGTCCTGGAGGTCATTAAGGATCTCAAGAAGGGAACGGCGCCGGGCCCCGATGGCCTTTCAGTACCCTACTATAAGGCATTCGCTGATACTTTGGCCCTATACATGGCAAAAATTTTCAACGCAAAGACCCAGGGCGTACTCTTAGACCCCCACCTCAATACAGCCTTTATAACTGTTATACCCAAACCAGACAAAAATTTAGAGATGGGGAATTATAGACCCATCTCCCTCATAAATAACGACCTTGAGATCCTAACACAAATCCTGGCCAATCGCCTGGCATCCTTCATCAGTTGGTACATCCACAAAGACCAGGTTGGGTTTATACCGGGAAGACAGGGCCCTAATCAGGTCAGAAGGGCAGTAGATATTATTTCCCTCCTACAGTCCGGCTGGGACCATGGCAGGAAGGAATGTTGCTTTCTCTTGACTTGCACAAAGCGTTTGACTCTGTGACCTGGCCCTACATTTTTGCCCTCATGGAGCGTTGGGGATTTGGCCAGTGCTTCATGGGGGTGATCCACACCCTCTATTCCTCTCTTAAGGCTATGATACATCTACAGGGACTCCACACACAGCCGCTTAACATAGCAAGGGGTACTAGACAGGGATGTCCCTTATCCCCTTTAATTTTCGCCATTGCCATCGAGTCCTTGGCGATAGAAATACACTCCAATCCAAATATCCATGGACTAACCTGTGGCCTGCATACTCACAAATGTGGCTAGTTCACCAATGACATTCTCTTGTTTCTCACTTCACCGACCACAACCATCCCCAACCTCTGCAAACTCCTGACCAAGTTTTCCATTGTCTCAGGACTTAAAGTAAATTATACCAAATCCCAGGCACTTAGTGTCTCACTCAAACCAGAAGTCTTAGCATTACAAAGCTCATTCAAGTTCAAGTGGAGCGCTTCCTCCATTAAGTATCTGGGGATCACTCTCATGGCCAAAATTGAGCACTTATACTCTTCTAATCCCACCCATGTACCGGAAACTTGCGTCTGACCTGACAAATTGGGACAGGAAGGGTTTGTCCTGGTTGGGGAGGATCCATTCAGTAAAAATGACCCTTCTCCCCAGACTACTATATTTATTTCGATCCCTTCCCATAAACATTAGAAAGGATCACCTAAAATCTTTCCAAAGCAAGGTTACCAAATTCATCTGGGGGGGATCGGGTTACAGATTTCCACAAAAAACTTTATTCCATAACTAGGATCTGGGGTGGGTTGGGACTCCCCTGCCTCCTTTGGTACTTCCAAGCAGCAAGAATAGCACAATTTTCCACGATCTATACCAAGTTTGAAAAACCGAATTGGGTTACACAGTTACATAGTAAGTAAGGTTGAATAAAGACACCAGTCCATCCAGTTCAACCTGAGTGAGTGTGCATGTCTACAATTGTCCCTATCCCATAACATAGAGAGACAGGCTGTTCCAACACATACTTTAGACTACCTTCAATGGACCCCATCCAAGGACCGCCCCCAATCTTATCACCTATCCTCTCACAAACCCTGTCTCTGTGGGACAAGATGAGACCACTAGCATCCCTGTCCTCAAAATGTAAACCCCTGGCCAGAGGCGTAACTAGAACCTTCAGGGCCCCGGTGCAAGAAACCATGATGGGCCCCCCTTCTATCCGAGCTCCGGGCTTCCAATTTTGGGAGGGTGTTCATGGACATCCTCCCAAAACCTTTCTTCCCGCATGCCCCCTGGGACGTGCATTCAGCGCAATCACAGTGGCCCTTTACCATGTGATGTCAGCTGATCACATGTAAACAGACTTGCCAGTTATCCACAGCCCTCTCCTCCCACACTGTGTCTGTGTTAGGAAAGGACTGCCATTAACTGTCAAGAATGTCAGTAAATTGTTTACACTGATAATCAGTGCCCCAATCATCAGTGCCCATCAATGCTGCCTATCAGTGCCCATTAATGCCGCCTACAAGTGTTACCTATCAGTGCTCATTAATGCCGCCTATTAGTGCCCATCAAATCTGCCTATCAGCACCACCTATCAGTGCTCACTATTGCAGCGTTCATCCGTACCACCTATCGGTACTCTTCAATGCTGCCCATCAGTGCCCATCAATACTGCCTTAGTTCTGCCTATCAGTGTTCCTCAGTGCCCATCCATGCAGCCTATGAGTTCTGCCTATCAGTGCTCATCAATGCCCATCAATGCCTCCTATCAGTGCAGCCTATCAGTGCCCCCCTTCAGTGTTCATCAGTGCCTCCTATCAGTGCCCCTATCAGTGCCTTCTTAGTGCCCCCTATCAGTGCCCCCTAGTGCCTCCTTGGTGGCTCCTATCAGTGCCTCCCTTCAGTGCTCATCAGTAAATCCCATCGGTGCCCCCTATCAGTGCTTATCAGTAAATCCTATCAGAGTGCTCTATCAGAGTCCTCTATCAGTGCCCATCAGAGTCCTCTATCAGTGCCCATCAGAGTTCTCTATCAGTGCCCATCAGAGTCCTCTATCAGTGCCCATCAGAGTCCTCTATCAGTGCCCATCAGAGTCCTCTATCAGTGCCCATCAGAGTCCTCTATCAGTGTCCATCAGAGTCCTCTATCAGTGTCCATCAGTGCCCTCTATCAGTGTCCATCAGTGCCCTCTATCAGTGTCCATCAGTGCCCTCTATCAGTGTCCATCAGTGCCCTCTATCAGTGTCCTCTATCAGTGTCCATCAGTGTCCTCTATCAGTGCCCATCAGAGTCCTCTTTCAGAGTCTATCAGAGTCCTCTATCAGTGTCCATCGGTGTCTATCAGTGCCCATCAGAGTCCTCTATCAGTGTCCATCGGTCTATCAGTGCCCATCAGTGTCCATCGGTGTCTATCAGTTAGGGTGGTAGTGCCAGGTTAGGTAATAGTGCCAGGTTACCCCCTGTACTCCTAGATAACACCAGACCCCCTATACCCCCTGTATTCCTAGTATTTTTTTGTATGCAAGACAGATATACAGAATGCTGGGACTTGTAGTTCCTCTATACAAGACAGATACACAGAGTGCTGGGACTTGTAGTTCCTCTATACAAGAAGACAGATATACAGAGTGCTGGGACTTGTAGTTCCTCTATACAAGAAAGATATACAAAATGCTGGGACTTGTAGTTCCTCTATACAAGACAGATATACAGAGTGCTGGGACTTGTAGTTCCTCTATACAAGAAGACAGATATACAGAGTGCTGGGACTTGTAGTTCCTCTATACAAGAAAGATATACAAATTGCTGGGACTTGTAGTTCCTCTCTACAAGACAGATATACAGAGTGCTGGGACTTGTAGTTCCTCTGTACAAGACAGATATATAGAGTGCTGGAACTTGTAGTTCCTCTATACAAGAAGACAGATATACAGAGTGCTGGGACTTGTAGTTCCTCTATACAAGAAGACAGATATACAGAGTGCTGGGACTTATAGTTCCTCTATACAAGACAGATATACAGAATGCTGGGACTTGTAGTTCCTCTATACAAGAAGACAGATATACAGAGTGCTGGGACTTGTAGTTCCTCTATACAAGAAGACAGATATACAGAGTGCTGGGACTTGTAGTTCCTCTATACAAGAAAGATATACAAAATGCTGGGACTTGTAGTTCCTCTGTACAAGACAGATATGCAGAGTGCAGGGACTTGTAGTTCCTCTGTACAAGACAGATATACAGAGTGCAGGGACTTGTAGTTCCTCTGTACAAGACAGATATACAGAGTGCAGGGACTTGTAGTTCCTCTATACAAGACAGATATACAGAGTGCTGGGACTTGTAGTTCCTCTATACAAGACAGATATACAGAGTGCTGGGACTTGTAGTTCCTCTATACAAGACAGATATACAGAATGCTGGGACTTGTAGTTCCTCTATACAAGACAGATATACAGAATGCTGGGACTTGTAGTTCCTCTATACAAGAAGACAGATATACAGAGTGCTGGGACTTGTAGTTCCTCTATACAAGAAGACAGATATACAGAGTGCTGGGACTTGTAGTTCCTCTACGCAAGACAGATATACAGAGTGCTGGGACTTGTAGTTCCTCTATACAAGAAGACAGATATACAGAGTGCTGGGACTTTTAGTTCCTCTATACAAGACAGATATACAAAATGCTGGGACTTGTAGTTCATCTATACAAGACAGATATACAGAATGCTGGGACTTGTAGTTCCTCTATACAAGACAGATATACAGAGTGCTGGGACTTGTAGTTCCTCTATACAAGAAGACAGATATACAGAGTGCTGGGACTTGTAGTTCCTCTATACAAGACAGATATACAGAGTGCTGGGACTTGTAAATCGGGGGGGACTGGCTCTATGTTCCTCTCCTCTACACCAGCGGCAGACACTCACTCCCCTCCTGACACTAATCAGACTATACTGACAATCAGGAGTCTTTCTTACCTTGCAGTGTAGATTAGAAGCCGCATGGAGAGACAGGAAGCAGGAGACAGAGTTGGGGGGAGGGACCTGGGAGGATTAGCCACTCTAGACAGAGGTTGTTTCCTCCTGCTGTGCACCTACAGTACATCGTGATTCTTGCACAGGAGAGGGGGAGAGATCAGCTGTGTGTCCTGTGTTATCCCGTGCGGAAAGGGAAATAGAGCTGTCAATGCCGGTGTCTCAGCGCTGCTGTTAGATGAGAGACACGCTCTCCGCTCAGGGCCCTGTGAAGAGCAACCCTGCTGGGCCCCCCCCACAGTGGCGGAATGCCGGGCCCCATCGCAAGTGCGACTGGTGCGACCCTGGTAATTCCGCCACTGCCCCTGGCACATATATTCCGCAACCCAGATTTTCCCCCAGGTCAGGACATCAAGTCCTTTCAACAGTGGCTGGATAAGGGGCTGTATCGCATCGGGCACTTTTTCACCCCCTCAGGCCCAGTTTCCCAGAAATTCTGTGTACAGCACTTGGAAATGCCAACCTCAGAGCAGTACAGGTTTCAACAGATACAGCATTTCCTACACGGGCTATGGAAGGGGAAACCAATGCCACCAAAATTTACACCATATGAAATGTGGTGTGGACACGCTGGGGATCAGAGGGGCGGAATTTCCATTATTTACCAATCACTCGCTCTCCCGTCCTCCAAATCCTCATACATTCTAGCGTGGGAAAATGACCTCCAAATTAGTTGGGACCTTGAGAGGTGGCAGTCCTCGTTTTCCAGAGCATTCAAGGGGGTAAGAAATATCTCCCTAGTTGAATCAGGCTTCAAAGTCTTAACTAGATGGTACCTCACCCCCTCAAAGTTGGCTTCCTTTTTCCCCACAGCGAGTCCCCTATGCTTCCGTGGATGCCATCTCATGGGTTCCATTGCCCATATTTGGTGGGAATGCCCTAGAATCAGGCCATTCTGGAGTAGGATGTTCACCCTGATCCAGAGTGTAACTACTCACCAGCTCCCGAGGACCCCAATTATAGCTCTCCTGAATGCCAATCTCCCTGGAATTCCCAAAGCAAGCTGTAAACTAACACACTTCATGCTGCTAGGGACCAAGATGACCATCGCTAAAGTGTAGAAACAACCCACGGTAACCCTTTCAGCAGCCAAACGTAAGATCTCCTGGATCATGTCGCAGGAGAAACTAGCCAGTATATTGACGGACATGGTCCCGAAGTTCGCAGTTATCTGGGAATCCTGGTCCCTGTATGTAGAAATTCCACTACGCCCAGGTTTCCAGGCCCAACCGGAAACTAGTGACAGCGGCCACCTGGATCTCCCCCAGTAAGATTGGATCTCACTCTCATTCTCCTCCTCTCTCTGTGTCTCTCTCTTTTCACCCTCTTCTCCCTTTCTCCTCTCATCTTAAGTACTTTCTGACTAAATATGGCCCTTTTGCCAGGTCTGAACCTGGAACGATAGTCTGATATATAGCCTTCCCCACCGAACCAAATGGCACCACGTCAACAGTTAACTACCGCCCACCAGGTAACTAGCCTTCTTTGGGATCGATGGGGGAATCCTCCAGGCACAGATAGTTCCCAATAAGGGTGCTGGAGACCTTCTCCCTATGATCCTGTACCAACGCCTGAGTTTGGGGTCAGGTCCTTTAGATTGACAGTGCCAGCTCCTGGTCGACTATCCGGTTCCACAACACCCTTGCTTGTTTGTTTCCATAAAGAAATGTGACTCCAACTATGAAAAGATTGTACTTGCTGTTTATTTTCCTGTTCAAAACTAATAAAAATCTTTGAAAGAAAAATTAAATATTCCTTTAATATTCCTTTATTCTTTCAGAATGGGCCCTGCTGTTAAAAATGTGTTCAAAAATTGAAATTACATGCCCCTGTTAATCAGGTGCAGACAATTTGGGTCTTGGGTGTTGGTGGTCCCAGAACACCCTCACAGTAACCCCTCACAGTTACTCTTGTTGGGCGTAGGAACAGACCCTGCTGTTAAGAATTAGTTCAAAAATTGAAATTACATCCACCTGTTAAACAGGGCAGAAAATTTGGGCCTTGGGTGTTGGTGGTGTCCTAAACCAAAAATATTGCTGGAAGCTAGCATCATTAATTTCTTACTGCGTTTTACTGCATATATTATATTTTTCATGATTGTATTATTCAATGTATATCGTGTGTTCTATCAGATTTGTCACTCTATTTGGCTGCATTTTTCCCTTTCACTGATGCCTTCTGTTGGTGCGTGGGCGCCCGGTACTATGACTCCTTGGTAGGTTCCCTGGTGACAAGATGGCCGCTCTTCCTTGGGTGACCGTCCCGCCCACTTGCACATACCCTGGCCTGGGCTCCGTCCTAGCAGCCTCGGGGCTTGTGCGCAGATGCGCGTGCGGCACCTTTGAGCATGCGCACTGTGGGACCCTTAACCTCACGACGCCCTTTTGCCAGCATCAGGTCACGCCACAGGGACGGGAGGTACAAATAGCAGGCACCAGCCTGCTGATCACTAGGCCAGACATTGGACCCGGAAGAGGCTCTGTTGCCCCCACTGTACGGTAAGTCCCAAGTCATGGATACCTCTACGCCATATGCATCACTCTATGCAATGGCTACCACGTTTATTTGAATACCCCATCTTTGATTCAAACTTGTTACTTCCTTTCTATAGGACTGGCGCCTAAGATTTGTGCACCTGTGAGACTGTGCACATCTCACTTTCTCCATCCATCTCTATCGCCATTATTGGTATCCATGTACCATACTACTGTATCAGTGGAACACCTCCGGGTTCCAGTACAGTGGTATTTTGCCAATTAGGTATTTACCTTATCACTTGTCATTTTGGCACCTCATTCCCCTTCATTGGTTATTTTTTGCACTCTCCAAGGGCACTTTCCTCTTTTCCTCACCCTGGATGCATAGCTTCACTCACCCTCTTTTCACACTTTCTTCACCTTTTTTTCCCTTTTCTTCTTCCCCTTCCTCTTCCTCCCCCTCCTGGTCCCCCTTGATTTTTCCTCCCCCCTTTCATTTCCTTGGTTTTTTCACCCCTTTCCCCCCTTACCCTCCCCTCCTTTTTCCTTCCTTTTCTTCCTTATTACCCCCCTCTCTTGTTTTCCCTTCCTCGTTCTCCACTCTCCTTGGTTTCCTTCTATGTTATTTTTTCTCACCTTTCTTTTCTCTTTGCTCTGTTTTTCCCCCTCAAGTCCCTTACTCAGTGTTTTTTCTTTCCTTTTCCCCTTCCTATGTGTTTCACCTCCCCCTCCCAATGTTTGTCCCTCCCCTTTCATGCCCCTCCCCCCTTTTTTCGCCGTCTTGTTGTTTCCCTTTTACCCTCTCTCTGTTCTGTTTAGCAGTTTGTTAGCTTTGGTTTCGTTTTTTTCCCATTTTTTGTTTCCCTTTGTCACATGTTTTTGATTGTTCCTCACCATTCATTCATGGGCTGCACCTTTTTTCCCTTTTTTTCTTTTTTCACCATCACCCCACTCCAATTCACTGTTCTAGCACCTCGCTGGGACACCTTGCTCCCCTGACATATTACAGTTTCTGGCATTCTTATCTCTTATACTTCATGTCACCCAGATCCCAAATTCAATTAGTTACATCAGAATCAGGGGCTTCATAGCTGCTGATCCGGGACTGATTCATTTTTAGAAATGTGAGCCTATCAACGGAGTCTGTGGGCAGGCGCACTCTTTGATCCATTATTGATCCATCCAGCAGCATTGAATGTCCTTTTAGAAAGCATATTAGATGCAAGACAGGCCAGTAGCTCAATTGCATATTGAGCAAGTTCTGTCCAGTGGTCCATCCTCAAGACCCAGTAACCCAGTGGATGCTCGGTTGGAAAGGTCTCCAAATCAGCTCTTGCCCCTAGATATTCCTGCACAATATAATGCAGACGCTGCCAATGATTGCTTGAACCTATCAGCCCTTGGCGCTGAGGACTAAAAAATAGTTTAAAGGCATTGGTCAGCCGGCCACCTTCTCCACCGCTCTTCCTCTGACTGAACAAAGCCTCAGAATCACATTGTCCAGCACCACGAAATGATAACCTCCCAGGGTCTGAAAAGGTGTTACACAAAGTTTTCTTCAAGGCTTTCTGAAGATGTTTCATCCTCTACTTCCTCTGTGAAGGCAGGATGAGCTCTGCAACTTTTTCCTTGTAACGTGGATCAAGAAGGGTTGCCAGCCAATATTGATCTCTCTCCTTGATACCACAAATCCTAGGGTCCTTTCACAGGCTTTGCAAAATCAGGCCCATGCAGCGTAAGATTGCAAAGGCATTAGATTTTGACTCCTCTGGGTCACTAAGGATGACGTTGTCAGGAACTACTTCCTCCCAGTCATGTACAACTCCTTGAGTTTCTGGGGATTGAAAACCATCCCTTAAAGACTGCTGCATGTTATCAATGTTATCTACATCCATGCTGACACAATCCTCCTTCTCCTCCTCTTCTTCCTGTGTGTTTGGTGGCCCGCAGGAATGCTATCTGCAAAAGGGGCCTTGAGATCCTTGTGGCCTCCTCAAATGGTGACAGGACAGTGCATGCATCCTTGATCAGTAGCCACTGGCATGGCAAAAAGAAGCCAAGCTCCCCTGAGCCTGTCCTGGTGCCATACTCACACAGCATTGCCAATGTTGAGTTCCACCTGGTGGGCATGTCACAAGTGAGGTGTTTGGTGGGCAGGTTGAATTCCCATTGATTGTCAGCCAGCCGAGCACTGGCATTGTATGACTGCCGGAAATGACCACAGAATTTTCTGGCCTGCCTTAGCAGAACCTGTAAGCCTGGGTACCTGGTCAAGAAATGCTGCACCACCAAATTCAGGATGTGTGCCAAGCATGGAATATGTGTCAAGTGTCCCTGGCGGAGGGCGGAGAGGAGGTTGGTGCCATTGTCATATACAACCATTCCTGGCTCAAGCTGCCGTGGTGTCAACCACCTCTAAGCTTGCCCCCGCAGAGCTGACAAAATCTCTGCCCTATTGTGGCTCTTGTCCCTTACACAGACCAATTGAAGTACCACTTGGCAACTTTTAGCCTGACTGCTTGCGTATATCCTTGAATGCTTATGGGAGCACTGCTGGTTTAGAGGACAATTCTGCAGAAGAGGCCATAGTAGAAGAAGAAGAGGAGGGGGTTGAGCAGACAGATGGGGCAAAATCACATCCAGCTATTTGGAGGCATGGTGGCGGAACAAGCTCCGACACTGAACCCTGTCCTGCATCCTTCCCAGCTGCCGGCAGAGTTACCCAGTGCACCGTGAAGGAAAAGTAACCCTGACCATGCCTGCTTGACCATGAGTCAGCGGTTATATGAACCTTGCTGCTGACCGCCCTGTCCAACCAAGCCAAAACATTGCCTTCCACATGACGGTAGAGAGCTGGAATGGCCTTATGTGAAAATAAATACCTTTTTGGAACCTGCCACTGTGGTACAGCACATTCCACTAATTCACGAAAGGGGGCAGAATCTACCAGCTGAAAAGGCAACAGTTGTAGTGCTAGCAATTTGGCCAAGCTATCATTTAGATGCTGAGCATGTGGATGGCTGGGAAGTTTTTTTTTTTTGCTGTTCAGCAACTAGGGCAGCGAAATTTGCCTGCTGAAATCAACTGATGTTGTACTGCTAGCAGATTGGCTGCAAGTACTTGTGGCACTTATTGCTATACCTTCATTCGTCCCTGTGCTTTTTTTGAGAGGACTTAAGGTATAGTAGGGGTTCAGATCCCAGATGAAGAGCAAGGAGAAGTCCGCTTTTTTTATGATGTGGGTCTTTCAGGTGCTGTTGCCAATGGACTGCATGGCAGGTCGTCATATGTCTTGTCAAGCATGTGGTTCCCAAGCGCGTGCTGTTCTGGCCATGCTTGATCTGCTTAAGACATAGATTGCAAACAGCAACGGTGCGATCTGCTGCACACATGTTGAAAAAGGCCCACACCAAGGATTCTGGCTACAGAAGGAGTAGCTGTGGACCAGGAGCCGGTGGAACAGGCCGCTTTGACAGCTGCTTTGGAAGGCAAACTAATATGAGCCTGGGTGACAGAGGATGAGGAATGATTAGTTATCCACTCCACCAACTCTTCTGCATGTTGTGGCTCAATAACAGAGCAAGCAGCAGAAAAAAAGGACAAGTGTGCCCTGCCTGCAGAGGATGCACCGTGATCGCAACCACCACTTTTCACTGTAGATACAGAAGCTGCTTGCCCTTTTTTAGTGGCCTGTGAGCGTCTGCCTCTCCTTGGTGGCCTTCCGGACATGATGGGGATTTTTTTTCACACCGCACTAAACTGTATTATATACTGTGTACACCGTCTGGTTGCCCTTGCGGGCTGATCTATGTAAGTCGGACTATCAGGGCTCTTAGACAGAGGTTCGGCGAGCACAGAAGGCTTATTGAGGGCGGCACTGATCCGCACAGTGTCCCGAGACACTTTGCGGTGGCCCACCAGAGCTCTACGGTAGGCCTCAAGGTGTGGGTGATTGAACAGATCCCCAAGTCCCTTCCTCTTGCTGAAAGATTCAAGAACCTTTGTGCTTGCGAAACCTTCTGGATATACACTTTGGATGCCCTGTCGCCAGGAGGAATTAATGAAAGTATCGAGATTTCCACCATTTTGTAAAAATTTCTTCAACCCCAGATTGATCGATTTTCATGTTTTAGATGTAATAATTTTGTATTTTTTTCTTTTAATGGTTGATGGTATGTTTTTAGATTACCTTCACCTCCCCTTTTTCCATTGTTTTTAACTACTAGTGGTTTTTTAACTATCACCTTTTTTAATCTATATATATTTTTATCTATATATTATTTATATGTCTACTTATAGGTTCCTCATTAGGCTACGTCACTGTATTTTTGTTTACGTATGTATATGTGTGCGTGCGTGTGTATGTGCGTGTGTGCGCACGCATGCACACATGTTCATATGGCTCCTTTTGTACAATATTTTTTGTACGATCGTGTTTATATGAGGCCTGCTTTGGGTGTGGTAGAGACACATGCTATACCTCCTTTGTTCCCATTAGAATTACTTACTGCCCAATATTATATATATTTCTAGGTATCCTTTTCACCCTTTTATTATATACTATTGTCTTTGACAATTCTCATGCCTACATTTATTTTGCTTGTGCTTCCGATCATCGCTTGTTCTTTCATACCCCATTGCTGACACTTCTGATTACTATTTGCTGTGGCCATTCCCCTAGTTCCGTTCGTCACCTCCGCCACCCCCCTTCCTTTCCGTTTAGACCAATCACTGTACCTTTTGTCCCAGCCCCTCCCCCTACATCTTACTCTTATAGCATCCAGTCCCATCCATCTATAGCCTGATGAAGGGGTGCGGCTGTCACGTCAGCGCAGCCCGTACGCCCTGCAAATGCATTGCTCGACCAGTGACGTCACCTCTCCTCGCCGGCTATCCACCTGCGCTCCGAGCCTCGTTTTGGTTCCTGTCACCGCTGCGGCCGGCATCACATCACAGCGGTGTCTCTCCACACACAGGCAGAGCCTCCAGCCAGCTGTTAGGAGTCCAGGACTGATCTGATGTACTTCCCATGATGGATGATATTCCCTATGACGGATTGTTCACATTCACATGCCTTCTGATGACTTCTTAAATGTGAGTGTGACTGCTACTAGTTTTTTATGAATACATTGTTTTAAGTCTACACCCAGAGGCGCCTCTCTCTTTTGTTTTCTTCTCAGGATTTGGAATCTGGTTTCAGTTCTCGGTGAAGGCAGCCCTAATTGTGGACTTATTGTCTTGGTCCTTTGGATCCCTGGACTCTCCTTTTGCATATTTATGACTGTGATATAAATATAAATATTTATATATCCACTAATGTGGTCCCTTTCCACACACCTATTCATCACATTCCCTAGTTTTAAGTTTTTATATCTCTACAGTTTCATATGTGTTGTTTTCTAGAGATCCTTTTTTTCTCTGACCATTCATATATCACTTTGGAGGCTGGGGGGGTTTGTCTTTATTGCCGTCTCCAGTTTATTGCGCCTATACTTGTATACTGTGTACACCGCCTGCACTGTATTAGAAACTGTACATCGGCTGCACTGTATTATATACTGTGTACACCACCAGAAGTGTATTAGAGACTGTACACACTGTATTATTGTATTATATACTGTGTACACCAACTGCACTGTATTAGAAACTGTACACCAGCTGCACTGTATTATATACTGTGTACACTGCCTGAAGTGTATTAGAAACTGCACACCACAGAATGCACTGCATATACAGTATCTCACAAAAGTGAGTACATCCCTCACATTTGTGTAAATATTTTATTATATCTTTATTATTATATCTAGCGTCTGCCTCTCCTTGGTGGCCTTCCAGACATGATGAGATTTTTTTTCACACCGCATTACACTGTATTATATACTGTGTACATCGCCTGCACTGTATTATATACTGTGTACACCACCTGCACTGTATTAGATACTGTACACCACCTGCACTGTATTAGAAACTGTACACTGCCTGCACTGTATTATATACCTTACACCGCCTGAAGTGTAATATATACTGTACACTGTATTATATACTGTGGACACCGCCTGCACTGTATTATATATCGTACAATGCCTGCACTGTATTAGATACTGTATACCGACTGCACTGTATTAGATACTGTGCACACTGTATTATATACTGTGGACACTGCCTGCACTGTATTAGATACTGTACACTGCCTGCACTGCGTTATATACTGTACACTGCCTGAAGTATATTATATACTGTACACCACCGAATGCACTATATATATATACACACACACACACTAGACTGCCTGCACTGTATTTATAGTCTACACTGAATGCACTTTATATTATATACATTGACATGAGAATTTATAGATAGGCAACTCCTATCATATTGATTAGTGTTCCAAATTAATAATAACTACTGCAGTACGGAACAGACACAAAACATACACTCCGCATCTTTCCAAATAATTGTTCTGCTTTATTATGACGCAATTGAAGGATTTTATACACATGATTACCTAGGTATGACATTAATATTACAATTGTACTTTTATGGTAACAAGGGGCGTAACATAGGCAGGCTAATTCTAATCAAGACTCAAAAGAATGCAAACATGTACTGAAAACATTATTAGTGCCGTGTGCACAGTGAGGGCAGTGTGCAATACATATAAAATAGAATACAATTATATACAGAACTTACAAATTTTCTTTATAGTCTCCTCTCTTTTGATCAATATTTTGATCACTAACCATACCTGCTATCACCTTTAACCTGAAACCTCCACATGCTTAGGTGGAGGTAGTCCTGGCCAAAGAGGCAAAAACTCCATTGTGGAGAATATAATAGATGAGCAGCTTTTTCATTACAGAATTACTTTTCATTGTGAAAAACAAATGGCTGTACACTACTGTGGCCAGAATGGCCTTCTAGCTCAATTGTTGGCGTGCTGACTTATCAGCATATGTAAACACAGACAATTCTACATAAAATGGAAGATGTACAAAAGACAAATATGACTTCAACATGGCTAAACTACTTTTCAAATCATCAGTCAAATATATATATAGATAGCTACATAGATATATATCCCTTAAAATTAAAGTATTTGAATAAATAGTACCCTAGACTGTGATTTAAAGAGGGAAACAAATCAAACACAGATTTCTTTCATTTAGTCATTTTTGCAGTGTCTGGTGTGAATCCAAGTGACTTTTCCTTTAAGTTTTGCACAACTGTACACAAAATAGATGCTTTATTGAGTCTCCAAACATTTCCTTATATATAAATGTCTAACAATCAACAAGTCATTTGGCTTTAGTTTTAGATCCTTCCAAACTTTTAGGATCTGGAATTGGGGAAAAAAAACACATACATGAGTTTGTCAAAAACCTTAAAAGATCAGCAACATTCTCTGTGAGAACCGAATGGAGGACGTCAGCTGCCGAGACAAAGTATAAGCAAGTGAGTAACATACTCCCAAACAAAATCTCATAGGGAAATAGTCCAACATTTGCCTTAGGGGCTTGATAAAATATAAGAAAACATTCAGGCAAAAGTTTTCTAGTTTCTTATTATACTTTTTCTGCTACATTGTAGACAGTAGGGGGTGTAAAAATAAAACCACAATATAGCCTCAATATAAAACCTTATAGGACTCTCCTATAAATATAATTTCCTCTGTTACTCTCTGTAGATTCTGCACTCTGTACTTACAAATTACTTCTGATAACACTTTTACTGTGGCCTTTGCAGTAGCATTGCCAGTGGACATCCAGAAAACATGTCCATACAGACAAAATGCATACCCGTAAGATCCTGACTTGGGCATCTGGATATATCTTTTTATAATCTCTGGAAGGGATGATCAGCTTTTGGTAACACCTTTTGTAACATGTAAAACAAGAAGTGGTATTTTATAAAAACAACTGTGGAGAACCCTGGCTCTATCCCATGCTCATTTACTAAGACAGCCATTCCTACGTCGTCAGTTTAACACATGTGGTTTTCCTTTGTCTCCAACCTCCTCCAGTAGAGGCAATAAGGTGGCTGGATTCAAATGTACACATTTTTCATTTATATATTTGTATATAAACAAACAAAACAAATTCATATTTTGAACCTTTCATTAAACAAACATTTAGTTAGCTGTATATTTGCTACACAGAATGTGGGACCATTACAAATTAAATATTTGACCAAATTAATGTCTGTAACTTTGTCTAATAGCACCTTTGCATAAAGTTACAGCTCTGATACATTGGGGTGAACGCTTCATTACTGGGTCCAGCTTGCATAAATAACAATGGCAATGGCTTGTTTTCCATCATACTGTTTGTGTAAGAACTCCAGTTTCATGTTTCAAAAAGACAACTTTTTCCTGGCAAAATTATCATTTCTCATTGCTTGCTCTGTTGTTAGTTTTAGCTAGATAACACAAGTCCTTAGTTTCCATCTGACATTATTTTCCTGATGTCATAACTAGGGATGAGCTTCGAGTTTGAGTCGAACTCATGTTCGACTCGAACATTGGCTGTTCGCAAGTTCGCCGAACAGCGAACAATTTGGGGTGTTCGCGGCAAATTCGAATGCCGCAGAACACCCTTTAAAAGTCTATGGGAGAAATCAAAAGTGCTAATTTTAAAGGCTAATATGCAAGTTATTGTCATAAAAAGTGTTTGGGGACCTGGGTCCTGCCCCAGGGGACATGGATCAATGCAAAAAAAAGTTTTAAAAACGGCTGTTTTTTCAGGAGCAGTGATTTTAATAATGCTTAAAGTCAAACAATAAAAGTGTAATATCCCTTTAAATTTCGTACCTGGGGGGTGTCTATAGTATGCCTGTAAAGGGGCGCATGTTTCCTGTGTTTAGAACAGTCTGACAGCAAAATGACATTTTGAAGGAAAAAACTCATTTAAAACTACCCGCGGCTATTGCATTGCCGACAATACACATAGAAGTTCATTGATAAAAACGGCATGGGAATTCCCCAAAGGGGAACCACGAACCAAAATTAAAAAAAAAAAAATGACGTGGGAGTCCTCCTAAATTCCATACCAGGCCCTTCAGGTCTGGTATGGATATTAAGGGGAACTCCGGCCAAAATTTAAAAAAAAATGACGTGGGGTTCCCCCTAAATTCCATACCAGACCCTTCAGGTCTGGTATGGATTTTAAGGGGAACCCCGCGCCAAAAAAAAAAAAAAACGGCGTGGGGTCCCCCCAAAAATCCATACCAGACCCTTATCCGAGCACGCAACCTGGCAGGCCACAGGAAAAGAGGGGGGGACGAGAGTGCGCCCCCCCTCCTGAACCGTACCAGGCCACATGCCCTCAACATTGGGAGGGTGCTTTGGGGTAGCCCCCCAAAACACCTTGTCCCCATGTTGATGAGGACAAGGGCCTCATCCCCACAACCCTGGTCGGTGGTTGTGGGGTCTGCGGGCGGGGGCTTATCGGAATCTGGAAGCCCCCTTTAACAAGGGGACCCCCAGATCCTGGCCCCCCCTGTGTGAAATGGTAAGGGGGTACTTACCCCTACCATTTCACTAAAAAACTGTTAAAAATGTTAAAAATGACAAGAGACAGTTTTTGACAATTCCTTTATTTAAATGCTTCTTCTTTCTTCTATCTTCCTTCATCTTCTGGTTCTTCTGGTTCTTCTGGCTCTTCTGGTGCTTCCTCCGGTGTTCTCGTCCAGCATCTCCACGGCATCTTCTATCCTCTTCTCCTCGGGCCGCTCCGCACCCATGGCATGGGGGGAGGCTCCCGCTCTTCTCTTCTTCTCTTCTTCTCTTCTTCTCTTCTTCATTTTCTTCTCCGGGCGGCTCCGCAAACCATGCTGGCATGGAGGGAGGCTCCCGCTGTGTGACGGCGCTCCTCGTCTGACAGTTCTTAAATAACGGGGGGCGGGGCCACCCGGTGACCCCGCCCCCTCTGACGCACGGGACATGACGGGAATTCCCTGTGGCATTCCCCATGACGTCACAGGGAAGTCCCGTCAAGTCACCGTGCGTCAGAGGGGGGCGGGGTCACCGGGTGGCCCCGCCCCCCATTATTTAAGAACCGTCAGACGAGGAGCGCCGTCACACAGCGGGAGCCTCCCTCCATGCCAGCATGGGTTGCCAAGCGGCCCTGAGAAGAAAATGAAGAAGAGAAGAAGAGAAGAGCGGGAGCCTCCCCCCCATGCCATGGGTGCGGAGCGGCCCGAGGAGAAGAAGATAGAAGACGCCGCAGAGGAGATGCTGGACGAGAACGCCGGAAGAAGAACCAGAAGAGCCAGAAGAACCAGAAGAACCAGAAGATGAAGGAAGATAGAAGAAAGAAGAAGCATTTAAATAAAGGAATTGTCAAAAACTGTCTCTTGTCATTGTTAACATTTTTGACAGTTTTTTAGTGAAATGGTAGGGGTAAGTACCCCTTTACCATTTCACACATGGACTGCACATGAAGTTATTATCAGACCTTTTGATTTCATCTTTGTAGAAAAACTTCTTATGTATCCCATCCATCTTGGCTTTGTTAAATATTATGGCAGCTGTATTCCAATTAAAAACCTCATCTTAATTTCAAAGCATAAAGAAAGACTGGGGCATAGAGGTGACAAACCTCGGGATTTTAACTGTGTTAAGTGGAGAGAAAAGATCTCATCAAGTAATAATAAAATTAGATTTTTCATTTATTAGTAATAAAAAAATGGAACATGAGAAAAAAAGCACAATTTTTACATCTGTAACAAAGTATACATGGAATGGATGAAGCATGTATAACAAAGCACTACCACTCTCGACAGAGTTTCTTCAGGAGATTGATGGTGTGACTCTTTTTATACTATGAATTAAAAAACAATTGAATAGAAATCTCATGAAAAAAAAAATATACATCATAGGTGTGCGCATCCTATTGCATTAGGGTGTGCACCCCAAAGCTCAAGCAAATATGTGTGTGCAAGTGTATATATATACAGAAGGTGTCAGTAGAGCAGTGAATGGTGTCATAAGGGCAGATATTGGTGGTGTCAGTAGGGCAGTTACAATATTATTTTAATAATGTTTTTAAAAAAATTTTAGGAGAAAAAAAAATAGATTTTTTTTATTTGATGAAATATCAGGGGACTAAATATTGGAAATATGCACCACACGGGGTGATTAGGGTGTGCCCAGGCACACCTGGCACACCCTGTGCGCATGCCTATGATATATATATATATATACATAAGCATGACTGAATCATGCAAAAATAAGCATAGAATTGAGAAAATGCATACATTTTTAAGAGGATCAGTATATCAAAACAAAAAGGGCATAGAAACATGTGGGTACAGAGAGGAACCGGACCTTACCAGAGAAGCTTCAATATCCACAAGAAGTAAATGCAGCAATAAAATCAATTGATGTGTGTAATGTCCTAATTTAATCAACCAGCACACATTAATTGCTTGCAGAGAGGAGGTAAAAACTGCACAAACTGATAAACTGCATAGAAGCCAAATAGATAATGGCCAATGAACAATGGGTTTTAAACAAAATCAAAGCTGACAATACAGCTATGTTAGAAGTGGATAGTTACCTTAAGGTTGAATCAATGGAAATTAAGCTGGTCCAGATCAAGGATAATCATCTTAATGCCTGACAAGCCTCAAAACAATTTTAAGGAAAGCCAAAGCAGAAGGGACCTATAGATGGTAATAAGGGATATATGGGAAAAAAAAATCTAGAGCATTTATGGGCAATATATGGGCGCTTAAACACTCAGGTGTGTGAAAGAGAACTGCTTACCAGACAGACACATCAGTGACTTCAACAGATACAGGGAATATTGAGTCCTCCCAATACAGGGATCTCAGGCAGACAGTAGAGGCAAATAAACGCTGTTTAAATAGCCCCATCCGACTCGGCGGTGTCTGACGTCACTGTCGGATCGTGGGCGTAAAGGAAATGCCAACGCGCTTGCGCCTGGGCTGACAGACGGAACAAGCATCACGGACGTGTGACATCAGTGAAGTGCCCATGGCGCCCATACAAGAAATAACCGTGGTGGTGAGCTGGAGATGGAAAGGATTGAATAAATGCATAGAGGACAAAAGGCTACAATATTTAAATGAAAGTAATAGAATAAATTGCGCATATAATAAATGTATATATAGGAGAGTAAGTTAGCAATAACTGGTTTGGCTCGGTTCATAACATGGTAACCACATGTTTTTACAAATAATAAACAGTACATTATAAGCAAAAACTTCAAAACGTATATCAAAAATAGTAGTTTGATGGGCAGCACAGAGAAAAAGAAGAGAAGGAGAGAAGGAAAGGGAGAAGGAGGGGAGGGGAAAAAAAGAGGGAAAGGGGAAAGGAAAAAGAGAAAAGACATAGAATGAATAGGAAAAATAGCATTAAAGAAAAGGCTTAAAACTGAGAGCATCATTAAGGCCTGGAGGTCGGAGGGCAGCCAAATCCGAGATCCAGCACGCCTAACGCTGTAGTAAAATCTTATCATTGCCCCCCCCTCTCATTCGGGAGAACATATTCAAGAGCAAAGAAATGCATCTTGGTGTCATCAAAGTTATGATATAAGCCCATGTGACGACTAATGGGCGCCTCCATTTTCTTTCCACGCACCAGGGAGACATGGTCCCTGATGCAGTGAAAGAAAGGGCGTTTTGTCCTGCCAACATAAAACGCACTACAATCGCACACCATAAGATAAACTATCCCAATGGACTGACAGGTAGCCAGAAAATTGGGTCTGTAGGTGCGACGGTTGGGTAGAGAGATGTGCGTGGATGTGTACAAATGATGGCAAAAGTTGCATTCATGGCAAGGCCTGGTTCCTCCGGATCTACCTTTAACAGAGGATTTTGGAGCATAGTGACTACATACCAAGGTGTCTCGTAAGGATCTAGATCTCCTGAAAGTTAATATTGAAAAATCCTTCAAATGTTTGGATACCTTAGTGTGTCCTGTAAGAAGTACCAGTATTTTTTAAGGATATCTCTTACTTGTTGGTGTTGACCAGAAAACCGTGTTATAAATCTGACACCTGGACTCGGTTTGGGAGTTTTTTTTACCACGAATCAGACTGGACCTGTCCCTATTTTTGGCTTTAAGGTATGCTTTTTTAAGGCATCGGTTACTGTAGCCGCGGAGTCGCAGACGCGACTGCAATGCTCTGGCCTCCGACTCAAATTGGGCATCCTCACTGCAATTCCTCCTAAGTCGGAGGTATTGCCCATATGGTACACTCAATATCAAGAGGGCTAGATGGGAACTGGTTGCATGGAGCAGGCTGTTTCCTGCCAGGGGTTTACAATAGAGTGTAGATCCTATGCTACCATCTGGGTTAACAAAAATCTGGATATCCAGGAATGTGAGTTGTAATTGACTCATTTCTAGGGAAAAACAGATTAAATTTGTTTACCTTGAGCCTGTGAAAGAAGACCAAGAGGTCCTCCCTAGTGCCAGTCCAGATGAAGAAGACGTCATCGATATAACGTCTCCAGATAGGTATCTGGTCAAAAAAAATTGCATGTCATCTCTGTGAAAAAGATGTCTCTCCCACTCCCCAGGTACAGGTTGGCATAGGAGGGGGCACATTTGGTCCCCATAGCCACCCCCTGTACCTGGAGGTAGTGGGAGCATCCAAAGATGAAAATGTTATTGGTCAAGATTAACCGAAGCAAACTCAAAATAAACTCACTATACTTATTAGGTACTTTGTTGCCCTTGGAAATGAGACCCTCCACAACTCCCAGGCCTAAATCATGGGGGATGGAGTTGTAGAGGGCCTCAACATCGATAGCAACTAGCCAAGAACCCTCCAGAACCGAGATGCCATCAAGTGCTCTAAGAAGGTCTCTGGTATCTTGTAGATAGGACGTGAGGCCCTCAACATGGGGTCTGAGGAAATCATCGACAAGTGCACTCGCATTCTCCGTGAGGCAGCCATTGCCCAAAACTATAGGGCGCCCTGGTAGATTAGTGGTACTTTTATGGATTTTTGGGAGAGCATATAGTGTTGGGGTTTTGGGAGCTGGCACATTTAGAAATTCCCATTTTTTTTAGTTATCAGTCCCTGATGGTAGACAGAGCCAAGGAGTTGTCTATATTCCATTTTGGTATAATTTACATGGCTTTCAGGTATTCTTCTATACCATTCAGTGTTCTGTAAAAGCTGCATGACCATAGATTCATATTGGGAGTTGTCTGATACAACAAGATTTCCCCCTTTATCAGAGGGTTTGATGATGACCCTGTTTTCTTGTTGTAAGGAATGAAGTGCCTCTTTCTGAACTGATGTTAGATTGGATTGTGTCAATCCCTTCCAATGGGTATTGCAAAATTTTTTGGTCACTTGTTGGGTAAAAGCCCAAACACTGGGGTCACCCTGCAAGGCCGGAAAAGTGGTTGATTTGGGTTTGTAATCTTTGGATGTGAAGAGTAAAGAAGGGGGAGGAGGGGGGAGGGAAGACCCCTGTGCCAATTGGCCTGATTGTAAAATGTCAGCCTCCACCAAATCTATCTCATCAATATGTCCCTCATCCCATAACTCCATTAGTTCTTCCATAGCTCTTATGTCATTAATGTCCATTTCCTTACATAAGGGATTAATGGGCTGCTGGCTTGGAGTCTCTGGTTGTGACTTGTCATATAGAATACGGAACATCAACTTACACAACAACAAATTAAGATCCTTGATCAATTCAAAGGGATCAACCATTTGAGTAGGACAAAAGGTAAAGGCAAGCTGTAAAACTGACTTTTGAGCCTCAGTGAGAGCAATGGATGATAGATTGATTACTTCAAACTGGTCTTGGGTTGTTTTGGGTGTAATGGATCCAGATTTCTCATCTTTTTTGGGTTGTGTACTTTTTGAGTGAAAATAGGTGCCATGCGAAAAACCAATTCGGTGGTTGTCTCACTGGTGCCGCCCGTGCGACCTGAGGCAACACCGGATGGGTTGTGCCCATGTGCAAAGTGATTTCAGATTGGCTTAGTGTGCTGGTAGCAGAAGTTTTAGCAGCAGCTGATCTAGTGTTTATAGGTTTACGAATTAGGGTGGGAAAACGTTTGGATTTTCCCTGTTGTGCACTTACATTACCATTGGTACACATATGTGATTGTTGCTTCTTTGAAATCATGGAGTGATCCAGTGCCTGTGAGGAAGAAACAGATGATAGTGATGAAGTATCAGAATCAATAGGTTCAGAAGTAGGTTCAATCTGGACCCTCCGTCTAATGTTACGTCTTCTGAGGGCGTGGCTTGCCAGTGGAGCAGATGGAAGTCTGAATTCTTACCTTTGCAAATCTACCCAGCAACGAGCGACTCCTAGCCTAATAAAAAGGGCAAAATACACACTACACAGAACCGGAGACCTTCTGCTACCTCCGGGCGCAATGTCAAAGCGCAGGAAGAACCTGAAGGGGCCACAGAAGCTGATGCACTACTTCCCCATAACGGACACAAGCCGAGGACAAGATGGCGCTGGCGGCCTCCTCAAGCACACAGCGCGGCTCCTCTCACCAAACGCTGGCTTCACCTTCACAGCACAGCAGGACTTCTCCTCCTCTTCAGTGGCAGATGGTGAGTCCTCTCCCCCTGCTTCTCCCTCCACAGCCAGCCCAGCCAAATCGAAGCCCCGCAGGGACAACACAGATCTTAGTCAGCCCAACAGCCTCTCCTTTACCCTGCCAGTTGTTGATCCCCAGCAGCCCTCAGCCATGGATGCATTCCCTGCCACAGACCAACCAATCTCTGAGATGACAATGAAAAGCATGCTCATCTCACTGAAACATACTCTGTATATAGATCTGTCAGCATCAGTATCCTCCTTGGCTACTGTGGTACAAGCACAAGATCAGAGTTTATTACATGTTGAAACTAAAATGGTAGATCTCTACACTGCTCGCAATGAATTGATCGATGTATATACAGAACAAGAGGAGGATTTACACCTAAGTAAACTTAAACTGGCAGATTTGGAAGACCGTTCCCACCGGAACAATATAAAATTCCGCAATATACCAGTGTCAATTCAGCAATCTGACCTGGTCCAATATCTACAGAAGTTAATGAGATCCATAGTACCTGATTTGACTGACCGGGACTTGAAAATTGATCGGGCGCATAGGCTTCCAAAACCACCTCACCTTCATGAATCAAAACCCAGAGACGTTCTCGCCCGTATCCAATTTTTTACTGCAAAAAAGAAAGTGATGTATGCTGCTAAACGCGCAATCGCTCTTCCAGAACCGTTCGCCACAATCAAATTATACGCAGATCTCTCGAAAACAACAATGGATTCTCGGCGACAATTGGCCACTATCACAAAACCACTACAGAACCACCACATACCCTACAAGTGGGGTTTCCCTGTTAAATTGATAATAACTTACCAAAGCACAACATACACTGTAAAATCACTGGCTGGAGGTCTCAAACTCCTAAGAGACTGGCGTCTCATCCCAGAGGAATCCACTCCCTCTGTGGACCCATCATCCTCACAAATGGACACGGAATGGTCCCTTCAGGATGCCTAATGAAACCGGTCTGCCCTTCACTCACCACCTTACTATC
This sequence comes from Lithobates septentrionalis, assembly GCA_037952835.1. NCBI lineage: Eukaryota > Metazoa > Chordata > Amphibia > Anura > Ranidae > Lithobates > Lithobates septentrionalis. Next base: position 128,951 of record JBBDGP010002744.1, on the reverse strand, counting down.
TGGCTGGGTAGTAGCGGGTTACTCTGCAGAAGCCAAGTTCTATTCTCGCGGACCTGTCTGTTATGGTTACCGTGGAGAATCACTGTTTCCCCCAGTTACCACCAGCAGTAGTTACTGCACATTGAGCTCACTTGATAAAGAGCTCTCATTTTTTTACTTCTTTTATTTCTTTTATACCCTTGGGCTCACCAGCCCCACATTGAGATTACTAATGAATTACATAACCTCCTGATCCACCTTGGGATCACAGTTGTAGTCGCTAATACCGGAGAAACTCCCACTGACTCTGCCCACACATTTCCTAGCTATCTTCTAGTGCACCGAGCTCTTATGCCGCGTACACACGAGCGGACTTTAAGGCAGACTTTGCCCGGCGGACGGGATTTCGTGGGACAATTCGATCGTGTGTGGGCTCCAGCGGACTTTGTTTGCTCAAAAGTTGGACGGACTTAGATTTGAAACATGTTTTAAATCTATCCATCGAACTCGAATCCGGTCGAAAAGTCCGCTCGTCTGTATGCTAGTTCGACGGACAAAAAGCCACACTAGGGCAGCTATTGGCTACTGGCTATGAACTTCCTTATTTTAGTCCGGTCGTACGTCATCACGTACGAATTCGACAGACTTTGGTGGATTGTGTGTAGGCAAGTCCGTTCATTCAGAAAGTCGGTCGTAAAGTACGTTGAAAAGTCTGCCGGGCAAAGTCTGCCGTAAAGTCCGACCGTGTGTACGCGGCAATAGACTTTAATACTTACCTGAAGCACAAAATGCCCATCAAGCTTGTCTCACTAAATGTCAGGGGCTTAAATAGCCCACAGAAAAGAATGATAGTACAAAAGGAAATTACAAAACGGCAAGCTGACATAATTTTTGTGCAAGAGACGCACTTTGCATCAACCAAAACTCCAACAATCAAACTCAGAGGATATAGCCAACTTTTTTTTGCCTCAGGCCCAAAAAAGAAAAATGGTGTCCTAACAGCGATTAAAGACAGCCTCAAATTCAAACTTCATCAATCCTGTGTGGACCCTCAAGATCGCTATATAGTTTTGATTTGTGATATAGGACAATCCACCTATACCCTGGTCAATGTATACGGGCCAAATACAAAACAACTCAGCTTCCACAAACGCCTATATAAAAAAATTGAAAAGATACGGAAAGGAAGCCTTATCCTAGGGGGGACTGCAACATAGTTGGAGACCCCACCGTGGACACCTCTGCACAAAAACAACGACAGTGAATTGCATTAAATCCCTTCCTTCGAACAACAGACCTTTTTGACGTGTGGCGATGCCAACATGGATCCGAAAAAGATTTCACGTACTTCTCCCCTTCGCAGATGACATACTCACGCACAGATATATTTGTGATTGACAGATTGACCTTACAAAATATCAAGAGCTCTGAGATAGACACAATTTCCTGGTCGGACCATGCCCCAATATCTATAATCTTGGATGATCATCGAAGAAGACCTCCACGAATATGGAGGCTCAACTCCACTCTACTAGCCAACAAAGAAATTTGTAAGGAACTCACTCAGGAACATAATTCGTTCTTTGAATTGAACGCTCTCCCTGATACTAATTCCTGTACGCTTTGGTCAGCGTACAAGGTGGAATTCTTATTAAGTTAAATAAGAGACTGAAGAGCCAGATGAACAGGCAGATTGATGAGATCATGCTACAAATTGAAAAATTAGAACAACAAAACAAAACCCATCCTTCTCACAAATTATCCAGTGAACTCCTTAATTTGAGACAGTCACTCAGATCATTACTCCTGTGCAAATATGAAAATAACCTTAAATACACTAAGGCCAATCATTATGCACTCGGTAACAAACCAGGAGCTCTGTTGGCTCGAATAGTTAAAGAGCACTGTTTGAAAACCAAAATCTCCTCTCTCTTCCATCCCACCTCTAGACAACTCCTAACATACCAGCAAGACATTGCAAATGCCTTTAGCAAGTATTATTCCTCACTATATAACTTAAAAAATGACCCTTTGACACACCAACCTTCTGACCCTTCTACTCAAGGATTTTTAAATTCTATAACTCCACCCACTATCTCATCCTCCCAACTTGAGTCTTTGTCCAGACCCTTCACCATAGAGAAAATAACCGAAGCCATCAAAGAATTACCCTTACATATGTCACCTGGAGAGGATGGGTTTTCAAACTTATTTTACAAGCAATTTAATGACATCCTAGCACCCCAATTAGCTAATCTCTTCAACTTTGTCGGTTCCTCTGGCTCCCTACCAACAGACTTGCTACGCTCAACTATTGTGACCGTCCAAAAACCAGATAAAGATCCTTCCTTAACTACAAACTACAGACCAATTTCTTTGTTGAACACCGACATAAAAATATTAGCCAAAGTCTTTGCCAAAAGATTAATAACATACCCCTCATCTCTAGTGCACCCCAAACCAAGTCGGGTTTATCCCAGGCCGCCAGGCACCAGATGCCAGGAGAAGGGTATTGAACCTCATACACCATGCTATTCAAACACAAACGCCTTCTCTGCTCCTATCCCTGGAAGGTGTTTGATAGAATACATTGGCTTTCTCAAAGGGGTCTTAGACAAATTTGGAATCACGGGATGGTTCCAAAACGCAATACTTTCTCTCTACTTCAATCCCTCAGCAACAGAACTCACAGGAGGAGCCCTATCCACCCCATTCACCATAACAAATGGCACACGACAGGGATGTCCCCTCTCCCCACTTATTTTTGCCCTACTAATGGAATCCCTAGCGGCTAAAATCAGAACCAATGAACATATTTCAGGAATCAAAAGTGATAACACAGACCATAAAATTAGCTTATTTGCAGATTATGTAATACTAATGATTACCAATCCAAAGCAATCCCTCCCGAAAATACAGGAAATTATCCTTCAATTTATCAAAGTTTCCTTCTATAAGCTCAATGTATCAAAATCTGTAATAATGCCCCTGTGCCTCCGCACACAATTAGAATCCCAACTTCGGAAAACGACTCCATTCACCTGGGTAAATAACTCTATTCCTTACCTGGGAATACAAATAGCACCTTCTCCAAAACACCTATTTACACTAAATTACCAGACCTTTCTCCAAAAACTCCCTCAATTACTTCTCTCTCTGCGATCAACAGGCCTTTCAAAAATTGGTAAGATCTTCACCTTTAAGATGATAATACTACCAAAACTCTTGTATCTATTTCACACATTGATAATACCCCTCCCTCAATCCTTTTCAAATTCTATCCAAAGACTAATCTCTAAATTCATATGGGGAGAGGGTTCTCCTAGATGTGCTAACTACGTCTTCACCAGACCGTACAAAAAGGGTGGGGTCGGCCTCCCCCACGTAAACAGTTACTACTATGCCTCCGTCTAAGACCAAATGTACTACTGGTGGCACCCAACGCCCAAAAAAATCTGGTCAAACATGGAAATCTATCCCCCCAAAATAAATACCCCTTAGACTCCCTCCTCTTAACAGCAGCAGGATGCCCTCCTCCCAACCGTGACACACCCCAATCAGTTTCAGCCTCAATAGCAACATGGAAAAAAATCTTATCCAAACAAACCCCTAGCTCCCCTAACCCGCTCGATACCTATACCCCTTAGAGCCATAGCCAAGCATCTTAATGACCCTAATTTCTCAGTATGGCACAAACAAGGCATCTATGTGGTCTATCTCCTGACCTGCCCTTGCAGGCTTCAGTATGTTGGCCGTACTGTACGACCCCTGCAGGTCAGGTTGAACGAGCACATTGGGAATATTAAAAGAGGCTTTAAGGGCCACCCTCTCTCTAGACACTATCTGGAGGTTCACCAACAAAACCCTATGGGTACCTCCATGATAGGCTCAAACTCCCTTGGGGGGGGCCAAAGAGGCGTGCAATTTCAAAGCTCGAAATGAGCTGGACATACGAAACGGGATGTCTCAAACCTTATGGTTTGAATACAGATATAGAAATTATTGCGTTTATTGATAACTCGTAAGAATACTCAATACTGGTTCAACTGTATGGCCTACCTCTTTTTGATGGCACGGTTGTGTGTTTATATATGAGGGTTTGATGTCATGGAACTTTTCTGTAAACAACCCTTTGTTTAAAATATTCCCCCTTTTTATTTCTTCTTTTTTGTTTTGGTACTATATGTGTGTTTATTTAAGGTTTGGCAGTTTACTATCAAATGCGATTTAACTCTGTTTTATATAGAGACACGATTATGTGTTCCTTATGAATTTCATATTGAGGTTTTGCCCTGTTAGGTTGAAGCCCCAGATTGAGGCTTGGTACCATGTTTGTGGTCCATGTGATCTCTGGGCTCCAATATGTCGTCCGTGCGATAATGAGGCTTGATCTCCATTTTAATCAATAGGCTTTAGGAGTGATAGCGAGGCCTGGTTCCTGAGTGATAACGAGGCTTGGTCTCACAGTCAATACGAACTTGGAGTGAAAGTGAGGCTTGGTACCAAGTGGATGCTATTTGAGTGATGTGTCAGCACGTCGCCCGTGCCCCAGGAAGACGCAAGGTATTGCGAAACATGTAGGGCTGTGTGTTGTGCTGACGCAATCACGCCACATGTGACCTGGTACACGGGTGCTTTTTATTGTTTGTTTTAGCTAGCCGGCTTTTTATCTATTCATGTACCTTTATACAATTTTTCTGTGCAATATCCCTGCACATTACCTCTGTACATGTTGTCTTATGAGCTTTTGCTTATCTAGTTAACATTAAAATTTTGAATTTTAACTTACTACACGACTGGAGTCCCTTTCTGTCTGCTCACTCGTGGCTGGGAGCCCGAGTGTGCTTCTCTTTTCAGATTGGGGACATCCAGCTGCTAAGCATTTACTACTATCTGGCCAAATCCTCGTGGACCGCTCAAGGCAACCAAAGAACTCGAGATACCAGAGGATTCAAGTGTTCCCGCAGAGGGCTATATCTGTCTGCTCGTATGACCCCGCTTTTTAGGGGGTCCACCGGTTCCGGTAAGGGTTATCACATACAGAGTTTACATCGAGCTGTCTGTCAGGAAAAGCCCTCTTGCAGTTTTAAACGAATGCCTGTGCATAGAAGCGCCATCCGGCGCTCGCGGGCGCGCAATAGCGCCAATGGCGCTAATAGTGCTAACAAACGTACGCACATGCGCAATAGTACCAATATCTCTATTAGTGCTAACAAACGTACGCGCATGCGCAATAGCGCCACTTGGCGCCAAAGATAGGCTATTTAAAGAAGACTGTTTCAATGCTGCCTTGCTGTCCGGTCTACAGCGTTTCCTGAGACCCCTGCTACCTTGTTATAAGTTTTCCTGTATCCAGTATTTACTTGGCTTGTTCCTGACTTACCTGCTTGCTGCCCGCCCCGATCTTGGCTTGGACTCTGACTATTCTCTTGGTTTGCCCTTCTGTACCTGATCTGCCCGCCAGTACCTTGACCCGGCTTGTCTGCACCTCCCTGCTGTCTGCAACCTGCTACGGGACTACAGTGCACCTCCCTGCTGTCTGCAACCTGCTACGGGACTACAGTGCACCTCCCTGCTGTCTGCAACCTGCTACGGGACTACAGTGCACCTCCCTGCTGTCTGCAACCTGCTACGGGACTACACTGCACCTCCCTGCTGTCTGCAACCTGCTACGGGACTACAGTGCACCTCCCTGCTGTCTGCAACCTGCTACGGGACTACAGTGCACCTCCCTGCTGTCTGCAACCTGCTACGGGACTACAGTGCACCTCCCTGCTGACTACAGGATCCTGCCTTCTGCTTCAGTGTTCCAGTCAGGCACTTGTGCCCCTCTGTACTTTCGAGTCCCTGTTCACACCTTCAGGGGTTCTTAAGTCAGAGGTATACGAGAGGCCGTTCTCTGCATTCCGGGCTCCACCTACCAGGTACGTGACAGTACCGGACAGCCATGTCCAAGCCCACGCAGGGAACGTCGCCTATGGAGGACTTATGCCATCATTTGGCTGGACTTACACAGGCTGTTAAAGACCTGCAAGACGGTTACAAACGTCTGGAAGAACGTGTTCAAGTGATCTCTACTTCAGCTCCAGGTCCATCCTCGGGCCCTTCTGTAGTAATGTTGCCTCCAGAACCTAAAGTTCCCACGCCAGAAAGGTTCTCCGGGGACCGCAGCAAGTTTAGAGCATTCCGTAATGCCTGTGAACTTTTCTTCGCACTGCAACCCAGAACTTTTTCATTAGAAACCACTAAGGTGGGGTTCGTCATTTCCCTCTTGCTGGGGGAACCCCAGGCATGGGCCCATCGACTCCTGGAACAAAAGAACAGCTGCCTTAACCTACTGGACACTTTCTTCCAAGCCATGGCCCTTCTCTATGAGGACCCGCAACAAGTTGCTACTGCAGAAGCAGCTCTGTTCTCTCTCCAGCAAGGCCGTAGGGCGGCGGAGGACTATGCATCTGAGTTCAGGCGTTGGAGTTCCGACACAAATTGGAACGACGCCGCCCTACGTCACCAGTTCCGCATGGGACTCTCCGAGCTGCTAAAGGATGAGTTGGCCCGGGTTGGCATCCCGGAGACACTTGAAGCCCTTATCAATCTCTCCATTCAGATTGACAGGCGTCTAAGAGAGCGAAGAGCTGAACGGACTGCCGGGTCCACTCGCCCAGTCTGGATGCTTCCACGTGTACCACAGCCTTCTGCCCACGCTCCTGCTGATTCCACTGAGCCAATGCAGTTAGGCCTGATCCGTCCCTCTCTGACTCCGGAGGAACGTCAACGCCGGCGAGCTAATAACCTTTGCCTCTATTGCGGAGAATCTGGACACTATGTGAGGACTTGTCCCGCTAAGACCCGTAAGCACTTTACTCTCTCCTCTACCTCTTCATCTGCTGTGTTTGATCATGCTTCTCATTTGGCTATCCCCATCTCTCTACAGCTTCCAGAAGGGTATATGCAAGCAACCGCCATCATTGACTCCGGAGCCTGCAGCGGGTTCATGGACTTGTCTTTTGCCCGTAAATTCCACATTCCGCTACGACCCAGAGCACAGGGACTGTCTGTACATCTGGCCGACGGATCGGCTATAAAATCTGGGCCCGTAACACAAGAAACAGTTCCTCTCAAGACCACCATTTCCGGCAACCACCAAGAATTACTCTGTCTTGACATCATCGAATCTCCCTTGTTTCCCATCATACTGGGAATGCCTTGGCTCAAGGCACACAATCCGCAAATAGACTGGTCTACTGGAAAAATCCATTTTCATTCCCCATATTGCCAGCAACATTGTCTACAGGACACTACCAAAACCCCGTCTTCTTTGCTATGTCTGGAGACCGATGCTGAAGTCTGCCAAGCAGTTCCCAAGGTTACCATAACTTTCTGGACGTGTTCAGTAAAAAAGGGGCAGAGACTCTGCCACCCCATAGACCTTACGATTGTCCGATTGAATTGCTTCCCGGAGCAGAAATTCCCTTTGGGAGAATTTTTCCCTTAACTGAACTTGAACTCGGAACTCTTAAAGAATACATAGATGATAATCTGAGGAAAGGGTTCATACGCCCTTCTACCTCCCCAGCAGGAGCAGGGATTTTCTTCGTAGAAAAGAAAGACCACTCTCTACGCCCCTGCGTAGACTATCGGGACCTTAATAAGATCACAATTAAGAATCGGTACCCCCTACCCTTGGTACCCGAACTTTTCCAGCGACTCGGAACTGCATCCATCTTTACCAAATTAGACCTTCGTGGAGCCTACAATTTAGTCCGGATCCGAAGCGGAGACGAATGGAAAACAGCCTTCCGCACCCGCTTCGGACATTTTGAGTACCTTGTCATGCCTTTTGGTTTATGTAATGCTCCTGCCACCTTCCAGCATTTTGTTAATGATATTTTCAGAGACTACCTTGACTTGTTTATCATAGTATACCTAGATGACATCCTGATCTTTTCCTCCTCACTGACTACTCATCGGGAACATGTCGGGAAAGTTCTAACCCGCCTTCGCCAACATGGCTTGTATGCAAAACCTGAGAAGTGCGAGTTTGAGCGCCAAAGCATCCAGTTTCTGGGCCTAATCATTTCGATTGACGGTGTCAAGATGGATCCACAGAAGGTCTCTGCCATCTTGGACTGGCCAGCTCCAACTGATAAGAAGGGAGTTCAGCGATTTGTGGGGTTTGCAAATTTTTATCGCAAATTCATTAAGGGATTCTCTTCTATCATTTCCCCCATCACAAGTCTTACTCGGCAAGGCACCCGTTTTCAGTGGTCTTCTGAAGCTCAAGCAGCCTTTACTTCCTTAAAAGAACAGTTTGTTTCAGCCTCTGTCTTAAAACATCCTGACCCAGCCTTACCTTACATACTGGAAGTGGATGCTTCCGAGGTAGCAGTAGGGGCAGTTCTTTCACAGAGACAAGGATCCAAGGCTCTGTTACACCCAGTGGCATTCTTCTCTCGCAGGCTAACCGAAGCTGAAAGAAATTATGATGTCGGGGACAGAGAGCTACTTGCAATCAAGGCTGCGCTAGAAGAATGGCGTTACCTCTTGGAAGGAGCGGCCCATCCTATTCTGGTGTACACTGATCACAAGAACTTAGAGTACTTGAAAGTTGCCAAGAGATTAAAACCACGACAGGCCAGATGGGCACTCTTCTTCACCAGATTTGCCTTTCACATTACTTACAGGCCGGGATCTAAAAACACTAAACCAGATGCGCTTTCCCGGATGTTCAGCGAACCTGAAGTTCCTTCACCCCCTGATACCATCCTTGCTCCTGGAAACTTTCTCATGCTTCAGGGAGATCTGCTCTCTCAAGTTAAACAAGCCTCCTCATTGGCTCCTGATCCAACAGATGTCACTTTACAGTGGAAAGATGATCTACTTTGGTACAAGGACAGAATTTTTGTGCCACAACAGACACGGGTTGCCATCCTCAAGTCTTGCCATGACCACGAACTAGCTGGCCACTTCGGGATACGTAAGACATCCGAACTCCTGCAGCGCATGTTTTGGTGGCCTCAGCTACAAAAGGATTGTAAACATTATATCGAAGCATGTACTACGTGCATCCAGAACAAGGGCAGCAAGACCAAGGCTTGGGGACTGTTGAGGCCTCTACCCGTACCAGAAAGACCATGGAGGATGATCTCCATGGATTTCATTGTGGAATTACCACCTTCAGAAGGTTTCACCACCATCTTCGTAGTGGTTGACAGACTCTCTAAAATGGCTCACTTCCTGCCTATGAAGGGTACCCCATCTGCCTCCGAAACTGCGAAGATTTTTATTAAGGACATTGTAAGGCTCCATGGTATACCTGCTAATATTGTATCTGATCGGGGGGTACAATTTACATCCAAATTCTGGAAAGCCCTGTGTGAAGCCCTAAAGATTGACCTCTCCTTCTCGTCTGCCTACCACCACCAGACGAATGGACAAACCGAACGAACTAACCAGACCCTGGAACAGTATTTACGATGCTATTCTTGTTTTTCTCAGGATGACTGGGTGCCTCTGCTACCTCTTGCTAAGTTCGCTTAAAATAATTCTGTGCATTCTGCAACCAACCAATCTCCATTTTTTGCAAACTATGGGTTCCACCACTTGTTTCTGTCCAATAACATGCCAGAGTGTACTGTACCGGCGGCTCAAGAAACCTTGAACTTCTTCAGCACAAACAACAAGTTACTTCAAGAGACAATGGCAAAGACCCAAGTCCATAACAAGGAAACGTTTGACAGGAAGAGAAGAGGGGAGCTTGACCTAAAACCTGGAGATCAAGTTTGGTTGTCCACTCTAAACCTGAAACTGGCATGCCCATCTAAGAAATTGGGCCCTAAGTTTGTGGGTCCCTTCCCAGTGGTGAGGAAAATTAACAGTGTGGCATATGAGTTTAAGTTACCGGAGTCCTTCCGTATACATCCAGTCTTTCACGTGGCTCTACTTAAACCAGCAGTCCCGGATCCCTTCCTTAACCGGAACACCGGTCCTCCTGAGCCTGTACTTATTAACGGCGAAGAAGAATTTGAAGTTGAGTCCATTATAGATTGCCGAAGGAGACGTAATCAGGTTCAGTACCTGGTGAAATGGAAGGGTTACGGCCCTGAGGAGAACTCCTGGGAACCAGAGACTAACATACACGCCAAAAGGTTAATCCTAGCCTTTAAAAGAACTCATCCGAGTAAAATGGCTCAGTTGGGCATCCGGAGGCTGCCCATTGGAGGGGGGCAATGTCAGGAAAAGCCCTCTTGCAGTTTTAAACGAATGCCTGTGCATAGAAGCGCCATCCGGCGCTCGCGGGCGCGCAATAGCGCCAATGGCGCTAATAGTGCTAACAAACGTACGCACATGCGCAATAGTACCAATATCTCTATTAGTGCTAACAAACGTACGCGCATGCGCAATAGCGCCACTTGGCGCCAAAGATAGGCTATTTAAAGAAGACTGTTTCAATGCTGCCTTGCTGTCCGGTCTACAGCGTTTCCTGAGACCCCTGCTACCTTGTTATAAGTTTTCCTGTATCCAGTATTTACTTGGCTTGTTCCTGACTTACCTGCTTGCTGCCCGCCCCGATCTTGGCTTGGACTCTGACTATTCTCTTGGTTTGCCCTTCTGTACCTAATCTGCCCGCCAGTACCTTGACCCAGCTTGTCTGCACCTCCCTGCTGTCTGCAACCTGCTACGGGACTACAGTGCACCTCCCTGCTGTCTGCAACCTGCTACGGGACTACAGTGCACCTCCCTGCTGTCTGCAACCTGCTACGGGACTACAGTGCACCTCCCTGCTGTCTGCAACCTACTACGGGACTACAGTGCACCTCCCTGCTGTCTGCAACCTGCTACGGGACTACAGTGCACCTCCCTGCTGTCTGCAACCTGCTACGGGACTACAGTGCACCTCCCTGCTGTCTGCAACCTGCTACAGGACTACAGTACACCTCCCTGCTGTCTGCAACCTGCTACGGGACTACAGTGCACCTCCCTGCTGTCTGCAACCTGCTACGGGACTACAGTGCACCTCCCTGCTGTCTGCAACCTGCTACGGGACTACAGTGCACCTCCCTGCTGACTACAGGATCCTGCCTTCTGCTTCAGTGTTCCAGTCAGGCACTTGTGCCCCTCTGTACTTTCGAGTCCCTGTTCACACCTTCAGGGGTTCTTAAGTCAGAGGTATACGAGAGGCCGTTCTCTGCATTCCGGGCTCCACCTACCAGGTACGTGACACTGTCTTTCATTTGTGGACATTTTAAGGCTGAATATCTGCACCTTGATACCTGCTGTGGATTATAACTCACATATTTTTTCTATTACATTAAAGAAAATGCTGCTCATTTAATTTTATTTGTATATGGACACTAATGGTCTTATGGACATTGTTTTTTCATTTATTGATTGATGTGCACATGATTTTTTTTAGCTGTTGTTTGTTTATTTCACAATTCAATTATGTATACATCACCTGAAAGAGTTTAGGATGCTCAGGATGCACTCTTGATTCGGGTGTGTCCTGGTTTTCTGTATGGTATTGGTTCACACTATTTCTTGCATAAGAAATATTTAATGTAGCGCAACTTTTCTTAATTTGACAAACAAGGCATCACTAACATCATTGACCTTGCTAACCACAACTCATTAAAGTCATTTGAAAACCTCTGACAGGAATTTAACCTCCCACACTCAGAACTTTTCACCTATTTGAGAATCTCCCACTTTTTCAAATCCTCAAAACTCCCATATACAACCACACTACTGGAACCAATATACCAATTCTATACTTGTTTCCCATACCCCAAGAAAGGAATAACCTGTTTCTACAACCTACTAAACGACAACCGCCCCTACTCGCAAATCCCCAAATAAATGGGCCGAGGAACTGGGGGTCCACATAACCTCGGATATGTGGCAACGTGCCTTTAGGTACACTTCCACCGCCTCTCATTGTTCCAACCATTGAGAGACATACCAAAAAACCCTACACCCTACCAGTTATCGAATATATACCCAAGAAGCCCATCATGCTGTTGGAGGAATTGCGGCAGCATAGGCTCCATAGCCCACACATTATGGTACTGCAAATCCCTTACCTTATTCTGGAGGCAAATATTCATATTCATTTCTACTATTTCTGGCCTACCTTCTGCCTGTACCCCTGCATTAGCATTGCTCCATGTGGGGCTGGAAAAATTTCCTCCAAACAGAGGAACTGTCATAACACACCTTCTGCTAGCAGCGAAACTAAATATCACTAGGTTATGGAAAACTGCAGAAACACCCTCCATAGCAAATACAATTGCAGATCTCAACCAACAATGTGAATTGGAAAAGATAATAGCTAGGAAAAACATGCAAATAAATAAATTCTCGGTACAGTGGTCCAAATGGTTGACACATCCAAAATGTAAAGTACACATAAATACTGTCAAACAGACAGTTTTTCTTTTTTTTTTCTTAGCATATGTCCTATGCTGTTCGGAAAAATCCTCATTGATGTGCTGGTGATCCCTCCCCCCTTACTCCTCATCTTATCCCCCCTCAGTCCTCAGTTCCCCTCCTCCCTTTCCCCGTCCCTTCCCTTCCCCCATCCTACCCCTCCTATCTTCCATTTCCTTCCCGCCTGCTTCGTCAACTAACTATTATAAGTTAAAGCAAATGTACAGTTACATATGTTAACAAACATAGTCATATCTGTTGTCTGACCAGGTTAAACTGGACTCATTTAAGCCAGGCGGACCCTCTGTTCTTTGTAACAACTGAACTGTTTCCTAACAGTTTTTGTATTGAAAAACTCAATAAAAACCTATTGAATATTAATGTTACATCTTCTACTCTTGGAGGGTGCCCAATTATAGACCTGGCTATTATCATAAGAGAGTTTATCCCTCATGATTTTTTTCTCTTTAGTTTTCAAAATTTCAGTTACATATGATTCAAGACCTGCCTTGAGCGTGCTCTCACGACCCAGAAAGAGCGCATCCAAGGTAATGGATTTATTGTCCTCATAAAGTCTCTTTATCTCTTTGTCCGAAAGAGTTAATTCATTAGTATAATGACAGCAAAGCAGCTCCATCATCTTGACAGAGCATTGCTGTAAGTTTTGTTTCCATTGTAATTTGAACTCAGGTTCCAATTTGTTAATAGTCGGGAAGATTTGTATTCTCAGACCCCAAGGGGACATCTGATCATCTATGTATTTGGAAAAATACCATTTGTTCCAGTAAATTATGGATTTCCTTTCCAGCATCCTTTGGAGTCTGAGAAGGAAACGATCTATAGAGAGACCTCCCTCAGAGACATTTTGGGACCTATGGATGGTGTCCATAAGGCCCTCAAAAGCATTGCCACAGTAATTAGCCATGAGAAAAATGAAAAAAGAAAGCTGCACCAGTAGTAACGACAAAAAATATGTACAATATAAGTATAAAAGTATGATTAAATAGAAAGAAGAAAATTGAATAGACTTTGATTAAAACTCCATCTAAATAGTGAAGGGTGGGTAACAACATAAATATATATATTGATACAGGGCAAGATCGAGAAATCAAAGGAAAGAACACCACATCTCAGATATGAAAAATTTCAAAGCATAAATGAAGACTGGGGCGTAGAGGTGACAAACCTTGGGATTTCAACAATGTTAAGTGGAGAGAAAAGATCTCATCAAGTAGTAATAAAATTAGATTTTTAATTTATTAGTAATAAAAAAATGGAACAAGAGAATAAAAACACAATTTTTACATCTGTAACAAAGTATACATGGAATGGATGAAGCATGTATAACAAAGCACTACCACTCTCGACATGTTTCACTCAACAGAGTTTCTTCAGGAGATTGATGGTGTGACTCTTTTTATACTGTAAATAAAAAAAACAATTGAATAGAAATGTCATGAAAAAAAAACAAACATATATATATATATATATATATATATATATATATATATATATATATATATATAAGCATAGAATTGAGAAAAGACTATGTGTACATTTGTAAGAGGAGCAGTATATCAAAACAAAAAGGGCATAGAAACATGTGGGTACAGAGAGGAACCGGACCTTACCAGAGAAGCTTCAATATCCACAAGAAGTAAATGCAGCAATAAAATCAATTGATGTGTTTAACGTCCTAATTCAATCAAACAGCACGCCTTAATTGCTTGCAGAGAGGAGCTAAAAGTGTAATATTTCTGTAATGAAATATATATGGGAGATAAATAAATCAATAAAATAGATAAACTGCATAGAAGCCAAATAGATAATGGCCAATGAACAATGGGTTTTAAACAAAATCAAAGCTGACAATACAGCTATGTTAGAAGCGGATAATTACCTTAAGGTTGAATCAATAGGAATTAAGCTGGTTCAGATCAAGGGGATGATAAAGGATAGTCATCTTAATGCCTGACAAGCCTCAAAACAATTTTAAGGAAAGCCAAAGCAGAAGGGAATATTGAGTCCTCCCAATACAGGGATCTCAGGCAGACCGTAGAGGCGAATAAACGCTGTTTAAATAGCCCCCTCCGACTTGACGGCATCTGACGTCACCATCGGATCATGGGCGTAAAGGAAATGCCAACGCGCATGCGCCTGGGCTGACAGACGGCACAAGCATCACCAACGTGTGATGTCAGTGAAGCGAGGCCGCCATCTTAGAAAGTCCAATGCCCTCAAAACAAGGGGATGGAAAAAACAAAGCCAGTGCATAAAGAGAGGGCGGTCCAAAAGGGAACGGTCAACCTCGATAGCACAGGGAAAGACTTAATGGCTTCAGGGCATGCCGAACAACAGAACCAGAAGAGGGCAAAACACTGGTTGAATTATTGATTAACATAACAACCAGGGAGTGACCCGGGCACCCATACAAGCAATAACCGTGGTGGTGAGCTGGAGATGGAAAGGATTGAATAAATTCATAGAGGACAAAAGGCTACAATATTTAAATGAAAGTAATGGAATAAATTGCGCATATAATAAATGTATATATAGGAGAGTAAGCTGGCAATAACTGGTTTGACTTGGTTCATAACATGGTAACCACATGTTTTTACAAATAGTAAACAGTACATTATAAGCAAAAAACATCAAAACGTATATCAAAAATAGTAGTTAATTGATGGGCAGCACAGAGAAAAAAAAGAGGAGAGAAGGAAAGGGAGAAGAAGGGGAGGGGAAAAAAAGAGGGAAAGGGGAAAGGAAAAAGAGAAAAGACATAGAATGAATAGGAAAAATAAAATTAAAGAAAAGGCTTAAAACTGAGAGCATCATTAAGGCCTGGAGGTCAGAGGGCAGCCAAATCCGAGATCCAGCGTGCCTCATGCTGTAGTAAAATCTTATCATTATCTCCCCCTCTCATTCGGGGGAACATATTTGAGAGCAAATAAATGCATCTTGGTGTGATCAAAGCTATGATATAAGCCCATGTGACGACTAATGGGCGTCTCCATTTTCTTTCCTAGCACCAGGGAGACATGGTCCCTGATGCAGTGAAAAAAAGGGTGTTTTGTCTTGCCAACATAAAACGCGCTACAATCGCACACCATAAGATAAACTATCCCAATGGACTAAATATTAGTAAAGTGATTTCGCGCAAATTCTAATAAATAGTGTCAAATTCATAAATTGAGGTGTTTCAGGAGAGTATTTAAATTATTTCCATATTAGATAAAAACGGGTGGTGCATATAATGTCTATCTCTGATATAAAAATATAAAAATAATACAATAATATTATCCGTAAGTAGATTCACAGTGTTCTTCATATATTAGTGACAATGATAAATAAATATAGCACTATGTGGACGTGCAAACAATATGTGCATTACAAATTCTCAGAAAATGTTAAAAAATATTAAAAATACTGTTTTATAAGAAAAGTACTATACGGTGAAACCCACCAAAAAACAGTGTATATAAATATCCCAATTTTGAATAAAACATAAAGTCATAGTGCAGTCTCCAAAAAAAAATTAAAATATAAAAAATCTTTCAATAGAGTGGTAATAGTCACTGAAATAAATATTACTAGTGCAAGCGTACTGTGAATAAATATCTAAAGATTAATATTATGCAGTAAACCGTGATTAATATACATAAATGAATAGTTGAAAACTTAATAGCTAAAAGCAAAAAATATTTTTTTAACCACTTGCCGACCGCCTCACGCCTATATACGTGAGCAGAATGGCACGGGCAGGCAAAATCACGTACCTGATACGTGATGCTTTCCCGCGGGCGGGGGGTCCGATCGGACCCCCCCCGGTGCCAGCGGCGGTCGGCTTTTGTCTGGCAGCGATCAAAGATGAGGGGGAGGCCATCCGATCATGCCCCCCCCTCGCGATCGCTCCCAGCCAATGAGAAACATCCTCTGCCTCTGTATAGTACACAGAGGCAGAGGATGTGATGTCATCTCTCCTCGGCTCGGGAGTTCCGTTCCAGCGCCGAGGGGAGAAGATATGTGAGTGAGTGCACCAACACTACACAACACAGTAGAACATGCCAGGCACACTAAACACCCCGATCCCCCCCCCGATCGCCCCCCGACCCCCCCCCAATCACCCCCCCCGTCACAAACTGACACCAAGCAGGTTTTTTTTTTTTTTTTTCCTGATTACTGCATAGTGTCAGTTTGTGACAGTTAGAAGTGTTAGGACAGTGAGTATTACCCCCCTGTAGGTCTAGGGTACCCCCCTAACCCCCCCTAATAAAGTTTTAACCCCTTGATCACCCCCCGTCACCAGTGTCACTAAGCGATCATTTTTCTGATCGCTGTATTAGTGTCACTGGTTCCGCTAGTTAGGGACGTAAATATTTAGGTTCGCCGTCAGCGTTTTATAGCGACAGGGACCCCCATATACTACCTAATAAATGTTTTAACCCCTTGATTGCCCCCTAGTTAACCCTTTCACCACTGATCACCGTATAAGTGTTACGGGTGACGCTGGTTAGTTCGTTTATTTTTTATAGTGTCAGGGCACCTGCCGTTTATTACCGAATAAAGGTTTAGCCCCCTGATCGCCCGGCGGTGATATGCGTCGCCCCAGGCAGCGTCAGATTAGCGCCAGTACCGCTAACACCCACGCACGCAGCATACGCCTCCCTTAGTGGTATAGTATCTGAACGGATCAATATCTGATCCGATCAGATCTATACTAGCGTCCCCAGCAGTTTAGGGTTCCCAAAAACGCGGTGTTAGCTGGATCAGCCCAGATACCTGCTAGCACCTGCGTTTTGCCCCTCCGCCCGGCCCAGCCCAGCCCACCCAAGTGCAGTATCGATCGATCACTGTCACTTACAAAACACTAAACGCATAACTGCAGCGTTCGCAGAGTCAGGCCTGATCCCTGCGATCGCTAACAGTTTTTTTGGTAGCGTTTTGGTGAACTGGCAAGCACCAGCCCCAGGCAGCGTCAGGTTAGCGCCAGTACCGCTAACACCCACGCACGCACTCACCGTACACCTCCCTTAGTGGTATAGTATCTGACCGGATCAATATCTGATCCGATCAGATCTATACTGGCGTCCCCAGCAGTTTAGGGTTCCCAAAAACGCAGTGTTAGCGGGATCAGCCCAGATACCTGCTAGCACCTGCGTTTTGCCCCTCCGCCCGGCCCAGCCCACCCAAGTGCAGTATCGATCGATCACTGTCACTTACAAAACACTAAACGCATAACTGTTAGCGTTCGCAGAGTCAGGCCTGATCCCTGCGATCGCTAACAGTTTTTTTGGTAGCGTTTTGGTGAACTGGCAAGCGCCAGCGGCCTAGTACACCCCGGTCGTAGTCAAACCAGCACTGCAGTAACACTTGGTGACGTGGCGAGTCCCATAAGTGCAGTTCAAGCTGGTGAGATGGCAAGCACAAGTAGTGTCCCGCTGCCACCAAAAAGACAAACACAGGCCCGTCGTGCCCATAGTGCCCTTCCTGCTGCATTCGCCAATCCTAATTGGGAACCCACCGCTTCTGCAGCGCCCGTACTTCCCCCATTCACATCCCCAACCAAATGCAGTCGGCTGCATGAGAGGCATTTTTATGTCCTCCCGAGTACCCCTACCCAGCGAACCCCCCCAAAAAAGATGTCGTGTCTGCAGCAAGCGCGGATATAGGCGTGACACCCGCTATTATTGTCCCTCCTGTCCTGACAATCCTGGTCTTTGCATTGGTGAATGTTTTGAACGCTACCATGCACTAGTTGAGTATTAGCGTAGGGTACAGCATTGCACAGACTAGGACACACTTTCACAGGATCTCCCAAGATGCCATCGCATTTTGAGAGACCCGAACCTGGAACCGGTAACCGTTATAAAAGTTACAAGTTTGCAAAAAAAACACAAAAAAAAAAATAGTTGTTGTTTTATTGTTCTCTCTCTCTCTATTCTCTCTCTATTGTTCTGCTCTTTTTTACTGTGTTCTATTCTGCAATGTTTTATTGTTGTTATGTTTTATCATGTTTGCTTTTCAGGTATGCAATTTTTTATACTTTACTGTTTACTGTGCTTTATTGTTAACCATTTTTTGTCTTCAGGTACGCCATTCACGACTTTGAGTGGTTATACCAGAATGATGCCTGCAGGTTTAGGTATCATCTTGGTATCATTCTTTTCAGCCAGCGGTCGGCTTTCATGTAAAAGCAATCCTAGCGGCTAATTAGCCTCTAGACTGCTTTTACAAGCAGTGGGAGGGAATGCCCCCCCCACCGTCTTCCGTGTTTTTCTCTGGCTCTCCTGTCTCAACAGGGAACCTGAGAAAGCAGCCGGTGATTCAGCCAGCTGACCATAGAGCTGATCAGAGACCAGAGTGGCTCCAAACATCTCTATGGCCTAAGAAACCGGAAGCTACGAGCATTTTATGACTTAGATTTCGCCGGATGTAAACAGCGCCATTGGGAAATTGGGGAAGCATTTTATCACACCGATCTTGGTGTGGTCAGATGCTTTGAGGGCAGAGGAGAGATCTAGGGTCTAATAGACCCCAATTTTTTCAAAAAAGAGTACCTGTCACTACCTATTGCTATCATAGGGGATATTTACATTCCCTGAGATAACAATAAAAATGATTTAAAAAAAAAATGAAAGGAACATTTTAAAAATAAGATGAAAAAGCAAAAAAATAATAAAGAAAAAAAAAAAAAAAAAAAGCACCCCTGTCCCCCCTGCTCTCGCGCTAAGTCGAACGCAAGCGTCGGTCTGGCGTCAAATGTAAACAGCAATTGCACCATGCATGTGAGGTATCACTGCGAAGGTCAGATCGAGGGCAGTATTTTTAGCAGTAGACCTCCTTTGTAAATCTAAAGTGGTAACCTGTAAAGGCTTTTAAAGGCTTTTAAAAATGTATTAATTTTGTTGCCACTGCACGTTTGTGCGCAATTTTAAAGCATGTCATGTTTGGTATCCATGTACTCGGCTTAAGATCATCTTTTTTATTCCATCAAACATTTGGGCAATATAGTGTGTTTTAGTGCATTAAAATTTAAAAAAGTGTGTTTTTTCCACAAAAAATGCGTTTGAAAAATCGCTGCGCAAATACCGTGTGAAAAAAAAAAATGAAACACCCACCATTTTAATCTGTAGGGCATTTGCTTTAAAAAAATATATAATGTTTGGTGGTTCAAAGTAATTTTCTTGCAAAAAAATAACTTTTTCATGTAAACAATAAGTGTCAGAAAGGGCTTTGTCTTCAAGTGGTTAGAAGAGTGGGTGATGTGTGACATAAGCTTCTAAAATGTTGTGCATAAAAATGACCCCATTTTGGAAAGTAGACACCCCAAGCTATTTGCTGAGAGGCATGTCGAGTCCATGGAATATTCTATATTGTGACACAAGTTGCGGGAAAGAGACAATTTTTTTTTTTTTTTTGCACAAAGTTGTCACTAAATGATATATTGCTCAAACATGCCATGGGGATATGTGAAATTACACCCCAAAATACATTCTGCTGCTTCTCCTGAGTACGGGGATACCACATGTGTGAGACTTTTTGAGAGCCTAGCCGTGCACGGGACCCCGAAAACCAAGCACCGCCTTCAGGCATTCTAAGGGCGTAAATTTTTGATTTCACTCTTTACTGCCTATCACAGTTTCGGAGGCCATGGAATGCCCAGGTGGCACAAACCCCCCCCAAATGACCCCATTTTGGAAAGTAGACACCCAATCTATTTTCTGAGAGGTATAGTGAATATTTTGCAGACCTCACTTTTTGTCACAAAGTTTTGAAAATTGAAAGAAGAAAAAAAAAAATTTCTGGTCTTTCTTCATTTTCAAAAACAAATGAGAGCTGCAAAATACTCACCATGCCTCTCAGCAAATAGCTTGGGGTGTCTACTTTCCAAAATGGGGTCAATTGGGGGGGGTTTGTGCCATCTTGGCATTTTATGGCCTTCAAAACTGTGATAGGTAGTGAGGAGTGAAATCAAAAATTTATGCCCTTAGAAATCCTGAAGGCGGTGCTTGGTTTTCGGGGCCCCATACGCGACTAGGCTCCCAAAAAGTCCCACACATGTGGTATCCCCGTACTCAGAAGCAGCTGAATGTATTTTGGGGTGCAATTCCACATATGCCTATGGCCTGTGTGAGCAATATATCATTTAGTGACAACTTTTTGTAAACATTTTTTTTTTTTTTTTGTTATTATTTAATCACTTGGGACAAAAAAAATAAATATTCAATGGGTTCAACATGCCTCTCAGCAATTTCCTTGGGGTGTCTACTTTCCAAAATGGGGTCATTTGGGGGGGTTTTGTACTGCCCTGCCATTTTAGCACCTCAAGAAATGACATAGGCAGTCATAAATTAAAAGCTGTGTAAATTCCAGAAAATGTACCCTAGTTTGTAGACGCTATAACTTTTGCGCAAACCAATAAATATACGCTTATTGACATTTTTTTTACCAAAGACATGTGGCCGAATACATTTTGGCCTAAATGTATGACTAAAATTTAGTTTATTGGATTTTTTTTATA
This sequence comes from Lithobates septentrionalis, assembly GCA_037952835.1. Classification (NCBI taxonomy): domain Eukaryota; kingdom Metazoa; phylum Chordata; class Amphibia; order Anura; family Ranidae; genus Lithobates; species Lithobates septentrionalis. The sequence continues at coordinate 108,022 of JBBDGP010002744.1, read as the reverse complement.
ACAAAAAGTAGAAAATATCATTTTTTTTCAAAATTTTCGGTCTTTTTCCGTTTATAGCGCAAAAAATAAAAATGGCAGAGGTGACCAAATACCATCAAAAGAAATCTCTATTTGTGGGAAGAAAAGGACGCAAATTTCGTTTGGGTACAGCATTGCATGACCGCGCAATTAGCAGTTAAAGCGACGCAGTGCCGAATTGTAAAAAGTGCTCTGGTCAGGAAGGGGGTAAAATCCTCCGGGGCTGAAGTGGTTAAATAATACAATGTTACATTGAATGTCCAAAGTGATCTTCATAACTGTGCATCATGCAATATAGTGTCCAGCGCCAGCAGGGGGTGCTCAAACATGAAATAACAAGGATCAATCCAAGTTACTTAGTGCAACATAAAAGAGTGGATTCAATGCTTCATATGGTGCTATATAAACAAAACGTGCAAAAGGCGACTGGATTAAAAATCTTATAATTCAGAAGAGTAGTGAATGTGAAGTGTATAGTGGGATCTTCTCCATGCAATCCTCTAGTGGTAGATAATGGCCCCTTACCTCACTATACTGAGGTTACAGCATAGACCATACAACGCTTGTGATGTTTCCTATGCAGGGGGGTCCTAGGTAATTGGCTGTCTTTAGTCAAACCTCGGATCCATGGGGAACATTATAGTACATGGAGAAATTAAAATCCCATATAGTGTAGTATTTTAAGTAAATATAGGCTTTCAATAGTAAATATGGTATTCCTGCGCTACCATGCAAATGGGAAAGCTATATAAGAGGGGGGGTTTGGACAAGCAGCTAGCACCGGAAAGGGTCCAACCTGGCCCTAAAGAGTAAATAGAATAAAACAGAGGGGGGTGGTGCTGCGCTAGTCCTATTGTGAGAGAATCTAAAAATGACCAAGTATTAATAAAATGGCATATTGCCTAGTGTAGAAGGTGGGTAATATAGATGAGTCATGTGTTGTAAAGGAATCAGCTGCATATGTGGGTAAACAAGAGATGGAGGCTCCAGGTGTGAGGAGTAAATTTACAACTAATTCCAGATGCAGACCCTGCATCTACGGTGTGAACAGCAATAGAGATGCATGTGAAAAATGCACATAAATGGAAAAACTTGACTATAATACATAAAGTGCGCCGCACTCTAGAGGAGAGTACCTCTAAGTGTTTGGAATAATCCCAGTAAAGTGATAAATATGCAAAGTGACAACACATTCAAATAAAATAATCACATAAATAAACATAAATAAACATAAAACACTGGACACTTTTAACATCACCCTGTATAGTGTTTTATATGATAATTACTTTTCTATCGCACTAGAGTGTGGTTCATGGTATTCTTATTTTTATTCATATACGTTGATGTTTAAATGTATATATAGGTTTGCACTGCAGTTGAAGGTTCAGTTACACTTTATCCATTGATTTGGAATATCTATGCACAGTGTTTACCTTGCACTTTTTTGATTTTATTTTATCACTTTTAACTCGATTCCTCAAGACACTCACAGTAACCTTGCACTAAAGTGTGTTTTATGTTTATTTATGTGATTATTTTATTTGAATGTGTTGTCACTTTGCATATTTATCACTTTACTGGGATTATTCCAAACACTTAGAGGTACTCTCCTCTAGAGTGCGGCGCACTTTATGTGTTATAGTCAAGTTTTTCCATTTATGTGCATTTTTCACATGCATCTCTATTGCTGTTCACACCGTAGATGCAGGGTCTGCATCTGGAATTAGTTGTAAATTTACTCCTCACACCTGGAGCCTCCATCTCTTGTTTACCCACATATGCAGCTGATTCCTTTACAACACATGACTCATCTATATTACCCACCTTCTACACTAGGCAATGTGCCATTTTATTAATACTTGGTCATTTTTAGATTCTCTCACAATAGGACTAGCGCAGCACCACCCCCCTCTGTTTTATTCTAAATATAGGCTTTATTACACATAAGCGGCATACAGGGTACTCACACAGTGAACAGCGGAAGGTACAGTGTATCCGAACGAGCAGCGAGCTCATACACTGCTGACAGTGGGCGGTGCCTGTCAGCAGTGTATGAGCTTGCCGCTCGTTCGGATACACTGTACCTTCCGCTGTTCACTGTGTGAGTACCCTGTATGCCGCTTATGTGTAATAAAGCCTATATTTACTTAAAATACTACACTATATGGGATTTTCATTTCTCCATGTACTATGATGTTCCCCATGGATCCGTGGTTTGACTAAAGACAGCCCATTACCTAGGACCCCCCTGCATAGGAAACATCACAAGCGCTGTATGGTCTATGCTGTAACCTCAGTATAGTGAGGTAAGGGGCCATTATCTACCACTAGAGGATTGCATGGAGAAGATCCCACTATACACTTCACATTCACTACTCTTCTGAATTATAAGATTTTTAATCCAGTCGCCTTTTGCACGTTTTGTTTATATAGCACCATATGAAGCATTGAATCCACTCTTTTATGTTGCACTAAGTCACTTGGATTGATCCTTGTTATTTCATGTTTTAGCACCCCCTGCTGGCGCTGGACACTATATTGTATGATGCACAGTTATGAAGATCACTTTGGACATTCAATGTAACATTGTATTATTTAAAACATTTTTTTTTTTGCTTTTAGCTATTAAGTTTTCAACTATTCATTTATGTATATTTATCACGGTTTACTGCATAATATTAATCCTTAGATATTTAGTCACAGTACGCTTGCACTAGTAATATTTATTTCAGTGACTATTACCACTGTATTGAAAGATTTTTTTATATTTTAATATTTTTTTGGGGAGACTGCACTATGACTTTATGTTTTATTCAAAATTGGGATATTTATATACACTGTTTTTTGGTGGGTTTCACTGTATAGTACTTTTCTTATAAAACAGTATTTTTAATATTTTTTAACATTTTCTGAGAATTTGTAATGCACATATTGTTTGTACGTCCACATAGTGCTATATCCTCTTATATGATATAGATCACAATTTTTTTGCTGGAGTGTAGGCAGGAAGTACAGCTTCCCAACTCAGGACATCTTAAGACACCTAGATATTACAGCTGATTTCAGGATTAGCACAGCACCATCACCACTTGACAATCACTATGCACTCCAGGGTTTAAGGCTGGACCCCATTCGGTGCAGGCTGCTTTTCCCCATTTTAAATTATCCTCACCACCTCTCCTTGGTAGTGCAGGAATAATATTCCCTACACCGATAAATAAATATAACCTAGTGCAAATATAGAATATATATAAATAAAATATATATAAATAAAATAAATATAACCTTGTGAATAAATATGACCTAGTGCAAATATAGAATATATATAGATAAAATAGATATAACCTTGTGAAGCTTGTACTCTATAAAAGTTCACTTTAAATTGTCTATATAACAATATTGAGGAACAATATTTAGGGAGTCCAATAAATGTTGCAGTGAATGGAGGGTAATAGAGTTATGTAAGTGTTAGACCCGATGTAGGTGATTATTCCCAGTATTTCTACTGTGGCTCCTTTAACAGTTTGGTCTCCCAGGACTCTTATCTCAATGTTGATTATAGCATGCAGTTACCACCGTCACCGCTGGGGGGATCCCTTAATTTTCCTGAGTAGTGGTCGTCGCTCCTCTGGATGGTGTATTACAACACTGTTTCCTCTCGGATAACTTCAATCTGTTATCCAATCATGTAGTGTAGGGCATTACCTCAGTGGAGAGGGGACAGGGAGAGAAAGGGACCTCCAATAGTGCAGTATGTCAGGTTTTTTTAAAAAACATATTTATTAAAAAAGCATATACTCTTACACAAAGCAAGTTAAAAAACACAGGGAACAAATTAGGCGTTGTTCCTCGCCTTCTCACGTCACTTCCGGTCGTGGCTCTATCCGGCCAATCCCTACGCGTTACGTTGTTTCACACAACTTCATCTGGGGAACCGGATTGTCTATTGGACCAAGCCTTTATTGTTGTATTCCGGAAGTAGTTAAGCGGCCATTTTTTGGGAGTGAGCGATGTGTAAACATCACGGCCATTTTATTGTAGTCTACTATAGAGGTGTATTGCGGTCACTGTTTACCCTGATGTTAAAGTTCCAGTCGGCCATTTTTTGTTAGTTTAGTGTCCGCAATGTGGGTATGAGACCACAACCATTATTGAAATTGCAATGTTAAGCTAGTTAGACTACGCTCAATAATTTGGGTGCTGTTTAAAAACCTTTAAGATTGGATGTGGATTTCTTACTAATGGATATATATCTCACTGATAGGATTGGTGTCTGATATAGTCGCTTAGCGTCTGTTTGGTGAGATAACACTCAATATACATAGTACACTCATGATCGGGTCATCCGTTCGATCTTGATCAAAGTTTATATCATAAAATTAATATTTTGTATTTTCCACAACCATATACTAATGCATAAACGAGTATAAATCTTCATATATCTTAATGATGAGTTGCTATATGCTATAATCTATTACATTTATTTGAATATTTAGTAAGTGATTAAAATTTATTAAATAAGTGTATCATATAGCAGTGATATCATTGTATCATATTTTAAGGTAAGTATAGTATCCTCTTTGTGATATCTATATGCTTCCAGCGCAAAATGGATACATATATATACATTTTATTTTGGAGCTACTCATGTGAATGGAGAATGGATATAAAAATGAAATAAAATGAATAAAAATGATTATATGTGTTAAAAATTACTTTAAAAACAATTCAAATCGAACTCTGTTTTTTAAGTAATTTTTAACACATATAAAGCTTTTACCCAAGAAGTGACCAATGAACTACACAAGACCCATTGGAAGGGATTGACACAATCCAATCTAACATCATTTCAAAAAGAGGCACTTCATTCCTTACAACAAGAAAACAGGGTCATCATCAAACCCTCTGATAAAGGGGGACATCTTGTTGTAATGGACAACTCCCAATATGAATCCATGGTCATGCAGCTTTTACAGAACACTGAATGGTATAGTAGAATACCTGAAAGCCATGTAAATTATACCATAATTAAAGATAGACAACTCCTTGGCTCTGCCTACCATCAGGGACTGATAACTAGAAAACATGGGCATTTCTAAATGTGCCAGCTCCCAAAACCCCAACCCTATATGCTCTCCCAAAAATCCATAAAAGTGCCACTAATCCACCAGGTTCTGGAGGGTTCTTGGCTAGTTGTTCTCGATGTTGAGGACCTCTACAACTCCATCCCCCATGATTTGGGCCTGGGAGTTGTGGAGGGTCTCATTTCCGAGGGCAACAAAGTACCTAAAAAGTATGAGTTTATTTTGAGTTTGCTTTGGTTCATCTTGACCAATAACATTTTCATCTTTGGACGCTCCCACTACCTCCAGGTACAGGGGGTGGCTATGGGGACCAAATGTGCCCCCTCCTATGCCAACCTGTATCTGGAGGGGTGGGAGCGACATCTTTTTCACAGAGATGACATGCAAAAAAATAAATATTTTTTTTTGAGTCGGAGGCCAGAGCATTGCAGTTGCGTCTGCGACTCCGCCGCTACAGTAACCGATGCCTTAAAAAAGGATACCTTAAGGCCAAAAATAGGGACAGGCCCAGTCTGATTCATGGTAAAAAAAACTCCCAAACCCAGCCAGGGTGTCAGATTTTTAACACGGTTTTCGGGTCAACACCAACAAGTAAGAGATATCCTTAAAAAATACTGGTTCCTTAGTACGTAGTCACTATGCTCCAAAATCCTCTGTTAAAGGTCGATCCAGAGGAACCAGGCCTTGCCATAAATGCAACTTTTGCCATCATTTATACACATCCACGCACATCTCACTACCCAACGGTCGCACCTACAGACCCAATTTTTTGGCTATCTGTCAGTCAGTTGGGATAGTTTATCTTATGGTGTGCGATTGTAGTGCATTTTATGTTGGCAAGACGAAATGCCCTTTCTTTCACTGGGACCATGTCTCCCTGATGCGTGGAAAGAAAATGGAGACGCCCATTAGTCGTCACATGGGCTTATATCATAACTTTGATGACACCAAGATGCATTTCTTTGCTCTCAAATATGTTCCCCCGAATGAGAGGTGGGGGCAATGATAAGATTTTACTACAGCGTGAGGCATACTGGATTTCGTATTTGGCTGCCCTCCGACCTCCAGGCCTTAATGATGCTCTCAGTTTTAAGCCTTTTCTTTAATTTTATTTTTCCTATTCATTCTATGTCTTTTCTCTTTTTCCTTTCCCCTTTCCTTCTTTTTTCTCCTCCCCTTCTTCTCCCTTTCCTTCTCTCCTTCTGTTCTTTTTCTCTGTTCTGCCCATCAATTAACTACTATTTTTGATATAAGTTTTGATGTTTTTTGCTTATAATGTACTGTTTACTATTTGTAAAAACATGTGGTTGCCATGTTATGAACCGAGCCAAACCAGTTATTGCCAACTTACTCTCCTATATATACATTTATTATATGTGCAATTTATTCCATTACTTTTATTTAAATATTGTAGCCTTTTGTCCTCTATGCATTTATTCAATCCTTTCCATCTCCAGCTCCCCACCACGGTTTTTGCTTGTATGGGTGTCCAGGGCACTCCCTGGTTGTTATGCTAATCAATCATTCAACCAGTGGTTTGCCCTCTTCTGGTTCTGTTGTTCAGCATGCCCTGAAGCCATTAAGTCCTTCCCTGTGCTATTGAGGCGGGCCATCCCCTTTTGGACCGCTCTCTCTTTATGCACTGGCTTTGTTTTTTCCATCCCCTTGTTTTGAGGGCATTGGACTTTCTAAGATGGCGGCCTCGCTTCACTGATGCCACACTTCGGTGATGCTTGTGCCATCCATCAGCCCAGGCGCATGTGTGTTGGCATTTACTTTACGCCCACGATCTGATGGTGATGCCAGACACCGCAGAGTCGGAGGGGGCTATTTAAACGGCGTTTATTCGCCTCTACTGTCTGCCTGAGATCCCTGTATTGGGAGGACTCAATATTCCCTGGATCTGTTGTAGTTACTGATGTGTCTGTCTGGTAAGCAGTTCTCTTTCACACACCTGAGTGTTTAAGCGCCCATATATTGCCCATAAGTGCTCTAGATTTATTATTTATTTTTTCCATATATTTCTTATTACCATCTATAGGTTTCTTCTGATTTGGCTTTCCTTAAAATTGTTTTGAAACTTGTCAGGCATTACGATGACTATCCTTTATCATCCCCTTGATCTGGACCAGCTTAATTCCTATTGATTCAACCTTAAGGTAATTATCCGCTTCTAACATAGCTGTATTGTCAGCTTTGATTTTGTTTAAAACCCATTGTTCATTGGCCATTATCTATTTGGCTTCTATGCAGTTTATCTATTTTATTGATTTATTTATCTCCCATATATATTTCATTACAGAAATATTACACTTGTATCTCCTCTCTGCAAGCAATTAAGGTGTGCTGGTTGATTGAATTAGGACGTTACACACATCAATTGATTTCATTGCTGCATTAACTTCTTGTGGATATTGAAGCTTCTCTGGTAAGGTCCGGTTCCTCTCTGTACCCACATGTTTCTATGCCCTTTTTGTTTTGATATATTGATCCTCTTAAAAATGTACGCATAGTCTTTTCTCAATTCTATGCTTATTTTTGCATGATTCAGTCATGCTTATGTGTATATATATATTTTTTTTCATGAGATTTCTATTCAATTGTTTTTTTATTTATAGTATAAAAAGAGTCACACCATCAATCTCCTGAAGAAACTCTGTCGAGTGAAACATGTGGAAAGTGGTAGTGCTTTGTTATACATGCTTCATCCATTCCATGTATACTTTGTTACAGATGTAAAAATTGTGCTTTTTTTCTCATGTTCCATTTTTTTATTACTAATAAATTAAAAATCAAATTTTATTACTACTTGATGAGATCTTTTTTCTCCACTTAACACCGTTAAAATCCAGAGGTTTGTAAGCTCTATGCCCCAGTCTTCATTTATGCTTTGAAATTTTTCATATCTGGGATGTGGTGTTCTTTCCTTTGATTTCTCCATCTTGCCCTGTATCAAGCTCATCTTAATTTTTTTTCTGGATTTTATTTCCAATCAAAGGTTGCCTAAACCAGTTACAATATATCTATATTATTAATAAAATTGTTAAACTCATATTATAAATTAATACTCAAGTGATAATCTCAATATCACACCCTAATTCTAATATATACCCAGAGAAATATTTCCTCAAATTTGGAAATTTTCCACTATCAAAGGATAATCAATTTGTGTAATACACGGTTAAATGTAACCTTCATTTTACCATGTTTGGAAAACAGATTCAAAATAATTGTGATCATGTTTATCATTAGATTAATTAACCCAGCACATTTTGTTATAAATGTTTTGTCTAAAAAACTGAAATTGACTTGGTGTCCTTCCAGCTCATCACTGATCTCTCATCCCAGCTACATTCTTTCATGAGAGCGCAAAGGAGGGGGTCAAATCTGCATACATGACACACACAAGAGATAGAACTAAAGGTTCCAGCATTCACACACATACACGAATATCTCTCTAAAAGCGCTTACATTTTTCCCATTTGTACACAACACATGCATATCATTCTCTCATTTTCTTTTAACTCGTTAATATTTCCCTGCTTAAATTCTGCTTTCCTTAATTTTGTTCAGATATCCTTTGCATCCCATGTATTGTAATCCTATACTTCACATACTCTAGCTTCTATGATTCTATGATGGGCAGCCATAGTGTTCATACCATCTTCCCTCTCTGACAACATATAAAGTATTCTGTTTTGACTTTACTAGTTCTAGTGCCTGACCCCAAATTCATCCCACAACTTAACAAGAAAATATTCCTTTCTGTCTAGTGTTAATTGTTACCCATGATCCATCCTGCTCACATAGATAGCTGTTTTTCTAGCTGTTTACTCTGCATGATTCTTAGTCCCTGTGGACTTTGGTTGTAACCCAATTACCCATTGTGGATCCCTGTCCACTTTAACCATTAATCTAGGGGCTCAGTATAGACGGATCCGCACCTTCGGTTCATATATTTTATAGCGCTCCTCTTGCGCTGGGCATTTTTGAGGGTCTCTTACCCTTTATTCCCGTAGTTAATTTAATGCCCATAATGACTGGCCAGTCTTCTCTATGTGTGCCTATACCCTCTTGCCTATAAAATACTTTATATAGCAGATGTACTACATATATTTGTGAACAGCGCTATTCTTCCCTTTCTTATCTATAACACTCCGATGAACAGTAGACAGTGACAACATAACATATAACCACTAATCGATACAGCTCAATTAAGGGGCGTAAAATAGGTACCCTTTGTCCCAAAAATTCCTTACCGATCAAGGAAGTCTGATAACTCAAATGTAAGCAAAAGGCTTACCTCACCCGGCTGATTATCAGAAATTCCTGGATTGTCTCAAGCATCTTGTTTCTGATTCTCAGGGTCACTTGTAAATCCCCTCCTGGCTGGCTCGCCATCTGACATGGGAATTTATAGATCGGCAACTCCTATCCTCATATTGATTAGTGGTTCCAAATTAATAATAACTACTGCAGTAGGGAACAGACACAAAACATACACTCCGCATCTTTCCAAATAACTATTCTGCTTTATTATGATGCAATTGAAGGATTTTATACACATGATTACGTAAGTATCACATTAATATTACAATTGTACTTTTATAGTAACAAGGGGCATAACATAGGCAGGCTAATTCTAATCAGGACTCAAAAGAATGCAAACAGAACTGAAAACATTATTAGTGCCGTGGGCACAGTGAGGGCAGTGTGCAATACATATATAAAATAGAATACAATTATATACAGAACTTACAAATTCCCTTTACATATATATATATATATATATATATATATATATACACACACATACACACACACACTAGACTGCCTGCATTGTATTCTGTATCCACAAATTCCACAAAGAATATTTCAGCACTAGGGATGAGCCGAACACCCCCCATTTTGGTTCACACCAGAACATGCGAACTGATAAAAAAATTGTGTGAACATGAGAACACCGTTAAAGTCTATGAGACACGAACGTGAAAAATCAAGTGTTTATTTTAAAGGCTTATATGCAAGTTGTTGTCATAAAAAGTGTTTGGGGACCCGGGTACTGCCCCAGGGGACATGTATCTATGCAAAAAAAGTTTTAAAAACGGCAATTTTTTCGGGAGCAGTGATTTTAAGAATGCTTAAAGTGAAACAATAAAAATGAAATATTCCTTTAAATATCATGCCTGGGGGGTATGCCTGTAAAGTAGCGCATGTTTCGCGTGTTTAGAACAATACCACAACAAAATTACACAGTGACTTCTGTGCGTTTTATTCAAATGGTGACTTGAAGTGCTCGCCCCCCAGTGCTTCCCCACTCACCAGAAATAATCACCCCTACAGGGGTACCGAGCGACAGAGTGGGTGCCTCAGGACGGATGTTGTTCACTCCAGTTGTGCTGCCGTTCCTCTACTATAGGCGATCCTTACGGCTGTTCCAGGGAAAATATGCGCTCTAATGTGACCATGCTACTCCATCGGTATACCACCTTAATCTGTTAAACTCTCCAGAAATCCAGAGAAAAGAGAAACACAAGGGGGCTTCCTTCGTGAAGTATGTCAGGTTTGTTTATTGCACATATGCCAAAAAAGTCCAAAATACAAGCTACAAAAAAGCCCAGAATACAAGCCACAAAGTAGATATTAATGAAGCAGGCAACGCTGTATGCAGGGATGGGACCAGCAGCGAACTACGAGCATGCGTCCCACCTTGCGCTCCAGCCTCCACTTCCGGGTATGACGTGTGAGCGTGACTCCGCCTTACGCGTTTCATCATAGGACGTTTTCAAAGACGTCCTATGACGAAACGCGTAAGGCGGAGTCACGCTCACACTTCAAGTCACCATTTGAATAAAACGCACAGAAGTCACTGTGGTGCGCCCGTAAGGGTGAAATAACCAGCATTCACATCTGAACTCTGCTCTTCCATCTGGTTAAAAAACACTCTTTTTGGCATGGACCATATATAAAAAACTCTTTACAAGTTTATTATCATCTGCTGCAAACCAGAGAAATTGGAATTAATCGTTTATGCATGTTATCTTTATATTTATTTTTTACTGTATCTAATGCACATGGAGTAATTTATTTGAATTTTATAGTAGTGTGTTACACTTAGGACATCAAGCGCCATACTGTCCCAATATTTTTGAATATTGGGATCAATCATAACCTAACATAATTTTATATATATATGGTAGGGGTAACACGGATATCACACTGACACTAATACGCACACAAAATTTTTCACTATACAATCATTAATTATTATTTTTTCTTTGGCGCCATTTTGTCCCAATATTTTTGAACTTTGGGGTCAATTTATTATTTTTTATTCCTAATTAATTGCATTGTTCACCATCTTATTTTTTTGTTCACCATCTTATTTTTTCACTCATTGATCTTATATTTTATGTTTGGTAGACACACCCATCCCACTGGGGGGACATACTCTACTCAGTAGTCTCTATATCACTAATATTCTCGGTTATCTCCGAATATATGGTCTTCTTTGGTTTAGACCGCAGTATGATAGTTATTGGTGGAGCTTTCATATATCCTAGCCATTTGAATTTAGTTTGCATATTATGACATTCTTACCCTTACTTAATAACTTAGAGGGCAGCGCCGTTTATATTCTCATATAACTTATCTATTTATGCAATTAGACCCCTTGGGGTACTAATTAGGGATAGACAGCAGCTCTTACACTGTCCTAAGCGCGGATCTATCTATACCTATATGTATATATATATATATATATATATTATGTAACCTGGGGGACAGGTAGCAGGTACAAAGCTCCCTGGGATGAGCAGTCTTTCAGGCACAGATACCAAATCCAGTGGAATAGTGACAAACAGTGCGGTGTTTATTTGTGATATATACAAGTCTATTTACAGGTGCTGTACAGTGTTCCAAAAGAAACAAATAGGAACAAAAATAGCCAAAACAAAACCTAGCCGTGTCTCGGCACTAACTAAACAATATTTACAGATCCTAACTACTAAGCTGAGCAAGCCTACAGCTTGTCAGTTTCCACATACCTTTTTGCACTCTTACACAGAAGTTCTCTGAGTATCCCAGGCCAAGAGCAAGGGCTGTCTTGCTCAGGTGAGCTTAAATTAGCCTGGGGGAGAGGACCAAGACCTGAACCGGACCATGGATCAGAGATCCCTGAACCTGTATGAGAGGAGCCTGGGAGATGTATAAACCCCGAACAGGACTTTTCCTGGCTCTCTCTGGGACGCTCTGCTACATATCCTCCCCCCTTGTTTCAACCCCAGGGTTGGAACACCTGTAGCCCAACAGGAGTGAACACGGGACAGGGCATCTACATTCCCCATCTCAACACCTGGCCTGTGTTTTACAGTGAATGAGTAATCCTGTAGAGCCAAAAACCACCGGTTCACCCGTCTATTAGTCTCCTTCTTTTGGGCCATCCATTTCAGAGGAGCATGGTCAGTTATTAACTCAAACTGGCGTCCTAACAAATAGTACCTGAGTGCGTCCACGGCCCACTTTATGGCTAAACACTCCTTTTCAATGACTGCATACCTTTGCTCATGGTCATTGAGTTTTCTGCTTAGGTACACCACAGGGTGTTCTTCCCCATTGTGTACCTGTGATAGTACTGCCCCGATACCAACATCAGACGCATCCGTCTGAACCAAAAAATCTTTGGAGAAATCGGGGGAGTACAGTATTGGTTGTGCACAAAGAGCCTTCTTCAGGACTTGGAAAGATTCCTCTGCTACTGAGGACCATTTCACCATTACCGAGTCTTTCCCTTTCGTAAGGTCTGTCAGTGGGGCAGCTATAGTTGCAAAATTTGGGATAAATCTTCTATAATACCCCGCAATGCCAAGAAAGGCCCTGACCTGCTTCTTGTTTGCAGGACGTGGCCATTCCTGGATGGCTTCTATTTTATTCACTTGAGGTTTTATGACACCACGCCCAATAGTGTAGCCCAAATACTTGGCTTCGTCTAGACCAATGGCACATTTTTTTGGATTTGCTGTAAAACCTTCTTTGAAGAGGGAATTGAGGACAGCCTGGACACGGGGCAAGTGAGACTCCCAGTCAGTGCTATGTACCACTATGTCATCTAGATATGCTGCTGCATATTGTCGGTGGGGTCTTAGAGTCCTGTCCATGGCCCTCTGAAATGTGGCGGGGGCATTTTGCAACCCAAAAGGCATTTTTTTATATTGAAAGGAACCCTCCGGGGTCACAAATGCAGTCTTCTCTTTGGCGCTACCAGTCAGGGGTATTTGCCAATAACCTTTTGTCAAGTCCAAAGTGGTCAGATAGCGAGCCTTGCCAAGTCGGTCTATAAGTTCGTCCACTCTGGGCATTGGGTACGTGTCAAACTTTGTCACTGCATTAAGCTTCCTGAAGTCATTACAGAACCTCCAAGTGCCATCCGGTTTTGGGACTAACACGATGGGGCTAGACCAGTCACTATTGGATTCCTCAATGACATCTAGCTCCAACATTCTTTTAACTTCCTCGCTGATGTCCTTTCTCCTCGCTTCAGGAATTCGGTATGGTTTGAGCTTGACACGGACCCCAGGTTCAGTAACTATATCATGCTGAACTGCTGAAGTCGTGCCAGGTAACTCTGAAAATTTCTCTCTATTTCTTATCAGGAATTCTCTAGTTTCCTGCTTTTGAGAATATGACAGGGTGTCTGGAATCGTGACCTCAGGGATCAGAGGGGACTCAGTACCCTTAGGCGTTACCGGGAGGGACCTCGCAGTTAACGCCAGTCTATCCTTCCAGGGCTTTAACAGGTTTATGTGGTAAATCTGTTCGTGCTTCCTTTTTCCTGGTTGATATATTTTGTAATTGACCTCCCCAACTCTTTCAATTACTTCAAAGGGACCCTGCCACTTAGCCAGGAACTTGCTCTCAACAGTGGGAACTAACACCAGGACCCTATCACCAGGTGAGAAAACACGGAGTTGGGCCCCCCTATTGTATATCCTCTGTTGAGCTGTTTGGGCCTGCAGTAAGTGTTCTTTTACCATCGGCATGATTGCTGCAATCCTGTCCTGCATTTGAGCGATATGCTCAATGACACTTTTATGGGGTGTCTGCTCCCCCTCCCAAGTTTCTTTGGCTATGTCCAAGAGTCCCCGAGGGTGTCTCCCATAAAGCAACTCAAAGGGAGAGTACCCTGTGGAGGACTGGGGAACCTCCCTGATGGCAAACATCAAGTATGGTATCAGGAAGTCCCAGTTTTTCCCATCCTTGTCAACAACCTTTTTTAACATGCTCTTTAATGTTTTATTGAAGCGTTCCACCAAGCCATCCGTTTGAGGATGGTACACTGAGGTTCGCAATTGCGTCACCTTAAATAACTTGCACAGCTCTCTAGTTATTCGTGACATAAATGGGGTGCCCTGGTCTGTAAGGACTTCTTTAGGGATTCCAACACGACTGAACACCATAAACAGCTCTTTGGCAATGTTTTTAGCAGACGCGGTGCGTAAGGGAATGGCCTCTGGGTAACGGGTAGCATAATCCATGATTACGAGGATATGCTGATGACCTCGGGCAGACTTGGGGAGTGGACCCACAAGGTCCATGGCAATCCTCTCAAAGGGCACTTCAATAATGGGCAAGGGCACTAAAGGACTTCGGAAGTGTTGTAGTGGGGCTGACATCTGACACACAGGACAGGATTGACAATAATTCTCAATATCCTTCTGTATTCCGGGCCAATAAAACCTGCGCAACACCCTTTCCGTAGTTTTCTCAACCCCTAAATGACCTCCTAGCAAGTGCCCATGGGCAAGTTCCAACACCACCCGTCTGTATGGCTTAGGGACCACCAACTGTTCAACCACTTCATCATTTTTTTTACATACACGATACATTAAATCCTCATTGCTGCTAAAATAAGGAAAACAGAGCCTGTCCCCTGATTCGACAGGTACATCATTAATCACCATTACATTTTCCCAGGCCCTGGCAAGGGTTGGGTCTTTTCTCTGCTCGGTACCAAAATTTTCCTTGTGTACATTAAGGTCAGCAAACTCCAACGTAGGCTCAGATTCAGCAGATGGCTGTCCAGCTCCACTGGTTGTGGGGACCTCCTCAGGCTCATCCAGCTCTCCTGCCATAACTGAGAAAGGAAAACCTGGGGAGCCCTGAGAAGAGTCCCCTGAACCCATATTGTCAGTAGCGGCCAGGAGTTCTGGCTCTGTCACTGAGTCAGCTACTGCGACCGGGTCGGGACGATCCCACAGTTCCCAAAACTTAGGGAAGTCCCTACCAATGATGGCCTTGTGCACCAAGTGGGGCACAAGTCCGACCGGATGGGTCACCGTACCTAAGCCAGTTTTAAACTGAACAGTGGCTATAGGATACTCGCGGGTATCCCCATGTACACAGATCACAGCAATTTTTTTAGCATGCAAATTCACAATGTCAACCATCTCAGCTGTAA
Organism: Lithobates septentrionalis; assembly: GCA_037952835.1. NCBI lineage: Eukaryota > Metazoa > Chordata > Amphibia > Anura > Ranidae > Lithobates > Lithobates septentrionalis. The sequence goes on along the minus strand of JBBDGP010002744.1, from coordinate 92,464 downwards.
CCAAAGTCACTAGACTTCCAGAGTCTAGCAAGGCCGTAATAGGCTTATTATTAACAGTCATTTGGCACATGTGTTTTCCCATACTTGGTGCTGCAGCGCATGAAACAGCAGCAAACATAGACTGCCTTCTAATGGACAGATCGCACTGCATTGGTTCATCTGTCAATGGACAGTTTGCTGCAACATGTCCCAGTTCTTGGCAACGAAAACACCTGATGTTTCCCCAGTTGGGTTTGCTGACAGGCAGTAGCTTCCCTTGTTTGGGACGCCAAACTTCAGTCCTGGCACCAAAAATCCTCCCCCCTATTTCCTTGCCATGCTTACCACCCACTTCCCCTGGAACAGTCTTACCGGTTGCCTGGGGAGACCGTGGCTTTGGGCGGAAAGTCCGTGCGGCTGTAGGGGTGGTGACCAGGTTCTCTGCAGCAAAGTACCTTTCAACAAGTTCCACGAGGTTGTCCGCCGAGTTGGGGTCTCCTTGACTCACCCACTTCTGCAGGGGAACTGGTAGTGACCTCAGGAACTGGTCCATGACCACACGCTCCACTATTTGTGGCCCAGACAGGGACTCCGGCTGTAGCCATTTCCTCACCAAGTGAATTAGGTCGAACATCTGCGATCTTGGGGGCCTCTCGTCTTGGAAGAACCAGCTGTGGACCCGCTGTGCTCGAACTGCCAAGGTGACACCAAGTCGCGCCAGGATTTCCCGCTTGACCTTTTCATAGTCTCCTACTTCTGCTGACTCCAAATCATAGTAGGTCTTCTGCGATTCTCCAGACAGCAAGGGGGCGACCAGTCCTGCCCACTGGGTTTTGGGCCAACCTTCCCTCTCAGCGGTCCGTTCAAAGGTTAAGAGAAAGGCCTCTGGATCATCATCTGCAGTCATCTTGGAAAGAAAACGACCCACATGGATGGCTGAGGGCTTGTCTCCAACAACATTAACTTTAGCAGGTGACCACTGTGCAAGCGTCTCTACAACCGCAGACAGGGTTTTCCTATCCCCTTTTGCATCAGTGGCTAGCTGTTCAAACAGCCTCTGCGATAGCTCCTGTACAGCACCAATCTGTTGGCACAGCGCCTTGGTTTGCTCCTGTGCGATAGCGTTTGTTTGTTGCTGTGCAGCATTGGATATCACCAATTGTTTTAGGATTTCCTCCATGTTTAGTCACTCTAGGTACTGGCCTTTTAAGTAGTAACTTACTACAGCTGGTCGCAGTCTCCACCATATGTAACCTGGGGGACAGGTAGCAGGTACAAAGCTCCCTGGGATGAGCAGTCTTTCAGGCACAGATACCAAATCCAGTGGAATAGTGACAAACAGTGCGGTGTTTATTTGTGATATATACAAGTCTATTTACAGGTGCTGTACAGTGTTCCAAAAGAAACAAATAGGAACAAAAATAGCCAAAACAAAACCTAGCCGTGTCTCGGCACTAACTAAACAATATTTACAGATCCTAACTACTAAGCTGAGCAAGCCTACAGCTTGTCAGTTTCCACATACCTTTTTGCACTCTTACACAGAAGTTCTCTGAGTATCCCAGGCCAAGAGCAAGGGCTGTCTTGCTCAGGTGAGCTTAAATTAGCCTGGGGGAGAGGACCAAGACCTGAACCGGACCATGGATCAGAGATCCCTGAACCTGTATGAGAGGAGCCTGGGAGATGTATAAACCCCGAACAGGACTTTTCCTGGCTCTCTCTGGGACGCTCTGCTACAATATATATATATACACAGTATCTCACAAAAGTGAATACACACCTCACATTTTTGTAAATATTTTATTATACCTTTTCATGTGACAACACTAAAGAAATGACACTTTGCTATAATGTAAAGTAGTGAGTTTACAGCTTGTATAACAGTGTAAATTTTTTTTGTCCCCTCAACATAACTCAACACACAGCCATTGATGTCTAAACCACTGGCAACAAAAGTGAGTACACCCCTAAGTGAAAATGTCCAAATTGGGCCCAAAGTGTCAATGTTTTGTGTGGCCACCATTATTTTCCAGCACTGCCTTAACCCTCTTGGGCCTGGAGTTCACCAGAGCTTCACAGGTTGCCACTGGAGTCCTCTTCCACTCCTCCATGACGATATCACAGAGCTGATGAATGTTAGAGACCTTGCGCTCCTCCACCTTCCGTTTGAAGATGCCCCACAGATGCTCAATACGGTTTAGGTATGGAGACATGCTTGGCCAGTCCATCACCTTTACCCTCAGCTTCTTTAGCAAAGCAGTGGTCATTTTGGAGGTGTGTTTGGGGTCGCTATCATGTTGGAATACTGCCCTGCGGCCCAGTCTCCGATGGGAGGGGATCATGCTCGGCTTCAGTATGTCACAGTACATGTTGGCATTTATTATTTTCCCTCAATGAACTGTAGCTCCCCAGTGCCAGCAGAACTCATGCAGCCCCAGACCATGACACTCCCACCACCATGGTTGACTGTAAGCAAGACGCACTTGTCTTTGTACTCCTCACCTCGTTGCCACCACACCCGCTTGACACCATCTGAACCAAATAAGTTTATGTTGGTCTCATCAGACCACAGAACATGTTTTTAGTAACCCATTTCCTTTGTGTACTTGTCTTCAGCAAACTGTTTGTGGGCTTTCTTGTGCATCATCTTTAGAAGAGGCTTCCTTCTGGGATGACAGCCATGCAGACCAATTTGATGAAGTGTGCGGCGTATGGTCTGAGCACTGACAGGCTGACCCCCCCACCCCTTCAACCTCTGCAGCAATGCTGGCAGCACTCATAAATCTATTTCCCAAAGACAACCTCTAGATATGACGCTGAGCATGTGCACTCAACTCCTTTGGATCACTATGGCGAAGCCTGTTCTGAGTGGAACCTGTCCTCTTAAACTGCTGTATGGTCTTGGCCACAATGCTGCAGCTCAGATTCAGGGTCTTGGCAATCTTCTTATAGCCTAGGCCATCTTTATGTAGAGCAACAATTATTTTTTTTAGATCCTCAGAGAGTTCTTTGTCAAGAGGTGCCATGTTGAACTTCCAGTGACCAGTATGAGGGAGTGAGAGCAATAACACCAAATTTAACACACCTGCTCCCCATTCACACCTGAGACCTTGTAACACTTATGCCCCGTACACACTGTCGGACATTGATCGGACATTCCGACAACAAAATCCTAGGATTTTTTCTGACGGATGTTGGCTCAAACTTGTTTTGCGTACACACGGTCGCACAAAGTTGTCAGAATTTCCGATCGCCAACAACGCGGTGACATCAACCACGTACAACGAGACTACAAAAGGCCAGTTCAGAACCAAGCGCGGCACCCTTTGGGCTCCTTTTGCTAATCTCGTGTTAGTAAAAGTTTGGTGAGAGACGATTCGCGCTTTTTCAGACTCGTGGCTTTCAGATCGTTTTCTGCGGTTCAGTTTGTGCTTGTGGGTTTGTATCTGATCTTCAGTGCGTGCAAGCAAGTTCCACGTGATTTTAATTAGTCATTGTGTTCTTGTTCATTCGTTACTGTTTTTTAGGTCGCTCTTCACAGGCCTTGCTGTTCTTCAGTGCGTTCTGTTACTTCATTCTGAGCAGCCGACCATGTTCGTGCTGTGTGGGGGCTTGGTGTTGGGGTTCTGACCTTGACACAAGTCCAGTCCATGAACAGGGTGGGGAGGAGTTCATGGACCAAGAATTGGGTGCTTCAGCGTGACCAGTTCTCTCATATGCCTTTGCTCTGTGAGATCCATGAGAATAATCCTGATGATTTCAGGAACTTTCTCAGGATGACAGACCCCGTGTTTCACCGTTTGTTGGCTTCGCTGACCCCCTATATCAGCAGGCAGGATACCTGCATGAGGCAAGCCATCACTCCGGAGCAGAGGCTCGTCGCTTCCCTGCGGTACTTGGCAACAGGGAGAAGCCTGCAGGACTTGAAGTTCTTGACAGGCATCTCCCCCCAGGCTCTGGGGATCATTATCCCAGAGACCTGTTCTGCCATCATCCAGGTCCTGCAGAAGGAGTATATTAAGGTAAGATTTATCCTTTAATATCACATTTTATTGTATTTAATGTTTGATAATGTATTGTATTTCTTTCCTAATTCCCTAATTACCATGATTGTAATATGCTGTGAATGTCCCCTTTCTCCTCATGCAAGCTGGATTTTTATGTAATCTTTTTTTTGTCCTTCATACATATTTGCCTTCACTAACCTTCCCAGCATAGTCTCCTGCCCTATATTCACCTCATGTAGTCACTTAACAATGTATTTTGTCAGTTCCATAGTAGTGCTTTACCCCAAACACCCCCTAAAATGTTTAGAAATGTGATTTGTGCTTTAAATTCAGGCAGAGGGCCAGAGGCTTTGTTTTTTAGTGTCCCCAAATCATTTTTATTAACCCTCCCTCCCCCCAACTGCTAAGTCAGCTGATCCCAATTCTCTATCTATCCTCAATCATCTATCTGCTGACTTTGCCAAACCTATACACACTATACCCATCTCTTTACTGGTCAGATTTATGGATGAATTCCCCAAAGCATGTAGTAGGGCCTGCCTGTATACTTTTAAATGGTACTATTTGAAGTTTTTCTATCCTATTATTATCTTGATAGGTAATAGCAGAATGTCAAAATGTGCTCTAATGTGTACAATGTGTATTTATATCTTTGTATTATGACACTTCTTACCTGTCCAGCAGGCTGCCAATAGTGTAACTAAGGAGGGGCTGTTCCAAGTAATACCCTGTATTTAGGCATTCATCTCTCAATGAAGTGAAGAGGGTTACCTGTCCAAGATCCCCCCCTATAATGTTAGAAATGGCCCATGAGAGGGGGTGGGAGGGGGAATATGATAGGTGTACCTTATACTTTGGTGTTGTAAAATTCCCCTTAATAAATGTGATCTGGATGTTGGCCAAGAATGTTTTGTGTCTATAATCTGCTTTCCATGGTTATGTGCAAAAATAATAATGTTTTTTTTTCCTCAACAGTTTCCTTCAACGCCACAGGAATGGCAGACTGTGGCCTCCCACTTTGCCCAGCGGTGGGACTTTCCTAACTGCGGAGGGGCAATTGATGGGAAACACGTCCACATCGTCCCACCACCCTACTCGGGGTCGTACTATTACAACTACAAGGGGTTCAATAGTATTGTGATGTTGGCGGTGGTGTCGGCTACTTATGAGTTCCTGTATGTGGACGTGGGGAAGAATGGCCGGATGTCTGATGGTGGAGTCATCGCCCAGACGGATTTTTACCGGCATCTCCAGAATGGCAGCTTGGACTTGCCACCTCCAGAAGACAATGTGGAAGGACTCCCATTCGTGTTCGTTGCGGATGAAGCCTTTGCGCTGGGGGACCATCTTATGCGGCCATTCCCGATGAGGACCCTCACCTTGGAACAGAGGGTTTTTAATTACCGGCTGGCCAGAGCCAGAAGAGTGGTGGAGAACACATTTGGAATCATGGCCAGCCGGTTCCGCCTATTTCTATTTCAGTTCTCCATAACTTTTTACGCAAACATTCTGCCAACTATGCTGGCTCAGTTGGGCCTGAGGACGGAATGATCAATGAACCAACCCTGACGGCGCTTGAAAGTGGCCGTCCTGGCTTGCCCTCCCTGAGTGCCCGTGATATCCGGTTAAGATACCTTGAGTTCTTTGCGGGTAGGGGGGCCATCAATATGCCAGACAATTTGTGAAGCCTTTATCAAATAAAATTAAAAAAAAAACAAATCTTTGGTGACATTTCCTGCTTGTGTTTGTTTTACCTGACCCTGTCAGAAATGTGGGGAGTCCTAAAAATGGCGTGATTGTGTAACCTTATACAAAGCACTGTTGGGTGTTATTTACTAAAGGCAAAGACACTTTGCACTACAAGTGCACTTGCAACTGCACTGAAACTGCACTTGTAGTGCAAAGAGGATTTGCCCTTAGGAAATAACCCCCATTTTCACAGAAAACACCAATTACATCACCACCAAAGTGTTTTAGCGTTGACACAATAATCCACACATTCTTCATTAACAATCATTTTAATACCTGCACAATCACATGTGCATTTAGAAAAGGTTTTTAAAACAAACCAACATGTTTGTTGTATAACAATTTTTGGGGTGGCATTATCACAAATAGAAATGTCCATTTAAGATAAAACAGGCATGTGTAAAACCAACAAGAAAGACACAAATCTTGGAACTTACAAAGTTCACATTTGGCAGAACTTGAAGGAAATATCAGACATGAGTATTTAGGAACTGTGTTTGATATTGCGTTCAGATGGGGTGAAAAGCCACATTTGGAAGATGCACACCAATTTATGAATGTCAACATGTGCTAGCTGCCATCACGGGGGATCAAAGGACGTGTTTTGGGGGAGAAACCCCTTCCTCTCAGCTACTTTATTATTGAGGAAGGCGTTGCACCCCTAAAACGTGTCCATTGATCTCCCGTGATGGCAGATAGCACATGTTGGCACACTGTGTGCATCCTCCAAATTTAGCTTTTAGAAAAATCGCTAAAACATTTTAAAATTTGTAGAACACAAAAGAAGAAAGTGATTTTGAGGGGTTTTAAACTCGCCCCAAAACATCAATGATGTTCTATTTTTTTGGATAACATCATTGATGTTTTTCTTGAGGTTTTCCAATTGTAAATTACACCCCATGATCTCCCCGATCAGGATCTGGGCACTTTCTGATGTGAAAGGATCTGGATCCACAACATCACGATCACCTAAAAAGAGAGCAAAACAAAACAGGTATGACAAATATGCCGGCATCCATCTCTTACCTGAGCCTGTGGTCACAGACACTCACCTGTTGTGGTGACAATTTCCACCACGTCTTCTTCCTCCTGCTTTTCTTGGGTTGGGGGTATTTCCCCTTCTTCCAGGGGGGGGGCTCTGGTCTCCTCGGATGAGGGGTGTCCTCCGAGTCTTTTATCCCCTATGTAAAACAAAAATGCTGTACTTAGCACACAGATATTTGATGGCAGAACTATAAATAGGAAACATTGCTTGGAAGTGGGGTACAATTGTCAATTTTAGCAGAGTTCCAAGATGTAGCATTTTCAGTGTCCTTTGTCAAGCTGCAATACTTTACCTGTTTTGTACAAGCTTCACAGATGGAGACCCCCCTATAGTATACACTGGAGCACTTGTTTGGGTCCCCTAAGAAAAATGGGGTTCTTGTGTCCCACACTAGTGCTCCAGTGTCCAGATGTGAAAACAGCTGCTGAGTGTCCTCTCCTTACACAGAATCTAGTTTGCATTTCATTCTAGTAACAAAGCCATCTACATCACCAAATTAGTTTCATACAAGTAGGGCGTAAAAAATGTGGCCAAATGCATATGGCCAAAACAATGGTGTTTTATAGTCCGAAAGAAAAATGTTTGATACGAACGAATAATGTGCCCATGAACATGAAAGTTGACATTTTAAAATGTACACTTTTAAGAAAAGCACATGGAGCAGCACGAACGTAATAAACATAAAGAATAGGAACACAGCACAGCTACTTACTTTTTTGCAGCACTCTCCGGATCTTTCTGTACTGCTCATGTTCTCGTAATTTGAGGTCCGACCACCGTTTCCTGAGCTGATTTTTCGATCGCCGTACCCCGAAATTCCGGTGCAGAATCTTGACCACTTTCGCCATGATCTTGGCCTTTCTGACATTGGGGTTGGGGTAAGGTCCATACATTCCATCATAGTCGGCCTTCTGCAGGATGTCCACCATCTCCAACATCTCCCCAAAGGACATATTTGAGGCCTTAAATCTCCTTCTGGATCGGGACGTGGCCGGATCCGGGCTTTCCTCCTTCTCCTCCTCGTTCCTGTAATTAGCACGCACCTGCTGTGTATCCGCCATGTGCTCTTCCCCCACTGCGCAGAACGAAAAGGGGCGGGAAATAGACTAGAAAGAACGTCAGGGGCGGGCGGAGTTACACGCATGCGCAGTGTGTATAAAGCGTACCACGCGTGCGTATTACGTACGATCTGTGAGCGGAGGAAGGAGCATTGGAGGCGCCGATCGTAAGAACGAAGGTAAGAGACATACTTGTGCCTATACTGCTTCTAGATTGAGGCCTATATTGTAACAAGATTAGGAGAGTTTGGCCTGACATTAGGGTTTGTCTTGCAGTGAAAATGGATATCTTTAAAGATACTGACTTCATGGCAATATTCATTGACATGTTCAGGGAGCTGCCTTGTCTGTGGGAGATCAACCACCCACATTACAGGAACCAAACAAAGAGGAAGGCAGCGCTGGATCAATTGTTGGAAATTGTGAAGCAGGTGATCCCCACGGCAGACATCACATATTTGAAGATCCTAATTGGTGGCCTGAGGAGCACATATGTAAGGGAGCGCCAGAAAGTCCAGGATTCGCAGAGATCCGGAGCAGCAGATGACATCTATGTCCCCAGGATGTGGTAATATGACAGGGTGCATTTTCTGGCAGGCCAGACTGAACCCAGGCTATCACTCTCCAGTCTTCCTTCCACGCTTCCTTCCCCCCGGCTGAGGCTTCTGACGCCCAACCTGGGCCTTCCAGGCAACAACATGTGGAGGAGCCCGGATTGAGCCAGGTATAGCATTCCTCTAAATATTTCTGCTTGTCCAATCAATGATGTTAACTAGATGTTAGTTTGGAATACTAATTTAGGATAGTGATTGATGATGCAAAAACTAAAACCATGTCCCTTTTTCATACACAGGGAAGTCTCAGCCAGGAGGTGGCCGGGCCGAGCAGGCTGGCTGATATGCAGGTCCCTCCCCTACACCTGGAAAGAGAAAGTGGCAGGAGGAGGAGTACCCTAGAGGAGGCTGCCATAGGCCTCTTTTGGAAGGCTACAGAGGCCCTGGGAGCACCACACACCGTGGAGGAGGACTTCGCTGCCATCATTGCCTGTAAAATGCAGCGGATGGAGGAGGGCCAACAACTCATGTGTGAGTCCTTAATGTTGGAGGCTCTCAATAAGGGGTTGAGGGCCCAAATAACATCTGATACCCACCTTTGTGACCTCACACATGGTCCTCCTCCAGGTCCTCCTCCTCCTTCTCCTCCAGGTCCTACTAGTCCTCTTCCTCCTCCAGGTCCTACTCCTCCTCCTACCACATCTTCAACAGCAGAGCCTGGATCCAGTCTGGTCTGGCAAAAGATGCAGCCTCCTGTGGTACCACAGCCTGGGGACATACATGTCATCTGCTGCTTTCCGGATCTCTGGGACTTCTGGACCAGACTGCCCTCCCTTACATATGGACTCCTCAGGCCACCAATTTTGATGTTCAAGAATTGATGTCTGCCCTAGGGGTCAAAGGCTTCGCTAATTTCTCCTGTTTATCCAGCGTTGCCTCCCTCTTTGTTTGGTTCTGAGCCCTTAATAAAGGAATTTTGGTTTGAATTATACTTGCCTATGTGTGTTTTACTTCAAAAAGGACAGTTTGTTTGTGAAGATTCAGGTACATTTCAAATATACAATGTGAAATTAACAAGGGACACCAACACCAAACAATCTCCTTGAGATTAAATAATAAAAGATATCAATGGTGTTGTGGTAACTTGACACACAAAACACACACAAAAATATTCTGGAGTAAAACTAAAAATAAAATTAAACAAAGATCAGCCTTTGAAAAAATACAAACATAAAATCTAAAAAAAAAATGGCTTTAAAAAAAAAAAAAAAAAATATTTATGTCAGATGTGACAAATAAAAATATATTAAGGTAATCCCGATAAAAAATAAAGAAAGACGTTTGTGAGAAGTGTGTGTGAATATGAGCAGCAAAACTACTTCATTCTTCTCACATTATAAAGAAGAAGAGAGTGCGCTGTATTAAACCGTTTTTAACATTGCAGCGTGACGAAAGTGCTGTATCCATTGCGAACGCTAATTTTACCAGACCTAGCTGTTCCGTGTCGGAATTTCTTCTAAGCATGCATTGCACTTTGTGCGTCGGAACAGGCCACACACGGTCGGAATTGACGCAATCGGATTTTGTTGTCGGAAAATTTTATAGCCTGCTCTCAAACTTTGTGTGTCGGAAAATCCGATGGAAAATGTCCGATGGAGCCCACACACTGTCGGAATTTCCGACAACACGCTCCGATCAGACATTTTCCATCGGAAAATCTGACCGTGTGTACGGGGCATAACAGTTCACATGACACCGGGGAGGAAAAATCGCTAATGGGGCCCAATGTGGACATTTTCACTTAGGGGTGTACTCACTTTTGTTGCCAACGGTTTAGACATTAATGGTTGTGTGTTGAGTTATTTTGAGGTGACAGCAAATTTACACTGTTATGCAAGCTGTACACTCACTATTTTACATTGAAGCAAAGTGTCATTTCTTCAGTGCTGTCGTGTGAAACGTTACAGTTAAATATTTACATTCCTCATTAATGTACACACAGCACCCCATATTGACAGAAAAACACAGAATTGTTGATATTTTTGCAGATTTATTAAAAAAGAAAAAACTGAAATATCACATGGTCCTAAGTATTCAGACCCTTTGCTCAGTATTTAGTAGAAGCACCCTTTTGATCTAATACAGCCATGAGTCTTTTTGGGAAAGATGCAACTAGTTTTTCACACCTGAATTTGGGGATCCTCTGCCATTCCTCCTTGCAGATCCTCTCCAGTTCTGTCAGGTTGGATGGTAAACGTTGGTGGACAGCCATTTTTAGGTCTCTCCAGAGATGCTCAATTGGGTTTAAGTCAGGGCTCTGGCTGGGCCATTCAAGAACACTCGCGGAGTTGTTGTGAAGCCACTCCTTCATTATTTTAGCTGTGTGCTGAGCGTCATTGTCTTGTTGGAAGGTAAACTGAGGTACTGAGCACTCTGGAGAAGGTTTTCGTCCAGGATATTCCTGTACTTGGCCGCATTCATCTTTCCCTCAATTGCAACCAAAGTAATATACAGAAAAATTCTGCACTGCCTCAGACAAAGAAATGCAGCTAACACAGCAATTAGTGTATGCAAAGAAATATAACACAAAAAAGTGTAGCGCTATACAAGTAAGTCACATGTATAAACATATGAAATAGGTAGAAGTATACACAATAAGTAAACACCAACCTCTCTCACCAAGGCTCTTCTCCCCACAATAGCACAGTTTGGCAGGACGGCCATCTCCAGGAAGGGTTCTGGTCGTCCCAAACGTCTTCCATTTAAGGATTATGGAGGCCACTGTGCTCTTAGGAACCTTAAGTGCAGCAGAAATTTTTTTGTAACCTTGGCCAGATCTGTGCCTTGTCACAATTCTGTCTCTGAGCTCTTCAGGCAGTTCCTGTGACCTCATGATTCTCATTTGCTCTGACATGCACTGTGAGCTGTAAGGTCTTATATAGACAGGTGTGTGGCTTTCCTAATCAAGTCCAATCAGTATAATCAAACACAGCTGGACTCAAATTAAGGTGTAGAACCATCTCAAGGATGATCAGAAGAAATGGACAGCACCTGAGTTAAATATATGAGTGTCACAGCAAAGGGTCTGAATACTTAGGACCATTTGATATTTCAGTTTTTCTTTTTTAATACATCTGCAAAAATGTCAACAATTCTGTGTTTTTCTGTCAATATGGGGAGCTGTGTGTACATTAATGAGGAGAAAAAATGAACTTAAATGAACTTAAATGATTTTAGCAAATGGCTGCAATATAACAAAGAGTGAAAAATTTAAGGGGGTCTGAATACTTTCCGTCCCCACTGTATGACAAATCCATATCATTGCAAGTCTCAATACAAGAGAGACTCTTTTTTGTTCTTTTATATTTTGCTGAAGACTATTTTATTTATTATATTATCTTCTCATGAAGATTTGCTATAGTTGAGATAACAGTGGAAAGTACCCTCATTTATGGATCATTATCTCTTGCCATATGTAATTTGAATGCGTCTATTAGTTTTATATACTGTACATGTTATAATGATAGGCCAATCCATTTATAGGAAAGCAGTCCAGCATGATGCATATTGGAGACAGGATTTGTTAATTGTCACGTTGTGACAAAAAGGGAGGTTGAAAGGATATTGTAAGGACCCTCTTAATCTTTGCCTTACTTTGTGCTTTACTGTAACTTAACTTAACTTAGAGTGCTTCTTTAACATTGCTTTTTAGCTTACTATCTAATATGTGGCAACACTGTTCCATAGAAAAAGGGGAACTGAGAATGCTGAGAGATAACTTGGCAATATGCCCAGAATTTCAGCTTGAGGAGGATAACCGCAGGCAGTCTGGCAATACGCCTAGAACGCTTCTATTGAAAAAGGGAACTAACCAATATTACTATAGGATTTTAACCATTTGCTTACTGGGCAGTTAAACCCCTTTCCTGCCCAGACCAATTTTCAGCTCTCTCACTCTTTTGCCTCGTACACACGGTCAGATTTTCCAACGGTTAATGTTCGATGGGAGCCTTTTGTCGGAAATTCCGACCGTGTGTAGGCTCCATCGGACATTTTCCATCAGAATTTCCGTTGCACAAAATTTGAGATCTGGTTCTCAAATTTTCCAACAACAAAATCCGTTTGCATAAATTCCAAACACCGCGGGGTTACCCAGTGACATGTACAGATGACCCCGCCCCCCTCTGACGCTACGGGGGTTTCCGTGGCATCAGAGGGGGTGGGGTCACCCATACATGTCACTGGTAACCCCGCGATGTTTCCCCGTTGCGCCATAGGGGGTCGGGGTCACCCGCGCACGTCACGGGTGGCCCCACCCTCAGCTTTTTAAGAACTGTCACGGCAGGTCTAGCGTCATTCAGGGGGCTCCTCCCATGGAGCGGATTGTGTCATGGCAGCATCTTTCTCTGTATCCCGGGACGAGGAAGGATTACATCGCTGGAATTTTTTTTCTTTTTTAATAAAGGACTTGTCCAATGCTGTGTCGGTGTGTTTTTTACAATTTTTGACACTTTGTTTGTGAAATGGTAGGAGTACAATGTACCCATTACCATTTCACATGGGGGGGCAGGATCTGGGGGCTTCCAGATTCCGATAAGCCTCCCGCACGCAGACCCCCACAACCACCGGGCAAGGGTTGTGGGGATGAGGCCCTTGTCCCCATCAACATGGGGACATCCTCCCCAAGTTGAGGGCTTGTGGCCTGGTACTGTTCAGGAGGGGGGGGCGCTCTCTCATCCCCCCTCTTTTCCTGCGGCCTGCCAGGTTGCGTGCTCGGATAAGGGTCTGGTATGGATTTTGAGGGGGACCCCCACACCATTTTATTTTAAATTTTGGCACGGGGTTCCCCTTAATATTCATACCAGACCTGAAGGGCCTGGTATGGAATTTGGGGGGACCTCCATGCATTTTTTTTTTACATTTTGGTTTGGGGTTCCCTTTAATATTCATACCAGACCTACCTAAAGGGCCTGGTAATGGACTGTGGGGGAATCCCAGGCCGTTTTTATCAACAAACTTTTAAGTGTATTGTCGGGACCAACAATTCATTAACAGCCAGGTGTCTTGCCGAGAAAGATCCCCAGGCGGATAAGGACCCCCTGTACTGCGCATGCACTGCGCTTGCGCAGTACGAATGACTACGGAGCCGCCGAAAGTCTGCGAAGTTGAACAGCTGATCGTCAGCTCTACAAGGCGCCTGCGCACAACATTCTGCCCGGAGTCCAGGTTCAAGCCCCCCCATCCAAGTGGACATAGAGTTAGAATAAAAATATGGCGAGCGAAGCGAGGCCGTGCCCGAAGCGTGTTTGAACGATTTGGCGAGCGGCCCTGTTACAGGCGCCGTGTACAGCTGACTCACAGGTGTTCAGCTTCGACTATTTTCGGCGGCTCGTACTGCGCAAGCACTGCGCCTACGCAGTACAGGGGTGTCCTTATCCGCCTGGGGGACCTTTCTCGGCAGAACACCGGCACTAGTGCTAGCACTTTTAAATGACTTTTTTCTTCCTTTAGAAATGTAATTTTGCTGTCAAACTGTTCTAAACATGGGAATCATGCGCCACTTTATAGGCATACTATAGACACCCCCCAGGTACAAAATTTAAAGGAATATTACACTTTTATTGTTTCACTTTAAGCATTATTAAAATCAGTGCTCCCGAAAAAACGGACGTTTTTAAAACTTTTTTTGCATTAATATATGTCCCCTGGGGCAGAACCCGGGTCCCGAAACACTTTTTATGACAATAACTTGCATATTAACCTTTAAAATTAGCACTTTTGATTATTTATGTTCGTGTCCCATAGACTTTAACGGTGTTTGCGTGTTCAAACAAATTTTTTGTCTGTTCGCATGTTCTGCTGCGAACCGAACAGAGGGGTGTTCGGCCCATCCTTAGTTATCATTGAGAATCATGGAGTACAACTTGTCAAGCAACTAAGAGGTCCAAAGTCGCCCAACTGTGAAACAAGTCATATATATTTTATATATTTTAATAGAAAGGAGCTCTCATTTATACTGACATTTACATCAGCAGAACAAATGCATGAAGTGATGTGTGCACATGGGCCAGAAGCAAATGTGTAGGGATGCCAAACAAATCAATGAACCCCACCCACACCAAATCTAACTACCACATCCACCCCACATTGATTAAACACAAGTACATATCATACCCTTATCCGGAAAATGAGCAGCACCTCCTCTTTGCTAAAGAGGGACCTCGCCATGTCCACCTAGATGGAGATCTTGACCAGCACAGGAACTTCCGGGTGATTACAATGACTTATTTCTGGGTCAGAAGGCGAAACCACACTCTTTTGATCGCTGCTGCGAATATTTGATCGCAACCATGATTAGAATTTTATTATTTTTGTTTATTTGCAGATATGCAAATTTGTATTTCTACTTATGATATTTAAAGGTGTTCGATACGAAATGGTGTCCCTGGGTTAGCAACAGGTGAATGACAAAAACAAAAGGCCCAGTTTGAGCCCTGGTTCACACTGACTGAGGGAGGAAATCGTTCAGCTGAAATCACACAATTTCATTCCCGCATGTCAGTCCCGACTGCAGGGGGAATTTCAGAGACATCTGTGCAGGTTTCTGCACTGATATCAATACAAATTTCACCCCAAAGTCGCACCAATTAAAACGATGCAATTGCCACCGCTTTGACAGGTCAAATCGCACCAATGTGAACTAAAGCTGATCCATACAACACTGCCTATCCCCCAGCTGAATTCATTACCTGCAATTCTCCACAGCTGTTATATATAAAGATTCCACCTTTTATCATTTACTTGCAGGTGTGCAGAAGCCTAGGTTTACATTGGAGCGATTTGTCATGTGATTTGAGAGATCAAATCGCATGACTATTGGCAGCAATGGCACTGTTCCAATCAATGCGACACTGATTTTGTGGCGCCGCACCAATTTGCTAAAGTAGTTCCTGTACTACTTTTGCCGATTTCAGGTGCGACTTCAATAGACATCTGTGTATGAAGCCACATGGATGTCTATGAAGTAGCACCTGAAATCACGCTGACCTTGCTACTTTGAAATCGTGCTACTTCAAGTAAAGTAGCGCAATTTCAAAGTAGCATCAATGTGAACCAGGGTGAAGAGATTTGTTTTTTGGTGCACAAATACATATTGAAATACGATAAAAGAGATATTGCACTTTCCCAAAACCACCACCCACAAAAACTAAAGAGAAAGAAAAGTAGAAGAAAAAAAACACCACAACAAAGCTCAATAATGTACTTTTATTTTACCAGCAGAAAAAAGAAATGTACATTCATTTACTAGCTTCAAAAAAATTTGGACAGGATATATGGTGCTACATTTAGCAATGGGATTTTAAGGGCCCTGCTCATAGGAGCTTACAATCTAAAATTTGACAAAACCTTAGAGTGGACACAGCTTTAATTTCAGTGTATAACGGGTAACACATCACATTTTTGTCTGCAAGATTATAGAAACATACTTAACAGTCATTCTTACAAAGCATTCCAACATAATATTAAAAAAGACTTATTCAAAACACCCACCACCAGCCCACAATCCACACATACATACATTGGTGACCATGTTCTGCTGGAAGCTGCATTTCGGTGTACACGTTTAAACAACAAGATCAAAAAGGGTAGAAGGTCAGCAGATGCTTCCAAACGACATGGCCACATAAACCTACTTTTGATTGAAAAAATGCACAAGAATTTCAGCAAATATCCCTAGTTGGGCATTTGTCATTAGGCACAATATCATTCCTTCTCCCCCACAAATCACAGCAAAAAACCTGACCTTCTCAGGCCAAACAAACCCCCCTACTGCAGGCCTTTATATAAGAGAGGTTGTATTGTTAGCACACTGACATGTCCACTAGAAGTACACGCCCACCAGTATCTTTCAATCTATCTCTTCATGTATGTCTAAAGTGATTGCACCTGATGAGCAGGAACACATAATACTATTCGCAACTGTGTTAGCTCTTGGCTATGTGCATCAAATCTCCAACTATAGGCCAAAGATCGAAGTCAATTTGCATCCATATAAACAAAGCAACAGTTTTCTAAGCATATGTACCTGTGCAGTGTAAACCCTACAATTTTAAATGTCCAAGTCCCTGGGCATGATTATTGCTAACAATCATTAACATCAGTCCCTGGCTGCAATGAGCTTCCAATCTAAAGTCCAAAAGTAACTTTCTTACATTGGAACCTATTTCGACAGGAGACAAATAAAATGCCAGCATGTCTTTGGATTGTGGTGAGAAAAACACACAGGGAGAACATATAAACTTCAACTCAAGCTTTAGCATGTTGGGAAATTGAACCAACATCCCAGGTGCTGCTAGACAGAACTGCTACCCACTTAGCCACCAGGCAGCCTCACACATGTTCTCTGCATCTCTGTGGTGTGAACCAGCACTAAGTCCATAGCCATGCTCAGTGTCACAAGCAATATACAATATATTGGACTAAGTATTGGGACGCCTGCCTTTAAACGCACATGAACTGTAATGGCATCCCAGTATTAGTATTGGGTTCAAAACTCATTTGGCCCACCCTTTGCAGCTATAACAGCTTCTACTCTTCTGGGAAGGCTGTCCACAAGGTTTAGGAGTCTATGGGAATGTTTGACCATTCTTCCAAGTGCATTTGTGAGGTCAGGCACTGATGTTGGACAAGAAGGCCTTACCTACAGTCTCCTCTCTAATTCATCCCCAAGGTGTACTGTTGTGTTGAGGTCAGGACTCTGTCCAGGCCAGTCAAGTTCCTCCACCCCAAAAATCACTCATCCATGTCTTTATGGACCTTGCTTTGTCCACATGTCCAAATGATTTGGTGGAAGGGAGATTATGATGTGGGGTTGTTTTTCAGGGGTTGGGCTTGGCCTCTTAGTTCCAATTAAGGGAAACTCTTAAGGCATCAGCATTTGGACAATTTCATGCTCCCAATTTTGTGGGAACAGTTTGGGGAAAGCCCCTTCCTGTTCAAACATGACTGCACACCAGTGCACAAAGCAAGGTCCATAAAGACATGGATGAGCAAGTTTGGGGTGGATAAACTTGACTGGCCTGCACAGAGTCCAGGCCTCAACCCGCTAGAACACCCTTTGGCTGAATTAGAGCAGAGACTGTGAGCCAGGCCTTCTCATCCAACATCAGTGACTGGCCTCACAAATGCACTTCAGGAAGAATGATCAAACATTCCCATAGACACACTAAAGATTGTGGACAGCCTTCCCAGAAGTTCTAGCTGCAAAGGGTGGGCCAAAACAAATTTTAACCCTACGGACTAAGACTGGGCTGCTATTAAAGTTCATGTGTGTGTAAAGGCAGGCGTCCCAATACTTCTGGCTAAATAGTGTATCTGGAAAAGATTTACAATGGTGGTGGAACCCTCCTACACATAAATACTACATTTAGACATAGTTATAGGACCTGGGAGATAAGACAACTTCTCTACATGAAGCAGCATGTTTGGGATTTGAACCCAGACTCTCTGGGATACTAAGCAGTAGCTCTAGCCTCTAAGCCATGGAGCTACCACATGTGAGAACCTCCTACACATAACTACACATAAACACACATAAATACTGTATTTCTTTGGACATACATGTGATGGAATTACATTACTCAAGAGTTATCCTTCTTGATTTATTCTGTGATATTTGGTGTTTTTTTGTGGGTAAGAGTAGAATATTACCCTCATTTTTTTGAGAATTACATTTTGATTTCTGATGTTGGTACACATATCACATTTTTGGGCTCAAATTATGAACATTTGGAAATAATAAAAAGCACAAAAAATTGTGATTCATTGTAAATTTGCATCAGCAATAGTATTGTTTGTGGTTTGTAAAGACACCTGTTTGAGTTTGGGTAAAGATTGTTGTGAGAGGGAGAGCAACAAGTGAAAGTGACAGAGAAAAATATATTTTACCAAAACATCAAAACATTCCACATTCTAGCATTCTAGCAATATTTTAAGTAGAAGAAACAATGTTGCAAAGAAAATTTATTTTAGAGAAAGATACATTTCATCTCAACATTAAAAGGTTTTTTTTTGTGAAAGTTACAATTGTTCCATTAGAATCAATGGCTAAAACTTTATTTGGACTAGAATAGAGCAGATTTTCACTTGCAAAAAATGCTCTCTAATTAGCTCTCATTTTGGTATTTACTATAGCGCCAGGTAAAAAAGACACTTGAGTTAAAATGAGAGCTATTTTCAGGTGTGAGCGTGCTCTGTTGTGTTGGCATCTAGTTGTCCAAAATGGGGAATTTTTCACTTCTCAGACTTTTAAAGATATTTCAGTGTAGAAATCACGTTTTCACACAGTTTAAAAGCAGATTATCTTTAAATAATATACCGCATATTTCAGTACCATTTAGGCAATGATATCATGCTCTAAACATTATTTCCATGTGCACTACTCCAGGTTTTAGCAGAGTAAGGGTTTGGGCGCTATTTGGTTTCAGGGAACTATAGTAAATTTGATTTTGGGAGTATTTTCTCACCAGCACTATAGTGAATACTGTTTTAGCGCTAATTAACGCTAAATTGCCACAAATTAGCGCTAATTAGTGGCAATTAGCGCCGCAGCTCTATAGTAAATGACCCCCTATATGTCAGTATTACATTGTATATCCCTGTATGTTGTGGTCTTTCAGATGCTTATCTAATAGTTTTTTTAAACTATCGATGCTCCCCTCTGAGTCTACTGCCTGTGGAAGGGAATTCCACATCCTTGGCACTCTTACAGTAAAGAATCCTCTATGTAGTTTAAGGTTAAACTTCTTTTCCGCTAATTTTAATGAGTGGCCACGTATCTTGTTAAACTCCCTTCCGCAAAAAAGTTGTATCCCTATTGTGGGGTCATATTTGTAAATTTAAATCATATCCCTTCTCAAGCCTCTCTTCTCCAGGGAGAATAATTCAGTGCTCGCAACCTTTCCTCATAACTAGGGATGAGCTTCGAGTTCGAGTCGAACCCATGTTCGACTTGAACATCGCCTGTTCGACCGTTTGTCGAATTGCGAATGATATGGGCCGTTCGCGCGAAATTCGAGTAGCGCGGCATGGCCCATAATTCACTGCAGCATCGCAGTGCATTGCTGGCTGATGTTTGGCCAAGCATGCACTATGACCCACATGCTTGGCCAATCACAGCGCCGTGTGTACAGAGAGCCATAATTGGCCAAAGCCAGGGTGGCTTTGTCCAATTATGGCTCAGGGGGTTTAGTACACGCCCCACACTATATAAGGCCGCCTGCATGGGGGCCTTGTGTAGTGTGTTGCGGCAGCCGAGAGAGATAGATAGACAGAGAGACAGTGTCATTTGATTTAAGTTAGATAGAGTAGGCAGTTCGAGTCAGTTAGCTGCACTTACAGTGTATTGTGTATATATATGTGCATCCCAGGTGTTTTGTATATATATGTAGGAAGGCCAGTATGGTGGCCTGAATTTATGGGAGGAGCCCGGGGGGTATTTAAGCAGCCCGCTCACCTGTGGTGCTTGTCGGTTTCCTGTGCGCGATATACGTCACTAGGCCGACTATTCGAATACCAGCGTCCGCAAGTTCTTGCCTCACAAGTTCCCGTATTCGCAATTTCCGTGCTCGAGAGTTTCGAAGTCCGTGTTTACCGATCCGTAGTTCGTACCACGCGTCTGGCTTGGCTGTCGCAGGTAGGGTCCCGTCGGACTTTTTTTTTTACGCATTCTTAGATATCATGTCACTAAACCGTGATATCAAACTTACGAATCACTCGCAAAAAATTTCACAAACGTAACCGCAATGTATATCACTCGTACTATCGTTATGTTACCATTTCGCGTTATCTGAGAAAACCACCGCGGCGCAGACGTCGCTTCATTTCGAGCATGTCTAAAATTGTTAAACATGCGTCAGTAGACAGCCATAGCGATTCGCAAATTCGCAAATCTTATCGAATCACGTCAGTTCGATACCAATCATTTCTCATTTCTGAACATTTCTAAATACATTTCTAACATTTCAAACCATTTCAATCATTTCTCATTTCAGTCACGTACCGCGCTCCGATTCGAATCCAGTCGCACCTAAAAGATGCACCGATTCGCTCCGGTGTGCCCCAGTAGTTACGGCCTCATTTCAGTACATGCTCCAGAGTCACGTTATTATCAGTCACTTCGACTCACCGATTCGTACCTCTGTCATGGTTATCATTTCATTGCCACGTATCACGCTCCGATACGAATTCAGTCGCATGGAAATGCACCGATTCATCTCGGCGTGCCCCAGGTATTAGCCACATTTCAGTACATGCTCCAGAGTCCGATTCGTAGTCAGTCGCTACAACAGCATGACCGATTCGCGCCTCTGTCATGGCAAACAATATGTTACACCTGCACTTACCGCGCTCCGCTTCGAATCCAGTCGCATCCTCCATGCACCGATTCGTTACGGCGTGCCCCCGGGCTCGGCCTCATTTCTGAAAAATGCTCCAGAGTCCGGATCATAGCTAGTCGCAGATATCGGGCGACCGATCCGCATCTCTGTCATGCAATTGCTACCATTTCACTCCCACAGCGCATCACCGTTTCGAAACCAGTCTCATCCAAGATGCACCGATTCGTCACGGAATGCCTCAGTTGTTCCGGCCGTATCCATACCTATACCAGAGCTCGGTTCGTTGCCAGTCGCAAAATGCGGCACAACCAATTCGAGCCTCGGTCAAGGTAAACATTTCTCTCATTTCGTTTCATACTGCGCTCCGATTCGAATCCAGATGCATCAAACATGCACCGATTCGTCCCGGTGTGCACCAATGTTTTTCAGTTGCCTCATTTCAGTACATGCTCCAGAGCCCGATTCACGGTCGCTTCAGTCACGACACGACCGAGCCGGACCTCTGTCATGGAGTTCACTCATTTCATAATCAAGGCAAACATTTCAAATCATTTCATTGTCACAAGATTGCAAGCACCATACAAGTCGTTGCTTCAAGTTAGTCAGCAAACCCTTCACGAATTATCACCTTTCATTCTCCTCTAGGTCAGTCAAAGTTCAGTAGGTCCACCCTGCACCAGGTTGGACGATATCCCCCCAGGTTAAAAAAAAAAAAAAAATGGGAGAAAATAAGTCGGGTAAGTATGACTCAGGGGATCAAAGAAAAAAACTTGAAATTCATGTCACCCCCAATAGGTTACAATCAACCAAAAAATAAGAGCTCAAAGACAGGAGATTCTCACCAGATCAACCATGTCTCAGGCCGGCAGCGAAGACTTCACGGCCCCTCTGTCACCTTCCCCGGTCTCAGAGAGCGGCAGCGTGCAGTCCCTCAGGGCATGGACTATCCCCAAACTGACGGCAGAGCTCAGACGCAGAGGTGTGCCCTTCCCCGCCACAGCGAGGAAAGGCGAGCTGTTCAAACTCCTCTTTCCCCCGCCAGCAGCAGGACCCAGTACCCAACAGGCATCCCTCCAGTCAATATCTTCAGCCATCTCACAACTACACACGATGGTGTCATCCCTGTCTACCTCGGTCACAGACGTCCAAACCAGGGTGGCACTCCTGGAGGCTCGACCGGCCGCGGCTGTCCCCGACCCAACCGCAACCCAAACCTTAACACCCCTTCCTGCAGGTACCTCAGGCTGGAGCCCCATTGTCTACCCCTCCCATTTGGTTCCAACCAGCATCAGGAAGGACATTTTGGATGGCAGGGACGTCAACCTGGCCTCTCTCCTTATTTCTGTGCACGACCTGGCAGAAAATAAGGCCTACTCCTGGGGTGACATATCGGTGGTCCTTAAAGCCAAAGACCCCAGATTGAACCGCAAGTTATCTGTCCCAGAATTCACCTTGGCCTTTGGCATGCTGAGAGACGTCCTATGCTCAGCCGCCCCCAGCAGAAGGGAAGAGCTGGACTTGTACCTCCATACGGTAGTAGACTTGGGGTACAAGTATGGAGGATTTTCCTTTTACGACTACCACCGTTCCTTTTCCGCAAAGGCTGCCGCCAGACTCACACAGTTCCAAACAACAACAAATTGGAGTCTCATGGACACAGAGCTCTTCTGCCGCCATTTTGCCGGCTTACGCTCACCCCTGTGTGCGATTTGCCAGTCCTCCACCCACACTGCCACCTGGTGCGCCAATGCGGCGATCAGACGTCCCTTCGAATTTCCCTCTACCTCCGGTGCACTTCAGGGTCAGTCGCCCCCTGAACAAACGCCTCAGGTGGACAAATTCGGACGTCCAGTCCGAACCATGGGAGGGGCAGCCATCTGCAATAATTACAATTACGGGTCCTGCAACTTCAGTCAGTGCCGCTTACTCCACATCTGCACCTTATGCCAAAGAGCGCACCCAAGAAACTTGTGCGAAGTCAAACAACAGAAGAGGGCATGACTAAGCCGGATCAACGTCTTATGGCTAGGACTCTACCTCACCTCACATCCCACCCCTTCCCTGGCCACCTACCTTATCCAGGGCTTCACAGTAGGCTTTCACACCGGCCTCATTTCACTACCCCACAGTACTTACGAATGTGGGAATCTTCGTTCAGCAGCCATTGACGAACAAGCCATAGATCGGCTCTTACAAGCAGAAGTAGACCGAGAGTATGTTATAGGCCCTTTCACTCAGCCCCCTTTCAGCACTTGGAGAGTCAGCCCTATTGGGCTTGTCAAGGGCAAATTCACAAATAAATTACGTTTGGTGTACGACCTGTCTGCGCCTCATTCTTCCCACATCCCCAGCCTCAATTCCCTGAACCCCTCCGAAGAATTCTCCCTAAAATATTCCTCCGTCGACATGGCAATACAAGCAGTCATCAAAGCAGGTACAGGTGCCTGGCTCTCCAAAGCCGACATCTCGGATGCCTTCAAGCTCCTGCCCATCCACCCATCCCTTTGGTGCTGGCATAGCATCAAGTGGAAGGAGGCATATTATTTTGCCACAAAACTGACCTTCGGTTCAAAGAGTAGTCCTTGGCTCTTCGACACATTCGCTCAGTCCCTTGCTTGGATACTGTTACACAAGGGTCAATGCCAAGAAGTCATCCATTACCTGGACGACTTCCTACTAATAGAACCTCCCAGCAAGCCCCCAGGAGACCTCGACAAACTCAGAGTGATATTTGGAAATCTCAATGTTCCCATCGCCGAGCACAAAGTCGATGGCCCAGCACACATCATCACCTTTCTCGGGGTCAACTTAGACACCTGCGCTATGCAAGCCAGTCTCCCCCTCGACAAACTAACCCGCATTAGGGCGGTCCTTCACAAATTCACCCACACCAAGGGCTGTACCAAAAAGCAGTTGCAATCTCTCCTGGGAATGCTTAATTTCGCCATGCGAATTATTCCACAAGGCCGCACCTTCGTGTCACGCCTGCTGAGATTCCTGTCAGAGACACAAGACCCCGATCAGATCCTAAATCTAGACTCCACAGCAATAGCGGACCTATCTATGTGGGAGGAATTCCTGTCCGCCTGGAATGGCATATCCCTATTTATACCCATGGTTTCGGCCTTGTCACCCCAGGTGGAGACAGACGCTGCAGCCTCCACAGGTTTCGCTGCAATTTTTGGCCACCAATGGTTTTCAGGACCCTGGCCTCAACAGATACTGTTGATACCCGGCTTTATTCGAACATCTTCCCTCTTCGAACTCTATCCCATAGTGGCAGCTGCACAACTCTGGGGCCACCATTGGACAGGGCAAACCGTAGTCTTCACCACCGACAATCAGGCCACGGCAGACATCATCAACAAAGGCAGGTCCAAGTCCCTAGCAGTCATGTCCTTCCTGCGCAGATTGGTACAACTGTCTTTACAGCATCAGTTTAACATACACTGTGCATTTATTCCCGGCAGATACAATTTAGCTGCTGACGCACTGTCACATTTTAATTACACCTCCTTTTTCAAACAGGTTCCCGAAGCCGAACCAGTGTCGGCCCCTATCCCTGTCTGGTCACAGCTGACCCTGGACTAGTTCAACATTTACACGGAGCAACGCAGCTCATCAATCATTCACTCTCTCACAACACACTCAAAGCCTACCAGACAGCTTGGAAGGTGTTCAATAAATTTCTCACACCCTGCCGTAAAGGACCAACAGATGTCAAACAGGTGCTGGCCTTCACTTCATACTGCCACACTCAGCTGGCCTTATCTTACAATACCATTCGGCTATACCTAGCCGGCATACAACATTTCTTGACGCTTGAAGACCCCACAAAATCTTCACTGTTCTCATCACACGCTATACGAGCCATCCTAAGGGGCATTCAGAAACAACAACCAGTCATCAGCACCAAGCGCTTACCCATTACGAGGCCCATCTTCAGGGACATGTCGACTATTCTGGCTACTTCGCCATTCGGTCTGCTCCCCAGCAAGGTCCTACAAGCAGCCATATATTTGGCTTACTACGGGTTCTTGCGACCTGGCGAATTCACCTATAACAAACCCACAGACCAAGTACTATGCAGACGGCACTTGCTTCGCTACCAAGACCATTTCATCCTTCACCTTGAGGTCTCTAAAACCCAGCAAACAGGCTCTGGAGTGGACATTCACCTCTACAAAACCAATAACAGCTGGTGTCCAGTCAGCGTACTCAACCGACTCCTGTCACTCCTGCCTGAACAACCGGACACCAGTCCTCTTCTACCATTCCCAGTTAAACCCTTAAGCGCCTGTCAGTTTGTTAAACACATAAGGATACTTCTCCGCAATCTTCACCTTAACCCCAGTCAGTATTCCGGACACTCCTTTCGCATCGGAGCAGCCTCCGCAGCATCCCGCCACGGGGTTCCAGGCCACGTCATCAAAAGACTAGGCAGGTGGAAATCAGCCTGCTTCGCCCGGTATATCCCCAATCCTCAAGTAGAGATGGCACAGGCATTCTCCAAATTGGCTCAATGAATAACTGAAAACCAATAAAATATTATACCCCTACCTGAAATGTTTTTGCCCCCTTATTTTATCCTCTCTCACCCATAGGGATGAGAATGACACCCCCCTGTTCAGTTCGCACCAGAACATGCGAACAGGCAAAAAATTTGTTTGAACACGCGAACACCGTTAAAGTCTATGGGACAAGAACATGAATAATCAAAAGTGCTAATTTTAAAGGCTTATATGCAAGTTATTGTCATAAAAAGTGTTCGGGGACCTGGGTCCTGCCCCAGGGGACATGTATCAATGGAAAAAGAAGTCTTAAAAACGGGGTTTTTTCGGGAGCAGTGATTTTAATAATGCTTAAAGTGAAACAATAAAAGTGTAATATTCCTTTAAATTTCGTTCCTGGGGGGGTATAGTATGCCTGTAAAGGGGCGCATGTTTCCCATGTTTAGAACAGTTTGACAGCAAAATGACATTTCAAAGGAAAAAAAGTCATTTAAAACTACTCGTGGCCATTAATGAATTGCCGGTCCGACAATACACATAAAAGTTCATTGATAAAAATGGCATGGGAATTCCCCACAGGGGAATCCCGAACCAAAATTTAAAAAAAAAATGACGTGGGGATCCCCCTAAATTCCATATCAGGCCCTTCAGGTCTGGTATGGATATTAAGGGGAACCCCGGCCAATTTTTTTTTTAAAAATGGCGTGGGGTCCCCCTCAAAATCTATACCAGACCCTTCAGGTCTGGTATGGATTTTAAGGGGAACCCCGCACCAAAATAAAAAAAATGGCGTGGGGTCCCCCCAAAAATCCATACCAGACCCTTATCCGAGCACGCAACCTGGCAGGCCGCAGGAAAAGAGGGGGGACGAGAGAGCGCCCCCCCTCCTGAACCGTACCAGGCCACATGCCCTCAACATTGGGAGGGTGCTTTGGGGTAGCCCCCAAAACACCTTGTCCTCATGTTGATGGGGACAAGGGAATCATCCCCACAACCCTTTCACGGTGGTTGTGGGGGTCTGCGGGCGGGGGGGCTTATCGGAATCTGGAAGCCCCCTTTAACAAGGGGACCCCCAGATCCCAGCCCTCCCCCCTGTGTGAAATGGTAAGGGGGTGCAAAAGTACCCCTACCATTTCACAAAAAAACTGTCAAAAATGTTAAAAATGACAAGAGACAGTTTTTGACAAATCCTTTATTTAAATGCTTCTTCTTTCTTCTAACTTCTATCTTCCTTCGGTTTTTTTCCTCCATCTTCTTCTTCTTCTTCTGGTTCTTCTGGTTCTTCCTCCGGTGTTCTCGTCCGGCATCTTCCTCCGCGGCGGCATCTTTTTCCCTTCTTCTCAGGCCGCTCTGCATCCAGCATGATGGGAGGCTCCCACTGTGTAACGCTTCTCCTCTTCTGACGGTTCTTAAATAATGGAGGGCGGGGCCACCTGGAGACCCCGCCCCCTTCTGACGCACGGGGACTTGACAGGGACTTCCCTGTGGCATTCCCCATGACGTCAGAGGGGGGCAGACAGGGAAGTCACCATGCGTCAGAGGGGGGCGAGGTCCAGAAGAGCCAGAAGAAGAAGAAGATGGAGGAAGAAACCGACGGAAGATAGAAGAAAGAAGAAATAGGGTAGAAGAAAGAAGAAGCATTTAAATAAAGGAATTGTCAAAAACTGTCTCTTGTCATTTTTAACATTTTTGACAGTTTTTTTGTGAAAATGGTAGGGGTACGTACCCCCTTACCATTTCACATAGGGGGTGGGCCGGGATCTGGGGGTTCCCTTGTTAAAGGGGGCTTCAAGATTTCGATAAGCCCCCTGCCCGCAGACCCCCACAACCACCAGGCAAGGATTGTGGGGATGAGGCCCTTGTCCCCATCAACATGGGGACAAGGTGTTTTGGGGGGCTACCCCAAAGCACCCTCCCAATGTTGAGGGCATGTCGCCTGGTATGGTTCAGGAGGGGGGGGGGGCGCTCTCTCGTCCCCCCTTTTCCTGCGGCATGCCAGGTTGCGTGCTCGGATAAGGGTCTGGTATGGATTTTTGGGGAGACCCTACACCATTTTATTTTAAATTTTGGCGCGGGGTTAAAATTTGGCGCGGGGTTCCCCTTAAAATCCACACCAGACCTGAAGGGCCTGGTATGGAATTTAGGGGGACCCCCCACATAAGTTTCTGGTTGGTTCCCCTGTGGGGAATTCCCATGCTGTTTTTATCAATGAACTTTTATGTGTATTGTCGGACCGGCAATTCATTAATAGCCACGTGTAGTTTTAAATGACTTTTTTTCCTTTGAAATGTCATTTTGCTGTCAGACTGTTTTAAACACGGGAAACATGCGCCCCTTTACAGGCATACTATAGACACCCCCCAGGTACGAAATTTAAAGGAATATTACACTTTTATTGTTTCACTTTAAGCATTATTAAAATCACTGCTCCTGAAAAAACTGCCGTTTTTAAAACTTTATTTTGCATTTATCCATGTCCCCTGGGGCAGGACCCAGGTCCCCAAACACTTTTTATGACAACAACTTGCATATAAGAATATGAGTAAGGAAATCCGCGCTTTGGACAGTATAAGAGCTGCTGCCTTTCCCTAATTAGTTCCCCGAGGGGTCTAATTTAGTTGGTATGATAGATGCTTTGGGAAAAGAAATGGCGCTGCCCTGTTTCACATTAATTAATCAATCGTGAATATTAAAACCATATACTACAGACTGTGTTCTGTGTGGTATTCATATATGAAAAACTAAAGACAACTATGTACTTCAGTGTGATCAAAAAACCAAAAAGTTTAGAAGAGAAACCTTTAAGGTTGAGCAATCTGATAAACTAGTGAATAAAAGTGCCTTGTGTGTTCAAAATTATATAAATACATGTGTAGAATTGAGAATAAATTTGTAGAAATATTTTAAATATATTAAACCCCAGGGTTCAAAAGTTTTGTGACAGTATGGCGCCCCCTAAAGGACCATCATTGTATTAAGTGAAAACCACATAAATTAAATATTAAATAGCAATGTGAAAACCTATATATTAAACATTAGATAGCAGCGTTGAAACGGGTAAATAGCTCCCTGAGAAATTAATTAATATGACTGTAATTTGATCTCTAATACAATTGCAATAAATTATAAGTCCCATAAATTCAGATATAAGCTTTTCCAGCTTTGTGTATAATCAGCAGATATTAGTAAAGTTCTTAAACCGTGATAATCCAATAAAATTAGAGAGTTTTTTAGCCAGATGGTATAATAAGCAAAGTTCAAATAAAAGTGCAATTCTTCAAACCACAGGAACATTAAGCAGTGACTTCTGTGTTCATTGCAAGCGGTGACTTGAAGTGCTTGCCCCCCCGTGCTCCCCCACTCACCAGAAACAATCACCCCCACAGGGGTACCGAGCGATAGAGTGGGTGCTTTATGGTAGATATTTTTTGATCCTCTCCTGCTGTTGTTCCTCTGTTTTGTGTGATCCCTCCAGGAGATTTCAAACCTCAGCTGTGCGTTCCAAAACCAGGCTCCTCCACTCCTTCCCACCGTATGTTTGTTTGCCTCTCCATAAACCAAGAGAAAGAAAACAGGGGGCTTCCTTCGTGAAGTATGTCCAGTTTATTGGTGCACAAATTAATACAAGAATCCGCAAATGTAGATAATAAGATAATAAGATAGTAGCAACTATAATGCAGGCACCGCTGTAAGCAAGGATGGGACCAGGAACAAGTTGCGAGCGTGCGTCCCACCTTGCGTTCCAGCCTGCGCTTCCGGGAACGACATGTGAGCGTGACTCCGCCTTACGCGTTTTGTCATAGGACGTTTTCAAAGACGGTGTTGACGCCTCACGCTTCACATAGTATTATAGTCATACGGCTCACACTTCTCCTCCCCTAATTATGGTATTATCGCTCGGGGGCAAGGAAGTGATAAAGCCGCTGGACTGTCCATACATAGAGCAGTGTTATACATACATTCTATATGATACTAGTCATTTCATAAGCCTATTGTATTATATTATCCATTAGTATTATCCCAGGTGTTCCTAAATGGTAAAATAGCAGGTTATGGGTCTAATACAACCTGAGCTCATTGTTACTATATAGACATTAAGCTTAAACCACTATTTGCGTGATTACATTGGGAATAGGTTGGATTACAAATTTCACTAAATAATTATTAAAAAAGAAAATTAATAGAAACATTAAAAAATAAAAATAAATGAAAAATAAAAAATAATAATAAAAATATTAATAGATTAAAAATCCCCTTTATACTGCAATTTATTAGGAAGAAGGGGAACCAGGTAAAATATATATAAAAATAATAAAATAATAATAATAAAATTATTATTATTTAATTTTATTATAAAGGTTTTAAAATATGTATGTGGGAGATTCCCTCATACCCATTAACGACTAGGCTAAGGGAATGTTCTTATTGCTTAAGGGTGGATCAAAATCGTAGTAGTTATAGTGTTTCTAATCTATTTCTATAGTGTTTCTATTCCCATATATGGTTATGCACCCTCATTATACACCCTCATTACCAAAACTTATATGTGTAGACGGGAGGCACCTCAGACGTTACTATTAGTTGATCTCATTATTATGGCCGCATGATGATATTAAAAATGGGGCATAATGCCACCTCTTGTGTCAAGAAAGTAGGTAACCACTTAAGTGGTGCAACTTCGCCTCCCCTGGATAATACCTATTGGCCATCCCCGTGATGACCTTACATGGGCTTCAAAAGGGTGATTAATAAAAATGAGAGATGGGAAAAAAGAAGAGAGAGGAAAAAGAAATAAAAAGGACCCCACAGGGGTATTAGGTAAAGCTAAACAATAAAATAGTAGAGGGGAACCATATAGATAAGGCTTTCAATCAATCCCTTAAATTGGTAGCTCTACACTAGAGAGGTAACTAGTTCCTCATCATGAGGGCCCAAAATGAAGGGAAGAAAGAGGGCTGAGAGCAGGATCAGGAGGTATTTGCGACATCCGCTAACCGTGTGTATATAGCTTAATTAAACCTCTACTCTTACATCTTGTGATTATTTAGGGGTTAGCTATATAGCAATTTAAATCTATATCCAAGTTGAGTCCTTTGGGGGCAAGGGATCCTAGCCGGTAGATCCAGCTGGTTTCATTTCTGGAGATCAAGGTTTCTCTATTGCCTCCCCGCCAATGTTCTTGTACTGAATCGATCCCATAAAAAAATAAGTACACTGGGATCCCTATGGTGAACCTCGTCAAAATGTCTAGATAAGCTATGATTGGGGAACCCCTTTCTAATATTTTTAATATGTTCCCTGATCTGGACGAAGAGGGGGCGGGTGGTTCTCCCCACATATTGGAGGTGGCAGGGACATTCAACAATGTACGTGACATGTGTACTTCGGCAGGTGATTAGTTGGTTGATCCGGTACTCTTTATGGTTAGTGCATGATTTAAATGCAATCTTCTTCCTTGGTTGTCTCTTAGCTACTTTACATGGTAGACACCTCTGGCATCTAAAGAATCCTTTCAATTCTGGACAGATTTTTATGGACTGCGGGGGGTCTATAACATTTTTCACTAGGTGGTTTCTTAGATTGGGTGCCTTCCTGTATACAAACTTAGGTTTACCTGGCAGGAGTTTTGATAAGGTAAGGTCTTCCCTGAGAATTGGCCAATACTTTCTAATTATTTTCTCAAAATCTCTGAATTGGCTGTTGAACCCGGTTATAAATGCTATGTCGGCTTCCTTTTTTACGTTTTTGTTCTTGTTGATGAGCAGGGAGGTTCTATCTAACTTCTTAATGTTTGTTTTTATTTTTAAAAGGCTGTCTTTGTCATATTCCTTTTCCTGAAATTTTTCAATTAAAATGTCGGCCTGTTTGTTAAAATCCTCAATTGCATCACAGTTGCGTCGTATGCGCAATGGCTGTCCTTTGGGTACATTGGATTTCCATCTTGGATGGTGGCAGCTAGAGGTGGGGATATACCCGTTGCGGTCTGTCGGTTTAAAAAATGTACGGGTTAGTAACTTATCCTCTACTTTGAAAATTTCCAGGTCCAGATAGTCGATTGTCTCAGGACTCCACTTCCCAGTGAACGTGATGCCATATTTGTTGATATTTAAATTCTCAAGGAATTTTGTAAGGCTCTCCACTGTTCCATCCCATAGGATGATCAGGTCATCTATGTACCTTTTATACATCTTGATCTGGGGTATGTTCTTACTATAGATATACTTATCCTCCCACATATCCATGAATAAATTAGCTACGCTGGGAGCATAGCGTGCTCCCATTGCGACACCCTTGGTTTGTACATAGTATTTTTTGTCGTACCAGAAATAGTTACATTCCATGGCCAGTTTAAACCCTCTAGAATGTAACTAATCTGTTCCTGCCTCATGCTTGTATTTAAATGCATGGCTCTTTCCACCCCCCGTAACCCATCCTTCTGTTCAATACTAGTGTACAGGGAATTAACATCTACTGCCACCAATAGTCATTGTTCTGCTCCCTTGATCTCTTGAAGTTCTTGTATTAGTTGCATGCTGTCTCGTAGATATGATTTACCCTCCTTAACTAGGGGTTTGAGAAATTTATCCAGGTACTCTCCTAGCCTTGAGAAGATGGAATTGATCCCACTGACAATGGGCCTCCCTGGTGGTTTTTCCAATCTCTTATGGATTTTGGGTGTGTAGTATATCACCGGTGTTTTGGTTGAATTTGATATCATATATTCTGCCTCTTTGTCATTTAAGATGCCTTTAGTTTTCCCTTTCTCAACATAGGTTTTTAGCTTCTTTTCATATTTCTTCTTTGGGTTCCCTTTAAGCTTTTTGTACGTATCTTCTATATTCAAAAGGTTATTCATCTCCTCCTGGTAGTCCTTTTTATTTAGAATCACCAGGCCTCCCCCTTTGTCAGCGGGCCTGATTACTACCTCATGTTTTTTACCTAGAGCTTTGATGGTATTCCAGATGTTATTGGATCTCTTTTTGCTGTTTCCCATTAATTTGATGTCTTCTTCCACCATTTTTTTAAAAGCATTAATGCACTGGTTCCCTGGTGTTTTTGGGTTGAATATCGAGTTATTTTTAAGATTCGTTTGTATATATTCTGAGTCTACCCTAGCTATTTCTCCTGGGTTCGTAGCAAAATGTTTTTTTATGTTCAATTTTCTTAAAAACTTTTGAAGATCAATAAAAGCCTCAAATTTATCAAAGGGCTTATTAGGGGCATACTTAAGTCCTAATTCCAACACCCTTAGCTCTTCTTGTGTGAACTGTACATTGCTGAGATTAAATATACCTTGCCCTAGTAGTTTCGGGGTCTTTTTCTTCTTCTTGCCTCCTCGTTTTCCTCTTGCCTGTTTTCTCTTTCTGTGTACCTGTGTGTAGGTCCCGTATTCATCTCCTGTTGGTATTCCCTCCTGGTTTCAGTCTGTGGGTTTGTTTCGTATTCCTGATGTGCATTTTGATCTTCTGTCCTCCTTGGGCTCCAATACCGATCCTCCTGTCTTGGTCCTCCTTCCATGTTCCGTCCTCTCCATCCATAATTTCTGTAGGGGATGCCGGGTCTCCATCTCCCTGGTGGCTTGTCCTGATACGTAACTCGGGGAAAAACCTTTCTCCCTCCATATCCTCTTCCCTGCCTCGGGTATTGTCTTCTGTAATCATCCCTTAGAGGGGAGTATCTGTTGTGCACAGGTATACTATATCTATTAATTGGGGTTCTATAGTTAGGGGGTCCTCGATAGACCTCTCTCCTAGTGTCCCTTCTATCCAGTGGTATGTTAGAGGTTATAGGCCCAGCTGAATTATAAGATGGATTGTCTATTCTTCTTGGTGTGCTCAAGGATGAAATTGGTATTGCCTCCTCAGATTCTTCTTCCATAGAAGGATCTTTTAATTGATCCTCTTCCTCTTCTCCGTGTGTTTGCCATTTATACACTTTGGAGTTTTTGTAATCCATCACGTCTCTTTTAAATTTTTTCTGTTTCTTTGCTTGTATGTTGCTATCATACTTTTTAATAGACTCCTGTAATTCTTTTTCTCTATCTTTATACTCCTTGAGGTGGGCAAAGGGTAAGAGTAAGTTTTTTATTTCTGCAATATTGGTTTCAATCATCCTCATTTTAAATTGTCTTCTTTTAATAATATTCTGAAGTAGTTCCCCCTCACATTTATTAAAGAGGGAATACCAGTCTCTCATGAGATTACTATTATCAATCCCATCATTGGGGTGTACATCCCACCTTAACCTCCTGGGGGTTATTTTTTCCGTGACATACATTTCCAACGTGGAAATATCCCACCACACCCTGAGTTGTTTTTCTAGGGTGTGTTTTAATTGTTTGAGCAGCCCATGCATATCATTATTATTGGAAATCTGCTCTTGGCTAAAAATCGCCTCCATGTTTATATTTCTGGTATTAAAATATCCAAAGATGTCCATAGCTGCAGACAGAATCCACCCTAGGGTGGTTTGTAAGAATATGAGTAAGGAAATCCGCGCTTTGGACAGTATAAGAGCTGCTGCCTCTCCCTAATTAGTTCCCCGAGGGGTCAAACTTGCATATAAGCCTTTAAAATTAGCACTTTTCATTTCTCCCATAGACTTTTAAAGGGTGTTCCGCGGCTTTCGAATTTGCCGTGAACACCCCAAATTGTTCGCTATTCAGTGAACTAGCGAACAGCCAATGTTCGAGTCGAACATGAGTTCGACTCGAACTCGAAGTTCATCCCTACTCACCCAGGCTCAGGGTACGTTGTCTGGCAAAGCAGCTGCCAACGCGACCTCTTCCCTGAGGAATGAAGGTGTAGAATTAGGTGTGTCACAGCCAAGTACTCTGGGGCAATCTGCTATCGGTACACCAATGTCAGATTGTAGCAGGCAAATTTCCCTGCCCCAGCTGCTGCACCACCGAAAGAAGTTCACTCCCAGCCATCCACATGCCCAGCGGTTGAATGCTAGCTTGGCTAAATTGCTAGCACTTTAACTGCTGCCTTTTCAGTTGGTAGACTCTGCCCCCTTCCGTGAGTTTGTGGACTGTGCGGTTCCTCAGTGGCAGGTTCCCAAACGCCACTTTTTCTCACTCTCTACCGGCATGTGGAAGGCAATATCTTGGCCTCGGTGGACAGAGCGGTCAGCGGTAAGGTGTATATTACCGCTGACTCATGGTCCAGCAGGCATGGACAGGGACGTTACCTATCTTTCACCGCGCATTGGGTGACTCTTCTGGCAGCTGGGAAGGATGCAGCACAAGGTGCAGTAATGTTGTAGGTTGTTCCACCACCATGCCTCCAAAATGCTACTACTGGTGATTCTGACACACCTCTCTCCTGCACCCCCTCCACTTCTTCTTCCTCCATGGCCTCTTCCTGTGCTTTGTCCTCGGAACCAGCGGTGCTCTGTAGGTGTTCAAGGGGCTACGCAAGTACGCAGGCCAAAAGATGCCATGCGGTGCTTGAGCTGGTGTGCTTGGGGGACAGGAGCCACACTGGGCAGAGATTCTGTCAGCTCTGCAGGGGCAGGCTCAGAGGTGGTTGACGCCATGCCAGCTTCAGCCAAGAATGGTGGTTTGCGACAATGGCACCAACCTCCTCTCCGCCCTCCGACAGGAACAACTGACCCATGTGCTCTGTTTGGCTCATGTCCTTAACTTGGTGGTGCAGCGGTTCTTGGGCAGGTACCCGGGCTTACAGGATGTCTTGAGGCAGGCCAGGGAAGTCTGTGTGCATTTCTGCCGGTCATATAATGCCAGTGCTCGGCTGGCTGACCTCCAAAAGGAATTTAACCTGCCCAAGAACCGCCTAATCTGTGACATGCCCACCAGGTGGAACTCAATGTTGGCCATGCTGTAGCGGCTGCACACACAGCAGAGGGCCATCAATAAGTACCTGAGCAACTATGGCACCAGGACAGGGTCAGGGGAGCTTGTTTTTTTTCCCCACGCCAGTAGGCCATGATCAGGGATGCATGCACTGTCCTGTTACTATTTGAGGAGGCCACAAGGATGGTCAGCAGTGACAGTGCATGCATCAGTGACACTGTCCCCCTTGTCCACCTGTTGGAGCACACGCTGCATGGAATAATGGACAGGGCACTTGAGGCAGAACAGAGGCAGGAAGAGAGGACTTCCTTACCTCTCAAGGCCCCCTTTATCCAGACAGTGTTCCTGCGTGCCCGTCGATCACACAGGAAGAGGAGGAGGAGGAGGATTGTGTTAGCATGGAGGTGGAGCCTGGCACTCAGCTTCAGCAGCAGTCTTCAAGGGATCATTTACAGTCCCAAGAGA
The DNA here is from genome assembly GCA_037952835.1 of Lithobates septentrionalis. Lineage (NCBI taxonomy): Eukaryota > Metazoa > Chordata > Amphibia > Anura > Ranidae > Lithobates > Lithobates septentrionalis. The sequence continues at coordinate 56,881 of JBBDGP010002744.1, read as the reverse complement.
CCCATGGACTTGTACGTGGCTGGGAGGAGGTGGCTGCAGATCATGTCATCCTTAGTGAACCAGAGGACTCCGGACCAAATGCCTCAGCAAACCTACGCTGCATGGCCTCCCTGATCCTGCAAAGCCTGCGGAAGGATCCTCGTATTCGTGGTATCAAGAAGAGGGATCGTTACTGGCTGGCAACCCTCCTTGATCCACATTACAAGGGTAAGGTTTCGGACCTTGCCGTCGCAGAGGGAGCAGAGGATGAAACATCTTCAGGAGACCTTACCGAAAGGTCTATGCAACGCGTTACCAGAGACTGGGAGGTTACAAATTCCTGTTCCTGGACAAAGTATTGCTGAGGCTTTGGTCATTCAAAGAAGGAGCGGTGGAAAATATTTTTTAGTCCACAGTACCAAGGTATGATCGGTTCCAGCAACCATCGCCAGCGTCTGTTTTACATAGTGCAGAAATACCTAGGGGCAAGATCTGACTTTCCCACTGAAAATCCTCTGGGTTACTGGGTCTTGAGGATGGATCACTGGCCAGAGCTTGCACAGTATACAATTGAGCTACTGGCTTGTCCTGCATCCAGCGTTCTTTCGGAACGCACATTCAGTGCTGCTGGAGGCTTTGTAACTGATCACAGGGTACGCCTGTCCACCGACTCGGTTGATCGACTGACCTTCATAAAAATGAATCAGTCTTGGATCACCACCAGCTACCAAGCACCTGATGCTGATGTAGCCGAATATTTTTTTTTAAATGTCAGATCCCTTCAAGACTGCCTATGCTGATGCTGAGTGACTATCCTGTTATGCTGAGTGAAAAAAAGGGGGGAGACCAAAGGGGTCAGAGGACAGGGTCAACCAATGAGGAACACACTGGCCATAATTCATTCAAATAGAAACAATTTATTGTCACGTTAGCATAAAAATGTTTCCACCCACATAGTAAAAAGTAGAACCAACCTCCACCACTGAAAAAGTGACAGTGCAAAAGGACAGATACACCACCTGGTACCCCCTATGTACATGTATATATCCCCATATAATAAATGAATACACTGTGTCCTGCTAAACCTGCTCCAGGGAACAGTATGCAAACCGATGAAGGACAACAGTGAGGTAATAAAGTGAAAAATATATGCAATGCTGGATGACAGAATTGAAATCACTGATACAGTAAACCTGTGTTAAGCCTGCCGTTCCTACAGACTGGAATGAAAGTTCCCTGGGAACCAGGGCAATAGAGTTCATAAGATAGTTCCTGTGAAGGATATAATGATAGAAGTACTGTCAGCTGCCGTGCTATCCGTGTAGAAGTCAAAATCAAAGTGGGGAAAACGGCTTGTATAGAGCAGATGCAGTATAGCCTGTCACATACCTTCCATCTTCTGCCTTCTCTGCTAGAGCAGTGTGGAGGAGGGGGGAGGAAGAACAGCTGATCTGTGAGATAGCAGTAGCCGGTTATAGCGTGCAGATAGTTTCCTTCAGTGTGGGGGCCGTTCCAGTCTGATCCCAAGATCCGTGGTGAGCTGCACTTGGAGAGGACTGAAGTTGTGGGGTCCTGGTAGCTAATCTCCTAGCGTTGTGTCAATATCGCCAGGCACCACAACCGTACGGCATTACACAGTAGACAACACTAGCTGCATACAGCTAAACCGAGACACCCCGCAAGCCGGCTCGGCTGGATGTGTAGGTAGTGAGGTTGTAAAGTCTCAGACAGGATCACAGCTGGGAAGGGCATGGAGAAACAGGAAGGTTTGTGTTACTCAGTGTGAGCATACATCCTGAAAAAAGTTCTTCAAGCAGCATGTGCTGAGGGGAGCAAATAATGCACCATGAATGAATTGGGGGGTAGTTAGTACAATCCAGGTGGTGATGGGGGCGTCTAGCTGACGCGTTTCAATCGGCTGACCGATTTTCTTCAGAGCTAGAGACATAATGAAGGACATGAAGCTAAATAGTGAAGCATTGTATCTAATTGGCTATCATGTGATCCACACAGACTGCTCCCTTGAACAACATTAATCCTAAAACACTCAATAGAAGTGCCAATAAAAACTAACACACATACCCTGTTTCCCCGAAAATAAGACCTAGCGTGATTGTCAGTGATGGCTGCAATATAAGCCCTACCCCCCAAATAAGCCCTACCCTGTTTCCCCGAAAATAAGCCCTACCCTGAAAATAAGACCTACAAGGACTTTAACTAGGGCTTATTTTGGGGGTAGGTCTTATATTGCAGCCATCACCGACAATCATGCTAGGTCTTATTTTCGGGGGAAACAGGGTACTAGAAACAAACATAAATGAAAAGGAAAGAAAAAGAAAAAGAAAAAAAAACATAAGTATGGTATAGAAAAAGAAAAGGGGGGGTGAGAAGAATGGTGAAAGAGAAATCGGGTATGTGTAGACATCATTGTACTTTAATTGTTAACTCAGTGAAAATCCAACAGAGTTGTCATCAGTATCGCCAGGAATCGTACACAGATGCAGTTCACATGGGGAAGGGGGGGGGTTTCTTTTTGTAATTTTTGGTCACACTATACCTTGCAAAAATTGGAGCATTTACATACCCCCAATTGGAGAGCAGTCACTGTTCCAAAAACACTGCTAAGTTACACTCATTGTTCAAACCTAACGGCTGGAGGCTCTTGAGGCGGTAAATCCACATTTTTTCCTTTTGATATAAAATGCGGTCAACGTCCCCTCTCCTGAGAGGAAGATTTAGTCTGTAGATGCCCTTAACACGAAGGCCTCTTGGATCTCCATCATGTGCAGTCAGGAAGTGTAGTGGTAAAGGTTGCTCATCATCCTTTTTGAGGATGCTCTGGATGTGTTCGCTGACTCTACTTTTTAGTTGTCTTTTAGTTTTACCTATATAAATCTTACCACAGGGACAGGTGATCATATAGATCACCCGTGTGGTAGAGCAGTTGATAAAGTCTCTGATTTTAAAATGTTCAAGACCCATGAAGTCAGCGAACACGTCCGTTTTGTCAACATAACAACACATGGAACATTTACCACAGGGGAAACTCCCATGCAGTGGGGGCAGGTCTGTCAGCCAATTTTTACTGGGTGATCTAATATATTCAGAGTGGGATAGTATGTCCCCCACATACTGAGCCCTCCGTGCAGTCATCATAGGTCGACCCCTACAAATTTTCCCAAGATGGGTGCTTGAGATAAAATGCTCCAATGTTTGGTGAGAGTGTCCTTAACTTGGTCCCATTGGGCCCCAAATCTGGTAATTATTCTAACTGGGTCCTGGGAGCTGTCTTTCTTATTGTCCTCAGGTGTGTCTGTCAAAAGGTCCTCTCTCTTAGTATTGAGGGCTCTTTTTTTGGCCCCTCTGATGCACCTATGGGAGTACCCCCTTTCTCTAAAACGTGTATATAAGTTGAAGGCCTCCTCCTGAAAGACAACATCCGAGGTACAATTTCATCTAATCCCTAGGAACTGACCGATTGGTATTCCCTGGATCAAAGAAGTTGGATGGTGGCTAGACGCCTGTAGAAGTGTATTCGCTGCTCTTTTTTTGCGGAATGTTCTAGTCACCAATCTGTCATCCTGTATAGTGATTTGAAGATCCAAAAAGGAAATTGTGTTTGGGTGGTGTGTATGAGTAAACCGTAAATTGCGGTCATTTGTATTCAATTGGTGCATAAAGCTATCTAGATGTGATACAGTGCCCTCCCACACCATAAAGACATCATCAATGTACCTCAGCCACAGTCTGTTGTGGCTGAGGTACAGTGGCGACACATAGATCTCCTCCTTTTCCCACAGGCCCAGGTGAAGGCACGCAAAAGAAGGGGCCCAGGGAGCTCCCATAGTGGTGCCCCTTCTTTGTTGAAAGCATGAACCCAAAAAGAACCCAAAAATTGAAAACAGTTGTTGGATAACATGAACTCTAATGCCCAGTACACACGATCGGATTTTCCGATGGACAATGTCCGATCGGAGCGTGTTGTCGGAAATTCCGACCGTGTGTGGGCTCCATCGGACATTTTCCATCGGATTTTCCGACACACAAAGTTGGACAGCAGGAGATAAAATTTTCCGACAACAAAATCAGATCGCGTCAATTCCGACCGTGTGTGGCCTGTTCCGACGCACAAAGTGCCACGCATGCTCAGAAGAAATTCCGACACGGGACAGCTCGTTCTGGTAAACTTAGCGTTCGGAATGGATACAGCACTTTCGTCACGCTGCAATGTAAAAAATGGTTTAATACAGCGCACTCTCTTCTTCTTTATAATGTGACAAGAATTAAGTAGTTTTGCTGCTCATATTCACACACACTTCTCACAAAGTTTTATTTGTGTTTTTTTAGTGGTATTCCCTCAATATATTGTTATTAGTTGTCACATCTGACAGTTTTATATTTTTTATGTTTTTTTTTTTTTTTAAGCCTTTTTTTTTCTTTAATGTTTGTATTTTTTCCAAGGCTGATCTTTGTTCAATGTTATTTTTATTTTTACTCCAGAATATTTTTGTGTGTGTTTTGTGTGTCAAGTTACCCCAACACCATTGATATCTTTTATTATTTAATCTCCATGAGATTGTTTGTTGTTGGTGTCCCTTGTTCATTTCACATTGTATATTAGAAATGTACCTGAATCCTCACAAACAAACCATCATTTTTGAAGTAAAACACATAGGAGAGTATAATTCAAAACAAAAATCCTTTATTAAGGTATCAGAACCAAACAAAGAGGAAGGCAACACTGGATCAACAGGAGAAATTAGTGAAGCCTGGGACCCCCACAGCAGACAACAATTCTTCAACCTCAAAATTGGTGGCCTGAGCAGTCCATATATAAGGGAGGGCAGTCTGGTCCGGGATTCACAGAGATCGGGATAGCAGCAGATGACATCAGTGTCCCCAGGATGTGGTACCACAAGAGGCTGCATTTTTTGGCCGACCAGACTGGATCCAGGGTCCTCACTCTCTGGTCTTCCTTTCACACTTCCTTCCCGGCTGTCGCTGTGCAGTTGTAGATGTGGCAGGAGGAGGAGTAGGACCTGGAGGAGGAGGAGGACTGGGGGGACCTGGAGGAGGACTGGGGGGACCTGGAGGAGAGGGAGGAGGAGGAGGAGGACCTGCAGGAGGAGGAGGAGGACCATCACAAAGGTGTGTGTCAGATGTAATTTGGGCCCTCATACCTTTCTCCAGAGCCTCTGATATGAGGGCCTCACACATGGCTTGTTGGCCCTCCTCCATCCTCTGCATTTTATATGCAATGAATGCACCAATGTTCTCCTGCCTGGTGTGGGGTGCTCCCAGGACCTCTGTAGCCCTACAAAAAAATCTAATAGCTGCCTCCTCTAGGGTACTCCTCCTACTGCCACTTTCTGTTTTCACCGGGGGTGGAGGGACCTGCACACCAGGCAGCCGGCTCGGCCTGGCCACCTCCTGGCTGAGACTTCCCTGTGTATGAAAAAGGGACATGGTTTTAGTTTTTGCATCATCAATCACAATCCTAAATTAGTACTCCCAACTAACATCTAGTTAACATCATTGATTGGACAAGCAGAAATATTTAGAAGAATGCTATACCTGGCTCAATCTGGGCTCCTCCACATATCGCCTGGAAGGCCCAGGTTGGGCATCAGAAGCCTCAGCCGGAGGGGAAGGAAGCGTGGAAGGAAGACTTGAGAGGGATGGCCTGGGTTCAGTCTGGTCTGCCAGAAAATGCAGCCTGTCGTAGTACAACATCCTGGGGACATAGATGTCATCTGCTGCTCCGGATCTCTGTGAATCCAGGACTTTCCTGCGCTCCCTCAGATATGTGCTCCTCAGGCCACCAATGAAGATCTTTAAATAGGTGATGTCTGCCGTGGGGATCACCTGCTTCACAATTTCACACAATTGCTCCAGTGCTGCCTTCCTCTTTGCTTGGTTCTTGTAATGGGGGTGGGTAATCTCCCACAGACAGGGCAGCTCCCTTAGCATATCAATGAATAGTGACATGAAGTCAGTATCTTCTTTCAGTACCATATCCATGTTCACTGCAAGACACAACACAAGACAAAGCCTAATGTCAGACCAAACTCTCCTAATCTTGTTACAATATAGGCCTCAATCTATAGAAGCAGTATAGGCCCAAGTTTGTCTCTTACCTTCGTTCTTACGATCGCCGCGTTCAATGCTCCTTCCTCCGCTCACAGATCAAACGTAATACGCACGTGTGTTACGCTTTATATACACTGCGCATGCGTGTAACTCCGCCCGCCCCTGACGTTCTTTCTAGTGTATTCCCCGCCCCTTTTCGTTCGGCGCAGTGGGGGAAGAGCATGATGGCGGACATACAGCAGGTGCGGGCTAATTGTAGCAACGAGGAGGAGGAGGAGGAGGAAAGGGCGGATCCAGGCACGTCCCGATCCAGAAGGAGACATTTTAAGGCCACAAATATGTCGTTTGGGGAGATGTTGGAGATGGTCGACATCATGAGGAAGTCCGACTATGACGGGAAGTATGGGCCTTACCCCCACCCCAACATCCGAAAGGCCAAAATCATGGCGAAAGTGATCAGGAGTCTAGAGCGGAATTTCGGGGTACGAAGGTCTAAAGATCAGCTCAGGAAGCGGTGGTCGGACCTGAAGTTGAGAGAGCCAGAGCAGTACCGAAAGATCCGGAGAGTGCTGCAAAAAAGTAAGTAGTTGTGCTGTGTTCCTATTCTTTCTGTCTTTATTACGTTCGTTCTGCTCCATATGCTTTGATTAGTTGTAACGTTTCCAAAGGTCAACTTTAATGTTCATGGGCACATTATTCATTCGTATCAAACATTTTTCTTTCGGCCTCTAGAACACCATTGTTTAGGCCATATGCATTTTCACACATTTTTGGGGGCCTACTTGGATGCCAAATATTTGTTTGTGTAGATGGGTTTGTTACTAGAATGAAATGCAAACTAGATTGTGTGTAAGGAGAGGACACTGAGCAGCTGTTTTCACATCTGGACACTGGAGCACTAGTGTGGGACACAAGAACACCATTTTTATTAGGGGGGCCACACAGGTGCTCCAGTGTATACTATAGGGGGGGCTACATCTGTGAAGCTTGTACCAAACAGGTAAAGTATTGCAGCTTGAAAAGGCCAATAAAAAATATACATCTTGGAACTCGGCTAAAATAGATAATTGTACCCCACTTCCAAGCAATGTTTCCTATTTCTAGTTCTGCCATCAAATATCTGTGTGCTAATTATACCATTTTTGTTTTACATAGGGGAGAAAAGACTCGGAGGACACCCCTCATCCCAGGAGACCAGAGACCCCCCACCTCTGGAAGAAGGAGGAATACTGCAAACCCAAGAAGAAGAGCGGGAGGAAGAAGAAGATGTGGTGGAGATTGGCACCACAACAGGTGAGTGTCTGCGACCACAGACTCAGGTAAAAGAGATGGCTGGTGGCAGATTTGAGACCTTTTTTTTTGTTCTTTATCTCTTTTTAGGTGATCGTGATGTGAGGGAGAGAGAACGCTTTACATCTGAAAGTGCCCAGATACTGATCGGGGAGATCATGGGATGTAATCTCGAATTGCACAACATACAGCAACAAATCAGTGATGTTATTAAAAAAAATAATAACATCATTGATGTTTTGGGGCGAATTTAAACCCCACAAAATCACTTGTTTTATTGTGGTCCAATCTTTTAAAATTTTTTTCAATGTTTAGAAAAGCCAAATTTGGAGGATGCACACAGTGTGCCAACATGTGCTATCTGCCATCACGGGAGATCAATGGACGCGTTTTGGGGGGGCAACCCCTTCCTCAATTATAAAGTAGCGTTGAGGAAGGGCTTGCTCCCCCCAAACACGTCCCTTGATCCCCCCTGATGGCAGATAGCACATGTTGACATTTGTAAATTGGTGTGCATCTTCCTAATTTGGCTTTTCCAGGGGTGATTTCCCCCCATCTGAATGCTATATCAAACCCAGTTCCTAAATACTGATGTCTGATATAGCCTTCAGGTTTTACCTAATGTGAACTTTGTAAGTTCAAGTTTTTTGGCTTTCTTGTTGGTTTTACACAGGCCTGTTTTATCTGAAATGGATATTTTGATTTTTCATAATGCTACTGCAAACATTGTTATACAACAAACATGTTGGTTTGTTTTAAAAACCTTTCGTAAATGCACATGTGATTGTGCAGCTATAAAAAAGTTGCTTAATCAAGAATGTGTGGATTATTGTCTCAACACTACAACACTTTTGGGGTGATGTAATTGCTCTTTTATGCAAAAATGGGGGTTATTTCCTAAGGGAAAATACACTTTGCAATACAAGTGCAGGTTCAGTGCAGTTGCAAGTGCACTTATAGTGAAATGTGTTTTTGCATTTAGGAATTACCAGCCAACACAGTTTTTTATAAGGTTACCCAATCACGACATTTTCTGCACTCAACACATTTCTGTCAGGGTCAGCTAAAAGAAACACAAGCAGGAAATGTCCACAAAGAATTTTTTTGGGTTGGTTTTTATTTTAAAAAGTTTTCACAGATTGTCTGGCATATTGATAGCCCCCCTACCCGCAAAGAACTCCAGGTAGCGTAACCGGACATCACGGGCACTCAGGGAGGGCAAGCCAGGACGGCCACTTTCAAGCGCCGTCAGTGTTGATGGATTTGGATTTCCGGCCTCAGGCCCAACTGAGCCAGCATAGTTTGCTGAATGTTTTCTTAAAAAATTATGGAGAACACAGCAGGCAAGTATTATATGGTTCAGTTTATACTCCGCCATATGGATGGGTGTCAGAAATAATCGGAACCGGCTGGCCAGGATTCCAAATGTGTTCTCCACCACTCTTCGGGCTCTGGCCAGCCGGTAATTAAAAACCCTCTGTTCCGGGGTGAGGGTCCTCATCGGGAATGGCCGCATCAGGTGGTCCCCCAGCGCAAATGCTTCATCAGTAACGAACACAAATGGGAGACCTTCAACATTGTCCTCTGGAGGTGGCAAGTCCAAGCTGCCATTCTGGAGACGCCTGTAGAACTCCGTCTGGGCGATCACTCCACCATCGGACATCCGGCCATTCTTCCCCACGTCCACATACAAGAAGTCGTAATTAGCCGACACCACCGCCAACATCACTATACTATTAAACCCCTTGTAATTATAAAAGTACGACCCCGAGTTGGGTGGTGGGACGATGTGGACGTGTTTCCCATCAATTGCCCCTCCGCAGTTAGGAAAGTCCCACCGCTGGGCAAAGTGGGAGGCCACAGTCTGCCATTCCTGTGGCGTGGAAGGAAACTGTTGAGGAAAAAACAATAAACATTACTATTTTTTCACAGAAACCTGGCAAGCAGATTAGACACAAACATTATGGGTCAACCTCCAGATAGCATTTATTAAGGGGAATTTAACAACAACAAAGTATAAGGTACACCTATCATATCCCCCCCCCCTCTCATGGGCCATTTCTAACATTATAGGGGGGGGACTCTTGGACAGGTAACCCTCTTCACTTCATTGAGAGATGAATGCCTAAATACAGGGTATTACTTGGAACAGCCCCTCCTTAATTACACTATTGGCAGCCCACTGGACAGGTAAGAAGTGTCATAATACAAAGATATAAATACACACTGTACACATTTGAGCACATTTGTACATTCTGCTATTACCTATCAAGATCATAATAGGTTACAAGAACTTTAAACAGTACCATTGGAAAGTATACAGGCAGACCCTTGCACTACATGCTTTGGGGAATTCATCCATAAATCTGACCAGTAAAGAGGTGGGTATAGTGTGTATGGGTTTGGCAAAGTCAGCAGATAGATGATTGAGGATAGAGAATTGGGATCAGCTGACTTAGCAGTTGGGGGGAGGGAGGGTTACAAAAAAATTGGGGACACCACAAAAAAAAGCCTCTGGCCCTCTGCCTGAATTTAAATCAAAAATAACATTTCAAAACATTTTAGGGGGTGTTTGGGGTAAAGCACTACTATGGAGCTGATAAAATACATTGTTAAGTAACTACATGAGGTGAATATAGGGCAGGAGACACCATGCTGGAGAGGTTATTGAAGGTCAAATATGTATGAAGAACCTAAAATAATAATTACATAAAAATCCAGCATGCATGAGGACAAAGGGGACATTCACAGCATATTACAATCATGGTAATTAGGGAATGAGGAAAGAAATACAATATATTATCAAACATTCAATACAATAAAATGTGATATTAAAGGATAAAAATCTTACCTTCATATACTCCTTCTGCAGGACCTGTATGATGGCAGAACAGGTCTCTGGGATAATGATCCCCAGAGCCTGGGGGGAGATGCCTGTTGAGAACTTGAGGTCCTGCAGGCTTCTCCCTGTGGCCAAATACCGCAAGGTAGCGACCAACCTCTGCTCCGGAGTGATGGCTTGCCTCATGCAGGTATCCTGCCTGCTGATATAGGGGGTCAGCGAAGCCAACAAATGGTGAAACACGGGGTCCGTCATCCTGAGAAAGTTCCTGAAATCATCAGGATTATTCTCACGGATCTCACGGAGCAAAGGCATATGAGAGAACTGGTCACGCTGAAGCAACCAATTCTTGGTCCATGAACTCCTCCCCACCCTGTTCATGGACTGGACTTGTGTCAAGGTCAGGACCCCAACACCAAGCCCCCGCACAGCACGAACTCTACGAGGAGTACGCATACGAAACATGGCTAGAAAACGGTCGGCTGCTCAGAACGAAGTAACAGAACGCACTAAAGAACAGCAAGGCCTGTGAAGAGCGACCTGAAAAACAGCAACGAGCGGACAAGATCGCACAGAAAACTCCAATACGAACTGACTGCACGCACTGAAGAGCAGATACAAACCCACAAGCACAAACTGAACAGCAGAAAACGATCTGAAAGCCACGAGTCTGAAAAAGCGCGAATCGTCTCTCACCAAACTTTTACTAACACGAGATTAGCAAAAGGAGCCCAAAGGGTGCTGCGCTTGGTTCTGAACTGGCCTTTTCTAGTCTTGTCGTACGTGGTGTACGTGACCGTGTGGTTGTCGATCGGAAATTCCGACAACTTTGTGCGACCGTGTGTAGGCAAAACAAGTTTGAGCCAACATCCGTAGGAAAAAATCCTAGGATTTTGTTGTCGGAATGTTCGAACAAAGTCCGACCGTGTGTACGGGGCATTAGAGTTCATGAATAAATTCATTTTGAGCAGCTAAAAACTGATAATTCTCCAGGAAGTGACCTACCGCGCGGAGGCCGCACTCATGGGGAATCGACGTGTACAGGGATTCCACGTCGATCCCGATGAGGAGAGCCCCCCGCGGGGCAAACCACTCCCTGGGTGCATTTCAAGACATCCCTCGTATCCCTGACGGAGGATGGTAAGTCGCTCACAAATGTCTTAATCATGGCATCAAACATAAAACAAATCTCTCCTGCGCTCAGGTGTCCAGGAACTGAATATGTGGTGCGACCACCTATAACGAGGTATTGCCTAGCGTCTTGCAGCCCTCCTCTGAACAATGGGTATTCATGCTAGAAAAAACAGAAAAAGAAGGAGGGCGCACTAACCTAGTGCATTACCACTAATAAACTTTATTGCAGCATAAAAACCAACCATTGCCCGTTCAGGCTCTGAAGAAGGGGGTGCTCCCCTGAAACGCGTTAGCCATTGGCCATTTGCACCGGTCTGATCCTCTTGGCAATAGGTCCTGGTGTGTCGATCCATAGGACAGCGCACTTGCGCCCTTTTTTAAAGCTGGTTTCGATAGCTCGTTTGTGAGTATAATCTTTGCTGTTTTTATGCTGCAATAAAGTTTATTAGTGGTAATGCACTAGGTTAGTGCGCCCTCCTTCTTTTTCTGTTTAATCATGGCATCAACATATTTACCTATCCGTTCCATATCCGGGTCCCTTTATAGTAGATACAATGGGTCTCCCTGGGGGGACTGTGAGAGACTTGTGTAGCTTGGGGATAATGTAAAAGATTGGCGTGTTGTATTCCCTTATTGTTAAGAAAATAAATTATTTTTTGGTAATAAGATTACATTCTGAGGCAAACAATAATTTCTCATTAAGGGACTGCACAATCTTGGGGAAGGGGTTGTCTAGGAGTTTACTATATGTAGTAACATCATTCAATTGACGCATTACCTCTTTCTCATAATTGTCTCCCGATAGTAGGACTATATTCCCTCCTTTGTCGCTGTCTTTAATAACTAAGTTCGGTGCCTCACGTAGTTCCTTCAGGGCCTGTCTTGTTAAGTTATCCATGCCTCTCCAATCCCAGTTAATCTTCCCCAGGTCTTTTTGAACTAGGTCCAGGAATAGTTTAATCCATTTATTTTTGGAAATAGGGGGCATCCTCAAGGATTTCATTTTTAGATTTGAGAGTCTGTTCGTTATATCTGTATGTATGGGGGTCTCCTGGTCACTGTCAAAGTCTGGGTTTTCATTTAATAATGCTACCAGGTTATCAAGAGCTTCCTGTTCTTCCTGATTCTCTGATATGGCATTTTTGGTATTTTCACGAGTGGAGTGCCAGGACCTGAATATCACCTTCCGCAAAAAGAGGTTAATGTCTTTAAACACCTCAAATTCTTGCATGTTAGATTTCAGTGAAATGTTATGCTGAGTGACTATCCTCTTCCTCCTCAATGATCATGCTGATAGCTTGTAAGAATATTTTTGGTTCTGGGCACTGCCACCAGTGGCTAAGGCCCAGTTTTTCAGCCCCTGTTTAACAGGGGCATGTATTTACAATTTTTGATGCAATATTTTGCAAGGAGGGTTTTGTTGTTGCGCTCAACTAGAGTATTTGTGAGGGGTTGCAGTGTTGTGGCACCAGCACCAGTGCCTAAGGCTCAAATTTTCAGCCCCTGTTTAACAGGGGCGTGTAATTACAATTTTTGATGCAATACTTTGCAGCAGGGCTCGTTCCTGCGCTCCAACTAGAGTATCTGTGAGGGGTTGCAGTGTTGTGGCACCAGTGCCTAAGGCCCAATTTTTCTGCCCCTGTTCAACAGGGACATGTAATTAGAATTCTTGATCTAATATTTCACAGCAGGGCCCGTTTCTGCGCCCACCAAGAGTAACTGTAAGGACTTACAGTGTTGTGGGACCAGCACCACCACCACCAAAGGCCCAATTTTTCTGACCCTGTTCAACAGGTGCATGTAATTACAATTCTTGGTCTAATATTTCACAGCAGGTCCCGTTCCAGCACCTACCTAGAGTAACTGTGAAGACTTACAGTGTTGTGGCAACACCACCACCACCAAAGGCCCAATTTTTCTGCCCCTGTTCAACAGGTGCCTGTAATTACAATTCTTGATCTAATATTTCACAGCAGGGCCCGTTTCTGCGCCCACCAAGAGTAACTGTGAGGGCTTACAGTGTTGTGGCACCAGCAGCACCACCACCAAAGGCCCAATTTTTCTGACCCTGTTCAACAGGGGCATGTAATTACAATTCTTGATCTAATATTTCACAGCAGGGCCCGTTCCTGCACCCACCAAGAGTAACTGTGAGGGCTTACAGTGTTGTGGCAACACCAACACCTAAGGTCCCAATTTCTGCAGAGTATATAGGGCAAGCCCCTACTTTCAAACATCCAACTTACAAATGACTCCTACTTGCAAATGGAAGGAGACAACAGGTAGTGAGATGAAATCTACCCCAGGAAGGGAAATTCTCTCCTGTAAGCGTTAATATGGGAAAAACGTGTCTCCTCTCCACTGATGCTTTATCAACAATCCTTGTTTCACTAAAAACCCCAAATTGTCAAAAAACATTTGTCATTGGGACAGAAAGTGAGGTGAAATCTTCTGAAGAGGTGCACAAACAGCAAAACAAATGTCACAGGGGTGATAGCACTTCCCTATGTTTTCCAAAAAGCTTAAAATAGATTTTTTTGGCTGGAGCTACACTTTAAAAATGTACCAGTTCAAAATTACAAACAGATTCTACTTGTGGTCTACTTTTTAATGACTTTTATTCCTTTAAAAATGTCATTTTGTGCAGGGACTGTTCTAAGCATGGGAAACACGCGCCACTTTACAGGCATACTATAGACACCCCCCAGGTACGATATTTAAAGGAATATTTCACCTTTTTTTCACTTTAAGCATCATTAACCACTTGACGACCGCCTCACGCTGATTTACGTCAGCAGAATGGCACGGGCAGGCAAAATCACGTACCTGGTACGTGATTGCCTTCCCGCGGGGGGGGGGTCCGGTCGGACCGCCCCCGGTGCCTGAGGCGGTCGTCGTTGGTCTGAGAGCGTTCCGTGATGAGGGGGAGGCCATCCGATCGTGGCCCCCCTTGCGATCGCTCCAAGCCAATGAGAATCCTCCCCTGCCTGTGTGTAGTACACACAGGCAGGGGATGTGATGTCATCTCTCCTCGGCTCGGCAGTTTCCGTTCCGGCGCCGAGGAGAGAAGACTTCACTGTGAGTGCACAAAACACACACATACAGTAGAACATGCCAGGCACACAATACACCCCCCTTTACCCCCCGATCCCCCCCTGATCACCCCCTAATCACCCCTCCCCCTCCCTGTCACACTGACACCAAGCAGTATTTTGTTTTGTTTTTTTGTTTTTTTTCTGATTACTGCATGGTGTCAGTTTGTGACAGTTACTGTGGTGGGACAGTTACTGTTAGCCCCCTGTAGGTCTAGGGTACCCCCCTAACCCCCCCTAATAAAGTTTTAACCCCTTGATCACCCCCTGTCGCCAGTGTCGCTAAGCGATCATTTTTCTGATCACTGTATTAGTGTCACTGGTGACGCTAGTTAGGGACGTAAATATTTAGGTTCGCCGTCAGCGTTTTATAGTGACAGGGACCCCCATATACTATCTAATGAATGTTTTAACCCCTTGATTGCCCCCTAGTTAACCCTTTCACCACTGATCACCGTATAACTGTTACGGGTGACGCTGGTTAGTTTGTTTATTTTTTATAGTGTCAGGGCACCCGCCGTTTATTACCTAATAAAGGTTTAGCCCCCTGATCGCCCGGCGGTGATATGCGTCGCCCCAGGCAGCGTCAGATTAGCGCCAGTACCGCTAACACCCACGCACGCAGCATACGCCTCCCTTAGTGGTATAGTATCTGAACGGATCAATATCTGATCCGATCAGATCTATACTAGCGTCCCCAGCAGTTTAGGGTTCCCAAAAACGCAGTGTTAGCGGGATCAGCCCAGATACCTGCTAGCACCTGCATTTTGCCCCCTCCGCCCGGCCCAGCCCAGTCTACCCAAGTGCAGTATCGATCGATCACTGTCACTTACAAAACACTAAACGCATAACTGCAGCGTTCGCAGAGTCAGGCCTGATCCCTGCGATCGCTAACAGTTTTTTTGGTAGCATTTTGGTGAACTGGCAAGCACCAGCCCCAGGCAGCATCAGGTTAGCGCCAGTACCGCTAACACCCACGCACGCATCGTACACCTCCCTTAGTGGTATAGTATCTGAACGGATCAATATCTGATCCGATCAGATCTATACTAGCGTCCCCAGCAGTTTAGGGTTCCCAAAAACGCAGTGTTAGCGGGATCAGCCCAGATACCTGCTAGCACCTGCATTTTGCCCCTCCGCCCGGCCCAGCCCACCCAAGTGCAGTATCTATCGATCACTGACACAAAACACTAAACGCATAACTGCAGCGTTCGCAGAGTCAGGCCTGATACCTGTGATCGCTAACAGTTTTTTTGGTAGCGTTTTGATGAACTGGCAAGCGCCAGTGGCCTAGTACACCCCGGTCGTAGTCAAACCAGCACTGCAGTAACACTTGGTGACATGGCGAGTCCCATAAGTGCAGTTCAAGCTGGTGAGGTGGCAAGCACAAGTAGTGTCCCGCTGCCACCAAGAAGAAGACAAACAGGCCCGTCGTGCCCATAATGCCCTTCCTGCTGCATTCGCCAATCCTGATTGGGAATCCACCGCTTCTGCAGCGCCCGTAATTCCCTCATTCACATCCCCAACCAAATGCAGTCGGCTGCATGAGAGGCATTTTCTTTATGTCCTCCCGAGTACCCCTACCCAACGAACCCCCCAAAAAAGATGTTGTGTCTGCAGCAAGCGCAGATATAGGCGTGACACCCGCTATTAGTGTCCCTCCTGTCCTGACAATCCTGGTCTTTGCATTGGTGAATGTTTTGAACGCTACCATACACTAGTTGAGTATTAGCGTAGCGTACAGCATTGCATAGACTAGGCACACTTTCACAGGGTCTCCCAAGATGCCATCGCCTTTTGAGAGACCTGAACCTGGAACCGGTTACCGTTATAAAAGTTACAGTTACAAAAACAGTGTAAAAAAAAAAAACACAAAAAAATATAAAATAAAAAATAATAGTTGTCGTTTTATTGTTCTCTCTCTCTCTATTCTCTCTCTATTGTTCTGCTCTTTTTTACTGTATTCTATTCTGCAGTGTTTTATTGTTATTATGTTTTATCATGTTTGCTTTTCAGGTATGCAATTTTTTATACTTTACCGTGTACTGTGCTTTATTGTTAACCATTTTTTTGTCTTCAGGTACGCCATTCACGACTTCGAGTGGTTATACCAGAATGATGCCTGCAGGTTTAGGTATCATCTTGGTATCATTCTTTTCAGCCAGCGGTCGGCTTTCATGTAAAAGCAATCCTAGTGGCTAATTAGCCTCTAGACTGCTTTTACAAGCAGTGGGAGGGAATGCCCCCCCCCACCGTCGTGTTTTCCTCTGGCTCTCCTGTCTCAACAGGGAACCTGAGAATGCAGCCGGTGATTCAGCCAGCTGACCATAGAGCTGATCAGAGACCAGAGTGGCTCCAAACATCTCTATGGCCTAAGAAACCTGAAGCTACGAGCACTCTATGACTTAGATTTCGCCAGATGTAAACAGCACCATTGGGAAATTGGGAAAGCATTTTATCACACCGATCTTGGTGTGGTCAGATGCTTTGAGGGCAGAGGAGAGATCTAGGGTCTAATAGACCCCAATTTTTTTCAAAAAAGAGTACCTGTCACTACCTATTGCTATCATAGGGGATATTTACATTCCCTGAGATAACAATAAAAATGATTTAAAAAAAAAAATGAAAGGAACAGTTTAAAAATAAGATAAAAAAGCAAAAAAAAAAAAAAAAAAAGCACCCCTGCCCCCTGCAAGCGTCGGTCTGGCGTCAAATGTAAACAGCAATTGCACCATGCATGTGAGGTATCACCGTGAAGGTCAGATCGAGGGCAGTAAGTTTAGCAGTAGACCTCCTCTGTAAATCTAAAGTGGTAACCTGTAAAGGCTTTTAAAGGCTTTTAAAAATGTATTTATTTTGTTGCCACTGCACATTTGTGCGCAATTTTAAAGCATGTCATGTTTGGCATCTATGTACTCGGCCTAAGATCTCCTTTTTTATTTCATCAAACATTTGGGCAATATAGTGTGTTTTAGTACATTAAAATTTAAAAAAGTGTGTTTTTTCCCCAAAAAATGCGTTTGAAAAATCGCTGCGCAAATACTGTGTGAAAAAAAAAATGAAACACCCACCATTTTAATCTGTAGGGCATTTGCTTTTAAAAAATATATAATGTTTGGTGGTTCAAAGTAATTTTCTTGCAAAAAAAATAATTTTTTCATGTAAACAAAAAGTGGCAGAACGGGGCTTTGTCTATAAGTGGTTAGAAGAGTGGGTAATGTGTGACATAAGCTTCTAAATGTTGTGCATAAAATGCCAGGACAGTTCAAAACCCCCCCAAATGACCCCATTTTGGAAAGTAGACACCCCAAGCTATTTGCTGAGAGTCATGTCGAGTCCATGGAATATTTTATATTGTGACACAAGTTGCGGGAAAGAGACAATTTTTTTTTTTTTTTTGCACAAAGTTGTCACTAAATGATATATTGCTCAAACATGCCATGGGAATATGTGAAATTACACCCCAAAATAAATTCTGTTGCTTCTCCTGAGTATGGGGATACCATATGTGTGAGACTTTTTGGGAGCCTAGCCGTGTACGGGACCCCGAAAACCAAGCACCGCCTTCAGGCTTTCTAAGGGCGTAAATTTTTGATTTCACTCTTCACTGCCTATCACAGTTTCGGAGGCCTCTCAACATGCCTCTCAGCAATTTCCTTGAGGTGTCTACTTTCCAAAATGGGGTCATTTGGGGGGGGTTTGTACTGCCCTGCCATTTTAGCACCTCAAAAATGACATAGGCAGTCATAAACTAAAAGCTGTGTAAATTCCAGAAAATGTACCCTAGTTTGTAGACGCTATAACTTTTGCGCAAACCAATAAATATACGCTTATTGACATTTTTTTTACCAAAGACATGTGGCCGAATACATTTTGGCCTAAATGTATGACTAAAATTGAGTTTATTGGATTTTTTTTATAACAAAAAGTAGAAAATATCATTTTTTTCAAAATTTTCGGTCTTTTTCCGTTTATAGCGCAAAAAATAAAAACGGCAGAGGTGATCAAATACCATCAAAAGAAAGCTCTATTTGTGGGAAGAAAAGGACGCAAATTTCATTTGGGTACAGCATTGAATGACCACGCAATTAGCAGTTAAAGCGACACAGTGCCAAATTGGAAAAAGTCCTCTGGTCCTTAAGCAGCATAATGCTCCGGTCCTTAAGTGGTTAAAATCACTGCTCCCGAAAAAACGGCCGTTTTTAAAACTTTTTTTTGCATTGATACATGTCCCCTGGGGCAGGACCCGGGTCCCCATACCCTTTTTAGGACAATACCATGCAAATTAGCCTGCAAAATTAGCATTAGCAAAATTGATTTTGAATGTTCGAGTCCCATAGACTTCAATGGGGTTCTAAAGTTTGCGCAAATTTTCGGTCCGTTCACAGGTTCTGGTGCAAACCGGCTCATCCCTACTCATAACTAATATCCTCCAGACCCTTTATTAGCTTTGTTCCCCTTCTTTGTACTCGCTCTATTTCCAGTACATCCTTCATGAGGACTGGTGCCCAGAAATGGACAGCATACTCTAGGTCTTGTAGAGTGGGAGAATTATCATTTTATCTCTGGAATTGATCCCCTTTTGAATGCATGCTAATATTCTGTTTGCTTAGTTAGCATTGCATGCCATTGCTGAGCCGATGCCATCTACTAGGACCCCCAGGTCCTTTTCCATCCTAGATCCAGAGGTTTTCCCCCAGTGTAGAGATTGCATTCATAATTTTACTGATAAGGCGGCACTGGTGGGCATTGATAGGTGGCACTGGCAAGGCGGTACTGGTTGGCTGTCAGCATGAGGAGAAAAAAAGCGATTACCAAGTTTCTGTTTACATCACGTGATCAGTTGTCATTGACTGACAGCTGATCACATGGTAAGTGGCCCAGATCTGCCCCTTACTTCGATCTGTGATCACCCGGGTCTCATTGACTCGGTGATCACAGAACGCACCGCATGTGACCCACAGGCAATGTAGGTCTGCGCTGTAGCCGTCATTCGGCTATAGCGCGGACGGGAAGAGGTTAAGATATCTGTATAGTAGAGACTACGGTGGGTGTGGCACTGCTTGTGATTAGGGATGAGCTTCGAGTTCGAGTCGAACTCATGTTCGACTCGAACATTGGCTGTTCGCAAGTTCGCCGAACAGCGAACAATTTGGGGTGTTCGCGGCAAATTTGAATGCCACTGAACACCCTTTAAAAGTCTGTGGGAGAAATCAAAAGTGCTAATTTTAAAGGCTTATATGCAAGTTATTGTCATAAAAAGTGTTTGGGGACCTGGGTCCTGCCCCAGGGGACATGGATCAATGCAAAAAAAAGTTTTAAAAATGGCAGTTTTTTCAGGAGCAGTGATTTTAATAATGCTTTAATTCAAACAATAAAAGTGTAATATCCCTTTAAATTTCGTAGCTGGGGGGTGTCTATAGTATGCCTGTAAAGGGGCGCATGTTTCCCGTATTTAGAACAGTCTGACAGCAAAATGACATTTTAAAGGAAAAAAGCCATTTAAAACTACTCGCGGCTATTAATGCATTGCCGGTCCGACAATACACATAGAAGTTCATTGATAAAAACGGCATGGGAATTCCCCACAGGGGAACCCCGAACCAAAATTTAAAAAAAAAAATGATGTGGGGGTCCCCCTAAATTCCATACCAGGCCCTTCAGGTCTGGTATTGATATTAAGGGGAACCCCGGCCAAAATTTTTTAAAAAAATGACGTGGGGATCCCCCTAAATTCCATACCAGACTCTTCAGGTCTGGTATGGATTTTAAGGGGAACCCTGCGCCAAAAAAAAAAATGGCGTGGGGTCCCCCCAAAAATCCATACCAGACCCTTATCCGGGCACGCAACCTGGCAGGCTCCAGGAAAAGAGGGGGGGACGAGAGAGCACCCCCACTCCTGAACTGTACCAGGCCACATGCCCTCAACATTGGGAGGGTGCTTTGGGGTAGCCCCCCAAAACACCTTGTCCCCATGTTGATGATGACAAGGGCCTCATCCCCACAACCCTGGCCGGTGGTTGTGGGGGGTCTGCAGGCGGGGGGCTTATCGGAATCTGGAAGCCCCCTTTAACAAGGGGACCCCCAGATCCTGGCCCCCCCTGTGTGAAATGGTAAGGGGGTACTTGTACCCCTACCATTTCACTAAAAAACTGTCAAAAATGTTAAAAATGACAAGAGACCATTTTTGACAATTCCTTTATTTAAATGCTTCTTTTTTCTTCTATCGTCCTTCATCTTCTTCTTCTGGTTCTTCTGGTTCTTCCTCCGGCGTTCTCGTCCAGCATCTCCTCCGGCGTCTTCTATCTTCTTCGCCTCGGGCCGCTCCGCACCCATGGCATGGGGGAGGCTCCCGCTCTTCTCTTCATCTTCTTCTCTTCTTCATCTTCTTCTTCATCTTCTTTTCTTCTCTTCTTCTCTTCTTCTCTTCTTCATTTTCTTCTCCGGGCCACTCCGCACCCATGCTGGCAATGGAGGGAGGCTCCCGCTGTGTGACAGCATCTCCTCTTCTGAAGGTTCTTAAATAACGGGGGGGCGGGGCCACCTGGTGACCCCGCCCCCTCTGATGCACGGGACATGACAGGACTTCCCTGTGGCATTCCCCGTGACGTCACAGGGAAGTCCCGTCAAGTCACCATGCGTCAGAGGGGGCGGGGTCACCGGGTGGCCCCGCCCCTGTTATTTAAGAACCGTCAGACGAGGAGACGCCGTCACACAGCGGGAGCCTCCCTCCATGCCAGCATGGGTGCGGAGCGGCCCGGAGAAGAAAATGAAGAAGAGAAGAAGAGAAGAAGATGAAGTAGAGAAGAAGATGAAGAAGAAGATGAAGAAGAGAAGAAGATGAAGAGAAGAGCGGGAGCCTCCCCCCATGCCATGGGTTCGGAGCGGCCTGAGGAGAAGAAGATAGAAGACGCCGCGGAGGAGATGCTGGACGAGAACGCCGAAGGAAGAACCAGAAGAACCAGAAGAAGAAGATGAAGGAAGATAGAAGAAAGAAGAAGCATTTAAATAAAGGAATTGTCAAAAACTGTCTCTTGTCATTTTTAACATTTTTGACAGTTTTTTAGTGAAATGGTAGGGGTACTTTTGTACCCCCTTACCATTTCACACGGGGGGGCCGGGATCTGGGGGGTCCCCTTGTTAAAGGGGGCTTCCAGATTCCGATAAGCCCCCCCGCCCGCAGACCCCCACAACCACCGGCCAGGGTTGTGGGGATGAGGCCCTTGTCCTCATCAACATGGGGACAAGGTGTTTTGGGGGGCTACCCCAAAGCACCCTCCCAATGTTGAGGGCATGTGGCCTGGTACGGTTCAGGACGGGGGGGGCGCTCTCTCATCCGCCCTCTTTTCCTGCGGCCTGCCAGGTTGCGTGCTCGGATAAGGGTCTGGTATGGATTTTTTTTTTTTGGCGCGGGGTTCCCCTTAAAATCCATACCAGACCTGAAGGGTCTGGTATGGAATTTAGGGGGACCCCCAGGTCATTTTTTTTTTTGGCCGGGGTTCCCCTTAATATCCATACCAGACCTGAAGGGCCTGGTATGGAATTTAGGGGGACCCCCACGTCATTTTTTTTAAAATTTTGGTTCGGGGTTCCCCTGTGGGGAATTCCCATGCCGTTTTTATCAATGAACTTCTATGTGTATTGTCGGAACGGCAATGCAATAGCCGCGAGTAGTTTTAAGTGGCTTTTTTCCTTTGAAATGTCATTTTGCTGTCAGACTGTTCTAAACACGGGAAATATGCGCCCCTTTACAAGCATACTATAGACACCCCCCAGCTATGAAATTTAAAGGGATATTATACTTTTATTGTTTGACTTTAAGCATTATTAAAATCACTGCTCCTGAAAAAACGGCCACTTTTAAAGGTTTTTTTTGCATTGATCCATGTCCCCTGGGGCAGGACCCAGGTCCCCAAACACTTTTTACGACAATAACGTGCATATAAGCCTTTAAAATTAGCACTTTTGATTATTCATGTTCATGTCCCATTGACTTTAACGGTGTTCGCGTGTTCGAACAAACTTTTTTCCTGTTCACATGTTCTGGTGCGAACCGAACAGGGGGGTGTTCGGCTCATCCCTACTTGTGATAACTGTTATACAAATGTCAGTGTGTGTCTCAATCAATAGTCAAACCAATTTTGTGGCCCATAAGGGTATGACACCCTGATAAGCCAAACTTTATGAAATACATATATAATTCATATACCATACCATCAATAAAAGTGCCATAAACTAGTACAAATGCATTAAAGTGACAAGTGCTGTAATTCAAAAAGTCTTTAATAGTGAGTCAGTGGAAAGTGACATGTGCTTTAAATTAGTCCTTGGTGTGATATTACAAAGGGATCGCTTGCACATAAATGAAAAAGGATACGCTATCACAAAATCACAAGATCTCTAATAATCATACGATGTGCCATGTCTTCACTTGTGCTTTCCCTTGTATACCACACTCATTGGAAAGCTCTCCCCTCTTGGGGGTATCCAGCATTCACAGCACCAATGGCTGCATGTAAATTCCTCAATGTGAATGGGTGGCTGTCAACCCTTGCTCTTAGGATCCACTGTCCCAGCAGTCTTACACATGTATAGAAATTAAAGCATCCATAACATAATTCAATGGTGTACATTTATTAAGAAATAACTAGTGGTGCACTTACATTCATAAAAACAAAGTCAGGCAGTTTTAATATAGAAACAGGAAGCCTGGGATGCTGATGCGCTCCACAAACTCGAAACCATAAGTGATGCAATGACGCTGTGGCTCGAACCTATGTGTTTCATCATTCAGGCGTCATTGGGAGCCGCGCCATATTCCTGCACCATCCGGATTATAGTAAGTGTGGTATCCTAGCAACCCTGGATCACATGTCCAGGGGCCATATTGGTTAGTACTCCGCTGGGTTTACTAAATGATAATACACTGTTAGACTATATGATACAACAACTCGCTCTCTGTTGTTTCCAATCGATGGTGTCTCAGGGTTAGTAGTTTACCATCAAACCTAAGTGACATCACTTTCTTTTACCAGCATGACAGATATGAATACAAAAAAACTTTATTACACATGCAAATCCCGATAAAAAATAATAAAATAATGATAAAAAAAAACATAAAAATGAAAAAGTAAGGAAAAGAGAAGAGAAGATAAAAATTTTAAATATATAAATGTATAAAACTAAATACAGTATATAAAACCCCCATCCAAAAAAAATAGGAAATGAGTTTTGAGATAAGAAAGCTTATTTTAAATCAAACCACATATAATCCCCCCTCCCCATCATTAAGATTTAAATTTTTATCGATGACTGCTACAATAGATCAATTAAAAACATATCTCCACACACGAGAACACTGAAAATAACTGGCTTTAATTGTACAGACTAAAAATACTTCAGGGTAAGCGCGTGAGGGGTAAGGTTTTTTTGCGGGCAATTTTTCAGGGAAATGGCTGGTGTTAGTGCTTCAATCGTCCCCGTCACCATGGTTGTTATGGTGTCAGGATGATTGAAACACATTACTTCTATCATTACATTGTAATGTAAAATGAAATAGTTCAACTCACCATAATGCAGAATCATTGGGAGCCCTGAGCATGTCACTTGCCACTATGCCTGCCACCAGATGGAGATGTCACTTGCCACGCTGCCTGCCACCAGATGGGGATGTGACTTGCCACTATCTCTGCCACCAAGATGGAGATGTCACTTGCCATGCTGCCACCAGATGGAGGTGTCACTTGCCATGCTGCCACCAGATGGAGATGTCACTTGCCACGCTGCCACCAGATGGAGATGTCACTTGCCATGCTGCCTGCCACCAGATGGAGATGTCACTTGCCACGCTGCCTGTCACCAGATGGAGATATTACTAGCCACGCTGCCTGCCACCAGATGGAGATGTCACTTGCCACACTGCCTGGCTGCCACCAGATGGAGATGTCACTTGCCACGCTGCCACCAGATGGAGATGTCACTTGCCACGCTGCCACCAGATGGAGATGTCACTTGCCACGCTGCCACCAGATGGAGATGTCACTTGCCACGCTGCCTGGCTGCCACCAGATGTTGATGTCACTTGCCACGCTGCCTGGCTGCCACCAGATGGAGGAGGGTGGAGATGTCATCTCTCTCCCCCGCCGCCGCACTGCTGACATTACTTCTCAATCTTTTAAAAAATGCCTGCCCAGCCGAGCACGTACGAGCTTTCCCGAGCCCGGCCGGCTTTGGAACGGCGCATGCTCAGTAGTGGACGGCTTGTGGCCATCTTTTCTAAGGGCACCGGTGCCCTTAATTGACTTTAACGGGCAGCCTGAAAGGGGGTGTGGCCGCGAAGTCACCGCAGGACACGGTGACTGCGCCGCCCCTGCACCACTGCCGCCCCGAGGCCTGGCCTCGGTGGCCTTGTGGCAAATCCGGCCCTGTATGCGTACTACCCTATACGTGCTACATACATATTTTCTTTTCTTTTCTTGTTTTCATGTTATTATACATAAGTTCCTCCACCATAGGGAACACCTGGAGCTTTCTTTATGGAGAGCATCCGGAGTTGCCTACAGTATATTTGTTATTTTTCCCTCTCCCACAAATTATATGTGGTTTGATTTAGAATAAGCGTTCTTATTTAAAAACACATTTCCTATATTTATATAATTTTTTGTTTGGGTGGGGGGGGTTATATAAATTAGTCTCATATATTCATTTGTATCATTTTAAATTTTTATCTTCTCTTCTATTTTCCTTGCTTTTACATTTTTTTTAATGTTTTTTATCATTATTTTATTTTTTTTTATCGTGATTTGCATGTGTAATAAAGTTTTGTATTCATATCTGTTATACTGGTAAAAGAAAGTGATGTCACTTAGGTTTGATGGTAACCTACTAACCCCGAGACACCATATTATTGCATCGATTGAAAACCACAAAGAGCAAGTTGTTGTATCATATAGTCTAATGCCCCGTACACACGGTCGGATTTTCCGATGGAAAATGTCCGATCGGAGCGTGTTGTCAGAAATTCCGACTGTGTGTGGGCTCCATCGGACATTTTCCATCGGATTTTCCGACACACAAAGTTGGAGAGCAGGAGATAAAATTTTCCGACAACAAAATCCGTTGTCGGAAATTCCAATCGTGTGTACACAAATCCGACGGACAAAGTGCCACGCATGCTCAGAATAAATAAAGAGATAAAAGCTATTGGCCACTGCCCTGTTTATAGTCCCGATGTACGTGTTTTACGTCACCGCGTTTAGAACGATCGGATTTTCCAACAACTTTGTGCGACCGTGTGTAGACAAAACAAGTTTGAGCCAACATCCGTCGGAAAAAATCCTAGGATTTTGTTGTCGGAATGTCCGAACAAAGTCCGACCGTGTGTACGCCCTATAACAGTGTGTTATCATTTAGTAAACCCAGCGGAGTACTAATCAATATGGCCGCTGGACATGTGAACCAGGGTTGCTAGGATACCACACCTAATATACTCTGGATGGTGAAGCAATATGGTGCCACTCCCGATGATGTCTGAATGCCAAAATGCGTAGGGACGAGCCACAGCGTCATTGCATAACTTCCGGATTTGAGTCTGTGGAGTGCATCAGCGCCCCGGACTTCCTGATTTCTATATACAAACTGTCGGACTTTGCTTTTATGAATGTAAGTGCACTACTAGCTATTTCGTAATAAACTTACACCACAGAATTATGGTATGGATGCTTTTATTCTATACATGTATGAGACTGTGTCAGGACACCTTGAGGCTAGGGTGACAGATGCACTCTGTAGGAGTCAGAAGTGCACCGCTAGGTAGTGGACCCTAGGACTGACTACTGCGGATTGAACCCTGGGAGGTTCAGGAAGCAGGTTTACTGGATCACTGACACAGATCCCACTGGGAGCTAGAGCATAGATTCCCCAGGGCGCGGAGTCTAAGAGCCAGCAGGTGTTCACCAGAGCTTCCAGTGGTGAGGATGGACTGCGCTGCAGTCTGGCTCCAGGTCGTGGCCCCCAGGGTCTCACAGCTCATGCTCACGGTAGACTACAGGAGAAGAGGAAGGAGGCAGAAGGCTGGAACAACAAGTAAAGTAAGGGACAAGCCAAGGTTGGGGCCACAAGCAGACAAGGACAACAGAGTTCACGCCAAGGTTCAGGGTCACAGGCAAACAGGGATGGTCGGGGACACGCCAAAGGTCAGGGTCGCAAGCAGACAGGAATAGTTAAGAACAGGCCAAAGTCGGTAACTGAAATCAGACATAGGAAACACAGCAAGTACACACGGAGGCTAACACACAATGGTTGATCAACACTGCTGGCTTGCAGTGCACAGGTTAATATAGGGTTCCCTGATAGGGCCTGGGGTGGGGCCATGCTTAGAGGAGAGGTTATAAAACCAGTCAGGTGAGAGGCAGCTGGTCTTTAGAGATGAACACATGGAGACAGGTAAGCTGACAGAAAACTCTATTGCATAACCATGACAGACTGCTGGGGCAGTGGAGTCTAAGAGCAAGGATTGACAGCCATCCATTTAAACTGAGGAATTTACATGCAGCCATTGGTGTTGTGAATGCTGGATACCCCCTAGATGGGAGAGCTGTCCAGTAAGTGCGGTATACAAGGGGGAGCACCGACACATCGCATGATGATTATTAGGGATCTTGTGATTTTGTAATAGCATATAATTTTGCATATATGGTGCAAGTGATCCCTTTGAAATATCACATCAAAGACGAATGTATTTTTTTTAAGCACATGTCACTTTCCACTGAATCACTATTATTGTACTTTTGAATTACAGCACTTGTCACTTTAATGCATTTCTGCACTAGTTTATGACACTTTTATTGATGGTATGGTATATGAATTATATACGTATTTCATAAGGTTTGACTTATCAGGGTGTCATAGCCATATGGGCCACACAATTGGTTTGACTGTTGATTGAGACACACATTAGAATTTGTTTAAGACCCACTTTCTTTCTCCTAATTTTGACACTTCTTTACTAAGACCTTGATAACTATATAACTTTGTTTTGAATAATTGATAAAAAGATACTATGTATATATTGTTACTAAGAAATCCCCGGAAACCTCTACTAATCCAGTCTTCTTTTTTTTTTTTCTTCTTCTTCTTATCTTTACCTTCCTTTAATTCTTTTCTTTTCTCCTTATTCTATCCTGTCTTCTCCTATTTATTTTTACATAATGAAATGGTAGCGAAACACTCACTTTTATAATGTTCAATTATAATACAATAATAGATAGTAAGCTCTAATGTCCTATTAGAAATAACTGAATCTCATAGTAATTAATATTATTTCTTTATTACGTATTACTCAAAGTTAAAAGTTTAACAACTTTTTTCATTTTTTTGTTGCTCTTGATTATATAATTGTTAAAATTGATTGTAACACCTTAGTCTTTCTAAAACATATAGCCTATTCAAGTCTTTCATTGCTTGTAACTACAAGAAATACTAAGATCTGATATGTAAATTCAACTAATGCTACCATTTAATGTAATCAATATTTTGTTAATTGTATCAATGTTTATATTTTCAAAATCAATAAACAAATTTGACGAGAATTTGTTTAAATACACTTATCACAAACAGTGCCACACCCAACATCTACCTAGGTAGTTGTTTAGGTGGAGGCAGCATCTATACACAATTAGTCCATAGCGCAAAACTACCCTTCTAATTTTTAAGATATCTGTATTACTGATAAATACTAACAAGTTGACAAATGTATGTCCACGATTGGAAAATAAATATTCGGAGTGTATAGGCCACATCCCATGAAAGTGGGCCTGTCCTTTATTGGTGATAAGTTATGGGTGGACATTCTCTATTTAAAGTTGTAAACATTGCCTGGTCATATCCTGTTTGTATACTGTATTTAAGATACTGAACAAGGAAATAAAGAGTAATGCAGCATTTTGTGTCTTTACTTGTCCAACATTGCTCCCACAGTGATTGTGTGTGTGGGTCTGAACATGTGGAACAGAGAGAGCAAAGGTTAGTATAGATCATAGGCGTACGCAGCCTATTGTATTAGGGTGTGCACCCTTAAGCTCAAACACACATGCATGTGTATGTGCCTACATATATATGACCCCGGCACATTGATCTCCCTGCCGGCACAGTGAAACAGAAGTGCATAAACACTTTTCTTATGGCAGAGCAGGTAAGAGGGAGATCTTTACCATGTTTCTGCTGCTACACAGAGCAATAACACTAATGCGCATGGGGTGATTAGGGTGTGCCTGGGCACACCCGGCACACCCTGTGCGCACGCCTATGGTATAGATTATATAGATAGGTAATATAGAAAGGAATAAATCCCTTAGAGATAGTAGGGCTGGTCCCAATGTTTGAATCGAAAGAAAGTTCATCTCGATTGTTGGGTGTTCGCTTGTCTGCAGACGAATTGAAAATATGGGACGTTCACAGCACATTTACCGCAAGATCGCAGTGCATTGATGGCTGCTGATTGGCCAAAGCATGCACCTGACCTGCATTCTTTGGCCAATCACAGCACGATCTGCTGTGAGAGCCATGATTGGCCAAAGACAGGGTGCCTTTGGCCAATCGTGGCTCAGGGGGCTAAGTCCACGCCCCACACTATATAAGGTGCTGCTTACGCGGCGGCCATATGTAGTGTGATACCTGGAGGAGATTGAGAAAACTTGAACTAGATTAGGCAGGCTAGTGTATCATTTATATATATATATATATATATATATATATATATATATATATATATATATATATATATATATATATATATATATATATATATATATATATATTATATATATATACACACACATACATACACAGTATGTATGAGTATGAGTACACCATCACATTTTTGAAAATATGACAACACTGAAGAAATCACACTTTGCTTCAATGTAAAGTAGTGAGTGTACAGATTGTATAACAGTGTAAGTTTGCTGTCCCCTGAAAATTACTCAACACACAGCCATTAATGTCTAAACCGCTGGTAACAAAAGTGAGTACACCCCTAAGTGAAAATGTCCAAATTGGGCTCAAAGTGTCAATATTTTGTATGGCCACCATTATTTTCCAGCACTGCCTTAACCCTCTTGGGCACAGAGTTCACTAGAGCTTCACAGGATGCCATTGGAGTCCTCTTCCATGACGACATCATGGAGCTGGTAGATTTTAGAGGCCTTGCGCTCCTCCACCTTCCATGTGACGATGCCCCACAGATGCTTAATAGGGTTTAGGTCTGGAGACATGCTTGGCCAGTCCATTACCTTTACCATCAGCTTCTTTAGCAAGGCAGTGGTCATCTTGGAGGTGTGTTTGTGGTCATTATGTTTGAATACTGCCCTGCGGCCCAGTCTCTGGTGGGAGGGGATCATTCCCTTCTTCAGTATGTCACAGTACATGTTGGCATTCATGGTTCTCTTAATTAACTGTAGCTCCTCAGCACTCATACAGCCCCAGACCATGACACTCCAATCATGCTTGACTGTAGGCAAGATACACTTGTCTTTGTCATCCTCACCTGGTTGCCACCCCACATGCTTGACACCATCTGAACCAAATAAGTTTATCTTGGTCTCATTAGACCACAGGACATGGTTCCACTAATCCATGTCCTTAGTCTGCTTGTCTTCAGAAAACTGATTGCGTGCTTTCTTTTGCATCATCTTTAGAAGAGGCTTCCTTCTGGGACGACAGCCATGCAGACCAATTTTATGCAGTGTGCAGCGCATGGCCTGAGAACTGACAGGAAGCCCCCACCCTTTCAACCTCTGCAGCAATGCTAGCAGCACTCATACGTCTCTGGATATGACGCTGAGCGCGTGCACTCAACTTCTTTGGTCGAACATGTTCTGAGTGGAACCTGCCCTTTTAAACCACTGTATGGTCTTGGACACCATGCTGCAGCTCAGTTTCAGGGTCTTGGCAATCTTCTTATAGCCTAGGCCATTTTTATGTAGAGCAACAATTCTTTTTTCAGCTCCTCAGAGAGTTTTTTGCCATGAGCTGCCATGTTGAACTTCCAGTGACCAGTATGAGAGAGTGAGAGCGATACCACCAATTTTAACACACCGGCTCCCCATTCACACCTGACACCTTGTAACACTAACTAGTCACATGAAAATGGCTAATTGGGCCCAATTTGGACATTTTCACTTAGGGGTGTACTCACTTTTGTTGCCAGCAGTTTAGACAATAATGGCTGTGTGTCGAGTTATTTTGAGGGCACAGCAAATTTACAATGTTATACAAGCTGTACACTCACTACTTCATTGTAGCAAAGTGTCATTTCTTCAGCATTGTCACATGAAAAGAATGAATATATATATATGTATATATATATATATATATATATATATATATATATATATATATATATATATATATATATATATATATATATATATATATATATATATATATATATATACAGTGGGGACGGAAAGTATTCAGACCCCCTTAAATTTTTCACTCTTTGCTATATTGCAGCCATTTGCTAAAATCATTTAAGTTCATTTTTTTCCTCATTATTGTACACACAGCACCCTATATTGACTGAAAAACACAGAATTGTTGACATTTTTGCAGATTTATTAAAAAAGAAAAACTGAAATATCACATGGTCCTAAGTATTCAAACCCTTTGCTCAGTATTTAGTAGAAGCACCCTTTTGATCTAATACAGCCATGAGTCTTTTTGGGAAAGATGCAACAAGTTTCTCACACCTAGATTTGGGGATCCTCTGCCATTTCTCCTTGCAGATCCTCTCCAGTTCTGTCAGGTTGGATGGTAAACGTTGGTGAACAGCCATTTTTAGGTCTCTCCAGAGATGCTCAATTGGGTTTAAGTCAGGGCTCTGGCTGGGCCATTCAAGAACAGTCACTGAGTTGTTGTGAAACCATTCCTTTGTTATTTTAGCTGTGTGCTTAGGGTCATTGTCTTGTTGGAAGGTAAACCTTCATCCCAGTCTGAGGTCCTGAGCACTCTGGAGAAGGTTTTCATCCAGGATATCCCTGTACTTGGCCGCATTCATCTTTCCCTCGATTGCAACCAGTTGTCCTGTCCCTGCAGATGAAAAACACCCCCACAGCATGATGCTGCCACCACCATGCTTCACTGTTGGGACTGTATTAGACAGGTGATGAGCAGTGCCTGGTTTTCTCCACACATACCGCTTAGAATTAAGGCCAAAAAGTTCTATCTTGATCTCATCAGCCCAAAGAATCTTATTTCTCACCATCTTGGAGTCCTTCGGGTGTTTTTTAGCAAACTCTATGCAGGCTTTCATGTGTCTTGCGCTGAGGAGAGGCTTCCATTAGGCCACTCTGCCATAAAGAACTGACTGGTGGAGGGCTGCAGTGATGGTTGACTTTTTACAACTTTCTCCCATCTCCCAACTGCATCTCTGGAGCTTAGCCATAGTGATCTTTGGGTTCTTCTTTACCTCTCTCACCAAGGCTCTTCTCCCCCGATAGCTCAGTTTGGCCGGACGGCCAGCTCTAGGAAGGGTTCTGGTCATCCCAAATGTCTTCCATTTAAGGATTATGGAGGCCACTGTGCTCTTAGGAACCTTAAGTGCAGCAGAAATGTTCTTGTAACCTTAGCCAGATCCGTGACTTGCCACAATTCTGTCTCTGAGCTCCTCAGGCAGTTCCTTTGACCTCATGATTCTCATTTGCTCTCACATGCACTGTGAGCTGTAAGGTCTTATATAGACAGGTGTGTGGCTTTCCTAATCAAGTCCAATCAGTATAATCAAACACAGCTGGACTCAAATGAAGGTGTAGAACCATCTCAAGGATGATCAGAAGAAATGGACAGCACCTGAGGTAAATATATGAGTGTCACAGCAAAGGGTCTGAATACTTAGGACCATGTGATATTTCAGTTTTTCTTGTTTAATAAATCTACAAAAATGTCAACAATTCTGTGTCTTTCTGTCAATATGGGGTGCTGTGTGTACATTAATGAGGAAAAAAATGAACTTAAATGATTTTAGCAAATGGCTGCAATATAACAAAGAGTGAAAAATTTAAGGGGGTCTGAATACTTTCCGTCCCCACTGTATCTATCTATCTATCTATCTATCTATCTATCTATCTATCTATCTATCTATCTATCTATCTATCTATCTATCTATCTAGATAGATAGATAGATAGATAGATAGATAGATAGATAGATAGATAGATAGATAGATAGATAGATAGATAGATAGATAGATAGATAGATAGATAGATAGATAGATAGATAGATAGATAGATAGATAGATAGATAGATAGATAGATAGATAGATAGATAAAGGACTAGTATCAAAGCAAGTTTGGAAAACAAACATAGGTTTCCCTGGCAGGGGTTTTCAGCATTCCTTTGTCCATCAACAAACTTACATTCAGCCTAGTTGGCTCTCACTTGCAGCATTGCTGCTCAGGCCCTTGTCTGTCTGGTACAGACTGTTTCATCAACCACCTTGGTGCATATAGCTAGCAGCCTCTTGCTGCACTGGCTCTCTCGTGGAGCCCTCCTGACTCCTGGTATTTAGACTTCCTATCTGCCAGGGTGGACCCCAGAACTATGGTCAGGTTACTACTAAAAGCCCAGCACATACCTAATCAATCAGTATGTTGGTCACTTTCAAAATCAGGACCCAGGACTGGGAATTTCATTCCACCCAGATCTCTCAGAAATCCCCAGGCTCCAGGTCCCAAAGTGGACTTTTCTAAGAAAGGAGGAAACTGAAAAGCCAGTTTCCTCTTCATGTTACAAGCTCCCTGTAGCCCCTCAACCCGTCCGGTTGAGAATTTTCCTTCTAGACCCTGGCAGGGCAACGCTCTGCCACTATATATATATATATATATATATATATATATATATATATATATATATATATATATATATATATAAAAGCAAAAAAGTCCAAAGGATTGCTGCACTTAAAAACTTTTATTCGTTCAAGAATTTGTATAGTACATCTCAGAAAATGTTCAAAAAGATTTCTGTTTCGGGCTCACATGCTCATGCCCTTCCTCAGATCAGAACACATCTAACATTTTGATCACAGAAATTGGCATTTAACATTTTTCCAAAAAAAAAAATCACATATGGAATCGATCTATGGTTAATTGCTCATTAGTACAATTGTATTCCTTCATTCATTAATCATTTCACACCATTGTGATTAACCATGTAGAGACTCATCTCACTATTTACTTAGAACCATCACATTGTCATTCTGTAGAAAAAATATATATACATACGTAAAAAAACATCATAATCCAAATATTCAGAAGGATACCACAAAATACCTTTATAGATAATTTATTATAAATCATACAAATAGATAAAGATCCAAATTTAAACCTTTAATTAGGGATTAAATGATTAGGTCCGATAATAATTGGAATCTCACCAATTATAAACTCAAATTCAATTTCGGAAAAATATTCAATTACAGAAAAGAACAAAACTGGAACGTGATGATTATGACAACGATCGAGTTTATAATTGGTCAGATCTCAATTATTATCGAACCAAATCGTTAAGAAAAGGCCAACGAAAGCAGCAATTTTCTAATTCCTCTTTATCTATTGCCTCTACTGAGTCATCAGCAAATGCACCAACTACATCTTTTTTACCTCCAGCAACAACAGATTCATTAGCAGAGGAGGTAAGAGATGTAAGAAAAGACACAGCCAGAGGAGTGACACCAAGACGACAAAATCGTCAGAGATGGTTAACGACAATGTGATATATAACATTTCCTCTATTTCTTTAACTGAGACTGAGATACGTATTTTGAACAAAGATTTAGCATTTTGTTCAAAAGAAAAAATGAATATTTTTGTTTTAAAAGGCTACTGAGATTTAAAGCATATTTTGCATGTCAACCACCTGTTTTGAATAAAACTATTTTACAGCTATCTATAAAAAACTTAGATCTTAAATCAAAGAGTACTAGGGTACCTCCCACATCTCGTTTGGCTGTTGATGTGTACATTGATAGAGTTAATAATGATATGAAATCATTTATTGATGATAGTAATAAGATTGACCATAGACGCTATAGATGCCATAAAACTATCCCCTATTTTGTAAACGCTATAACTTTTGCGCAAACCGATCAATAAACGCTTATTGCGATTTTTTTTTACCAAAAATATGTAGAAGAATACGATCGGCCTAAACTGAGGGAAAAAAATGTTTTTTTATATATTTTGGGGGGATATTTATTATAGCAAAATGTAAAAAATAATGCACATTTTTCAAAATTGTCGCTCTTATTTTGTTTATAGCGCAAAAAATAAAAATCGCAGAGGTGATCAAAAACCACCAAAAGAAATTTGTGGGAAAAAAAGGACATCAATTTTGTTTGAGAGCCACATCGCACGACCGCGCAATTGTCAGTTAAAGCGACGCAGTGCCGAATCGCAACAAGTGCTCTGGTCAGGAAGGGGGTAAAATCTTTTGGAGCTGAAGCGGTTAAAAGACAAAATTATTGATGATGAAACTTATAAATTTTTATTATGTGACCATCCCATTACTCCTGTAATACTGTATATATCTTGTACATATAAAATAAAAGTGTGCTAACATACTCTAAAATCCTGTGCCAGTGTTGAAATAATAATTAAATGTTATGTGCTTAGAATGATTGATAGTACATATAAATCCACAAATAATGCTCAAAATAATTAATGGCACATATAAATCCACAGGACAATCTTGCAGTGTTCTTAAACCATGACAGGTCCGCTTGCTGAATATGAACATAGATGTGGGATGCAATCAGCTGCACCTCAGATCGGATAAATAACCCCCCTTGCAGATAGAGTTTCACATGCAATAGCACTTTTAAACGGCTCTCTTTGGTGCTGGATATCCGCTGTTATTTGCCTTCAATATTATGTCTCAATCATGAAATATAAATAGAAACCAATCATTGCGCAATATGCTATATACTTTGAATAAAAATAAACTGGGTTCACTCACATTTGGTTAAACCATTATAGGCGCATAGAGCAGTCAGTTGATTCACCGGTGCTTTCCTCCTCGCGCTGTACTGCGAGTGACACTTTCGTATGAATGGCGTCACTAGGCTCCTCCCGACGCGTTACGTCACATGTCACGTGACTGTATCAAGGGTAGCCATGTGATGGTCGGGTTCCATATTTATAGCGTCCTGGTTGCCTAAGCGACTGCAGTGATAAACATCATACTGAATTTGCGCTCTTGTTTTATTACATAAAACCGACTTTTATTAACAGCAACTTGTTAAAATTATATGATAAAACACTAATTCACAATAAAATCGAAATTTGGTTCAAGATAGATTAAAAAAATCCTTTCTTCTATATAATTACTTCGTTCTCCATGGATAACCATGTTCCCTGATTCCCTCTAGTGGTCAAACTTATAATAGCCATGAACTCATAATTACTATCTAATTTGGCTAATCTTCTGGTGCAAACAAGTAGATAGGATTAGTTGGTATTAATACAGTTTATAATCCCTGGTTTTTCTTCATTTATGGCCAGGAAGATGCTAGATAAATAACTGATTCCATTCTACATCCTGATGCATGCATACATCTTTTGCACTTACAATGCTACATTAAATAAAAGGAACACCCATAATAGAATATTATTAAAAATTAGGTAATAAGGGTATAAATAAAAATAATATATAAAAAATATAGAATAGGTAAAATTTCAACAATCTTCATCCATTACCCTTTATCTGAATTTATTATTGGGTTACACTATTGTCTGGCTTCTATGTTAATTGTAGAAATGAGTGCTGATGTAAAATATTATGTTAAAATATTATAAAAAAATATTTATATAGAGGGTGTAGGTGTAAGCACATATAAATAGAGAAGCAACACAGATATTTACATCACTTAGCACTTTATCACTAACCATATACACATCACATATTTGAACACATTTATTATCCATTAGCGCTTTAGTATTATATTTTAAAAATCTTTTTCACTGTATTTTTATCAATACTTTGATAAATTTATAACGCCATTATTAATAAATACTAAATCGTTTATACGGGATACTACAGATTTTCTTGAAAAAATTAAAAGGATTAAGTTGTCATTTGATTTGATCCTTGTCACATGAGATGTATTCAGTCTTTACACTATTATTCCCCATGAACTGGGTATTGAAGCCTGTAAACAACTTTTGAGACAATCAAATTGCTACAATAGTATGCATAGTTCTTTCTCAAT
The DNA here is from genome assembly GCA_037952835.1 of Lithobates septentrionalis. Classification (NCBI taxonomy): domain Eukaryota; kingdom Metazoa; phylum Chordata; class Amphibia; order Anura; family Ranidae; genus Lithobates; species Lithobates septentrionalis. The sequence continues at coordinate 20,192 of JBBDGP010002744.1, read as the reverse complement.
TCTATGCCTATTCTGCATGTTTAGTCATGTCTATGTATTGTTTTTTTCAATGCGTTCATGAGATTTCTATTCAAACTGTTTTACATTTATAGTATAAAAAGAGTCACACCATCAATCTCCTGAAGAAACCACTTCAGCCCCGGAAGGATGTACCCCCTTCCTGACCAGAGCACTTTTTACAATTTGGCACTGCATCGCTTTAACTGCTAATTGCGCGGTCATGCAATGCTGTACCCAAACGAAATTTGCGTCCTTTTCTTCCCACAAATAGGGCTTTCTTTTGATGGTATTTGATCACCTCTGCCGTTTTTATTTTTTGCACTATACACGGAAAAAGACCGAAAATTTTGAAAAAAAATGATATTTTCTAATTTTTGTTCTAAAAAAAATCCAATAAACTCAATTTTTGTCATACATTTAGGCCAAAATGTATTCGGCAACATGTCTTTGGTAAAAAAAAATGTCAATAAGTGTATATTTATTGGTTTACGCAAAAGTTATAGCGCCTACAAACTAGGGTACATTTTCTGGAATTTACACAGCCTTTAATTTATGACTGCCTATGTCGTTTCTTGAGGTGCTAAAATGGCAGGGCAGTACAAAACCCCCACAAATGACCCCATTTTGGAAAGTAGACACCCCAAGGAAATTGCTGAGAGGCATGTTGAGCCCATTGAATATTCATTTTTTTTGTCCCAAGTGATTGAATAATGACAAAAAAAAAAAAATTAAAAAATGTTGTCACTAAATGATATATTGCTCACACAGGCCATGGGCATATGTGGAATTGCACCCCAAAATACATTTAGCTGCTTCTCCTGAGTATGGGGATACCACATGTGTGGGACTTTTTGGGAGCCTAGCTGCGTACGGGGCCCCGAAAACCAATCACTGCCTTCAGGATTTCTAAGGGCGTAAATTTTTGATTTTACTCTTCACTACCTATCACAGTTTTGAAGGCCATAAAATGCCCAGATGGCATAAACTCCCCCGCAAATGACCCCATTTTGGAAAGTAGACACCCCAAGCTATTTGCTTTGAGGCATGTTGAGTCCATGGAATGTTTTATATTTTGACACAAGTTGCGGGAAAGTGACATTTTTTTTTTTTTTTTTTTGCACAAAGTTGTCACTAAATGATATATTGCTCACACAGGCCATGGGCATATGTGGAATTGCACCTCAAAATACATTTAGCTACTTCTCCTGAGTACGGGGATACCACATGTGTGGGACTTTTTGGGAGCCTAGCCGCGTACGGGGCCCCGAAAACCAATCACCGCCTTCAGGATTTCTAAGGGTGTAAATTTTTGATTTCACTCTTCACTGCCTATCACAGTTTCGGAGGCCATGGAATGCACAGGTGGCACAAACCCCCCCCCCAAATGACCCCATTTTGGAAAGTAGACACGCCAAGCTATTTGCTGAGAGGCATGGTGAGTATTTTGCAGCTCTCATTTGTTTTTGAAAATAAAGAAAGAAAAGAAAAACATTTTTTTTTTCTTTTTTCAATTTTCAAAACTTTGTGACAAAAAGTGAGGTCTGCAACATACTCACTATACCTCTCAGCAAATAGCTTGGGATATCTACTTTCCAAAATGGGGTCATTTGGGGTTTTTTTTTGCCACCTGGGCATTCCATGGCCTTCGAAACTGAGATAGGCAGTGAAGAGTGAAATCAAAAATTTACAGCCTTAGAAAGCCTGAAGGCGGTGCTTGGCTTTCGGGGTCCCGTGCGCGGCTAGGCTCCCAAAAAGTCCCACACATGTGGTATTCCCGTACTCAGGAGAAGCAACAGAATGTATTTTGGGGTGTAATTTCACATATTCCCATGGCATGTTTGAGCAATATATCATTTAGTGACAACTTTGTGCAAAAAAAAAAAAATTGTCTCTTTCCCGCAACTTGTGTCACAATATAAAATATTCCATGGACTCGACATGACTCTCAGCAAATAGCTTGGGGTGTCTACTTTCCAAAATGCGGTCATTTGGGGGGTTTTGAACTGTCCTGGCATTTTATGCACAACATTTAGAAGCTTATGTCACACATCACCCACTCTTCTAACCACTTGAAGACAAAGCCCTTTCTGACACTTTTTGATTACATGAAAAAATAATTTTTTTTTGCAAGAAAATTATTTGAACCCCCACACATTATATATTTTTTTTAAAGCAAATGCCCTACAGATTAAAATGGTGGGTGTTTCATTTTTTTTTTTCACACAGTATTTGCGCAGCAATTTTTCAAACGCATTTTTTGGGGAAAAAACACACTTTTTTAAATTTTAATGCACTAAAACACACTATATTGCCCAAATGTTTGATGAAATAAAAAAGATGATCTTAGGCCAAGTACATGGATACCAAACATGACATGCTTTAAAATTGCGCACAAACGTGCAGTGGCGACAAACTAAATACATTTTTAAAAGCCTTTAAAAGCCTTTACAGGTTACCACTTTAGATTTACAGAGGAGGTCTACTGCTAAAATTACTGCCCTCGATCTGACCTTCGCGGTGATACCTCACATGCATGGTGCAATTGCTGTTTACATTTGACGCCAGACCGACGCTTGCGTTCGCCTTAGCGCGAGAGCAGGGGGGACAGGGGTCCTTTTTTTTTTTTTTTCTTTATTATTTTTTTGCTTTTTTATCTTATTTTTAAACTGTTCCTTTCATTTTTATTTTTTTTAAAATCATTTTTATTGTTATCTCATGGAATGTAAATATCCCCTATGATAGCAATAGGTAGTGACAGGTACTCTTTTTTGAAAAAATTGGGGTCTATTAGACCCTAGATTTCTCCTCTGCCCTCAAAGCATCTGACCACACCAAGATCAGTGTGATAAAATGCTTTCAAAATTTCCCAATGGCGCTGTTTACATCCGGCGAAATCTAAGTCATAAAATGCTCGTAGCTTCCGGTTTCTTAGGCCATAGAGATGTTTGGAGCCACTCTGGTCTCTGATCAGCTCTATGGTCAGCTGACTGAATCACCGGCTGCATTCTCAGGTTCCTTGTTGAGACAGGAGAGCCAGAGAAAAACACGGAAGACGGTGGGGGGGGCATTCCCTCCCACTGCTTGTAAAAGCAGTCTAGAGGCTAATTAGCCGCTAGGATTGCTTTTACATGAAAGCCGACCGCTGGCTGAAAAGAATGATACAAAGATGATACCTAAACCTGCAGGCATGATTCTGGTATAACCATTCAAAGTCGTGGATTGCGTTCCTGAAGACAAAAAAATGGTTAACAATAAAGCACAGTAAACGGTAAAGTATAAAAAATTGCATACCTGAAAAGCAAACATGATAAAACATTATAACAATAAAACATTGCAGAATAGAATACAGTAAAAAAGAGCAGAACAATAGAGAGAATAGAGAGAGAGAGAACAATAAAACGACAATTATTTTTTTTTATTTTATATTTTTGTTTGTGTTTTATTTTTATTTTTTTTACGCTTTTTTTTGTAACTAACTTTTATAACGGTAACCGGTTCCAGGTTCGGGTCTCTCAAAATGCGATGGCATCTTGGGAGACCCTGTGAAAGTGTGCCTAGTCTGTGCAATGCTGTACCCTATGCTAATACTCAACTAGTGAATGGTAGCGTTCAAAACATTCACCAATGCAAAGACCAGGATTGTCAGGACAGGAGGGGCAATAATAGCGGGTGTCACGCCTATATCCGCGCTTGCTGCAGACACAACATCTTTTTTGGGGGGGTTCGCTGGGTAGGGGTACTCGGGAGGACATAAAGAAAATGCCTCTCATGCAGCCGACTGCATTTGGTTGGGGATGTGAATGGGGGAAGTACGGGCGCTGCAGAAGCGGTGGGTTCCCAATTAGGATTGGCAAATGCAGCAGGAAGGGCATTATGGGCACGACGGGCCTGTGTTTGTCTTTTTGGTGGCAGCGGGACACTACTTGTGCTTGCCACCCCACCAGCTTGAACTGCACTTATGGGACTCGCCATGTCACCAAGTGTTACTGCAGTGCTGGTTTGACTACGACCGGGGTGTACTAGCCCACTGGTGCTTGCCAGTTCACCAAAACGCTACCAAAAAAACTGTTAGCGATCGCAGGGATCAGGCCTGACTCTGTGAACGCTGCAGTTATGCGTTTAGTGTTTTGTAAGTGACAGTGATCGATCGATACTGCACTTGGGTGGGCTGGGCTGGGCCGGGCGGAGGGGCAAAACGCAGGTGCTAGCAGGTATCTGGGCTGATCTCGCTAACACTGCGTTTTTGGGAACCCTAAACTGCTGGGGACGCCAGTATAGATCTGATCGGATCAGATATTGATCCGTTCAGATACTATACCACTAAGGGAGGTGTACGGTGCGTGCGTGGGTGTTAGCGGTACTGGCGCTAATCTGACGCTGCCTGGGGCTGGTGCTTGCCAGTTCACCAAAATGCTACCAAGAAAACTGTTAGCGATCGCAGGGATCAGGCCTGACTCTGCGAACGCTGCAGTTATGCGTTTAGTGTTTTGTAAGTGACAGTGATCGATCAATACTGCACTTGGGTGGGCTGGGCCGGGCCGGGCGGAGGGGCAAAACGCAGGTGCTAGCAGGTATCTGGGCTGATCCCGCTAGCACTGCGTTTTTGGGAACCCTAAACTGCTGGGGACGCTAGTATAGATCTGATCAGATACTATACCACTAAGGGAGGCGTATGCTGCGTGCGTGGGTGTTAGCGGTACTGGCGCTAATCTGACGCTGCCTGGGGCGACGCATATCACCGCCAGGCGATCAGGGGGCTAAACCTTTATTCGGTAATAAACGGCGGGTGCCCTGACACTATAAAAAATAAACGAACTAACCAGCGTCAACCGTAACGGTTATACGGTGATCAGTGGTGAAAGGGTTAACTAGGGGGCAATCAAGGGGTTATTAGATAGTATATGGGGGTCCCTGACGCTATAAAATGCTGACGGCGAACCTAAATATTTACCTCCCTAACTAACGTCACCAGCGACACTAATACAGCGATCAGAAAAATGATCGCTTAGTGACACTGGCGACAGGGGGTGATCAAGGGGTTAAAACTTTATTAGGGGGGGTTAGGGGCGTATCCTAGACCTACAGGGGGCTAACACTCACTGCCCTACCACTTCTAACTGTCACAAACTGACACCATGCAGTAATCAGAAAAAAAAAAAAAACTGCTTGGTGTCAGTGTGACAGGGAGGGGTGATTGGGGGGTGATCGGGGGCGATCGGGGGGGATCGGGGGTGTAATGTGTGCCTGGCATGTTCTACTGTGTGTGTGTGTGTTGTGCACTCACATGTCTTCTCTCCTTGGCGCCGGAACGGAAACTGCCGAGCCGAGGAGAGATGACATCACGTCCGGTTGGGAGCGATCGCGAGGGGGGGGGCGATCGGATGGCCTCCCCCTCGCCTCTCAACGCTCCCAGACAAATGCCGACCGCCGCTGGCACCGGGGGGGTCCGATCGGACCCCCCGCCCGCGGGAGGCAGATCATGTATGGGTACGTGATTCTGCCTGCCCGTGCCATTCTGCCGACTTATATCGTCGGCAAGTGGTTAAGTGAAACATGTCGAGAGTGGTAGTGCTTTGTTATACATGCTTCATCAATTCCATGTATGCTTTGATACGGATGTAATTTTCCTTCTCATGTTTTAATTTTTCATTAATAATAATAAAAAATTCAAACTTTATTACAACTTGATGAGTTCTTTTCTCTCTACCTATCACCGTTAAAGTCCTGAGGTTTGTCACCTCTATGCCCCGGTCTTTATTTTTTGAAATTTTTCATATTTGGGATGTGGTTTTTCCTTTAATTTTTCCATCTTGTCCTTTATCAATATGGAGTACAGTGGGACAGAAATGTCCTTCCTGGACACGATGTTGAAAATAAACCAGATGAAAATTGATAGCGATCTTTATGTTAAAAGTACAGATTGCAACCAATTGTTGACAGTTTTCGCCCTCAGTTTTTAATTCTATTCTTAAAAGCCAACGAATGCGGGTTCAGAGAATAGTTAGTGAATAGTTAGTGATCCGCAATGCAGTGAACAAACATTAAAAGAAATGGAAACTAAACTAATCAACAGAAATTATTCTGAAGCATCAATAAGAAAGGAACGTTTAAATCTAAATAAAACTAATCCAAATAAAAAACACACTGAAAGGATTACATAAATAGGGGACGTATCATCGCATAGTGGTCATGCGGATACAGGGTAAGTATGTGTGCCACGTCTAATATGAATTATTTGAAGGATATAGGAGTGTGGGCAGGCACCAAGACTTTATAGGCACAATAAAGATACTTGTATCATTAAAAATCTAGTTTATTTTATTTCAAAAAATAGTGTATTAAAAGCGGGGAAAGACAAAGACAGAATAAAACCTTATGAAATAAACATCATTTACAGAATATGCACTCCATACAAGATAAATCAAGAGACAACGAAGCTATTGGATCAATAAGGGATAAAAACAACCTATTGATCTATATAGTTACAGTACATATCGTTGAATCAGCGCCATGTGGTGATGGTAGCCAAGATTCTGTAAAAGATTATGGGCTCGACATGTTGCGCGCTCTAGCGCTTCTTCAGGAGCAAACACTACGATAGCTGTAATGGATAGTATATTATTAACAGCCTTCCCAAATTATTTTTGTATATATATTGTTAATATAAATACTTTCATGCGGGTCAACACCATACACTGTTATATACTGTATATTATGTGCCTTCTGCCAAATTTCTGTTCTGTTTTGTCTTGTTATAATTTGCCTTTGTTTTGTTGTTCCCTACTACACCGTGATCATGACCCTTGGATGCCGACCTTACTGCTCATATTGCTTTGAAAATCAATTTATCCTTATAGAATATTTGTTTATCAGTAACATGCTTACAGTTATAGACAATCTCCTTTACACTTATAATATGGGGGCTGTCCTTTAACACCATGGATGCACTCCCTGTATTGCATTATTCGGGCAGGACTATCAGGAGCAATGTGCGGCCGCCCAGCGCCACATCTGCATGCCAATTGTCTGCAGGTGTTGGCGCATATGGTATTCCGTGGTTGCCGGGGTGACCTAGGCTCGCCGTTATCTCCCTCCTCTTCCCCTCCCATATGTAGGCGGAGGACTATGGATGGACGCGACGGGCCTGGCCTCCTCCCCTGGTTGCCTGGATACCTAGACGCAGCTGCCCTTTCCCGGCCTGGCGCTCTTCCGTCACTGGAACGGCGCCGGGTTTCGGGACATGCGCAGTACGCGCCAGCGGCCGACCTGGATGATGTCACGTCGGCTACGCCGATTGGTGACTACAGGTGGGGCGGATGTACAAGAGACGCCGCAATGGCGTCCCCTACGATACGATCTGCACTAACTACCATCTGTGGCGGGATGGCGCATTAGCGCTCCACCACGAACTATTATACCTACATTCTCTACAAATAGGTAAGCGTATAATGCCTTTACCTCTCTCCCTCTCCCTTATTCCCATTTAATTCAGATGTTACTTTATTTTATCATTTGTTTTTACCCACCCTAACAGACTCAGCAAGACTGGGGATATAAATCGCTGGGAACTATTATGTCCCTATATGTAGATGTACCTTAAGTCAGCTTATGACCAACAACTGTTTTCCCCTGCTCTACCTACTTGCTGGGAACTACCTCTATCTAACTGAGAAACAGCTGAGGGTTGGGTATTTCTGCCCCCTCCCGCTTTTAAACATAGCCTCACTTAACTAGGGTAAGTCTCAATGTACTATATTTCATTCCAATTAAGCTACTTATCTATGGATTTGTTAGTTATACCACCACTATTGGGAATCACCTATATTTACTTAAAGTTGCATATACACATACATACAGTAACAACTATACATATACCGCATGGCCTATCTGTTATTATTATCTCCAACTATCAACACTCTTTTCCCTTTCCCTCCCTTCTCCTACCCTCTCCCTTCCCCTTCCCCCCCCCCCTCCCTTCATTCCTTTCCCCTATGATCCCTTCCCTTCCCTGCCCCCTGTCCGTTCCCCCCCTTCCCCCCCTCTCTTTTCCTTGTCTCCCCCTTTCCCCTCCCCCTCTCCTTTCCCCCCCCCCCTTCCTACTGTTCCCCCCCCCCCCCCTCCCTTTCCCCTCCTCCCTTTCCCCCCCTCCCCCTTCCCCCCCCCCCCCCACCCCTTTCCCTCCCTCCTTTTCCCCTCTTCCACCCCCCCCTATCCTATATACGTTTTACCTCATTTTTTACTTTTACTTTTATATCCCTTTCATCTTTCACTACACATCTATATTATGTTACATCTGTCCCCACATTGCCCCTTTTCCGGCTTGATATGCTTACAGTGCTGTTGTCCTCCTGGTGTTCCTGTCTTTAACGGTCCCTATGTATTATCTGTTGACCCGCATGAAAGTATTTATATTAACAATATATATACAAAAATAATTTGGGAAGGCTGTTAATAATATACTATCCATTACAGCTATCGTAGTGTTTGCTCCTGAAGAAGCGCTAGAGCGCGCAACATGTCGAGCCCATAATCTTTTACAGAATCTTGGCTACCATCACCACATGGCGCTGATTCAACGATATGTACTGTAACTATATAGATCAATAGGTTGTTTTTATCCCTTATTGATCCAATAGCTTCGTTGTCTCTTGATTTATCTTGTATGGAGTGCATATTCTGTAAATGATGTTTATTTCATAAGGTTTTATTCTGTCTTTGTCTTTCCCCGCTTTTAATACACTATTTTTTGAAATAAAATAAACTAGATTTTTAATGATACAAGTATCTTTATTGTGCCTATAAAGTCTTGGTGCCTGCCCACACTCCTATATCCTTCAAATATCACACTGAAAGGATACCTTTTGTTACACAATTTCATCCGTTTTCACACACTGTGTTTAACATAATTAAGAAACATTGGAATTTATTGAGGGAAAGTTATCCCACCCTAGAAGAATTTTGGAATTTACCATTACCCTCATATAGAAAGGGGAGAACTTTGAGGGAGCTATTGGTAAGATCAGATCGATTTTCTCCTCTTATTCCCAGGATAACTTTTCTGGGACCAAAAAACCTGGGATCATTTCCATGTCTATCATGTATCCAATGTAATTCTATGATAGAGGGAAAAAGTATATTACACCCACATAAAGTCTTTGATATTCCTATCAAGGGCCACTATACCTGCCAATCATTATATGTGATTTATGCCATAAAATGTCCATATGGATTATTATATATTGGGGAAACAACCCAAAATGTTAAAGATCATATAGCCAGACATACAGTATCTCACAAAAGTGAGTACACCCCTCACATTTTTGTAAGTATTTTATTATATCTTTTCATACGACAACACTAAAAAAATTACACTTTGCTACAATGTAAAATAGTGAGTGTACAGCCTATATAACAGTGTACATTTGCTGTCCCCTCAAAATAACTCAACACACAGCCATTAATGTTTAAACCGCTGGCAACAAAAGTGAGTACACCCCTAAGTGAAAATGTCCAAATTGGGCCCAAAGAGTCAATATTTTGTGTGGCCACCATTATTTTCCAGCACTGCCTTAACCCTCTTGGGCATGGAGTTCACCAGAGCTTCACAGGTTGCTACTGGAGTCCTCTTTCACTCCTCCATGACAACATCACAGAGCTGGTGGATGTTAGAGACCTTGCGCTCCTCCACCTTCCATTTGAGGATGCCCCACAGATGCTCAATAGGGTTTAGGTCTGGAGACATGCTTAGTCAGTCAATCACCTTTACCCTCAGCTTCTTTAGCAAGTCAGTGGTCATCTTGGATGTGTGTTTGGGGTCATTATCATGTTGGTATACTGTCCTGCGGCCCAGTCTCCGAAGGGAGGGGATCATGCTCTGCTTCAGTAGGTCACAGTACATGTTGGCATTCATGGTTCCTTCAATGAACTGTAGCTCCCAAGTGCCGGCAGGATTCAACTTCTTTGGTCGACCATGGCGAGGTCTGTTCTGAGTGGAACCTGTCCTGTTAAACCGCTGTATGGTCTTGGCCACCATGCTGCAGCTCAGTTTCAGGGTCTTGGAAATCTTCTTATAGCCTAGGCCATCTTTATGTAGAGCAACAATTCTTTTTTTCAGATCCTCAGAGAGTTCTTTGCCATGAGGTGCCATGTTGAACTTTCATTGACCACTATGAGAGAGTGAGAACAATAAGACCAAATTTAACACACCTGCTCCCCATTCACACCTGAGACCTTGTAACACTAACGAGTCACATGACACCGAGGAGGAAAAATGGCTAATTGAGCCCAATTTGGACATTTTCACTTTGGGGTGTACTCATTTTTGTTGAAAGCAGTTTAGACATTAATGGCTTTGTGTTGAGTTATTTTGAGGGGACAGCAAATTTACACTGTTATACAAGCTGTACACTCTCTACTTTACATTGTAGCAAAGTGTAATTTCTTCAGTGTTGTCACATGAAAAGATAGACTAAAATATTTACAAAAATGTGAGGGGTGTACTCACTTTTGTGAGATACTGTACATATTCAATCAGAGATAAATTAATACAGTTACCACTAGCTAGACACTTTATAGAGAAGGGGCATACAATTTCCCAGGTAAAATTCATGGTGCTGGAAGGCATTAATAAAAACAGGAGAGGAGGTGATCGTGAACTAATCTTGAGAAAATGTGAGGCTCATTGGATAAATTTTCTTAATACTATTACTCCAAAAGGTTTAAATATAGATTTGGATCTTTATCTATTTGTATGATTTATAATACAATATCTATAAAGGTATTTTATGGTATCCTTCTGAATATTTGGATTATAATGTTTTTTTACATGTTACATAATAACATAATAAGTGAGGTTGAAAAAAGACACAAGTCCATCAAGTCCAACCTATGTGTGTGATTATATGTCAGTATTACATTGTATATCCCTGTATGTTGTGATCATTCAGGTGCTTGTCTAAAAGTTTCTTGAAACTATCGATGCCCCCCGCTGAGACCACAGCCCGTGGAAAGGAATTCTACATCCTTGAGCTCTCATGCCCTGTACACACAATCGGACATTGATCAGACATTCCGACAACAAAATCCATCGGATTTTTTCAGACGGATTTTGTGCCAAACTTGTCTTGCATACACATGGTCGCACAAAGTTGTCGGAAAATGCAATCGTTCTGAACGTGGTGACGTAAAACACGTACGTCGGGACTATAAATGGGGCAGTAGCCAATATCTTTTGTCTCTTAATTTATTCTGAGCATGCGTGGCACTTTGTGCGTCGGATTTGTGTACACACGATCGGAATTTAAACAATCGGATTTTGTTGTCGGAAAATTTTATATCCTGCTCTCAAACTTTGTGTGTCGGAAATTCCGACGGAAAAAGTCAGATGGAGCCCACACACGATCGGAATTTCCGACAACACAATCCGATTGAACTTTTTCCACCGGAAAGTCCGACCGTGTGTACAGGGCATTACAGTAAAGAACCCTCTACGTAGTTTAGGGTTAAACCTCTTTTCTTCTAATTTTAATGAGTGGTCACGAGTCTTGTTAAACTCTCTTCTGCGAAAAAGTTTTATTCCTATTGTGGGGTCACCAGTACGGTATTTGTATATTGAAATTATATCCCCTCTCAAGCGTCTCTTCTCCAGAGAGAATAGGTTCAGTGCTCGCAACCTTTCCTCATAACTAATATCCTCCAGACCCTTTATTAGCTTTGTTGCCCTTCTTTGTACCCGCTCCAATTCCAGTACGTTCTTCCTGAGGACTGGTGTCCAGAACTGGACAGCATATTCTAGGTGCGGCCGGACCAGAGTCTTGTAGAGCGGGAGAATTATCGTTTTATTGTTTTATGTATATATATTTTTTCTACAGAATAACAATGTGATGGTTCCTGAGTGAATAGTGAGATGAATTTCTACATGGTTAACCATTTGTATATCAGTGGTGTGAAATGATTAATGAATGAAGGAATATAATTGTACTAATGAGCAATTAACCATAGATCAATTCCATATGTGTTTTTTTTTTGGAAAAATGTTAAATTGCAATATCTGTGATCAAAGTGTTATGCCCCGTACACACGGTCGGATTTTCCGATGGACAATGTCCGATCGGAGCGTGTTGTCGGAAATTCCGACCGTGTGTGGGCACCATCGAACATTTTGCATCGGATTTTCCGACACACAAAGTTGGACAGCAGGAGATAAAATTTTCCGACAACAAAATCCAATCGCGTCAATTCCGACCGTGTGTGGCCTGTTCCGACGCACAAAGTGCCACGCATGCTCAGAAGAAATTCCGACACGGGACAGCTCGTTCTGGTAAACTTAGCGTTCGCAATGGATACAGCACTTTCGTCACGCTGCAATGTTAAAAATGGTTTAATACAGCGCACTCTCTTCTTCTTTATAATGTGACAAGAATTAAGTAGTTTTGCTGCTCATATTCACACACACTTCTCACAAACTTTTATTTGTGTTTTTTTAGTGGGATTCCCTCAATATATTGTTATTAGTTGTCACATCTGACAGTTTTATATTTTTTATTTTTTATTTTTTTTTGGATTTTAAGCCTTTTTTTTTCTTTAATGTTTGGATTTTTTCCAAGGCTGATCTTTGTTCAATGTTATTTTTATTTTTACTCCAGAATATTTTTGTGTGTGTTTTGTGTGTGTTTTGTGTGTCAAGTTACCCCAACACCATTGATATCTTTTATTATTTAATCTCCAGGAGATTGTTTGTTGTTGGTGTCCCTTGTTCATTTCACATTGTATATTTGAAATGTACCTGAATCCTCACAAAAAAACTGTCCTTTTTGAAGTAAAACACATAGGAGAGTATAATTCAAAACAAAAATCCTTTATTAAGGTATCAGAACCAAACAAAGAGGAAGGCAACACTGGATCAACATGAGAAATTAGCGAAGCCTGGGACCCCCATGGCAGACAACAATTCTTCAACATCAAAATTGGTGGCCTGAGGAGTCCATATATAAGGGAGGGCAGTCTGGTCCGGGATTCACAGAGACTCGGATAGCAGCAGATGACATCGGTGTCCCCAGACTGTGGTACCACAAGAGGCTGCATTTTTTGGCCGACCAGACTGGATCCAGGGCAATCACTGTCTGGTCTTTAGGGATGAGCTTCGAGTTCGAGTCGAACTCATGTTCTACTCGAACATTGGCTGTTCGCAAGTTCGCCGAACAGCGAACAATTTGGGGTGTTCGCGGCAAATTCGAATGCCGCGGAACACCCTTTAAAAGTCTATGGGAGAAATCAAAAGTGCTAATTTTAAAGGCTTATATGCAAGTTATTGTCATAAAAAGTGTTTGGGGACCCGGGTCCTGCCCCAGGGGACATGGATCAATGCAAAAAAAAGTTTTAAAAACGGACGTTTTTTCAGGAGCAGTGATTTTATTAATGCTTAAAGTCAAACAATAAAAGTGTAATATCCCTTTAAATTTCGTACCTGGGGGGTGTGTATAGTATGCCTGTAAAGGGGCGCATGTTTCTTATGTTTAGAACAGTCTGACAGCAAAATGACATTTGGAAGGAAAAAACTCATTTAAAACTACCCGCGGCTATTGCATTGCCGACAATACACATAGAAGTTCATTGATAAAAACGGCATGGGAATTCCCCACAGAGGAACCCCGAACCAAAATAAAAAAAAAAAAAATGATGTGGGGGTCCCCCTAAATTCCATACATGGCCCTTCAGGTCTGGTATGGATATTAAGGGGAACCCCAGCCAAAATTAAAAAAAAAAATTGACGTGGGGTTCCCCCTAAATTCCATACCAGACCCTTCAGGTCTGGTATGGATTTTAAGGGGAACCCCGCGCCAAAAAAAAAAAAAAAAAACGGCGTGGGGTCCCCCTAAAAATCCATACCAGACCCTTATCCGAGCACGCAACCTGGCAGGCCGCAGGAAAAGAGGGGGGACGAGAGTGCGGCCCCCCCCCCTCCTGAACCGTACCAGGCCACATGCCCTCAACATTGGGAGGGTGCTTTGGGGTAGCCCCCCAAAACACCTTGTCCCCATGTTGATGAGGACAAGGGCCTCATCCTCACAACCGTGGCCGGTGGTTGTGGGGGTCTGCGGGCGGGGGGCTTATCGGAATCTGGAAGCCCCCTTTAACAAGGGGACCCCCAGATCCCGCCCCCCCCCCCCTGTGTGAAATGGTAAGGGGGTACTTACCCCTACCATTTCACTAAAAAACTGTCAAAAATGTTAAAAATGACAAGAGACAGTTTTTGACAATTCCTTTATTTAAATGCTTCTTCTTTCTTCCTTCATCTTCTTCTTCTTCTTCTGGTTCTTCTGGCTCTTCTGGTTCTTCCTCCGGCGTTCTCGTCCAGCATCTTCTCCGCGGCGTCTTCTATCTCCTTCTCCTCGGGCCGCTCCGCACCCATGGCATGAGGGGAGGCTCCCGCTCTTCTCTTCATCTTCTTCTCTTCTTCATCTTCTTCTTCATCTTCTTCTTCATCTCTTCTTCCTTCTTCTCTTCTTCATGTCTTCTGCGGGCCGCTCCGCAGCCATGCTGGCATGGAGGGAGGCTCCCGCTGTGTGACGGCGTCTCTTCGTCTGACGGTTCTTAAATAACGGGGGGCGGGGCCACCCGGTGACCCCGCCCCCCTCTGACGCACGGTGACATGACGGGACTTCCCTGTGACGTCACGGGGAATGCCACAGGGAAGTCCCGTCATGTCACCGTGCGTCAGAGGGGGGCGGGGTCACCGGGTGGCCCCGCCCCCCGTTATTTAAGAACCGTCAGACGAAGAGACGCCGTCACACAGCGGGAGCCTCCCTCCATGCCAGCATGGCTGCGGAGCGGCCCGCAGAAGACATGAAGAAGAGAAGAAGGAAGAAGAGATGAAGAAGAAGATGAAGAAGAAGATGAAGAAGAGAAGAAGATGAAGAGAAGAGCGGGAGCCTCCCCTCATGCCATGGGTGCGGAGCGGCCCGAGGAGAAGAAGATAGAAGACGCCGCGGAGAAGATGCTGGACGAGAACGCCGGAGGAAGAACCAGAAGAGCCAGAAGAACCAGAAGAAGAAGATGAAGGAAGAAAGAAGAAGCATTTAAATAAAGGAATTGTCAAAAACTGTCTCTTGTCATTTTTAACATTTTTGACAGTTTTTTAGTGAAATGGTAGGGGTAAGTACCCCCTTACCATTTCACACAGGGGGGGGGCCGGGATCTGGGGGTCCCCTTGTTAAAGGGGGCTTCCAGATTCCGATAAGCCCCCCGCCCGCAGACCCCCACAACCACCGGCCACGGTTGTGAGGATGAGGCCCTTGTCCTCATCAACATGGGGACAAGGTGTTTTGGGGGGCTACCCCAAAGCACCCTCCCAATGTTGAGGGCATGTGGCCTGGTACGGTTCAGGAGGGGGGGGGGCCGCACTCTCGTCCCCCCCTCTTTTCCTGCGGCCTGCCAGGTTGCGTGCTCGGATAAGGGTCTGGTATGGATTTTTAGGGGGACCCCACGCCGTTTATTTTTTTTTTTTTGGCTGGGGTTCCCCTTAATATCCATACCAGACCTGAAGGGCCTTGTATGGAATTTAGGGGGACCCCCACATCATTTTTTTTTTTTTTATTTTGGTTCGGGGTTCCCCTGTGGGGAATTCCCATGCCGTTTTTATCAATGAACTTCTATGTGTATTGTCGGCAATGCAATAGCCGCGGTAGTTTTAAATGTGTTTTTTCCTTCAAAATGTCATTTTGCTGTCAGACTGTTCTAAACACAGGAAACATGTGCCCCTTTACAGGCATACTATAGACACCCCCCAGGTATGAAATTTAAAGGGATATTACACTTTTATTGTTTGACTTTAAGCATTATTAAAATCACTGCTCCTGAAAAAACGGCCGTTTTTAAAACTTTTTTTTGCATTGATTCATGTCCCCTGGGGCAGGACCCAGGTCCCCAAACACTTTTATTGACAATAACTTGCATATTAGCCTTTAAAATTAGCACTTTTGATTATTCATGTTCGTGTCCCATAGACTTTAACGGTGTTCGCGTGTTCGAACAAATTTTTTTCCTGTTCGCATGTTCTGGTGCGAACCGAACAGGGGGGTGTTCGGCTCATCCCTACTGGTCTTCCTTCCACGCTTCCTTCCCGGCTGTGGCTGTGCAGTTGGAGATGTGGCAGGAGGAGGAGTAGGACCTGGAGGAGGAGGAGGACTGGGGGGACCTGGAGGAGGACTGGGGGGACCTGGAGGAGAGGGAGGTGGAGGAGGAGGACCTGCAGGAGGAGGAGGAGGACCATCCCAAAGATGTGTGTGAGGTGTAATTTGGCCCCTCATACCTTTCTCCAGAGCCTCTGATATGAGGGCCTCACACATGGCTTTTTGGCCCTCCTCCATCCTCTGCATTTTATATGCTATGAATGCAGCAATGTTCTCCTCCACGGTGTGTGGTGCTCCCAGGACCTCTGTAGCCCTCCAAAAGAATGCTATAGCCGCCTCCTCTAGGGTACTCCTCCTACTGCCACTTTCTGTTTTCAGGGGGGGTGGAGGGACCTTGATATCAGCCAGCCGGCTCGGCCCAGCCACCTCCTGGCTGAGACTTCCCTGTGTATGAAAAAGGGACATGGTTTTAGTTTTTGCATCATCAATCACAATCCTAAATTAGTACTCCCAACTAACATCTAGTTAACATCATTGATTGGACAAGCAGAAATATTTAGAGGAATGCTATACCTGGCTCAATCTGGGCTCCTCCACATGTGGCCTGGAAGGCCCAGGTTGGGCGTCAGAAGCCTCAGCCGGGAGGGAAGGAAGCGTGGAAGGAAGACTGGAGAGGGATGGCCTGGGTTCAGTCTGGCCTGCCAGAAAGTGCAGCCTGTCGTAGTACAACATCCTGGGGACATAGATGTCATCTGCTGCTCCGGATCTCTGTGAATACAGGACTTTCTTGCGCTCCCTTAGATATGTGCTCCTCAGGCCACCAATGAAAATCTTTAAATAAGTGATGTCTGACGTGGGGATCACCTGCTTCACAATTTCACACAATTGCACCAGTGCTGCCTTCCTCTTTGCTTGGTTCTTGAAATGGGGGTGGGTAATCTCCCACAGACAGGGCAGCTCCCTTAGCATATCAATGAATACTGACATGAAGTCAGTATCTTTCATTAAGATATCCATGTTCACTGCAAGACACAACACAAGACAAAGCCTAATGTCAGACAAAACTCTCCTAATCTTGTTACAATATAGGCCTCAATCTAGAAGCAGTATAGGCACAAGTTTGTCTCTTACCTTCGTTCTTACGATCGGCGCGTCCAATGCTCCTTCCTCCGCTCACAGATCGTACGTAATACGCACGCGTGTTGCGCTTTATACACACTGCACATGCGTGTAACTCCGCCCGCCCCTGACGTTCTTTCTAGTCTATTCCCCGCCCCTTTTCGTTCGGCGCAGTGGGGGAAGAGCATGATGGCGGAGTTACAGCAGGTGCATGCTAATTCTAGCAACGAGGAGGAGGAGGAGGAAAGCCCGGATCCAGGCACGTCCCGATCCAGAAGGAGACGTTTTAAGGCCACAAATATGTCCTTTGGGGAGATGTTGGAGATGGTCGACATCATGAGGAAGTCCGACTATGACGGAAAATATGGGCCTTACCCCAACCCCAACATCCGAAAGGCCAAGATCATGGCAAAAGTGGTCAGGAGTCTTGAGAGGAATTTCGGGGTCCGAAGATCTAAAGATCAGCTCAGGAAACGGTGGTCAGACCTGAAGTTGAGAGAGCCAGAGCAGTACCGAAAGATCTGGAGAGTGCTGCAAAAAAGTAAGTAGTTGTGCTGTGTTCTTCCTATTCTTTCTGTCTTTATTCCGTTCGTTCTGCTCCATATGCTTTTATTAATTGTAACGTTTAAAAGGGCATCTTTAATGTTCATGGGCCCATTATTCGTTCGTATCAAACATTTTTCTTTCGGCCTCTAGAACACCATTGTTTAGGCCATATGCATTTTCACACATTTTTGGGGCCTACTTGGATGCCAAATATTTGTTTGTGTAGATGGGTTTGTTACTAGAATGAAATGCCAACTAGATTGTGTGTAAGGAGAGGACACTGAGCAGCTGTTTTCACATCTGGACGCTGGAGCACTAGTGTGGGACACAAGAACACCATTTTTATTAGGGGGGCACACAGGTGCTCCAGTGTATACTATAGGGGGGGCTACATCTGTGAAGTTTGTACCAAACAGGTAAAGTATTGCAGCTTGACAAAGGACAAGAAAAAATATACATCTTGGAACTCGGCTAAAATAGACAATTGTACCCCACTTCCAAGCAATGTTTCCTAGTTCTAGTTCTGCCATCAAATATCTGTGTGCTAAGTATACCATTTTTGTTTTACATAGGGGAGAAAAGACTCGGAGGACACCCCTCATCCGAGGAGACCAGAGACCCCCCACCTCTGGAAGAAGGGGAAATAACACCAACCCAAGAAGAAGAGCAGGAGGAAGAAGAAGATGTGGTGGAGATTGGCACCACAACAGGTGAGTGTCTGCGACCACAGGCTCAGGTAAGAGATGGATGGTGGCAGATTTTTTGAGACCTTTTTTTATCTCTTTTTAGGTGATCGTGATGTGAGGGAGAGAGAACGTTTCACATCTGAAAGTGCCCAGATACTGATCGGGGAGATCATGGGGTGTAATCTCAAATTGCAACACATACAGCAACAAATCAGTGATGTTATTAAAAAAAATAATAACATCATTGATGTTTTGGGGCGAATTTAAACCCCACAAAATCACCTGTTTTATTGTGGTCCAATCTTCCAAAAATTTTTACAATGTTTAGAAAAGCCAAATTTGGAGGATGCACACAGTGTGCCAACATGTGCTATCTGCCATCACGGGAGATCAATGGACGCGTTTGGGGGTGCAAACCCTTCCTCAATTCTAAAGTCGCGTTGAGGAAGGGCTTGCTCCCCCAAAACACGTCCCTTGATCCCCCCTGATGGCAGATAGCACATGTTGACATTCGTAAATTGGTGTGCATCTTCCAAATTTGGCTTTTCTAGGGGTGAGTTCCCCCATCTGAACGCTATATCAAACCCAGTTCCTAAATACTGATGTCTGATATAGCCTTCAGGTTTTACCATATGTGAACTTTGTAAGTTCAAGTTTTTTGGCTTTCTTGTTGGTTTTACACAGGCCTGTTTTATCTGAAATGGATATTTCGAATTTTGATAATGCTACTGCAAAAATTGTTATACAACAAACATGTTGGTTTGTTTTAAAAACCTTTCGTAAATGCACATGTGATTGTGCAGATATAAAAAAGTGGCTTACTCAAGAATGTGTGGATTATTGTCTCAACACTACAACACTTTTGGGGTGATGTAATTGCTGTTTTATGTAAAAATGGGGGTTATTTCCTAAGGGCAAATACACTTTGCACTACAAGTGCAGGTTCAGTGCAGTTGCAAGTGCACTTGTAGTGAAATGTGTTTTTGCATTTAGGAAGGACCAGCCAACACAGTTTTTTATAAGGATACCCAATTACGACATTTTCTGCACCTCAACACATTTCTGTCAGGGTCAGCTAAAAGAAACACAAGCAGTAAATGTCCACAAAGAATTTTTTTTGGTTGGTTTTTATTTTAAAAAGTTTTCACAGATTGTTTGGCATATTGATAGCCCCCCTACCCGCAAAGAACTCCAGGTAGCGTAACCGGACATCACGGGCACTCAGGGAGGGCAAGCCAGGACGGCCACTTTCAAGCGCCGTCAGTGTTGATGGATTTGGATTTCCGGCCTCAGGCCCAACTGAGCCAGCATAGTTTGCTGAATGTTTTCTTAAAAAATTATGGAGAACACAGCAGGCAAGTATTATATGGTTCAGTTTATACTCCGCCATATGGATGGGTGTCAGAAATAATCGGAACCGGCTGGCCAGGATTCCAAATGTGTTCTCCACCACTCTTCGGGCTCTGGCCAGCCGGTAATTAAAAACCCTCTGTTCCGGGGTGAGGGTCCTCATCGGGAATGGCCGCATCAGGTGGTCCCCCAGCGCAAATGCTTCATCAACAACGAACACAAATGGGAGACCTTCAACATTGTCCTCTGGAGGTGGCAAGTCCAAGCTGCCATTCTGGAGATGCCTGTAGAACTCCGTCTGGGCGATCACTACACCATCGGACATCTGGCCATTCTTCCCCACGTCCACATACAGGAACTC